>OU343160.1:194091689-194836689 GCA_910595825.1 Philhelius pedissequus | reverse complement strand
AACCAACTAAACAGCTTATTCCAACATCAAACACTTCTATTAATATATGTTCTACTTCGGAGTCCGGAGTCATTTGACCGGTCAATTACTTTGCTTTTCAAATATGATTTGCAATAAACAGCAACTCCTCCTGCACGTTTGGAAACTCTATCATTACGCAAAATATAATAACCTGGCAATTCAACAAAAAAATCCGAAATTTCTGCCTTCAACCAACTTTCCGATACACAAATTATATCCACTAAACCATTTAAAAAAATATTTCGCAATTCATCTTTGTGAGCTGATATACTCTGCGCATTTCGATGACAAACTTTAAAACCATTGACTTTCTTTGAAAAAATATCAAGCATAACGCTACAAGCGTTTACATTTTTCACACCAGAATGATTCATATAAAAGAATATATATTAAAAGAATAAATTTCAAGAAAAGAAATAAAAACTTTAAGATGAAAAAGGAAAATAAATAAATAAAGTATTAACTTGAAATATTTTTAAGGAAAAACTTATCAATTAAACAGTAAATCGTACTGGATATTGCATGCTCATCAAAAATTCCAAATAAAGCAAACAATTATATACTAGTTATTAAAAAAAGTTAAAAAAAAAATAAGAAATGGTAAAACAAACAAAAAAAAATTAAAAGGAAAAATATATTATTATAAACTGGGAATACTGCTTCAAATTAAAATTATCTGCGCAATCCATTCAAAGTGGGAACACTCATACACTGCCAGAGAGCTCAAATATTTGTTTAATTCGTTGCTCTTTATCATCTTCCGATCTTTTCACATGAATAAAACCATTCGTCGTCTTCACTGCATAGAGCTGACCACCTCTACGTAACTTCAATGCTTCACGCAGAATTGCATTGTTTTTAGCTGATAGGCTCTCGTTGACATATATGGCATTTTCATTTTCAGCACTGAATCCATTAATTTGAAAAAGCTTTACGCTTTGTTGTTGTCGAAAGGCAGACAAGAAGGCTCGCTGTTTTGCTTGGCAAGACAATCGCACAATGATTTGTGTAGTTTTAGACTGTGATGAGTGTGACCCTGGTTTTGGCTTTGGTCTGAATGAGTCAATGTGAGGTGTAAGTTGGTGATCAATTACAGCTGCAATGTTTTTAACAATTGTATTTGTATCCTCATTTCATGTCTACCGACTCTAATAGAATTTGCAGCATATATATACTGCAAATTATATTTTTCTAGGGGAATTTGGTTAAATTCATGCACCTAGAAATAAGTATTGATTTTATGCCCAGATTTTATGGCCAGTAATTATATTCGAAGAAAACGCAAACAATATTTACATATTATTTTTGTTTTTGTTTTTGTGGACTGTTTGGATTAAAGTCAATTGAAATATTTTGTGACCTTTCGTCCAAAATGCGTTTCGCCCGGGCACGATAGTTGGGCTCATCAGTTAGATGTTAAGAGGCACCTTCAATTACCAATATGAGTAAATATAATAGGTAAGGTAGATTACCTTAAAATTATGTTGATTTTGAAATTCTAATTTTAAGCCAAGAACTGAAGGTTCAAAATAAAACGGCAAAAGAGATTTTAATCTATATTGAATAATTGTTGGTTAAAGTTTTCAACTAGCAATAATCGCACCTCGGTAGAACCTCATTGGTTACGATATCGCCTCTGCGCAAAGCAAATTTGGCAACTCTGGTGTAGCTTAAAAGTTAAATTTGTTTAGCTCTTGACAAAAAGTTTATTTAAATTAATCCAAACAAATAAAATAAATAAATTGTTTACAAAGTGCACAATTTAAGGAGCTATTGATCAAGTGAGATTAAAAAATCGTTGAATTTTTTGTAATTTAAGTTAAGCATCAAACTCCTTCAGCTCCGCAAACACATTTACGCCAAACAACCACGATTGAGATTGTCTCTACGTGATGATAAATTGCGTATTGATGATTTTGTTGTGGAATGGAATCATGAGCAGCAAGTTTTTGTTACAAATAAGGAGCATGGGCTGCAAAAATTGGAAGAAAAACACAAACTTGGGGAGAATTTTTTTCAAAATGTTTGGTTACAACTTTTACAAAATGAGTCAATTGCCAGAAACGTCAATGTCATCCATCGGCGAGAAATGTCAAATGAGGTTGGCGGCGGTTCATCAACATCAATTTCGGCTACAAACAAAACGAATTCTGCTCTTTCGGATCTAGGTGTTAACAAAATAGCACATTCTAATTATAACCACTGTAATTAGGTAAAAGCCGTCTGTCAGATTTTTAAATTAAGTAAAATTAGAATTATAAGTTATAATATTGGAGGTTTAAAAAATAAGATTGCAGTTTTAGATTTTATTCAATTTATAATTGAGTATGATATTTTTATATTAATTGAAACACATGTAACTGAACAGTATACACAAAATTTTGAAGTTTCGTCGAATACAAACTAAAATGGATACCAGCACTTAAAAATCACCGAAAAGGAAGGGCTAGTGGAGGAATTCTCATGGGTTTTAATAATATTCTTAAAGGCGTCAGTTGCAAATACAAGCAAATAGGAGACACACATTTCATTTAAATTAAAACTGATCGATCCTTACTTAATCCCATCCCTATATACTTAAATTGCAACAGCTGGGAAAGTGACTTCACTAAGCTTGGAGACATTTTATTTGATATGGACATTAACAATTTAATGCTTATTGGAGATTTCAATGCCCGAACCGGAGCGCTAAAAAGTGAAAGTAAGCTTATAAAAAATAGGAATCGTAGTTCAAAAGATACAACAATTAAAAGAGAAGGTAAAAAAGTTATCGATCTATGTAATTCCTTTGGATTGAGTGTTTGCAATGGTACTGCGGAAGGAGACAAATTAGGTGACTTCACTTTTACAGGACCACAAGGAAACTCAGTAATCGACTACGCAATGGTGTCAGGAGACTGGAGTGCTATGATGGACGATTTTGAAGTCAAAACACAAATACATTCCGATCACCTACCAATCCAACTAACAATCAATCTAAACAGAAACCAGAGGCAACCAGAAGACTCAGTAACTCCGGGAAAATTCAGGTGGAAAAATTTTTTTTGCCGAAAGGTACTCACATTGTTTGAATAATAGTCTTCTCCTTCAAGCGACATCATCATCAACATTTTGTCTTAGCTTATCGGAGCTGGACAATATTGTCCTTAAGTCTATTCCGGTGCAATGTCAGGTAAACAACAATTTTATCCACTACCACGAAAAATGGTTTGATAATGATTGTATGGTAGCTCGTGGAAAATCTTTTGCTTGGCTAGGATTACTTAGAAGTTTTCCAGAGAATATCTTTTTTAAAGCGCAATATCTTGCAGTTAACAAGCAATACAAAGAGCTACTAAGCTATAAACGTCAAACCTACTCAAGAAAACTTGCTGAAGACCTTGCAGACTGCAGAAATGCTGCTGAGTTTTGGACAGTAGTTAGAAAAATTAGTAAAAAGCGTAACAATCAAGTTATTTCACCCATTGAAATCGAAGACCTTGCAAAACACTTCAAAACGTTAACAAAAGACAATTTCTCTTCCACATTCCAATTTGCCAAACCTTTTTATGAGAACGAAGAGTTGGACGCACATTTTTCCTGTGCAGAGGTTCGACTTGTGTTGAAAGAGCTCCAAAACAACAAGTCTCCAGGATCGAATGGCATACCTCAAGAGTTCTATAAAATAGACACTTCTATTTTTATAGTGACTCTAACAAAAGCTTTAAGCCACGCATACGATTCAGCTTATTTACCGCTCTATTTCAAAGAAACCATCATTTGCCCAATTTTTAAAAAAGGTGACAAGGAAGATGCTGCCAACTACAGAGGAATATCATTGCTGAATTCATCAATGAAAATTTTTACGAAACTTCTCTGCAAACGACTTTATGATTGGGTTCATAACAACAACTTACTAAGCGAGTCGCAAGCTGGGTTTCGAAAGAATTACTCGACCATAGATCAAATCTATTCGCTTACCAATATAGCTGAAATCCTTATAAAATCTAAAAGAAAACTGTACGGCTTTTTCATCGACTTCAAGGCGGCATTCGATACCATAGACAGGAAAGCACTTATGCTAAAGCTGTGTAACAAAGGAGTATCGTCAAAGTTTTTGAACGTTTTGGAAAACCTCTATAACTCAGCAACTTCTGCAGTCGCTTTTGGATCCAAACAATCCGAACAATTCGAAGTGGAAATAGGAATGAGGCAAGGATGTAATCTGAGTCCTTTATTATTTGCTTTATTTATAGATGACTTAGAAGAGGTATTGCAGGGTGGAGCACGTGTTTCAGCGGATCTTTTAATCAAGGTATTAATGTTCGCCGATGATATTGTGATGCTAGCGGAGTCGCCTGGTAGTATCCAATTGATGATCAATAGATTGTTCGAGTACTGCAACAAATGGAGGCTCCAGGTGAACCTAGAGAAGTCTAAAGTCATGATTTTTCGTAGAGGAGGCGGCCGAAACGGCCGCAGTGAAACCTGAAAATGTGGAGCTCAAAACATCGAAGTCGTAAATGAATACAACTATCTTGGTATACGGATATCTAGAAACCTGAACTGGCAAAATCATATGATTGATAAGTTGGCCAAGTCGAAGCATGCATTAAACGCAACATGGAGGACTGTGGTTCACTGTAAAGATGTTCACTACGAATCCAAATATCGTATTTTTGAAACCACAGCGAAAGCGATCATGTGTTATGCGGCTCAAGTTTGGGGCCATAAGGAGTTCGATGAAGTTAAGCAGCTTCTGCGTTATTTCTTAAAAAGAAGCTTGAAACTACCTAATAGTACTGCGAATCACATACTAATGCTAGAGACAGGTCAACCATCTTTATTTATTTCAACTCTGAAAATACAGATAGACTATATTTTAAAGACTATAGCAATGGATGATAGGAGACTACCAAAGAAAATTACGATGCTTGTGATTCAAAAACAAATATCATGGTTCGAGTCATGGAGAGATCTAGCAGAGTACTGTGGACATCCACTATTACTCCGAAGCGATAGGATGGAAACGTGGAAAAGCGAACTCTATAGCCTCATATCGTTAGTGGACGAAAGAAAGAGAAAGGATTATACTATGAAAGCCAGAAGTTCATTACACAGGGACATATATGCAAGGCTAAACTATAACCTGTTACGAAATAACTACTTCAGGGCGGAGTATCCAACCGATCTCATGTCACTGGTTTTAAAAGCAAGAGGGGAGATACTTCCCCTGAACTATGTTCCTCTTAGGAGTGATTTGGAAGAAATGTGTGGATTATGTAACACTAGAGAACGCGAAAACGTGTTCCACTTCGTGGGAAGATGTCCTATTTTGGTAGAAACCAGAAGGAGTACACTTGGAAAAAACTAGTGAAGAGGAAGTCATAGATGTTTTAAACAGAGTATTAGAATGGGAACCCCTTTACAACTACACCAAGCTAGCACTTAACTACAGAAAACGGATCTTAGAAGAACTTTTTTAATTTTATGTTTCAATTTTGTATATTAAACATTAAAATTAATTAATTAAGTATTAATAATTGTCAACTGACAGACGGCGTAAGCCATGTTTGAAAAATGTATGATACACTAAACTTTTATAATTTGTATGAAATAAAATCATTTGTATGAAATAAAATCATTTTGAATAATTTTTAAGAATTTTATCAAATGTACCTACCAATATTTTTTTCAAATTGTAAAACAATATTTTGTAGAACAATCTTTTGCTTATTTCACCAGGCTTTGAAATTTCTGAACC
Source organism: Philhelius pedissequus (assembly GCA_910595825.1). NCBI lineage: Eukaryota > Metazoa > Arthropoda > Insecta > Diptera > Syrphidae > Philhelius > Philhelius pedissequus. The sequence goes on along the minus strand of OU343160.1, from coordinate 194,830,925 downwards.
ATCTAATCATGAATCGGCCTGTACAAATATATCTTACATAAATATATTTGACATAGGCAATTTTGTACGACGAAATATTGAACGTTTAGAAAAGGTTGAAATTTTTGAAAAACTGTGAGTGCCACCAAGTTCATTCAGTTTCCCAGTTAACAAAGACCTGTCTTGGTTGAGCGAATTCAACTCGTTGTGCTATTCCAAAAAAAGAAGATTGGGGTTTTTGCAAATACTGTGTATTTTCCGGCCCTAAGGAAGCAGGAATAAATAATCAGAGACTTGGAGTATTTCGCACTAAACCATTTAATTTGTGGAAGAAAGCTTTGGAAAATTTTCGCAAGCATGCAGACCTCATCTACCACCGAAACGCATTTTTGAATGCGAATGATATAAAACGATCAGTTGAAGGAAAACATATTTCAGTTAGTACTTAGTTGGATAATGTTGGTATATTAGCCTATAGAGCCAAAGGTGATGAAGAGCTTCAAGCATTTTTGCTGGGGACAGAGCGCAAAATGAGGTAATTAATGCGACCTATAAAATTTTAATACAAGACTTGGTAAGCCGAGTGAATAGTGCTAAGTCATTCACAGTATTAGCTGATGAGACAGCAGATATAGCAATTTACCATAGCTTTGAGATACTTTGACACTGCAAAAAAAAGAGTTACTCGAGATGTTTCCTATGTTGGTACATATAATAGATATGACTGGAAGTGGCTTAGCAAATGCTATATTAACCAGTCTTGAAAATATTAATGTGGATATGAGTTATTTAAGAGGACAAGGATACGATAGTGCCGCTGCGATGTCAGGACGTTTAAAAGGCATCCAAGCTTTAATTAATAAAACACACGCCATGGCTTCATATGTTCATTGCATGGGACACACTTTTAACTTTATCGTCTCCGATGCTTGCTCCGTTTCCATCATTCGAAATGTTTTAAGCACAATAGAGTCTGTTCGAAACTTCATCTCCCCAAAACGCAAATCAATATTAAGCAATTGTATTGAGAAATTGAATTTGAGAGCTCAGTCCTTAAAACGCGTCTCCCAAACAAGATGGATTTAACGTTTTCATGCAGTTGAAGATTTTCTGGAGCTGTACGATGTTGTACTTGAATCCCTTAAAATAATTTGTTTATGGGATGACAAAGAAACTGCTAGAGATGCAATGGCATTTTTAAATTCAGTAATGTCTGCCGAATTTTTAACTGTCGCTCATGTTATTGAACATATTTTTGCGTTTGGTTTGCCTCTAAGTAAAATGTTGGAAAAAAATATTGATTTAAAAGCAGCTGTGAATCATGCTGACAACTTGCTGACGGTACTTGAGGACATGCGTGAAAACTTAGAACTAAAATTCGCAGACTTTTTTAACTTAGTAAAAGCTAAAGCGCAAGATCACGATATTTCCATTACGCTTCCAAGAATCGCTAAGCGCCAACAACATCGCAACAACTTACAAGTGAGTGATGTCGAAATTTAATTTCGAATCACTGTTTTTCTTCCTTTCATTGATACTTTTATCTCAATGCTTAAGGAAAGGCTTTCATCACACCGGAAGCTATTTACTGTCTTTTCTGCTCTATTTGGAATTTCAGGTGAAGAACAAAGCATAAATATAGATGATCTTCTTGAGTTCTATGGGGATGATCCGTTCTTAGACAGTAAAACACTTGTCAACGCTGAAATGTCCCTTTGGCATCAATCATGCGGAAATAAAATTTATGACACTGCAATTGATGCAATCGGAAATTGCGATAAGGATATGTTTCCAAATGTGTTTAGGCTTCTACAGTTTATGATTACACTTCCCGTATCCACTGCAATAAGTGAACGGTTGTTTTCTACCTTCAAGCGAATCAAAACATATTTAAGAAATACCATAGGCCAGGTACTAACTAATGCATTTTAATTTTAAAAGAGTTCATTTGAAATACTTTTTTTACAGAACCGTATAACAGCTCTAGATATGATGAGTGTGAGTAACAATCATTCAATAGATGTCAATAGGATCATCGACATTCGTGCTAAAAACAAAATCGTCGTTTGGAAATAATATTATAGTTTCAAAATTGAAATATAATATGTACATATAATGTATTGAATAAGGTCATATTCTTATCTAAAAAAATAGTTTTTTTAGTAAGCTAAGTAATTTTCTGTGTTGCGTTATAATTATTAGAGAAATTCGTTGAAGTTAAATGAAGTATAATTGATTAATGAAATAAATAAATAAACTTCTTGGAATCTAGTTCCTAAATAATTCTTTAGTGATATATGTTGTACCAGATTGTACATATTTTGATTACTAGAAAAAAAGCATTATCTTCTTAAAAGCTATTTAGAAAATACACTGCTTTTTTAGACAATAGTACGCAAGAGCAATCTTCTTTTGCTTAAGGTTGCAAACTATGCAATGGTTAGTGATAACCTTGGCATATGCTGAACCATTTAAATTGAGCAAATCGCCCCTTGCTCTGCAAATTAGAGATGTCGCTTCTACGCTTAAATCATCCTTAAAGTAGTTGTTGCTTGCGAGATTATAACTAAATTGTGTATATATTGCTCTGTTGATAGAAGAGACTGATTGTTGGGTACTGTAATTGCGTTGATAAGTATCTACCACCTCAATTAAACCATAAAACTGTTTTTTAAAGTTCATGTATCATCCTATGGTATGGTTAATTCTACCTCGTTTTCTGCAACGCACTCAACCTTATTCTCGAGGACGTATTTTGTAAGGATGTAGGGAATTCTCGTTGTTGGGTATCTTGATGTAGTCAAAATGTAGCCTTAAAGTGTGCACAATATAGTTAGGTGTGTTCCTAGGAACCTTGAAAAGTTTTTTTTTTAATGAAAAACCGTTGGAGTTCCTCAATTTCTTCAAAGGGCCTATATCTCCAAGTTTGGCAGTTATAGCACAGTACGGAGCGCAATACTGATTCGTATACCCCGTACTTTGCAGACAGATGTATGTTCTTATTATTTATTATATTTTTCCAAGAAGCATTAATTAGGCTTTTTGCTGCGGCTAGTTTCTTTTCAAGTCATTATAATAAGCAGGAACATAAAAGAATTTTGGAAAGCTGTAAGATACATAAATGGAACGGAGCTGAAAATGGTGATAAACGTACCGGCAAGCTATATCAAAACATACTTCCTCTATCTGTTAAACCTTGAGTGAATTCAATACTGTGAAAATTGTGTAAAATATCAAGAGCTGGACCAGCTCTTCACAATAATAGAACTTAAAACAGTTCTCAATTAAATGAAGGAATCCAAAGCTCCGGGGGAAGAGCTCATACCACATGAGTTCTATAAGTACTGCACTGAAGAATACGCCAACTATTTTCTGCAGCTTTTTAACAATTGCTATGAAAATGAAGAAAATATCCTGCCAAGTTCTGAGTCAGCTGTTATGATACCAGTTTTTAAAAAAGGAGACCGAAGCATGGTTGAAAATTTAAGAAGGATTTCACTGCTGAATACGGTCCGAAATGTTTTTGGAAGTATAATGTTCAAGAGACTGACGAACTGGGTTCATAAAACGACATACTTAGTAAGTGTAAAGCATATTTTCGTCATGGGACTCTACTGTGGACCAAATTTTGACTGCTTTAGATATCCACCGTTCCCAACGTACAAGCATATATGCGTACTTTGAAGATTATAAAGCCGCCTTCGATAGCGTAGATCGAGATTTAATATTTCTTAAACTATCTCAGTATGTTAGAAACGCTTACTACATCTTCGGGGCTGAGTACGCTCTTATTCGAATTGTTCTTGAATGATATGGTTTCGTATTTCAACGGAGCAATTGAAATGCGTAATTTTAGAATTAAAGTACTAATGTATGCAGATGACATCGTCCTTTAAGCACCAATAAAGCTACAGATCCTATGATGATCACAAGACCCGAAGAATACTCCAAAATGTGGACCTTACAGTAAATCGGAGTAAATCTTAAATAATGGTCTTTAGCAGAGGGAAGAGGCAGAGATACGGGAATTATATACGTGAACACTATAAATATCCTGCACGAACATTAACTCAAAATATCAACATGAATGGACCCATTTAGATGAAAAACTAAAGAGCGCGAAAACAGCTATAAACACAAGATGGAAAACATGTATGCAAAATAAAAACATTAGTTTACGAGCAAAGCACCAGATCTTTGAATCAACTGCCTGATCAATTCTACAGTATGCAGCACAGGTATGGGGATACCAACAAAATGACTCTGTGGAACAATTGCTGGGTTTTTTTTTCTGAAGAGAATGCTGCAAATGCCTATCGCGACACCAACGTACATATATGTTTCACATTGAAACAGGACTCCCACCAATGTTCATTACGACAGTGGCAGTGGCGTCAGGTAAGTTACTAGAAATGATTATTATTATTATATAGATGGGTGTACGATTCGTAAAAATATATTATATATTCTTACTTACAATATAGGTACATATGTACTAGGGCAAGTTTTGCACTTGGAAAAAAATCAAACTCGAGATTTTAATCAAACTTGAGCAACCAAAAAGTGGGTGCTACAATTCCGTCTGTCTGTAGAACGATCTACAATCTACAAGCTGAAGCGATTTTCTTCAAACGCGGTACTTCAGATTAAGGTGATAATTTCAAAAAATACTTGAATCGTTTTTGCAGACCCAAGAATAACGGTAACATCTTAATTATATATTAAACGGCTCTAACTACTTTAGGTATAGTCTACATTTTGGCCAAACATTTTTTTAGATAATTTGATATACCTGCCATACACCCATTTTTTTTAATTTTCGACTTTTTAATAAACGGGTCTACGGATTTTGATCAAAACTTTTTTTTTGGATTTTTGAAAAAAAAATTTATTCAATATTTCTAAAACGGGTGGATGATTTTTCTAAATTTTGTTTTTAAATTTATATTATTAAATATTTAAAATTGCAATACCAATTTGTTTTAGAAAAAAAAATAAAGAAATTTTTCATATAAAAAATTAATTAAACATCGAATTTAAAAATATATTCAACCATTCAATTTATTTTATATATGAATTAATCCCGTCAACCAATCATGTTGCTATATAAATCGAAATTAAAGTTTCACGTATAGGTACTCCTTGCCACTTTTCTTGTACGTTGATTTTAGTTTTGATAAATTTGGTTTAGACCTACAGCCATCAATGATTGTGTTTTGGACCAAACGTGTAAGAACTAAACGGGTTTTCTAATATATTATTCACATGATCTTCAACTTCACTTTTACCCATTGTTCAAATGTTATTATTTGTTATTTCCTTCAAGATAAAATTAGGAAAATAAAAACTATCGCATAAAAAATAGAAACAAATCAACCTGCACTTGACAAATTTAATACCTAAACGTAACGGAACTCAAAGTTCATTCTTTCATACGACCTACAACAGAAAACAAAATATCATCGCAGACTGAAGTGCATAGTTATTTTTCGACAAGTTCATGTAATTTCATCGAAATAAAATACGTAAAAATGTATTTGTATTTTATATTTGACCTATGACGCTTTGTGGAACAGAACAGATACAACAGAAAATAGAATAAGAATACAGACTGAAATGCGACTGCCAAGTGCACAGAAAACTTTTGTACGAGTTAACTACAAATTCATCAAAGTAAATATATCGTGAGGGTTATGAATGACGATGGAGATGGCTACCAATCAAAGCTTGTAAAAATTATTGTACCAGGTATAGTTGTTTTTGTTTGAAGTTTTAGTATTTGGATGAATTTATTTGTGGTATCCATTGAGGTTTCGTACGAGCGTATGAGTTAATTTTTGTATGAATTTCAACGATTATGATATTGTGAGAATTATAGAGTAAGCTCATACGAAAAACGGATATGCACTTGAGTCTGCGATGTTATTTTGTTATCTGTTGTAATTTGGAATTAATGCACTTTAATTTTCGTTACATTTAGGTGTTTAAGGTTTCAAGTGGAGGTTGATTTGTTCCTACTTTTTATGCGATAATGATGAATATTGTGTCCCTTTGTGTGCAGGCTGCGTCTTAAGGCAAGAGGTGTTACGCTTGTGCAATTTATGCAAAGTGTGTGCTGTTCTTATTACCACAAAATGATCGATGAAGGATTTTTTATCGTTATAACAGGGTGTGCAGTGCACACCTTGCACACCCTGACGAGATGCCAAACGCTTGGAGTTATTAATATTGAAGTTACATGTCTACCCAGGATTGTGACAACAATTGCGCTTAAAAAAATGATCCTGTTTTGAACAATGAAAGGAGATGGCTCAAAGAACTGAATGTCCTCTACATCTACAATTGGGAAATTCTCATCAGATAAAAGCCGAACTGCGTGACAACCTTAATGTTCTCGATGATAATTTACACGAATGCCCGATAATAGAAGATGCGAGAACATCTATCTATAGAGATTACTACTCAGAACTTAAACCTGCTTCAAGCAAGATAAGCTATTTTGAGATAAATGCCGAAGTTGACTAAATATCAACACTTTTTTAGGCAAGAGAAGAGCTTTTTTCATTAAACTACAGGCCACACCGACCAGATCTACAAATTCAATGCAATCTTTGTAACACAAACACCCATGAAGATATAATGCACTTCACAGGAGTTTGTCCAATACTTATAGAGCTGAGAAAATTGTATCTTGGAAAGCCATTTATACAACAGATGAAGTGCTTGATATGCTCAATGGAAGAAATTATACGGCTTTGTATAAATATGTCAAAGCTGCATTAAGTTATAGAAACCAAATTTTACGAGAAGAGTTTTAACTAAAACAAATATTTAGATCTAATTTTATTGTTTTTATTTTTCTTAATTGTTTAATAAAAATCTGATGATTTAAATTAGTTAGCGCCTATTGCGCAATTATTAACAATAAATTATGTTATCATAAAATCGTCATGCTGACAGACGGCTTTTGCTATGATTTGTAAAAAAAACTCCAAAAATCTTAACAATGTAAAGAATACTAGTTTACAATAAAATCAAGTCTAATCTAATCTTTTTCGATTACTAACAGATCTTCTTTTGAGGCCATTTGTACCCTACAATATTGAATCTCATCTAATAACACATAAGTAAAATCAACTAAACGACTAATTTTCAGATGGGCCTGAAGGTCTTCCTGTCATATTTCTTAAACACTATTGTACAATAACATTGCCTTCTCATATTCCCAAAATAGTTGAGAGCATTTTATACGATATTATAAGCTCTTGCTGTAAGTCTTTTATTCCTTCTAGACAACACTGCTTTAAGAAATCTAGATCTACAAACACCAACTACAACTAGCCAAATTCGTGTACTTAACCCTCTTAGGCTTAGAAAATGGAAAGGAATAGAAGTTGAAGTTATCTCTACAGATTTTTTTAAGGTATTTTAAAGAAAATCTCGTAGACTTACACTTTTCAAGCTTTTCACCCTAGGCTTTGAACTTATCCCATTAAAACGGATATCTTCTTACATCGGAAACTGATAAGCATTAACTCAGATATGCCCTTCAGCCATTTTCTAGCCACATTTGGTGTTCTCCAAGGCAGCCACTAAGGTCCTCTTCTTTTTATTCTTACCATAAATGATATCGAAATGTTTCTTTTAGACCATTTCGTAGTAACATTACTCAACTCTCATTCAATTAGACGTCGATAATTTTTTAGACTGGTGCCCAGAAACTGATTGGAACTAAATATAGTGAAATGCCTGACAATCACATTTTCATGAAAAATCTCCTCGGCAGTTTTACCTTCTTCATAATCAACCCAAATTTGTTGTTGATTCTTTTCGCCAACTTAGCTTAGTGCGTGAAGGGAGCTTAACTTTTTGTCTCATAAAGACGCTATAATACTTAAAGGTAACTCAACAGTTGGCTTTGTGGTGAAACGATGATCCAAGCGACTGTTTAACCTCTATGTGACCAAGTCGCTATATTTTACTTTTGTTCGACCCCTCATTGAATACCGCTCTCAAGTATGGTCCTTTTATCAACCAGCACAACATGCACAGCACATATCCAGAACCGAAAGCATTCAGCGACGTTTCCTTCGATTTTTCGAGCTTAACGGTGGCAAGATCATTTGATCCTACGTCCTTATAAGAATTAACCCAAAATAATGATGAGAAATAACTGTCATTCTTTTTATTCATCACCTCTTTTCAGGTTCTGTTGACTGCCCATATCTTTACAACTCCATCTTTTTAAGCACCAACTCACGCACTTTGAAAAATCCCCGCCTCCTTTGTCTGACGACCCAACGTGCGTGCGTCGCGTCGTAGCGTTAATGAAAACAGTTTTAAACTCCGTCTCAAACTATCGTCAAAATCTTCTCCCAAATCCATCCCATCATTGACGTGCTGTCAGGGCAGAGATTCCTTCTTTAGACGTACAACACGAACGTAGAATGCTTAATATGCTCGATTTGTTCGTCTCACTGTGCTGGAATAGAACATATTATGGGTTGAACATATTAAGGGTTATCAAAATCCATTCAGTGTGCACACAATTATAAAAAAAAACAATCCTTCGCATTCGCAGCTTTAAATTACTTAATTAAGTTAGATTAAGTTAACCCTATGAACGAAATGAAATAAATTAGTTTTAACATTTATTTTACTTTATTATGTGTTAAAAAAAGGTAGTACATACGTTTTTTTTTACATATATACATTGTTTTAGATATATAACCCATATATGGATTTGTATGCAGTAAGGCATTTTCGGTTCAAAAAGTACAGGACATATGGTATAGTATGCATTGAATGCTAGTTTTATTATATTTAAATTTATTCATGGAATTTTACAAAACAGTTCCTATTATCATTACAACATAAGAACACGTAACATTTTCTGCACCTTGTGTAAGTTTTTTGGCCACAAATTTTTCATGTTTGCCATTCAGGCATATGGCCAACATTATCAGTTCGCACTGAATTCAGCAGAATATCCTGATTCCTTGCTTTTTTGCTCTGTGTTGCTGGGTTGTTGTTGCCGGATTGGATGGAGCTGGACTTCGTGACTTGCCTGACGGCACGAGTACGATAACTTTGGCGCCAAGATATAATAACGGTTTTTGGTAGAGGGACATAATACAAGCATTTTTTACTATGGGAGGGGGGGGGTCTATCTCCCCTCGTTTAGGCGGGAGGGGCAATTTTATAAAAATTTACTTCAAATCTTTAAAAAAATATTAAAAAAGAACGGCAACACTTACCGTTATAAATTATACCTTTTCCAAAAGTCAGAACTTTACAATTTATAATAAATTTTAAGTAAAGTTGTTTCAGTCAATAGTTTTTGAAATAATTGACTTCAAACTTAAAATTTATGAAAAAAAAGTTTAAAAAATCACTTTGAGTATTATTTTTCTCATGATTATAAATACCAATAAAGAAGTAATTGATGTAGTTAACTGTTCCAATTATTTTTTAATCAAACACTGAAAACTATTCGTTTCTGTTTTCTAGTTTTTGAGAAAATTGAAAAACAAAAAAAAATAATTTTGTATCAGATGGGTGCATGTAAAGTTTCTTTTGCATGTAAAGAATCTGGATTTAAAAAAATAATTGATATTATATACATAAACGTATGTACATATGTCATGTCCATTTCAATCTCTTTTTTCTAAATATCCGGTTAGGTACTTGGCCAAAACTTAAACATTTAATATATTTGAGCATGAAAATTTATTGCATTATAAAAAAATTTGCATTACCTTTACGCCAACACAACGGCAGCAAATTCTCATAGTTTCTTAATATGCACATATGTTTGTGTCATACATAGATATGCATATAACTATGTACACACATATAATGCAGCCACAGTAAAAAGTATGTATATAGTTAGATCATAAAAAACAAGACCAAGCATTCGATGTTTGTACCGTTATTTTTATACAGGTTTGGTGCAGGTTATTGTTTACCAAAGCCATTCTTCATTTAACGTTTGAAAGAGTAGTGTTTCCTTTTTAAGAATGGCGGCTAAGCATCCACTTCTTCACCCAAAATTTAATTTTTCGATTTTTTGTTCGTTTGGGGATTTGGTGTCAACAAACGAAAAAAGTATCCCGTTTTTAGAAGAAATCGGATTAATTCCCTCCAAAACGTCTACTCCACCTCTGTGTTGTGATATTTTAATGACCGTGGAAAACTCAAAAAGTGCAAAGTTCGGTTGGTAAATAACCGCATTAACTGTAATAAAATCACAAAGGTATATATGAAATTTACGATGCAAACAGTGAGATGCCTAAGGGGGGGCATGCTGCCCCCCTGCAACCCCCCTGCTTGGGCTCACTATAGGCTTTGGGGAGGGTGAAAATTTTATTATATGCAAAGTTTCTTTAAAATTAAAGAATCTTTTGGGTTTAAAGAACAAGTATAGTTTTACTAATTTTCAATTACATATCTTAAAAACTAGAAGACATAAAAAGAAGTAGTTTTCTGTGTTTAATAAAAAAATAATTGGAGCAGTTAACTACATCAATTATTTTTTTATCGATATCCATAATCATGAGAAAAATAATATTCAAAGTGATTTTTGTAACTTTTTTTTCATAAATTTTGACTTTGAAGTCAATTATTTCAAAAACTATTGACTGAAACAACTTTACTTAAAATTTATTATAAATTGTAGAGTTCTGACTTTTGAAAAAGGTATAATTTATAACGGTAAGTGTTGCCGTTCTTTTTTAATATTTTTTTAAAGATTTTAAGTAAATTTTTATAAAATTGCCCCTCCCACCTAAACGAGGGGAGATAGACCCCCCCTCCCATAGTAAAAAATGCTTGTATTAAGCCCCTCTACCAAAAACCGTTATTATATCTTGGCGCCAGAGTTATCGTACTCTCCCCTGCCTGACTTCTGCACCTTTGTGGCTTTCCATATACATTTTGGTTACCTGCAAAACTACGAATAACCTATCTTCCTTAAAACTGCAGTTTTGCCTGATTTGCATAGGTGTTCACAGATGGCTTGTTTGAAATCAAATAGAGGCATATATGTTTCTGGATTATCGGAATCGGAAGCCAGATTATCATCACTTTGAAAGCCTGCCGCAGGTGTAGCATAAACATGGTTATACTTTCCATAAAACGCCCTTGAATTCATCCTAAAAAAAATCCGCACAAAACTTACTCAGTTATTTCGCCAATGAATGAAAACCCATATATGGGGTGCCTGTTGTTTCGTTTTTTTCACTTCGCATTTCGTTCTTTCCCCCTTTCTTACATCGATTTCTGTTTACTTGGTTTATATTTACTTCGTTTTTGTATCACTTTGTTTTTCAATCACTTCGCCCTACGATCACTACGCATTTCTTTATTTCCCTTTTTCCTCGTTTTGCATTTCTAATAAAAGTGCAATGAGTTATTTAGGTCAAGATTATTTCGCCCAAGGATTATTTAGCATTTTGTTTGTTATTATTAGAATGTATGTACATTTATTTTTGTTTATGGTTTGTTAACTGTGTTTGTATAATGAAGGAATTACCTTATTTAAATAAAATATTAAAACTCCCGGTTTATTATAATCTCACTTTTTAAAATCCTGGTTAATCCCGGCTTAGCCCGATATGTATTTTGATAAATGTTACACAAAAAACTTTGCATACACCCAAACTCGACCCTATTACAAATCCTGTAATTGGCCTAAGCACTGTTCGCGTAAATTTTAAGCCTTACATAAAAAAAAAACATTAAGACTAAACACACGTTCGGGAAGTAATCGAAATCGAAATGAACAAAAAATTAAATAATCGAAAAACTAAATAAAAAAACCAGAATGAACTTACAACGAACTAAGTAAAATTCCTAATGATTTTTTTTCAAAGCAAATGTAAGCAAAGTAATTGAAAAACATTTTGATTAAAACACTGACTAAACGATATGCGAAACGACTAAAACGAAATAATACAAAAACGAGACGAAAAAAACGAAACAAACCATACCCCCATGTATGGGGTTTTGACAAAAGTAAAAAAAAATGGCGAAAATTATTATAAAAAACATAAAATAAAGTTCACAAATGTAAGAAAGAAGAATAAATACATTCGAAAATATTTTTATGGGGAAGAAACTTACCTGTTTATAATAAAAAACGTGTATGAAAAACGTGCTTTTATTTAATGCACTGCACTTAACACTTGCTTTAGAAACAATCAGTTTATTTCGGAATCGCTCTTCTCTTATTGATAATAAAAAAAACTCTACATTATAAAAAAAATAGACAAAGTTGCATCGTCAGTTACATTTTTGACTAACTAGTGCAATATAACAGAAAAAAAACATGTTGAATATGGTAAACCATATATGGGTTTGTATGTGGTAGAGGGTTAAGGTAGTTTGAGATAAACTGAATAAAAAGGGACATTCCTTTCACAACAATGTAAATATTATATAAGTAATCAATTGAAAACTATAGACCAATTACAAGACTCCAATTGTATTCCAAAGTGTTTAAAAACTTGGTTAAAACCAAAATATATGACGCTGTTAAATCACATAACTCACTACATCAACATGGTTTTGTTAGTGGAAAATGCACATCAACTAATCTCACATTGTTTACGAACTATTGTATCAATGCAATTGAGAAAGGAAGCCAAGTAGATGTTATTTACACTGACTTCTCAAAGGAATTCAATAGAGTGAACTATAAACTTCTATTGTCAAAGCTGACATATTTAGGTTTCCACTCTCAGATATTAAATTGGATTAAAAGTAATCTAGAAAACAGAGTACAATCAGTAAAAGTTGGTCAAATTAAATCCGTATGTATATAAATATCATTGCGCGTTGATTGATAAAACCTCTAGAAACTAGAAGAATTTATTTTCTGATCGGACTTGCTAACTTGCACTCTTAATAACAGGGCACATAGATTGTGTTCCTTTAGTTGGAATTTGAATTAAAAAATGAACAAGTAATGGACGAAGATGTTAATAATTTAGATTTTATAAATTTTGTGGAGTTTTTGCTTGGTTCGCCCTCGTCTTCCTCTTCATCTGTTGATGAAGATGTTTTCTCAGAAATGTGTATGTTTGTCAGTCACCAATACTACAATTAAATCTGGAAGAAGTTTCATTGAAAAGATCAAATCTCGATTTTGAGAAATCTTTGAAATTTGAATGAATCTCGCTATAGGATTTGATCTAGATCTCCTCTTTTTGTAGGAATGAAACTCTGAAAATTCAAAAAGATCCAATCTTTCTACAGAAGGAGCCAATCTTTTCTTGAATAAAACTCGCTAAAAGTTGTTGAATAATGTTTAAGGCCAAAAGTTAATCTTTGTTTTTATCACACATTATTCTTCGAATTACGGAGTAAATGAACCGGTAACTAAAGCGTGTAATTTTTTTTAACAAATATGCAGAAGTAATTGAACTTGACTGTTCTACAGAAGTGTTCAAAAAAAGAATAATGAATGCAATTGATTATGTACCTAATTGATTAAGTTAATTTATAATATACCTAATTTTATTTTTTATTTATTATTTGACATACTTACGATGGGCTCAACTAGGCTTTGTTCGAATAATTGGTTAGCTATTTTCTCAATATTCACACATTGTTTCTGCATATGGCTGCAAAGTATCTCCGAAGGAGCCCGTCGATCCAATTTATAAGTGGTCCCCATACATGAGTTTTTGTACAAATCTTCCTGAAAATAATAAACGTTGTTTTTAGTTAATACATCAATTTGTTCAGGAAAGGTAGGAAGGACATGTGTAGACATATTAACTTTTTGTGGTCCCATAGAAAATAAACTGTCATCCCAAGTTCTGGCATAAAAAAGTCCTGTTTGAATACCTTTTCGTTCCATTTTTTTAGAAAAACCACAACTATTTGTGAGGTTTTTTAGCATAGCCGGATATTCTAGAAATAAAATTCTATAAACCGCATTCTTAAAGGTAACACTGTCTTACCTTTTTTTAAATCGAAAATATATTCGTTTAAAATCGAGTTGTTGAGATCGTTCTGGTAGTTATTGTATGAATAAACTAATTGTTTCATCTATTAACAAAATTGAAATATAGTATATTTTTGTATCACACGCCCGAAAAACTAACTATTAAATAATGAATACTTGATGATACCCTCGGTGAGGACATCATGAGAACTGGGCCTTGTTGCAAATATTTATTCATTGTTGTAGATTTTATGCTGGGTAACCTTAACCAAATCGATGACGCAGCTAGTTGATGTTTTAAGAAACATATAAGTTTTTTTGAAGACCATTTGCTCTTGCTATAAATCTATTTAAACTTTATAAATAATTTTGTTTTAAATTGATTAATTCGCTTTTCATACTTTTGTATTATTCGCAGTAAACACTTTTATAATAGGTGCTTCAACTAGATCTGAATGTAGAAAAATTGAAGTATCCTTCCCAACGAAAACAACGAATTTAGTGTTCTGATAAAAATTATCTTCTAACCATTTAATAGCAGTTTTAAAAAATATTTGAAATGCTTTGGTATCACATGAATTAAATAACCCAAAAACCACACCGTCATTGGCAATGCGCACTTGAAGTAGTTCCTTTTTGTTATGAATTCTTACAATAGGAATTAATAATGCATCAATAAATTTAGAAAGGGAGTGTAAATTAAAGTCACCCTTATATTGCACAGATAAATTAGGAAGGTATGCCGTTAAAAAAGGCCATTTATTATCTTTGGAATAGAGTGTACGACAGCCGATGTGCGATTGCCTGCAGTTAACGACAGCAAAATAAACCTGGAATAAACAAAAAATATGTAAGTACATTCAATAAAATTGTTCATAAAATAAATATAAAAAAGCATTTAAAAAATTGAAAATTTGTTGAGTTAATTCTTTTTGGAATCAATTTTAATATAATTAGATACTTTCAATTCTGAACATACCAAAAAACACAAAAATTTAACCGGCTGAGGACCTAATGGTTTCAATTCGCCAATTAGCAATTCGGAAAACTCACAGACACATCCAATTAATTTTGTAAGGCTTTCGTCTCGTTGTATTTGTGGATGCATTTGGACAAATAAATTGCATATCTACACAATACATATGTGTGTGCATTTGAAATATTTAAAATATTTATATCTGTCAATTTTAAATTGATAAAAAAATAAAGTAGTGATTCTAGGAGAGTGTTTAAAATCTGTAACAAATCTTATCCGAAACTTTAATTATTATCTACCAACTGTAATTTTCTATATTTGGCACCGCCTATATTTAAGTTCATGTTGTTTTATTTAACTCGAATCAAAAGCTTGTCAATTCTCAAAATACTCACGCTCTCTCACTTTTGCAGCATACCGCATACAAGGCAGTGTTCATTAGTAAAATAATTCTCCGTCCAAATTCTGTAGCTATGCTTTTTAAGATTATTCCAGTGAAATTGCACTACAATAACAAGTCAATTGATACCTACGCATTCGTAGATGATGGGTCGACGCGAGGAGTTAGCATTTGCTTTTGAGGATAGAGGTGACGATGATCCGTTATGTATAAGGTGGACCACTAACACTCATCGGATTGAAGAAGATAGCGAAGATTTTTGGCGACTTACCGATATCAGAGCTAAAGTCAGAGCAATCCACCAAACTTGCTTGGGCCAAAGGAATTTTTAAACAGACCAGCGGCGACTTAACGTCAAAGCCAACAAGTCTAACGGGGGGACCACACCGAAACCTAAATGGCAAATGGTGCTTTACACTGGTACTGCCTCTTTTACAAGGGAAGATTTGTCCTTCAGCGACGTGTTGAAGAACAAAACAATCCTCGCATTCATAGACGGGAGTAACGCAGACGGTACGATCATGTACGACTATTGGCAAACGGCCTTAAACAAGCTCCAAGGCTCATACTGAACATTTATGCTGAAAATCCCATGGGAACCTGCAGTTTCCGAGGATGGGAGCTGGTACAAAGGCAGAGTTAAGCTCGTTGCCTTTGAAAGTGGGAGGCCGTTTGGTCTGTATAAGCTCGCCATCAGTAGGCTCGAAAGCTTGTGGTCTGGTGCAAAACTAGAAGTCGTGGCCAGGGAAGATATCCCCTGCAGACCTAGAGCTCGCGACAGATAATGGCTGAGCTTACAGACAAAGATATAATTCTTAAAATGATTCAGTATGGTAACCCTAACTTGCTTACACACGACTGGAAAGTTGCTGAGCCCGAGGATCCAGCGGGCCCTTTGAAACTTTGTTATATTTTTTACAAACTAGCTTAATTTATTAAGCTAACGAAATTTATAACTTTTTTTTGAAATAATAAAATAAGGAGCGACAATGATTTTTTAAATAAAAGACGTGCGCATTAATTTAAGTTACGGTTCTGAATGAATTTTTATTCTATATACTTCTTTGTATTCTTCTATTTTCTTCCAGTTTAATTTACAAAACAAAGATGGCAGGATAGGCGCGAAATTCAAATATTATAAAAATTAAATGTTCATAAGTTCATTTAAGTTATTTTTTTTAAATTTTAATGTTTTAAATGCCTCGTGAAAATACCGGCCACGCTTCATCGGGGAGTACGGGCAGCTTGACGATTGGGCGTCTCAGGATTAGTTAGAGGGGCAATTGACCTTGAATTGAGTATTGCCTCGACCTCGATGAGAACAGTGTGCAGCTCTTCGGTTGTGAGAAGTGCGTTGCCCACGGTAAGCTGTAACAGTGTTTTTGCCGCCTTCACAGTCCCCTCCCATATGCCCCCGAAATGAGGGACACTCGGTGGTATGAATGCGAAGCTGAACCCATCCTCTGCCGTGTACCGGTGAACTGCTTCCTTTCCTCCCTCAAACTCCTCTTGAGCCTCTTTCAGAATCCTCTGAGCTCCTACGAAGTTCATCCCGTTTGCGCAGTGGATCATCTTGGGAACTCCTCGGCGACAGATAAACCTTTTAAGGGCGAGAAGAGAACATTCAGAGCTTTTTGAAGTGAAACAAAGAAAGACATGAATATAAGTTTTTTCGGTGGCCGTCCACGAATTTTAAACGTGGTATATAACGGGCCACAGAAATCTACACCGCATACTGAAAACGGTCGTTGTGCTCGCAATCGATCTGCTGGCAAATTACCTATTATTTGTGTAATCAATTTTAGTTTATATTTGAAACAGTGTATGCATTTTCGCACAACATTTTGGCATGTTTCTTTGGCGTTTAGCAGCCAAATCTTTTCTCGAAGCAATGTCACCATAGTTTGAGGTCCAGCATGGAAATTTTTCCTGTGTAAGTACGTTACGTACGTCTTCATAAATGGTGAATTTCTGGTCAATAAAAGTGGGAATTTGGCATTGTACTCAATTGGTGCGTTTAACAAACGACCACCTACACGAATTAGTGGGAATGAACAATTTTCGTCAGTATAATCGTGAATAAATGGGCTAATTTTCAAATTTAATCGGAAAATTCATACTTTTGAACAATTTCAACTATTTTGCGAAAGAATAAATTCAACTCTTTTGCCGTGGGTATTTCTGCAACAACTTCTGTTCTACTTTGTGACCTCTTAATAAATCGCATTATATATATATACAAACGTAGTCGCAAGGTCAATATATGAAGTTTCTTCTTCGCCTTTTGGGATTTCGTTATTTGTTGGTGACATGTCCCAACGAAAGGTATTCGTTCATGAAATCCATATACATGGCTCTTAAATCGCTATTTTTGGATAGTTTTCGCTCAAGTTGCCTGAAACCGACGTTTGGCAGTTTCAAAAGATGTTCCTAGCGAGTTTAACGGTAATTTTAATGGTAGTTTTACCTCAAACCAACCTGTTGGCAAGAGTTGAGTATTTTCAACAAAGTGTTTCTCGGACAATTGTTGTTCTGGCGTTAGAAATGTTTTCGTTTCCCCAGCAATTTCTTCCCATAACCAGAATTTTTTTACCATTTTGTCTGGTAACTCTTCAGACTGACATACCGAATTCCATTGTTTAGTATTTGAATTTGTACATTTAGGATACTTCCCAACCTAGAAGTGTCTTTTGAAGAGTTGGATATTCCGGACCTTGTCTAATTTGACCAATCGACAACAGTTCGAAAAATGTTCTGCACCTATTAGTAAATCAATTTTTTGTGGCTTTTGGAAGTACGGATCAGTTAATTGAATATTTGAAGGACTATTCCAATTTGCAGTATTTATTGCTTGATCCGGGTGATACGAAGATATTGAATTCATTACCCAATAATCAGAAGAAAACAAATGATCATTAAACCTTGACTTAACTACCGCATGTACTTTCCTTCTAACGGTAGTACTTGCCTTTCCAATACCAACCAGATTCAATGCCTTTTCTCATTTACGAAGTCTTAACTTTTGAACAAGTTCTTCTGTAATGAAGTTTACTTGAGGGCCAGAATCAAGTAATGTTCGAGCTGGAGAATATTCACCAGTTATGCCTTTTATTTACACAATTGCAGTGGCAAGAATGACTTGGTCAGTCGAAACAGAGGCATGCATAGATTGAAAATTTGTAGATGATTGTGTGGATGAACTACCGAAAGTTGTTTCGTACTGATGCAGCCATGTATTGTGAGATCGATTGTAAACACTGCACCAACTTAGTTTACATTTCGAAACTGTGTGTTCTTTCCGAAGGCAGTTAATGCAAACCGGTACACTTTTCGCAAACTTAAACATTTGCATTACTGAAATCGAAGCGAACGATTAACATGTCGTAATGTAATGGTCATTTGAATTACAATAAAGGCATTTGGAATTATTTGGCTGTGAGTCAACACAAGTAAATGAAGATCTTTGATTTCTCTTATGGCTCGTATCATTTTTTGGCTTGGACTGTTTTTCTGAATTTTTTAATTTATGAGATGAAGAGTTTTCAGCAGAAAGATGCTGATATCATTTATTTAGAGCTGTTTCACAGTCACTCCATAAAGGTAATTTACTGAAATCGAATTGTTCTTCCCACTTTGATCTTGTAATTGAATCTACTTTTGACATGACTAAATGAATTATGATGGCATTAGTTATATTCTTTTCAGCACCAAGTGAAAGAAGCAAATCATAAATAGCAGAAACAGTGTCTATCATGCTGCGCAATGCAGAAGCCGATGGTTTTGATATCTCTTTCAATTCAAAAAGTGTAGCCACATTATCGAAGAATATCAAACAATTGTTGTCGTATACTTTCCTAAGACTTGCTAGTGCTTTCCGGTAGTTCTGTTCAGTAATTTGAAAAGCTTTAACTTTACCCAAAGCTTCACGTGATAAACATGAAATGAGATGGTTAAGCTTTCCTATGTCGGGAAGTGTCGGATCATTATCGACTATATTTTCAAAGAGGCTTATGAAGATTTTATATTCTGAATATTTTCCATTGAATTTCAAAAGAGACATTTTTGGAAGTCGCGAATAGTGGGGGTGGCTGAAAGAGATATCAGCAGCACTCGACTTTAGTCTTTATTCACAAACGAAAGGAGTAATGCCTTAGTACTTTCACAAATATCTTCCAATTCACCGCGGAATTCATCAGTTCGATCGGCTGATTCAATTTCAGACTGACAAGTCATGATTTGGTCGATATATGAATTCAATTGGATTTAATGGCATAGTTTTTTGTTCTAGTTCCGTTTTAATACGAATAATTTTATTTTTAATAACTAGTCCTTAATGTCTTAAATCTTCAAGATCTACATTTTGTTTAGGTGAAACCTTCCGTTTTTTGCCGGTGATTATTATTTAATTCTTTTATTAATTGACTTTCGTATAATAAATTCTTTTCCCAGAATTAGGTTATCTAGTTATTATAGAACTATTAAATTTACACTTTAGTTTTTATTTAAAATTATTGGAAAGTCGTTGAAAAATTAGTTTGTTTTCATACGAAAAATCCACGAAAATGAAAATTAATTTCAATAAACTATTGTGTAAATTGTCGAAAATTTAATCAAATTAAAATAATTTGAAACGAAAGCCGAAAAAAAATTATTTAAAACTTATTTTCCAAACACACTCTTCGCAAGAAATTTTGTTAAAATATATTTTATATTACTGACTACAACCACCCTATACAGCTGAAATTTAACGAAAGTTAAAAGAAATGAACGAAATGTCAAATCAAAATGTCAATGTGACGCTGTAATTTGTAAACAAATGAATTTATATTTTCGTTTCGATCGTGTTTTTATTAATAATTAAATTTGATTAATTATGATTAAATCCAAAATTTTAATATAATTGTAAAACCGAGCGCGAAATTACTTCAAAAGAACAACGTAGTTTTATAGAAATTTAACGAAGAAGCGAGTGTTCGTTGTGATTGGAACAATTCGAGTGATGACGTAAACCGGTAGCGGCGGCGGTAACGACAGATCAATGGCGAATAGTTTTATTTATTTTTGTTATATTATTTATTCACTTAGAATAATTATTTTTCAAATCACTTGTTTTACATTTAAATAAAACCAATAAATTATTTTTGTTTACTTTTTAACCACGCACCTTGTTTCTTAAACAAAATATGTTTTAAAAAGAATGCAATAAATTTGACAAGAACTGAAAGTATAATATTGTCAATTAAAAACTAAATGCCCCAATTACTTGGCAATTATTTGATTAAATCTTTCAGGTTTTGTTTATAGCTCTGATTCTTCTATTGAAGCAACTTCCCTTGCAAATATAGTGTTCGCGCGGGGTGGTTTTGTGACTTCGTGCTTTTGGTAGGTAGTGATTTAGTGCTACTCCTACGACGGCTACTGCTGCGGCGGGGCGCGGCGGGGCGCGGCGCGGCGCTGTGTAACAATTTTCTGCTGTTTCTGTTGCTCCTTAAGTTAACATCCTCCTTAATTGGGACTGATTGGGGTTTTATCGCGCACTTTAATGCCATCGATTTTAATTATTCGCGTCGCGAATTTAAATATGTATATATTTTGTAATAAACAAAATGTGTATGTATTTTAAGTAGGTACACTTTAATTTTAAAATTGAAACGAAATTAATTTTTAAATTGAAATAAATAAATTAAATATTTTTTACAAACTAGGTTAATTTTTTAAGCTACCAAAAATAATAACTTTTTTTTTTTAATAATAAAATAAGGAGCGAAAATGATTTTTTAAATAAAAGACTTGCGGGTTAATTTAAGTTAAGAATGAGTTTTTATTCTTCTATACTTCTTTGTTTTCTTCTTCTTTTTCTTCCAATTTAATTTACAAAATAAAGATGGCTGAATGGGCGCGAAATTCAAATATTATAAAAATTAAATATTCACAATAAGTTAATTTAAATTTTGTTTAAGTTCATTTAAGTTATTTTTTTAAAGTTTTATATGCCTCGGCAAAACACCCTTATAGATCGGATATCATAGTGATAAAAAAGGACTCGTTGACTCCCCTGGCGGAAACTCAATGCGTGGTACGGTTTGGCTGGGCGACCATTACTCTAAAAATCTACAAAAAAAATGAGGACAGTGTACACGCTTAACCTCCACTAGCTCGAGACGACACCTTAGCAAAGGAGTCTCCAGTGGGTATTCAACCTCCAATAATGGAAGGAGATATACCAAGCTCCGTCTCCGCGGCTTCTTCTGGAATATCAAACTCACCATTCACTATAATGGTTCCAATCGTCGACGCACACTCGGACATGGATGTAGTTGACTCCAAACCCGAGACTATTAGCAATGAAGAAGAGCTACTACGTTCGGACTTTGAGTCTGATGACCTCGACGGAACAGTTGTGGGTGCTCGTCAGGCTGACTGTAATCAAGATGGTGCAGTTATACTTTACACCGCACTGTATGGGGCAGTACCAACATAAATGAAAGAGGTAGTCACTTTTTGCTTTTATACTCAGAACAAAGCGAATTGGAAGCAACATTGGAAATGAACGTAAGTTCATTACCAAGAACAGACAAGAGGCTTTAGATATTACACTTGTCTCTGAAGTAATTCATCAAAAAATTTGCGAGTGGAGAGTGTCAAGGAAACATTCGTTCTCTGATCATAGACACATCCAGTTCTGCTTAGATAAATAAATTAATAAACTACCAGCTTTCCGGAATCATAGGAAAACTGACTGGAAATTATATAGGAAAACATTAGGAAAACTAATTAATCCCTCCCTTTTTAATATACCCAAAAATAACAGGGACTTTGATGAACAAGTTAAGTTCTAAGCCCTTGCCCTTAATAAATCAATGGACATCTCCTGTCCTCTTATTCAGTTAAGAGGGAAGTAAAATCCCCGCAAGTCGAATTCAATGCTAGCACCGTTCAGGAAAAATTGTAGAACACTTTTCAAAAGAGCGAAAAATCAAGAGAAAACTCTTTATACAAAAATAATTGAGGAAGAGTGAGAGAACTTCATGAAGAAACTTTTGTGGAATCATAGAGAATACTTCTGAAGCTTTAAGACAAAGGAAAATTCTCTCTAACTGGACTAACTCATGCGAAGGGTCGCTATTCTTGCTATTAGACACCTACTTCCCTGATTGCTCACAAAATACGTATAGCACTGAACAATTACACATAGGCTATACAAAAATAATAGTCTTGGTGTGATTACTAGGGAAAAACTATTTCGTGCAATCAAAAGCTCTGAAGCCGGACTCCAAATAACCTCGGATATAAATATACCTATCCTGGAGGTTATTCTAAACCGGTGCCTTGATCTCACGTACATCCTCTTACTGTGGAGAGAAGTAAAGGTAATCTTTATGCCTAAAGCAGGCAAAATTACCCATGTAAGTCCGAAGGACCTCAGACCGATCAGTTTATCTTCGTTCCTTTTAAACTCTAGAAAGAATGATAGATAATTATCTACGGATTAAAATAAACTCCAATCTCGTTACAACTGCTCAACACGCATACTGTAAGGGAAAATCGGTTGAAACCGCCTAACACACGCTTGAACAAAACAGAATTTTCATTGCATCATAAAGAGTACACTCTGGTAGTATTCCATGACATTGAAGGTGCTTTCAACAGCGTTAGTAAAGTGGCAATAATCACAATGCTGAGAAACCTTAAGGTGTCCGGCTCATTAACAGAGCTGATTAGTCTCATGCTAGGCAGTAGAATAATCAACTCAACCCTGGGGAACTACTCAGAAAGAAAGTTTGTCAGCAGAAGTACTCCACAAGGTGGTTTTTTGTCCCCACTTCTATGGAAAACAGTGGTAAACGAATTGCTGACAGGCCAGGAAGCAGAGGGATACAAGGTAATAGCTTATGCCAATGATGTTGACATCGTTGTGAATTAATGCAAAATGCTCTCAATCGACTAAAAATCTGGGCAACCAAGTGCGGTCTGGATATAACCCCGGCCAAGACAGAACTTGTCCTCTTCACTTGGAAATATAAAATTCTCCAACTTATACCGCCATCAATAAACACACCACTGACTTTGTCAGTAATGTTACAGTTGCACTCTTCCCGTGCAAAAAATCCATTGGGTATAAATGGAGATTATACCCACGGATTGTCCACTAGTTGTACCCAGCGGTTATCAGACCGATACTTACTTATGGGGTAGTAGTATAGTGGACTGCACCAAAGGTCCAAAGAACAGCCAGCTTATACATCAGTGGAATACTCTGCTATGCACATTTAGCTGCCCTAAACACACTGCTTAACCTTACACCCCTTGATATTTTCACAAACCATAGCGTGTTCCAAGCAGAAATTCTGGCGATTAAAGAGGTTCTATCCTGGCTAAGGGTAAACGTGACATCCACATAGTATATCCGTATTTTCCCTGAAAGTCAAGCAGCCCTCAAATCACTTGGCGCTTGGTTTCCACAAACTCTATAACCGCCCGCAACTGTCGATCATCTTTCAGGGAGATGGCAGAACAGTTTAGCATTCACCGTATTTGGGTGCCGTGATATAGAGATATCTTTGGAATCGGACTTGCAGTTGAACTCGCAAGAAATGGAACCCACATACCAATTCTACCTAAAATGGAAGAAATCGGTATACCTATCGCTACATGCAAACTTAGGTTATATCAAAACGCCATAAAACCAGCAAATGTTAGATAGTCAAACATCACCACTTGCCTGGCTACCAGATAAATCTGGCCAGTAATAGATCCAAGACGCTTAAAACGTCTGCTCTCTTTGAGCAAGAAACATCTTGGCTCGGTAATAACTGTTATAACTGGACACTGCTTAATTCGTAGAAGCGCCAAAAGGCTTGGTGTATTCTCCAACGATTTTTAGAGTTGTTGTTTGGACGAGGAGGAAGAGGAGACAACCTCACATCTTCTCTGTTCATGTCCTGCTCTCTGCCAAGGACGTATATTACACCTGGGAGGATACTTCTTCGATGATCCCGGGGATCTAAGAAACCTAGAGATTTACCAACTACACCGCTTCACAAGAGGCCCAATTAATTTAATTAAAGAGCAAATATCTTTTTCGGTGGGTTCACAAGGGACCTATCTAACGTCTAAAATTGTCAGTCGTTTTCCTGACGGCCTTTTTGACCTAACCTAACCTAACCTTCGGTAGCAGATATGCCGTACCCTTGCTAAAGAATTATCAAAACATTTCTCTACCTACCAGCAGGCGGAGAACAGGTTTTTGATTGCAAATATATTGTGTAAAATATTTACTAAATTATATAAATTTCCAAACAATGTTTTGTTTCTTAAAACCACTAGAATCATTAAAAAATACTTGTGAAAACCAATAATGCATTTGTTTAATATAATTTTTTTATTTTCTTTTTTATATTTTCGTGCAATAGAAAACAAATCTTGAAAAACAATAGCCGTCTGTTTTTTTTTGAAGTGATAACTTTTTATGGGAGGGTAAACCGATGCGTTACGTAACGCGTTACGATGGGCATTCCTTTCTCTGAATCAAATTATGAAATAAAAATACTTGGCGAATTTGTTGGATTTGAACTGGCTACATCTGGTTTGATAGTTGTATGCTCCAGCCACTAGGCATTTTATATGTTGAATGATGTGTAGTAATAATTTGTTAAGTATGGAGTTAATGAGGAATATAATAATAATTTTGACCTGAGGTACCTATAACATTAGAAAATATGTATATTTTTTTTGAATAATAACTTCTTATGTGCGGGTAAACCACTTCGTTACGAAAAGAAAATAATTTTATCTTTTTAAGGAGTGGACCTAAAAATCTGAAATGTTTAGGAATGACACAGTATATTGACTTGAATGTTTGGTAAGCATGTTGGATTCCTAGAATGTCACTAACCGTAAGAAGACTGTAATATTAAGAAGATTAAACATATCGGTCGTTTACATTTGCTTGGTTCCATAAATGCATTTGGTTTTTCTTTAATAAGCAGAGAATATGACGATTATTTTCATATATCAAATCATTTATCTATGAGCTATACAAGCTTTGCAATCTTTTTTTCAAAGCATAAGAAAAACATTCAAAATTGCCCTCCACTCCTATCATCGATATTCAGTGTAGAAGAATAGTTATGTTTGAAAATTAGTTAAAAAGAAAAGATTTGGTTGTTTTAAGCTTATATAATCTGTTGTAATAGTTCAATCTTTAAGGTTAAGGTCTTAAAATTGAGGTAGAACTTGAGGCTGCATGCTGGTATAAAAATAATAAGTATGTGTCTTACTATATGTATAGCCTAATAGGTTTTTTTGACATTCTAAGGCCCGTTTGCTGATACACACCTTAAGCATTTAAGTTCAACTTAAGCACTTATGTGACAGTTTACGTAGAGGAAAAAGTAGCTCATAAGCGTTTTAAGTTGAACATAAATATTTATGTGCGTATCAGCAAACGGGCCTAAATGCAAAAGTTGATGAAAAATTTCAATATTTTTTGTGTTCCACAAAGTTATTGCCACAGCCGTCGTCTACAAAAGTTTATCGATAAATAGACTTATACGCAAAGCGTTACGGCGCCAGTCTTCGAAATCAGTGTACTTAACTACATAATATGCACTTCCAGTCAATTTCCTTTTTTATAAGGAGAAGGATGGGTAGTTCTGAAGAAGAGGTCTCTCCTGCGATTAAGTCGGCGGCATTTTTGAATTTATGAAGGTTCGATCTGTCGCCGTCAATGATGAGGGATGAGCTAGAACGTAAAAGATCTATCTAACTTAGGTGCTATACTCGGAAATTTATTGGGAGTAGAATGAGAGCAAGGAGAAGTATTTTAAGTATTGTAAATATAAGAATTTAAAGAATCTTAGGAAGAATTAAAACAAATCATAATAAAATAGTCAAAAACAAAAAAATAAATAATTAAAAGATGACTTACTATAATAATACGCAATTTTTTCTCCGTAAAATGATGATAATGTTGACTGATGATAAGGTTGTAGATAAGTACAGCTGGTTACAGATGAATTGAGGTATTATTACTGGTAGACTTGATGAAGTATTTTGTTTTATTTTAATAAATAATATTCACTTCTGGTTACTGTTCTTGGAAATTTTCAAATTATTTTTTTTTTCGTTGATTGAATTGTCTTGAATTTTTAACCTTTATTTTTTTCTTAGCATTTTAACACCAGTTTGTTTATTGTTTAAAAAAAGGTAGGTTTCACTTGTTCTATATATTTTTTGTTTGTTGTCTATTTATTACGTAGCACTTTGACACATAACACCTTTTAAGGGAACCCCATATCTGACACCATTTTTTGTTGAGCTATTTTTTTGTTCGCTAAGAAGCACGATGTGTGTACGATGTGTGCACGATGTGAGTCCATCCATTGTACTGGAAGAGACCGTAAGTATAAGAGGGAAAGTTTGATGCCCATCAGTATCTCGCTTACACCCAAGCGGACAAATAATGGTCTCGCGCTCTTACTTTAAAGTGAAACTTTAAATGTGCTGGGAGATGTTTGGCCCCTAGGATTGGTCTGGCGGCTAACAAAAAGTTTTGCAATTGTCCTCTAAATATCATATATAATAATTGAGCATCACACTGTAAGTAAGATTATGACCATTTTTGACGACCTTAAAAGCGTTTGGCTATAAAACCGCCGACGGAAGGTGTCTGGCAGTAGTGTTTCAACATTTCTAACAATGTTCCGTGAAACATACGTACAAATCAGCCATCAGAATATAAGGAAAGTTAGCAACATTTTTACGTGCATTTAAGACCTGGTACCTGGGAATTAGCCTTTGACCCAAGCTAGCAGGTGTGAATACGTTAACTGTACCTACTAACCTTACTAACACTACTATATCATATTCATTTTATCCATCAGAAAATAATAAAGTTCTGGTGGCCCTGGGATCTTGCTCTATTAAAGATTTAGTAAGATTAGAACTTATTAAAGACTTAGTAAGTAAGACATCGAATTTATCAAAGATTAGGTAAGACATCAAATTTATTAAAGACTTGGTAAAATATACATTAGTTTTATTTTTCTGATTTTGTATTTAAAGGTTTTAGAAGTCGACCAACCGATCCGATATCACGAAACAGAGTGTCGCCTCGATAGCTCGCCACTTCTACACTTCTACTCAGTATAGTCAAAAATGGTTTGATAAAGACTGTTTAGAAGCACGAGAGAGTCTTTTGCCTGTTTAAAACTACTAAGAAGTTTTCCGGGGAATTTATATTTTAAAGAGCAATATCTGCCAGTAAATAAACAATTTAAAAAACTACTAATACTAAGTTATAACCGGCAGACTTACTCAAAAACGTTGCGTGTATCCTTCTATTATGCAGAAATGCAACCGAATTCTGGAAGCCTGTAAATGTAGTAAATAAAAAACCAAGGAAAAAACTTCCTGCATCATTCGAGGCCGAAGATTTAGCAGACCGTTTCAAAAGACTGGCAAAAGATAATTTTTCGTCAACTTTTCAATATGCCATACTGCTACACCAGAATTATGAATAAGATGCACCTTTTTCCTTGCAGAGGTCCAGTTAGTATTAAATGAACTCCAAAACAATAAATCTCCGGGATCAAATGGAATACCACAAGAATTCTATAAATTAAGTACTGATCTTTTCATAGAATCTACTAAAGAAATTACTAAAGCCTTAAACCATGCTTATAATGCAGGTTGTGTTCCAAATTTCATCAAAGAAGCAATCATATGCCCATTTTTCAAAAAAGGGGACAAAGGAGGTCCTAGACTCTATTGTGGAATATCACTGATTAGCACATCAATGAAAATCTTTTCAAAACTTCTTTATAAACGACTTTATGAGTGGGTTCATAATAACAATTTACTGAGAGAGGCACACGTTGGTTTTTGAAAGAATTACTTAACAATTGACCAAATTTATTCCCTTACCAACATCGCTTAAAGGAGAAATCAAAGAGTCATCATCACTGTTTGGACTGTCAGTCCAGGTTGTAACAAATTGAAGGATTATAGGCTCAGTTGACTTGGGGTTTACATCTTGGTTGGAGTTTATAAAGGTTGTTGGTGATGGTTCAGTAAGCGAAGAAGAAAGATGCGGACTCTGAGCGGATTCTGACATTCCAGCAAGGATGGATATGTTATTATAGTTGGGCACGGATTGTAGAGCGCTAACGCGAATTTCATCAATTTTGCAGGACGTTATTTTAATTTTTCCGATGATATCATTAAAGTAGGTACGCGAAACAGTCAGTTCATTGCTGTTATCAGATATCTTTGAATATAATTCGCGGAGAATAGAGGTGAATTGACCGGAAGCAGAGGACATTAAACTGGAGGCGTTTTGAAGAAAATGGTCAATATCGGAACGAATACATAGAATATGCTTATAAATATTATCGACAGGAGTCAATCGATCTCGTACTGTGGAGGTGTTAACACGTTTTCGGCTTCCCAGTTTTTTCCAAATTAAATTTCGTGTGTGCGTTTAAGTATAACATTAAATCAAGATTTCTTAAGTTGTGCAGTAGCACAAAGGTAGATTGGCCGACCGAGAATCCGAGGGTCGCCAGTTCGATTCCCAGCCGGGCATCAGAACTTTGCAAGCTTTTTTTCACAACCGTGAAGTGGAAAACTTTATTGGTTGGGGAAACGAGCAAAGGAGGAGGAGCCTAAGCACCGGGGCATCGAAAGGTGTCCTAGGGCCAATGAGGCCAGCGATGGCATCAGCTAAGGGAACATCGAAAGATGTTCCAATTACAAGAAGTGATTCTGCAGCAACAACATCAACAGCAATAACAACAACGGCAACATCATCCGATGCTAACCAAAAGCGCAGAAAGAGGATCAAGTGCGCACCAAATTTGGTAAAGAGGAGATCCACGGCCACCTCAGCAAAGCTGCCAGCTGGGGTGAATACGTCCGATATAGACGCGACGTCAGAGGCAGCAAGACAAACCCAACTAGACACTTCACCCGAAGAAGGTATTGCATATATGTCTGAGGAAGGAGAAGGGCACTTCACGACGGGCGATAGTACTGCCTTCGTAAACCTCTCCACATCAGAGGCGTCATCTGAGGAGGACGAGGAACAAAGAATGATCGCTCAAATTGTAACAATGGAGGCAGAAATCCAAGAGTTGAAAAGTAAAGCTAAGGCCAGCCAAGAAGCGCGCCAAGCGAAACAACTAACAGAACTCGACGAACAAGAACAACAACAGAAAAAAGAACAATTACAAAAACAACAGCCACAGCAGCAGCCAAAACAACAACGGCAAAAACAACAACAACAGCAACAGCAGCAGACACAAGCCCAGAAACAACCGCACGAAAAACAGCAGCAGCAGATTCAAAAGCAGCAGAATCAACAGCAGCAGAAAAGCCAGTCTCAGCAGCAGCAGCCACAGCCGCCGATTACGGAAAAAGAAAAGGTGCCACCCATAAATACTTATAAAATGGAGTTCCAGGATACCATAAATCTATGTAAGTTGACCATAGGTCAAAATTTTACTATTAAAAGATTAAATAACGATAGGCATGCTATCCAGTGCTTCACACTGGAACAGCACAAAAAAATTAAAGAGTTGCTAAAAGAAACTACTACTGAATTCTTTAGTTTCACCCCTAAAACCGAAAAATTTCAAACGGTCCTTTTGAAGGGCATAGACTCCTGCACGGAATCACAGGTGCTCTTAAATGAACTCCGCCAAAAAGCGAATGACGATCTCGACTTTATCGGGGTCAAGCCGTTCGCTACAGTTACAGCTAGGCGGGAGAAGCGGAGTCTTCCCTTCTTCCTTGTTCAACTCTCACCCAGCAGCAAACTGGATAGTTTGAGGAGTATATCCGTCCTCAACTACCAGATTGTAACTTGGGACAACTTAAAAAGGCGCAGCGACATGCTTCAAATACATGCGCTGCCAAAGGTTCGGCCACTCCGCAGCAAACTGCGAAATGCAGTCACGCTGCGTTAAGTGTGGAGAGAACCACAATGCAGATGAATGCAAGTTAGGAAAGGAACGAGTCGAAGATAGGACCCAGCTTAAATATGTACTCTGCCGAGGCGGCCGGCGGACACCCCGCTAATTATCGGGGATGCCCGACGTTTCAGCTTATAAAGAACAATAAAGCAGCAAAGCAAACAGTGCATGCGCTGCCAAAGGTTCGGCCACTCCGCAGCAAACTGCGAAATGCAGTCACGCTGCGTTAAGTGTGGAGAGAACCACAATGCAGATGAATGCAAGTTAGGAAAGGAACGAGTCGAAGATAGGACCCAGCTTAAATATGTACTCTGCCGAGGTGGCCGGCGGACACCCCGCTAATTATCGGGGATGCCCGACGTTTCAGCTTATAAAGAACAATAAAGCAGCAAAGCAAACAGTGGTAGAAAAGCGTCCAACAGTGCGCCCTCCTACAACAACGCCCGTCAACTCCCAAATTTCTTACGCCCAAATGGCGTCAGGAAGGAGAAGCACGGTACAGCCTACACCAAAGGTCGCCCAATAGGCCCCCGTGCCTAAGGCGCCGGCGGCACAGGCGGATATTATGGGCGTTCTACTGGCCATCCAGGGCCAGTTGAACGGCATCCAAAACCAGATCAGGGAGCAGGCGACTAGGGTGGATTATCTCTACTCTGTTTTGCCGAGCTTAACGCAACTTAGAGGTTAAGGGCGCGCTGCCGGAGAGGCCCTTTAAGATCCTAGCTGTGAATGTAAATTCACTGATTAGGACCGAACGTAGAGCGAATTTATTCCAATTGCTTAAAGACATAAGTCCAGATGTGTTTATGGCTAGCGAAACTAAGCTTAACCAGAAACATAAATTGACTAACAACAATTACAATATCGTAAGGAGAGACCGACCCAACTCCACTCAAGGAGGGGGCGTCGCAATCTTTATACGTAAAGGCATTAGTCATAAGGTAATATATAATAGTGATGTGCGAAAATTTCGGACGCTAGAGGCATGCATCATATGCATTCATCTCCAACAGGGGAAGCGAATGTATGTGATCGCTGCCTATGCACCGGAAAGACCTCAGCCCACGCAGTTTATAACAGAGCTTGAAAAGCTTTTTGAATGTTTAAGACTGAGCTCGGAAGAGAATTACTATATATTGGCGGGTGATTTAAACGCCAAGCACACAGATTGGGGAAATCAAATACAAAATCCTCGAGGTAACCATCTATTTAATTGGATGGGTCGATACAACCTTGAGTATCGCATCGATCTTCTAGCCACAGACAGGCCATCGTTCCCAAGAAGCGGTGCCTATCTGGATCTATTGCTTAAAGACGCAAGGCAAACAATTACTGACGCTGTGGGTCAACGGCCAAGAAATTGTTTACGAACGATCGAGTACGACAGTGACCACTGCGGACTCGCCGCCGTAATACAACTTCCGAACCAGCTTATGGAGTTGGAGGAGTATGTGCCTGTGCATACTTACAATTACAATATGGTGCGCTGGTCACGTTTCTCCAATGCCTTATTGAGTGAATTACGTTCAAATGGTATATCCCCACCAAATGACAGGAACCTAACAAATACTGAAATCGACAGATACTTAGAACAAATTGTTGAAACGATTCTACGAACAATGAACAAAACAATACCGATATACAAAGAACGTAACGCAACTGACATGTACCGTAACGCGACAATTGACGCACTTCACAGACAAAAAAGTGGACTACTGACAACACTAAAACGCTTGTACAGACGGTTTACTGATACACGAGATCTGGAGATTAGGACACTGAAGTCGTCCATCAAAAACATTAACCAATTGATCAAAGAAAATTATAGGTTGGCTATTAATTTGTTCTGGGACAATAAAATTCCTGCCGTTAACTCTAGCGACCCAAGTATGTTCCCAAAAATTAATAAGATTTTTAGAAGAAAGGATCAAAAAGATCTTCCGTGTCTTAAGCTCCAGAGGACGACAGAGAACAGAGACATACTTCTGACAGCAGGCATAGACCCAGAGGATGCCGTATTGGACGATGACCTCTATTTAATCGAAGATCCGCAGGAGAGAGTGGAGGCTGTGGGGGCTGCTTTCCAGCAAGTGTACAAGGTGAATGCTAGCATTTGCCCGAATCATGACCTGGAGAACAGAGCTCTGCTTCATCACTTATGGCTCCGGAACGATATAACCGAATGGCGATCTGAGAACCTTGGTTTTACCGGGTTTAATGATGAAGATTTGGCAAATGCCATAATCGCCGACCGAAATGGGCCCAGACCCCTGTTAATTTCGAAGAATGAGCTCCAGCTCATCTTCGATTCATTAAAGAAAAAGAAGTCGGCAGGAGTCGATGGTATATCCAACGTTGTACTACGACATTTGCCTCAAAAAGCAGTTGACATTTATACCACAATGTTTAACAACGCGCTGAATAATGCATATTATCCAGTGCGATGGAAGACAGCTGTGGTGCACCCTCTCCCAAAAAAGGGAAAAGACAACTCCAATCCGGCGAATCTCCGGTCGATAAGTCGTCTTCCGAGTATCAGCAAAGTATTTGAAAAGGTTATTAATAGAGCCCTGTTCAAGTGGGCGGAGGAGAAAAATATCATCCCGGATAATCAGTTCGGTTTTAAGGCGGGACATGACACAATTTATGCCGCGTCTAAGCTAGTTTCTGATATCCAATGGAACAAAACTAAAAAGCAGTGTACGGGTGCCTGTCTGGTTGATTTGGAGAAGGCCTTCGACACCGTATGGTTAGAAGGTCTCTATCTAAAGCTAACCAGACTAGGTATAAGTAAACCTCTATTGTATATGCTTTATGACATGCTAAATGGTAGAAAGTTTGTTGTCGAGAGTGGCAATGTAACTTCTACCGCAATTTTTAATATTAAAAATGGTCTTCAGCAGGGAGCGGTTAACTCGCCGATTCTATTCAGCATTTACACCAGCGATCTGATAGGTAGTCTAACTCAGGCAATTGCGCACGCCGACGATCTAATTGTGTACAGAACAGCTCATACAGTTGAGGTCATCAAAAATCTCTTGCGGAGTGACTTCGACAAGATTCAGCGATATTGTGATATTTTGTTTAGGACTCCGTTGTCTAGCGCCTCAAGGGATACGAGAAAGAACTAGCGCAAGCTGGTGATCGTAGCGCCACATGGACATCCACTGGCGAGTAAAAGTGTAGTAAAGTACCTTGGCATCTGGTTGGATCAGTACCTGTATTTCGACAGACATATAGGTGCTGCTTTGGCCAGGGCTAGGGGAGCCTTTGCCTTGACAAAACGACTGTTTTACAGCAGCCGTCTAGACAGCAGGGTGAATGTGATTTGCTACATGGCCCTCATCAGGCCGATGATTGCCTACGGATGCCCGGTATGGTTCAACGTTGCCCCATCTCAAATGGAAAAGATTCGGGTGTTTGAGAGGCAATGTCTTAGACGTTGCATTGGAATACACAGAACACCAGAGTCGGAGTACACAAGATATTATTCCAACCAGGTTCTATACAACGGAGCCAACATAAACAGAATAGATAATTTTTTGTTTAAGCTGATTCGGGGTCACACTGCAAGAGAGATGTCCTCAACCAACAGCTTAATTTTTGGGGCTTACTACCCCAATATTGAATATTTTGAGAGTGCGCGGTTAAGTGGCTACATCCCTCCCGAGGCATTCCTCTTTTTAGACAGTCGAGGGCTGATACAGGATGGAATGGCGGTTCCGCTCATCTACCACGTCAGCCGGAAAACTGTAGATAGGCGACTCCTGTATGGTCGAGACGTCATCGCTCAAGGTGGAGAAGAGCGCCTTCGGTTCAGTAGGACTGTGTCCGATAGGGACCGAAGGGATAGGGCGAAACAAGAGAACCAGTTCTGGTGGCTCTCTGAACAGCATTATGATACATAGTCGATTAGGATGGTATGTCTTCGCCGACTTACGTAGATTTAGGTAAATTAGGTATAAGGAACAGTCAGGGTGGCACAAAAGAAAATTAAAAAATATGTATGTTTGCGGGGGCATTTGTGCATGCAGCTGCGTGCCTGTGTATGTATGTACATACGAATATGTATGTACGTATGTACTTGGCTGTGTGAGTGTCATGTCTCTGTATGTCTGCATGCGTATACAAAATATACAAAAAAAAAATACAAAAAAAAAACGAAAAAATTGCTGCTGTGGCTGTTCTAGTTTTTAAGTAGTTTTAAGTGGTTTTGGGTATTTGTAGGTATCTTAAGTAGTTTTAGTTAGTATATAAGTTAATTGTATCTACTCGTAGTTTTAATTATTTTTAGTCTAGATTTAGGTAGTTTACAAGTAAAAAAATGAAAAATGATACGAGACCAAGTTTTTTAAAAAAAAGTTTTCTTGGTAAAACAAAAATAAAATAAAATAATTAGAATTAATTAAAATAGATTTAAGGCCGAAA
Source organism: Philhelius pedissequus (assembly GCA_910595825.1). Taxonomy (NCBI): domain Eukaryota; kingdom Metazoa; phylum Arthropoda; class Insecta; order Diptera; family Syrphidae; genus Philhelius; species Philhelius pedissequus. The sequence goes on along the minus strand of OU343160.1, from coordinate 194,796,216 downwards.
CACATTAGTATTAAGAGATATAGTTTAGTTTAGAGCGCCCGTAAAGGGCCAGTAAATTAGTTGTAAGTTATTGATAATTAGGCTAGTTTTAAACATATTTGTGTAGCTTTAAGATAGTTATAAGTTAAAATTAAATAAAAATGAATAAAAAAAAAATATCGACAGGAGATAAACTGAGAAGGGTTTTAATCGAAGAGCGTATTTCGGGGATAATTTTTCAATACGGCAATGGGTTTGTGAGTATAGGTTCGAGTTGATTGATAGCTGAATGGAAGCGAGTTGTTTATTGATTGAAGATTGATTAGAGGAGCACCGATTGCTCAGGGTATCGATAGAATTGTTCAGTGTTTCTTTACTTTTAGCAAAATCATCAAAATGTTGAACTTAAGCTAAAACATTTTTATGAAAGCGTTTGTTGTCCACATAATAAGAAAACACACATAGAAAAACGAAGTAATTCATATATTCTTTTAAATGATCACTACATTTTTTTCTTAGACCAAGACATAAGGGATGGTAAGATTTACCGCAAATACCACGACACAACACTTTTTCGGTGTAGTTGCTATCGAAAAGACAATTTATGGAGTCACAGGGATTAACTTTTGTTAGAATTTTTGTGCGATTATTCAAATTTTTAACTAATAAATTCGATTGCAGATTTAAGACATTAGTGTACACGAAAATTGATTTCACATGCAATTAGTCGAGACACAAGCCATCCAGATGCAATCCACAAGCCGCTGTTCACTTATTACCAGAGTAGTTCACTGTCAGCTGTAAATCCGACGCTGAAATCATCAAGGGCGGAGGGGCAGAGATGAAACACGGGCACTCGGTTGGAGATGATATTGTAGGTTACAGCACGAAAATGATTGCAAACAGACAGAGAAAGCATGTAGTCTCAATTTTGCTTCATAAGCAGAACATACACTAATAATACACATACACAGCTATCCAGAAAGTATTGTTGATTAGTCACCCACTGCTTAAATGATGCAAACAAAAAAAAAATGCTAATAATGTGGAACTTGAGTTTGAATCCAAAAAGAAATGAATGTAAACTGCAATTATGAAGATCGCAAGAATGGCCCTGGCGCTCAGAACGAAGATTGATGTAATTAGACAGTTAAGCAGGCTTGTAGTGTCCAGATTGCTTTACAGGCAGAGCATATACCAAAAAGTTTCACTTACCAGGGATAAAGAAACAGAACACTTTAACGGCAACAATAATAAATAAAACATGATTTAGAAGAGGTACTACATGGTGGATCGTCGTGGCATTAGCAGAGATGCCTGGAAATCTCCAACTAATGATCAACAGATTATCTGAGTATTGCTATAAATTGGGGCTCCAGGTGAACCTAGACAAATCAAAAATAATAATTTAGGGGGCGGTTGAAACTGTTGCAGCGCAAAATGGAGATTCGGAGACCAAAACATTGAAGTCGTAAATGAATATAGCTATCTCGGTATACGGTTATGCCGAAATCTCAACTGGAAGTACCATTGCTTAGATAAACTAGCCAAGAGTACTTGAACTCGATACCGGTATCAATACCTACTTCGATCGAATCAAAATTTTCTAAATTCAAGATATTGGAATAAAATATACGAAGTTGCGTAGTGTCAATTTGTGAAGAATTCATATAGACTGTATGAGTGTGCAAAGAAAAAGTTTATGGTGTGTTTAAGTGAACCCTGTGGCAAAATTTCAATTTTTGACCAACGAATCACCAAGAGATTCACCAAGGAAGAGAGCTTTCACCCATGAATTTATTGGTGAATCATTTTGTGAAATTAACATTGGGATGTCATTGGAGTTCACCAGTGAATTTATTGGTGAGTTTTCATAGGTGAAATCATTGAATATGAGTATGCTGCGTTTTCGTTTGTTCTGTCACTTAGGTGAAACATAAAATGAAAGGTTATTGAAGAATTCATCTCTTTTTTGAAAGTTGAATTTTTAACATTTATTCATGAATGAAATATAACATGAAAACGCAACTATGAAATCATTGATTAACAGATTTTGCCTCTTTCAACCATGAAAACTATTTGGTGAAAACTTCGATGAAAACAATTAACAAAATCACGCGCTGCAAATGCGTTGCTGCGCTAATAGAGATTTTTTTTGTTTCTTTTGTTCGTTTTGTTCTTCTTCTAATGAAAGCTGTGCAGGACTTTTCCCCACTGAAATCACATTGTATTTGCATGCGAAAATGTACAGGGGAAAGAGGGCATTACATTGCCCATAGGAAATCATTATTTTATTTTCCCCTATAAAAGTAATGAATGAATTCATTACTGTTTTCACCAAACTTTTCCATTGAGGAAGAAATTTGCCACTGGGAATGAAAGAAATTATAGGAGGTAAGTATGTGTGTGCGGAAAGTATGTGGTTACTGTTTTGTGTGAAGGGGAATTTAAATATGCATGTAAATTAAGTATGTGTTCGAAATTAGGTAAAAATTGTTTCGGTGAAAATTTTTTGACTTTTGAGAAGCCATACATAATACATTTAGTTGAAACGATACCTCCATTCGATCCAAGTACTTTCATTCGATACGGTTCCCTATTTGGTATCGCCAGGTATTGGTTCCAAAAGTACTTGGTATCGAATCAAAAGTATCGAGTATGTACTTGAATCGATTCACCCCTAGCAACATGGAAAACGGTGATGCAGTGCAAAGACGTGGATAACGATTCTAGGTATAGTATTTTATCAAGCCACGGCCAAAACAATAATGTGCTATGCAGCCCAAGTTTGGAGTCACAAAAAGTTTGATGAAGTGGAACAGCTCCTTACATACTTCCTAAAACGTACTTTAAAATTACCAAACACTACGGCAAACCACATACTAATGCTAGAAACGGGCCTTCCCCCCTTATTCATCTCAATGCTTAAAATGCAAGTGGACTACATTCTAAACACTATCAAGATGGATGATAGAAGATTTCCTGAGAAAATTACGATGTTGGTGAAAAAAATCTCATGGTATGAGTCCTGCCGAGATGTAACTTCAAAACGATTCGATGGACACATGGAAAAGCGAGCTATACATCCTCATTAGTTTATTGGATGAAAAAACAAGGGAGCACTACAGTTGGGAAGCCAGAACATCACTCCACAACGAAGAAAATGTACCTAGACATTATGTACATAAAGGATGATGCAATACATACATACATATGCACTTATGTAGGTATTCAAGAAAAATCATCTCCATAAGGGGGGTTCACATGGACGAAAACATGCTCGACAACATGGATCCACAACCACCAATATTCGACCATTTGACCGCAAAATCAAAACTAACCGCTGGACCAACATGCTCGATGGATTTCAAAATTGTTTGATAACTTGCCAGCTCGTCGAACCAACAAACTTGTGTAAACAACTTCGTTTCTTTTTCTTGTTGGGTTTAGGTTTAGGTTTATTTTAAGACTTATAAAAGATAGTTGAGTTACATTTGGTATCTAAGGAAGTACGAACGTATTTTTACGTATCTTTAAACTCTTTTCTTATGACAGGACCAGATTACGTACCGGAGTTAGCAAATGTTCTCTTTCGATTTGGAGAAAGGAAGTTTCCGATATTGGGTGATATGCGCGTGATGTTTGAGTAGATTGAAATTTTAGACAAAGACAACAACTTGCATCTACCAAATGTAAGTTATGACATTCGCTTCAATGTCTTCAGCGTTCTGCGCTCACTTAATACAAAATTAAAACGCAAATAAGTTTGAGTCGCTCTACCCGCAGCATCAAATGCAATTTTAGAGAACCATTACGTGGGCGACTGTTTAGACATAGTATACAGAAGAGGAAGCTATACGGCTAGCAAAAGATGTTACATTTATTCGTAAGCAAGTTGGCTTCGAAATAAGAAATTTCATTTCAAATTCCTCAAGCATTTTAAACGAACTGACATCGCAAACTTCAAATTAAATTAAGCTCTTTACTGACAATGCTCTATAGATTTTGAGAAACTTCTGGGTATGTGGTGGTAACCAATTAGTGATATGTTCGTCTATACCTTCAAATCTATTAAAATGCACCAAGATGTTATATGAGCCGTACACGTATTCCTACAAAACGAGAGGGCTTAAGAGCATTGATGTATATATTCGGTCCCCTAGGATTAATTGCAAATTTTACCATCCATTTGAAGGTAATCCTACAGGAAATTTGGCGCTCCGGAGTGGATTGGGATGAGAAGATGAAGGAAAGTCAATTTGAAAAATGGAAAATGTGGTTACAGCTGATACCTAAAATAAAAAAAGGTGTCTATTAATAGAAGATAACTTACCAATCTACGATTCGGCGATGGAAGCTGCGTCCAGTTGGATATATTACATTGAGAAATCTATTGCTGCCGTAGCATATATGAGAGTCTCAAACGGAGATGTAGTAGACTGTTAACTAATAATAACTGTTTAATAACTCAGTCACATTCTTTACTGTCATACACAATATGAAATTACCATTCATTCGTTTTGTACACCTGAAATAATACTCGTAGATACATTTCTCATTCAATTCCCTTTTCGTCACATTCACTTTGTAGTCGTGTGCCCATACGATTAATAATATACTTATGACTCCATAGCGCCTCTATGACGATAACAATGGATATATAAATTAAACTTTATTTAAGTTTTGTTTTACTTTTTAAAAAAGGTGTATTTATTTTCCAAACTGGCAGCGATTCTGCCTCTGAATAGAGAATAAGCAAATGACATAGAAAAACTGCAGCTTAAATACTTTCCTACCTAAGCTACGAGTTGTTTGTTGTTTCAACAGTCACAGGTAGTTTCTGGCACTGACGACAATTCGCTGATAATGCTGATAATGATATTTGTATCTCATGTGGCCATTTGATACAATTGTCGATAACTCTTGTCTTCTAAAGATCGAACGTCCACATTCGACGATGTCGGTTTCAAGTGATGAGGAATGTCTTCTAAGCCCAAGGTGACAGCGAATGCTCCGTTTTTAGGAACTTGATGCGCTTATTAGACACTTTTATTGGGGAGTTGACATGTTTTATCAGATATGAACCATTTAACGCGATTGTTTCATTGTTGACTTTGATAGGACCATTGAGCTGATTCAGGAACAGGACATCCGGTGATATTTCTTTAACTGAAGGGACGTGTTGGTTATTGATTAGTGGACACAATGACTCTTGAGTAGCTTGGGAGTGCATGTTGAGTTGTGTATGTCTATTATATTTCTAGAACTACACAAAGTGTGTTTGTTAAAAGATTTACATTCATCAATAATTCCATAAAGTTTTTGGTTACATTTCAAGACTCTGTAATAAGGGATTTTATTAATTTTATCTCCAATTTGAACAGGCTTAAGTAAAAAGGAGTTACATAAATTTGGGCTTGTGGTTGGTAAACTGATTATGTAAATAATATTTTGCCTATCGGAATCAATTTTTACGTTGGCAAATTTAAATGCCTCGTCTATGTTCAAGAAAGGAATGTTTTTAAGAGCTAGTAAAAATATACGAATTTTTAATATTTGCTTTTGCCCAATGAATGGCATAAGCGACGTTTACAATTTCTTCCCTAATAATTTCTAGTTTATACTTTATATTATTTTAAAAATTCTATTCGTCATATTTTTTATCTCATTAATTTTACTTGATGTGAATTTGTTGATGACGGCATGTTCCAAATGACAATTCGCAGGGAAATATTTCCCTTTTCCCTACTCCCTTATTACAAAAAACAACTCCCGGGGATTTGTTTTTCTTTTCCCTTATTCTAAACAAACTTCGAATATGGGAAAAATACTCTCGGAAAAAAGTAGGCATTCTAAATGTCAAAAAAGGGAATATTATTTCCCATTTGACGCTCGTTTGCTCCCGAGACATTTGCTGGAGAATTCATTAAAAAATGTAAGTTTTTTTACTCTTTTCAACTAAAATATAAATAAATTTTCAACAAGAAATAAAATTGCTTTGGGAAAAGCTGGGAGTGAACTGAATGCTTTTAGACCACCAACAAAAACAATACGAAATTGGAAAAAAGTAATATTTATAAACTTAGTAGATGTAGATTTATTTATTTACTAACTCCTTACATATGGACATTAATACATAATCATAGGTATGGTGTGATCAAAAAAAATATATAAGATCAAAGGCGACTGAGAACCTTAAAGCAAGAAATGGGACTGGTGGTGGACACAACAGGGAACAAAGAGTGCATATACAACATGGTAGGGAAGAAAGAATCCGTAGAAGGTATTTCTGCAACAACATTTGGATTGGCCGCCTTTCCGAAAAGGAAAGCAAATAAAGAAAAATTAGAGCCACCTGAAAAAGTGATAATTTCCTCGCCAGTAGATTTTATTACTGAAACCGAGTTTACAGAAATCGAAAATCTCTGCGAACACGAAGAAGTCATGTCTAAGAATGTCTCATAAATCGTATTATCATCCTCAAACAAATATCAGTGCACATAAAAGTACAGCCTCTGAAGCGTTCGAAGAGGAATTGAAGATTCAAAGGGAATTATGTGACACTGAGGGATCTAGTCGTAGGAGTCAAAGAGAACTTTGTAATACAAAAGGAGCTTCCTGAGCCCGTCAAGTGTGTAGTTAAAGAATCAAAGGAAATTCGTCGGAACACTTCAAAAATGCTCAACCTAAAAAAGGACAAGCTCAAAGAAATTAAACGACACAATTTACATAAGGAAGATCTACGAATGCGGGAGATAGAGGACAGAATAGAATACAATCGTCGTGTTCTAGAAATTGAAGATCTCAAAAAACGATTGTTGGAATTGGGACCCTTCCACACAAAGTTTCTGAAAACATGTTTTTGAATAGATAAGGTACTATTTAATTTTTCCTTATTTAATTTTTTGTTTCGTCGCAATATTTTTTTTAGTAGTATGTACTTAGTATGTTTTAACTAATTAATTTAGTCTCAATGAATTCAATTGCTTTTTTATTACGTTTATTTATATTTTATTTATGTTTTCATTTATTTTTGAATAAATTATTTTTTTATGTGTTTAATGTTTTAACTTAAAAAAATGTTAAAGATTAATTCCTATATATTGCCGAATTCTTTGCGCTGCTTTTGCTTGCATACTCGGATCTTTCTAGTGATGCGATTTCATTACGAATTTTCGAAACATCAGGTATAATAGACACGAATTCACCACTTATGGGATCTGCTTTATAATTATACATTGCGCAGCACACATTAATAATTTTTGGCGCCTTAGCAGGGCAGTAGTGCAGTTCTCTTGCTCCATCCGTGCGCTAAATAATGTTCCGAGAGCTTGTGTGTACCTCATTAAATTTACTTTCTCTTGACCCTGGGACAGGTGTTATATGGGAAGTCAAAAGCCATGGTTCCAATGGTTAGCCGGCGTCGTATTTAAAGTTAATTATCAATCCTGATACATATTACTTGATACCTTCGTTTTGTAAATTAGTAACTCACCAAGGAGCCAAGCATTTCCTGTTCCACTTAATTACTCCTGCTCAAAATGCACCCTAAGTGATCTTATGTTCCAAATAAAGGAATCATGACACGCACATGGATGGGAAGCATCAAAATACTAAATTCTTAATTCATTGTCACAAACAAGCATAACATTAAGGCTATATGTTCTTTTTCTATTATAGAATAGATGTTTGTTTTCAGGCGGAGCAATTATACGAACATGCGTTCCGTCAACAAAACCTAAAATTCCAGGAAAGTTATGTTTATTGTAGAAAGCTAACGCAATTTTTATTTTATCTGTAGTTTTGGGTATTTGTATCCATTGTAAACATAGTTGCACCTCGAAAGCGTTGAGTACTTCAGCTGAACCTTACTGAAACTAGATTGAGGCATACCAACACTGTTTTCGTTTCCGACCACCGTTTGATATCCACCTTCAGCAAAGAAAGTAGACAAGCACACAATTTAATTATTGGTGGGATTCCAAAAACGCTTTCTATTTGTTTCAGATGACGTGATGAGGACATCCAACAAATACTTAAAATAACTCTTGTTTAGTCTGTAATACTTTTGAATCTAAAATAAATTAATTATTGAAATAATTATTAAGCAAATTTTGAACAAATTTAAATGTATACATACAGCCATTGAGCCAACTCCAAGGGATTTGAACTACTCGTATCTCTTAAAGATCTTCTAATAGCTCTTGGTTGTCCATGTTGTCTTTCTTCATATTCATATTGACATAAAATTCTTGCGGCAATTGAAAACATTTTGGTTTTTCGTCTTTTAATCTTATAAAATAATGATAGTTTTTCCGAGTTAATTAGCCTGTCAAATACTGTAAAACAGCTGATTCGAACATTTAAAATTCTCTTTCCTGCTTTCGAAGAGAAAAATAGTCTCCCGGGGAATTTTTAATTGGAGAATTCTAATACCGGTAGAACACATCTCCCGGAGAGTAATTTTCCCTGTTAATTTTGTTCTTGATAATCTCGTGGTCATGATGATCGGGACTTCTCGCTATCTATTTCCAGGCGCTACCAATAAAATTCAAGGACCTTTTGTCCTTTGTTTTTGTTTGGAGTCTCTGTAAGTGAGTCTTTATTTTCTGGATTTCAAATTGCAAAATTGGATAGAAGTAGTGTTTTTGATTTGTTCTTAACATATCTTCCAATTTTGTAACTAAGTCGACGTTTTGCTTTAATTCTATTAGGCGTACTATTTTAAAGGTACCATTCTGTATTTTCGCAGTTTCTGTATCTATTCTCACAAGCTGGGAGTTGGAGTAATCTTTTATGTGGACCTCTGCACCGCATAGGGTGATTGAAGCCCTGTTGGACTAACAGTTAATTTTTTATCAAACTTTTATGAACTACTTTGCCTGATTTGGTTTTTTACTGTGAAATTATGATTTTCAGTTACTGTATCTTTCTTATATCTAGGATCTTACTTATTGTCTACTCTCTTATTAGTTTTAACGTAAATAATTTCTCCTAATTGATATGTTCTTAATGGATGTTTTCTTTTATTATGGTACCTTAGGTCGGCTCTTTGTTTCTTTTGAATTGCCTGAAGAGTTTCTCGTCTTGCATTATCGAGGTCTTCGGGATTATTAAGCAATCGTCTACCAAAAAATGGATCGATAGGCTTTTTATTGGTTGTTGAATGTAGGGATCTATTATATTCATAAATACTTCTATATAATTCGGGAAAGATAGAGTGGATGTTATCTTTTGAGACGACGGATTAATTCAGAAAGGGTTGAATTGAACCTTTCGATCTGCATTCACACTGCTGGTATAGGGAGGTGCATTAAAAACAGTTATACCAAACGCATTTTGTAACATAAAGGTTATCGAACTTGACCCTAAAGATTTTTCGTTATCCATCACTACCAATGCGGATCTTGATCTGAGTATTCTTGCAAGGGCATATTTGGAAAATGTATCGATAGCTGTAAGAATTACCATTTTGTCTGTAAGATATATTTCTATGTGAATTATCTGCCCATGGTATAATGGAATGGGAGTCGGTTGTAACTCAGGCTTATTAGGATGCCTTTCGTATTTATTTTCTTTGCAGATGTTGCAAGATCTGGCAATTTTATCTGTCTTGTTTTTCGTATTAGGGAAAAAGAAATTCTGTGAAATTTGTATTCTATTCTCGCGCGCATTTCTATGAGCACGGTTATGCTCTTTTATTACCTCATCATCCTGTCTGCTCTCATCTGTCAGATCTATAACCATATTCCTGGAGAAACGCGTTCTGTATTGCCTAAAATGTGTGAGGTATATTTCTTGAATCAATCCTAATATGTTCACCTCTTTTTAAATTACATCCGTGACACTGGGATTTACATACTTCTTAAGGATTTGGACCAATTTGTCTTGATCGTAATTTATTTCTACTATTATATGCCGGTGATACGTAGGGGAAACTATTTTAAATTTATATGAAGGAGTATCACCCAGGGAAAGTAAAATTTGATTTTTAAATCCATTTATAGGTGCATCAATAAATGAAACGAGATCTTGACCAGAACTTTCGTCGCTATATTAGGGAATTAACTATAGGGTGCGTAGGTGCTCTAGACAAGGCGTCTGCCACCATATTTGTTCTCCCAGGTTTGCTCTTGATTTCATAGTTGTATTCTTCCAGTCTAGCCTTCCACCTCTTCATCTTGGTGTTACTGTTCTTATTGCTAAGAGCAGGAGTAAGAGGCTGATGATTTGTGAATATGCGAATTTTTGCCGTGCCATATAAGTATGCTCTAAGGGAACTTAGGGCCCATATAATGGCTAAGAGTTCTTTCCCACTAGCAGCAAAGTTCTACTTAGAAAGCCTCTTGATTTAGTTGCACGGGTTATTTGGACGATTTTATCTTTGACACTCGTCCCTTCACTTTTTCTCGATTCATTTTTATGCCATTGGCAGAGATAACAAATTCCAAAAATTCCACTTCAGTTTTAAAGAATTTACAATTGTTCAATTAGACTTTCATATAAGCTCTACGTAAAGTACTAAAGATTTTTTCGATATGCTCAGCATGCTCGACTTAATTTTTACTAAAAATTATGATATCGTCAATGTACACCTGACAGATCTTGCCAATATGGTCATGAAGTATATCATCAAGTGTTCGCTGAAATATTGCCGGGGCATTTTTCAATCCGAAGGGCAATCTTACGGACTCATATTTCCCGTTGTTAATTGAGAATGAAGTTTTCTCAATCTCGGATTTCTTCAAGGGTATTTGGTGAATAGTGTTTTTCCCAAATTTTTTTTTGTTTTTTTTCCCGTGGGTAGGTGTTAAACCTTCAAAAGGCTCTACGAGGGCCGAAAAACGCGTGTTCATAGGAGTGTGACATTCTTACTGCACTAAAAACACCTACTCCTCCCGATTGCAACTTAGTTGAAACTTATCTAGCATTTTATTTTTAACGAATTTAACTAACGTGTTGCAGGTAACTATCCTGTGCTAGTTCCTGCTTATACCGCGAATTTAAGGCGAATTCTCATTTAGTGCACCAGATCGGAAGGCTTAGTCCTTCGCAGGCGGCGTACTAAATTCGTCTCATCGATAATTTCGATTATATTACTATTACAGTGTTATAATAGCCGTTTTCTATGATTTCGGGAAACATTTTTTATTTCATCGCGAACTGTGGGAATCCCGAGATCTTTGTGGAGAACTTCATTTCTAATGTACCAATGTGCGCTTACAAACGATCTTACGAGTTTATTTTCAAATGTTTGTAAGGTATTTAAATTAGAATCTCGCGTACAACCCCAGTTGTATACCATAAATCCAGACAGGTTTGAGCACCTGCCTGTACAAAATTATCTTGTTTTCGATACTGAGCTTAGAGTGTTTCCCGAGCAACCAGTACATATATCTGAGATTATTATTTAACTCCTCGCATTTCTATTTAACCTGCGGTTTCCATTTTAATTTCGCGTCTAGTCATTTCGAAATATTTTGCTTCATTACCAAGCGGAACTTGAACTGTATTAACAAAAACCGGTAATCTATTAATTTTTCTATACGTAAAATCTAAATGGACTGATTTGTTCCATTCACTGACATTATTCAGAGCTTTATGTAATTTAGTCGTAGCATCGTTTGGCCCACTGCTGGTATTGCAGTGTCGTTAGCAAACGTGTCTACGATTGTGTCTTCTGTTTGAGGCATATCCTGTGTAAATAATAAGTACAATATTGGACCTAAGGCACGTCCTTGTGGTACCCCAGCCACTATTTTTTTGAGATCCGAGTAATCGTTTCCATGTCTTACTCTAAAAAGTCTATTATCTAGATATGCCTTTAGAAGCGTATAGTGCTTCAGGCAGAATTTGTCTTAATATAAAATTAAGCCTTTCGTGCCACACCTTCTAAAAAGCTTGCGACACGTCTAGGAAGAAATCCGAACAATTTTCTTTTCTTCAAGAGTTTTCTCAATGACGTCAGTGATCCTATGCACTTGGTCAATTTTCGAATCCTTGCTTCTAAATCCGAGATGATGCTTAGGTAATAGGCGCTTTTCTTCTATTATTGACTGGAGGTGCAGAAGTAATATTCTTTCAAGGACCTTAGATATTACGAGCAGAAGCGAAATGGGTCTATAAGATTTCTTATCATGTAATGGTTTTCCTGGTTTGAGAACCATTATAACTTCCGCAACCTTCCATTGGCTCGGAACGTACTCTAGCCTTAGAGTGGCATTTATTATATAAAGAAGATTAATTAACCCTTTGCGAGGAAGCATTAGTAATTAGGTCATATCCCGGAGCTTTCTTATACTTAAGCTTTCTTATTTCTCTACTTAATTCGGCAAGGGTAACATTTCTTGTTATGTAGTTTTCGCCTGAGTTAGAACTTATATTCAAATCAAAAGGTTTAAATGTGTTCTCCAGGTAATCCACGAAAACGTTTGTTTTCTCTTTGTCGCTTTTTGACCATTCGTTTTGATCATTCTTAATCGGAGGGGCTGAGAGCTTTGGTTTCTTCGTTACTTTAACAGCTTTCCAGAGTGAGTAGTTTGATTCTTTTCCTGCTGTCAAGCTTTCAAGATAATTTCCAACTTCAGAATTTTTGAATTCTGCTACCGTCTCTTTTAGTAAATTACACAAGCGATTTAAATTTACCTTGTGTTGAGGACCTCGAGTTTGCTGCCATTTCTTACGTGCTTTTCGTTTCTCTTTTACTAAATCTTTTATTTCCTGCGGATATTTTAGGTTTTTAAAGCGCGGCATTTCTCTTTGGTACGGGGTGTTTTTCCATGCGGCTTGTTGTACGATATTGACGGAGTTATCTACTGCGTCTTCAAGTTCGAGAGGCGTTTGTAGTGAAACCCTTAATTCAACGTTATCTCTATATATTTCTTAAAACCCTCCCAGTTGGTTTCCCCATTTGTTAGCGTGGGTGGTTTTTCATTTTTAACGAGATTTTCGCTAATAGTTAGAATAACTGCAGAATGATCTGAGAAAATATCAAAGCTTTCTGTTATGCTAATTTTATTTGAGGGAATTCCTTTGACCACAAAAAATCAGTAAGGTCAGGTATTTTCGATGGATCAGTCGGCCAGTACGTAGGGTTGTCAGTCGAATGAAAATCGCAATTATTTTCCACTACGGCTTCGTAGAGCATTCGACCCTTTTGAGAAATATTTCTAGATCCACAAAAGCTGTGCACCAAGGATAAAATTTTGTTTACGTAACTTCAGCACATTCATAAATTAACTCTTTTCCATTTAAAATCGTGGAGGACAGTATATGGAAGATACATTCAGTACAACATTCTGAGTTCTAACCTGTACCCGGATTAATTGCATTGATTCAGCCTCTATTTTCGGACCTATCGTGTGTTCGATGCATTCTTTTATAAATAAATATGCCCCACCTCTTGCTTTGTTCGACGGATAAGTTGCGTGGTATTCTAAATATACATTGATAATACTATTTGATTGTTTCTTGACATGCGTTTCCGATATCAAACAAATATCAATTCCTTTCTCATGCATAAGCATTTCTAGTTCTTCAAGTTTTTGCCATAATCCGTCGGCTTTCCAAGTAATTAATTTGAGCTTTTCTATCATGTTTTTCTTTTTGTGGGTATTTTGGCCGAGAACTGTTTCGAGTTTAGTTAGCCTATCAAATATAAGTTTACTTGTACCACATTGCTCCTCAATTTTCGAAAGGATTATGTTTAAGACGTTCGTGAGTGGATCACCAGCAGTATCTTTTTGTAGAAGTATGTTTTTAGCCGTTATTTGGGCATATATATTTACACTGCCTTTCTTTGGTGTTTGCTATGGTTGTGTTGATTGATCTTGAGTCTCTTTTCCTTTGGGTGTTTGGGCGTTTAACCTCTTAGGGGTCTTAACAACTTGCTTTTCTAGTTGGCTTGGTGGTTTTCTTTGTGACTGCGTAAATTTTGATCGCCGTTATTGTAATTCTTTTGCTACTTTGCAGCCTCTATAGTTGGCCGGATTACTTTAATAACAATTAATGCACGCTGCTACACTTTTGCTATCTGAGGTGCAGTCCTTAGTAAGATGATTTCCAGCGCACTTTACACACCTAGGTTCTCTTTTGCAATAGGTTTTGGTGTGATTGAATTCTTGACAGCGTTTACACTGCGGAACTAGTCTTGAATTATTTCTTAAAGGTCTGATCCTAACAACAATATTGAGGATTGTTTTAATTTTGTAAATATCGTCTATTTTCTCTGCCTTATCAAAAGTAAGAATAAATAGTGGAAGACCATGTTGTCCCACAATTTTTTCGCTATCTTTTTTTTGTGTTTCTCTTTTGACGATGTTCACAGCATATAAGATCTTATTGTTCCTCTTTAAATCGTTAATAATATCGTGTTTTGGACATGATGGGTGCAAGCCAATCTCTACTACACGTAAAGGTCTTTCCGAGTTAGTCTCATAAGTGTACCATTCTACATTTTCTTCGTTTAGTTTTCGCGACAGTAGACGATAACTTTCAGGGTCTTTTACGCAAACTTTCCATTTGTTGTTATTAAGAGAAATAACTTTAAAGTCTGATGGTGTTAACGTCTATAAGATTGTTTGCAGGCGGTTATACTCCGCAATACCGACAACATTAATTGGTGGCGGTGGCCTTATTTTAATAGATTTTTCTTTAATATTGGTATCTTTTGGTGATGCATTTTTTTTCAGGAAAACAGGCGCCATCAGGTGAGGATCCAATCTTGCGTTTTTTACGCGGCCTTTGTTTGAGGACTTATCTGTTTCGCGAGCTAGCTCTTCTTCATCCGTCTCATAAATGAGTCATTGTGGTATTTATTCTTTAGCACCTGATTTTCCTTAAAAAGAAAATTAACTTCTTTCCTTAACGCCTGATAAAGTTTTACTACCAAGTTTTTGACGAAGTTCATTATTATCTTTTCCAAGAATTGCTCTTTTCATTGAGGCCTTTTTTACTCGCGCATCTGCCGTTACCGGCGAACTCTTGTTACCGTTGTTTCTCGATTGGAATGGAGGTGAACGAGCAACCCGTGCTTTTTTTTAAGAAGAGATTTATTAAATTCAATAATTGGCTCTCCCAGAATCCGTAGAGCCGACCTTTGAAGAGGGTGGATTTTGAAGTGAACCTGGATTACCACCTGGGGTAAGGTAATGTATCTATTTGTTTTACTCATTGCATATTTATGTATACGTTCACTCTCAGTATACGGAGGTTGGATTTTGGTCGCCTCTTACGACAGGCATGCCCTACCTCGGGTATATTCTTTCTTGTTCCCCTACCCGAAGGGTAAATTTTGTTTCCTTAATTTCGCAATTACTTCATTGATTTTTGGTATCGGATATCTACCCGAGACAGTTACAGTATTTAGCTTTCTGTAATCTATCACCATACGTTATTGTTTAGCACCGGTACAATTTGATTTTTTTGGTACTGTCCACCGTGAAGGTCTTATACCATTATAGAGCAATTTCTGTCCCCGATTCTCCACTTCGTCCTGCAGGGACATGGGAAATGGATAATTCCTGCTGTGAACGGGTTCCTCGGTTGAGGTTCTAATCACAGCAACAATTTTAGGTGTATAAGTAAGTTTCTCTTCCGGATCAGCAAATAGATCTTAATTTTTTTGCATGATAAGACTTAATAAGTTTTTCTGTGAAGTTGACATATGGTTGATTTTTTCTGCAAGACAGTCTACGTCGAGTGAGTTCACAAAGTGTGATTTGAGCTGTTTAATCTTAATCCGGAGTTGATTTAAAATTGACATATAACTGTCTTTGGTTTAGATAACTGCCGATAACTGTTTCAAGATATCATTCCCTAATATACCGTGAAACGTTTAGAAAGATGGTAATAAATAAAACTTGATTGGTGTGTTTTTCAAGCCGAATAAATTTATAGTATGTGTTGGCATACTTTGACGTGGCCAGCTATTGATTACGGAAAAATATCTGTTGGTTACTAATGGGATAAGGGACAAGGTCAGGCCGTATGTAGTTATTACTAGAGCCTGTATCGATGAGAAATGCCAGCATTTCCCCACCTTCCGTTCGACATTCGAAATATGGAAGTGAGGAATCACTTAGTCTTAAAAATAAATGTAGGTATAGTCATTGGATTCTGAATCAATGGATGAATCAGTCAGATTTTGAGCATATTCTTTTAAAGGTTGTTCATAGAGGTCATTGGTATCTAATATAGCTTGTTCATACTCTTCATGTAATACTTCAGGATTTTCCGGAATTTCTGCAATGTGGTAATTTTGTTGTAGACTAACGTAATTGTTACTTGACCTATATTGTTGAGCTGGGTTAAAATGGAGGGGTTGGTAATTAGTATACTGCTGTTAGTTCTGCTGATGAATATGCTTCAACTGTGCAGAGGGACCCTGTGTAACTGGCTCTTTTTGAATCTGTGTTTTATTGATGGCCGGATTCGAGTTGCTATTTAGAGGTCTGGAAGGATTTCGTAATTGGTTGTTGTAACCAGTTTCTAGAATCTTGCTGGGGGTAGGAACGAGGCTGGTTAGATTGGGAGGTATTCTGCTGGGGGTATAAACGTGGTTGATTAACTTGGAAAGAATTAGGTTTCCTTAATAAGGGGTTCTGTGATTCATGGGAGGATTGATTCACTGAACATTGTGCGTTATACGTTTGAGTTGTGCGATAGTTTTGATTTTCAAGCTTCATACATAAGCTCATGAGGTATATCCGTAGGCTCACGGATACCAAGTAGTCTTGGCAGGTCGCTCTTTAAGCCCCTGATAAAGGTATCCAGGGCTTTAGTTCTGTCTGTTTTAGCAATTTCAAAGACTATGTGCCACATTCATGCAAGCGATGTTGTTTAAGATTAAGAAAATATTGGAGTATACAGTGCTGTAATACTCCTAAACCGTCTCTCCACCTTGGATCAATTGCATCGCCTGTTACTCCAATGTTCCCAGATCGCGTTTGTCTGCGGAATGCATGGCTAGACATTGCGAAATACTAGCCCAATCTAAGGGAGTATTAAACGATTTCAATGCAACGTCTGCATTCCCGATTACTTTGTTCCTTATTACATTAAGTATTCCGAAATATTTTGAGGTTCCCCTCAAACGGTCATAGATTCCCAAAATCTTATGTACACTTTTTTTTATAGAAGCTGAAGTCCCCTGGATCCAATAAAAAGTCCCTTATGCTCCTAACTGTATCCGGATTTTATCTAAGTCGGAGAGTCTGTTTCGAAAATCTGAGTTTACTATCGGCTCACTACTAGGAATAGAATCTAAACAAGGGTTGATAATGTTTTGTGAGCAAAGGTTTGCATAATTTTTTGGGTTTGAGCCTCGACGCCTCGTGTAATATAACAATAGAGGTAGTAAGTGCTTCTAAAGCGGGAATAGCTTGAGGTATGCTCGCATCAGCTTGAACTTAACTGGTAGATTGAAAGGAGGAATTATGAGCAGGTGATTCAGCTGTGTTAGCTACTTAATTAATATTGCCATTATAAATGTCTATATTATCAATATTTGCCGGCTGGTTCTCTAGATCAATAGCTTGACCACGTCCGGTTCCGACTTGTTGACCTCTGGTCAATACCATTTTATATGTTTTATATATGTTTCGAAAAATAACTTAAATGAATACCTAATAATATTATTATGTCTTGACTTTCCACACCTACTTAATCACAATATGTATTAACATTAATAATTTAAGTATCTTTTTAATTATAATAGGGTGGAATACAGGTTTAAATTTACCCTTTTTTTATTTAATCTAATTTACAAATGAAATTAATATGTATGAAATATGATTTCAATTACTTTCTTTAGAATAATTATGAATTGTTTTCTTAATCATTTTTTGAACTAAAGGTTTTTTAATTCAATTAAATGTTTACATTCTTTCTTAACTAACTGTCTTACATAAACGTGGTGAAAAACTGCATTTCCAACGCTGGCAAAAGGGCTATATGCTTTTCGTCTTCCTATTGAAAGTTATTATGGGCCCCGTTGTGGCTTTTATCTACAGATGTAAGCCAATAGAACTCACTTTCGTTTGTTGGGGGTTGTTTTCTGTCTTACCGCGGCTACTTTAAAGTCAACGGTTGCGGACGTACCCAGGAATCACTACGCTTCACTAAACGCGATTTGACTGTTGTTTTTACTTTTCACTTTTGTGTTCACCCGCGGCGAGCTTGTTTACAAGGTCGGCGTGGATCATGGTAACTTTTTATTCGCGTTCACTATTCACCCAAGGCGAGATTTTTTTTTAGCTCGGCTTAAGGGATTTTTTTCGCGTTTTATGCCCTTCCTGGGCCCCACATTGAGCTCCAATTAAACTTTATTTAAGTTCTTTTACTTTTTAGAAAAGGTTTATTTATTTTCTAAGCTGGCAGCGATTCTGCCTCTGAATAAAGAATGAACAAATGGCATAGAAAAACTAAAGCTTAAATACTATCCTACCCAAGCTACGAGCTGTTTGTTGTTCCCACAGTCGCAAGTAGTCTCTGGTTACGTTTCTGGTACTGACGACAATTCGCTGACGATTCGTTTGGCTGGATTTTGTTTTAAAAGGATGCGCTCACTAAAGGGGTTTTGACTACCCTTAAAATGAACAAGCACAGTGCGAGCGTTAGGAAAGTAGGGAAGGATGCAAGAGGAGATACCGATGCACATTCGTTTTGAATTTCCGAATATCAAAATGGGAGGGGAAAATAGAACGGGGTAAAGTATTCCACATTCGCGTTGTACGGCTAAAGAAAGATTCTCTGTACCTAACAGTACGTCCAAATTTGGGCTCAAAGGGTAAACTGATTACTAAAAGCGCGAGTATTACGGTTGAAAAATTTAAGGGGAGGATTGCAATTGGCTATATCGCTCGAACATTGTTTACAAAAATAGCGATAAGTTATTGAGCCATATAACATTTCGACGGTGTTCTAGAGATGTAAATGTTTCCACTATATTTCTATCGTCAATCATTCTTACAGCTCAATTTTGAATTCTATCCAAAAGATTCAAATGAGGTTTGGGAGCTCCTTCCCAAATGTGCGAGTTATACTCCAGATGTGGGCGAATGAAGGTCTTATAGATTACAGCCGGATCTGGCGGGAGAAGAATTTCGTGCACCTTCGATGAAAGCCCAAACACTTTGCAGCGATTTTGGCGACATCAAATATGTGTTCATTCCACAAGAGGTTTCTTCAATGCAAGTGCCGCTCATGGATAGCGAAATGGGGGGTGGGTTCTGCTTTAACATCAGAAGACAGCACTCAGTTTTTGAAGCATTAAATTCTACGCGGTTTTTTATTCCCCATCGGACAAAGCTTTCAAGATCAGAATTTAATGAGCTTATCATACGCTGACGTTCCAGTTGCACATCCGAAGAACAATGAGGTGCATCTGAAAACGAATATGAAACACTGAGAGTACTATCGTCAGCATAACAATTAAGTGGATTAGAAGTTCTAGATAAAAGATGATTAATAAAAATGAGAGAAACGATCGGAGACAATACTCTGATATCAATATCAGACTTGAAACCGCCCAATACAACTTGTATTGAGCGAAAGGTAATTTCTAATCCAACAAAGAAGAGATTCTTCGATACCAAATGCACGCATTTTCGATAAGAGAGCCTGATGCCAAACTATATTAAATGCTTTTGAAATATCAAGCGCAATAATGTTACTTTCTCCAAAACGATGTAAAGATTTGTGCCACTGTTCGGTGAGATATACCATCAGATCACCAGTGCTACGAGAGCCATACTGTCGGTCATTAAGGAGCTTTTGTTCTTCAAGATATTTCTTTAGCTGATAATTAATCAGCGTTTCCATGACCTTGGAAAGAAGGGACGTAAGTGCAATTGGACGGTAGTTAGAGGGTGAAGATTCGCCTTTTTTAGGGACAGGCTGGACAAGTGTTGTTTTCCATCCACTCGGAAAGAGACCAGTAGAGTGGGACAGATAGAAAAGCTTACGCAGTGGTTTCTGCAGCGTAGAAGAACACCTCTTCAGAACAATAGGGGAGATACTATCTGGACCAGCGTTTTTGTGTATGTCAAGATCTTTAAGAACTCTAGCAAATGTACGAGTACGAAAAAAGATACGTCCCATGAAACTGTTTATGCTATCAAGTACAGAAGGAGTCATGACACTTTGTGGAAGCGCAGAATTAACAGCAAACTGAGCTGCTAGCAAATTTGCTTTTTCTGTGCGTTTACCACAGGAGTGTTATTGGAAACGAGTTTTGGAACCGACGAGGAGGTGGAATTTCGTACGTTTTTTACAAATGACCAAAAAATTTAAAAAATTTTTTTTTTACACGAGTAATTTGCTGATATGACACAATGGTCCGATGTGCTTAGAGGCTATAACACACTAATAGTATATTTACCAGGTAGAGAGGCAAGAAACAAGTCGAGGGTGTTGGCGGAGTGACCTGGAATGTCATGTATTCTTGTTGGCTTAGTAACCAGCTGAGTCAGCTTATTCACCTCAGCAAAGAGCTCAACATACCTTCCTTCGGGTGTTGCCTGGTATTCTGGCGTAGCCACTTGAATTGTATACATGGAAATCGCCCGTAACAACGATTTCACTGTGCGGATATTGGGAAACAATTGTATGGATAGAGTCGGACAGCGCATCGAATTCATTAAAAGTCGAATTACTATCCAAACTTGGGCTACGATAAATAAAGCATGTGTGAATGATGTGCTTATGGACGGTGAATTTGAACCACATGAAGTTAAAATTGGTATTCAGGCAATGGCCATATTGTGGTTGAAGCTGATAAGCAACATCTTTCGCACATATTCGGCGATACCATGATGTGCAAAAAAGAGTGGCACTAAACTTTATCCTTGTACGTTAAATTCCGAGGGATCAGAATCTTCACCTACTTGGGTTTCGCTCCGTGCAAAAACAGCTGGCCTGCTGTTCGCAGTATGAACATACGCAGCATAGAAATTCTTCCTAAGCACACGTATGTTACAATACTCAACCTTAAATTCACTACCCATATAAGTATGCTCTAAGGGAACTTAGGGCCCATATAATGGCTAAGAGTTCTTTCCCACTAGCAGCAAAGTTCTACTTAGAAAGCCTCTTGATTTAGTTGCACGGGTTATTTGGACGATTTTATCTTTGACACTCGTCCCTTCACTTTTTCTCGATTCATTTTTATGCCATTGGCAGAGATAACAAATTCCAAAAATTCCACTTCAGTTTTAAAGAATTTACAATTGTTCAATTGGACTTTCATATAAGCTCTACGTAAAGTACTAAAGATTTTTTCGATATGCTCAGCATGCTCGACTTAATTTTTACTAAAAATTATGATATCGTCAATGTACACCTGACAGATCTTGCCAATATGGTCATGAAGTATATCATCAAGTGTTCGCTGAAATATTGCCGGGGCATTTTTCAATCCGAAGGGCAATCTTACGGACTCATATTTCCCGTTGTTAATTGAGAATGAAGTTTTCTCAATCTCGGATTTCTTCAAGGGTATTTGGTGAATAGTGTTTTTCCCAATTTTTTTTTTGTTTTTTTTCCCGTGGGTAGGTGTTAAACCTTCAAAAGGCTCTACGAGGGCCGAAAAACGCGTGTTCATAGGAGTGTGACATTCTTACTGCACTAAAAACACCTACTCCTCCCGATTGCAACTTAGTTGAAACTTATCTAGCATTTTATTTTTAACGAATTTAACTAACGTGTTGCAGGTAACTATCCTGTGCTAGTTCCTGCTTATACCGCGAATTTAAGGCGAATTCTCATTTAGTGCACCAGATCGGAAGGCTTAGTCCTTCGCAGGCGGCGTACTAAATTCGTCTCATCGATAATTTCGATTACATTACTATTACAGTGTTATAATAGCCGTTTTCTATGATTTCGGGAAACATTTTTTATTTCATCGCGAACTGTGGGAATCCCGAGATCTTTGGGAGAACTTCATTTCTAATGTACCAATGTGCGCTTACAAACGATCTTACGAGTTTATTTTCAAATGTTTGTAAGGTATTAAAATTAGAATCTCGCGTACAACCCCAGTTGTATACCATAAATCCAGACAGGTTTGAGCACCTGCCTGTACAAAATTATCTTGTTTTCGATACTGAGCTTAGAGTGTTTCCCGAGCAACCAGTACATATATCTGAGATTATTATTTAACTCCTCGCATTTCTATTTAACCTGCGGTTTCCATTTTAATTTCGCGTCTAGTCATTTCGAAATATTTTGCTTCATTACCAAGCGGAACTTGAACCGTATTAACAAAAACCGGTAATCTATTAATTTTTCTATACGTAAAATCTAAATGGACTGATTTGTTCCATTCACTGACATTATTCAGAGCTTTATGTAATTTAGTCGTAGCATCGTTTGGCCCACTGCTGGTATTGCAGTGTCGTTAGCAAACGTGGCTACGATTGTGTCTTCTGTTTGAGGCATATCCTGTGTAAATAATAAGTACAATATTGGACCTAAGGCACGTCCTTGTGGTACCCCAGCCACTATTTTTTTGAGATCCGAGTAATCGTTTCCATGTCTTACTCTAAAAAGTGTATTATCTAGATATGCCTTTAGAAGCGTATAGTGCTTCAGGCAGAATTTGTCTTAATATAAAATTAAGCCTTTCGTGCCACACCTTCTAAAAAGCTTGCGACACGTCTAGGAAGAAATCCGAACAATTTTCTTTTCTTCAAGAGTTTTCTCAATGACGTCAGTGATCCTATGCACTTGGTCAATTTTCGAATCCTTGCTTCTAAATCCGAGATGATGCTTAGGTAATAGGCGCTTTTCTTCTATTATTGACTGGAGGTGCAGAAGTAATATTCTTTCAAGGACCTTAGATATTACGAGCAGAAGCGAAATGGGTCTATAAGATTTCTTATCATGTAATGGTTTTCCTGGTTTGAGAACCATTATAACTTCCGCAACCTTCCATTGGCTCGGAACGTACTCTAGCCTTAGAGTGGCATTTATTATATAAAGAAGATTAATTAACCCTTTGCGAGGAAGCATTAGTAATTAGGTCATATCCCGGAGCTTTCTTATACTTAAGCTTTCTTATTTCTCTACTTAATTCGGCAAGGGTAACATTTCTTGTTATGTAGTTTTCGCCTGAGTTAGAACTTATATTCAAATCAAAAGGTTTAAATGTGTTCTCCAGGTAATCCATGAAAACGTTTGTTTTCTCTTTGTCTCTTTTTGACCATTCGTTTTGATCATTCTTAATCGGAGGGGCTGAGAGCTTTGGTTTCTTCGTTACTTTAACAGCTTTCCAGAGTGAGTAGTTTGATTCTTTTCCTGCTGTCAAGCTTTCAAGATAATTTCCAACTTCAGAATTTTTGAATTCTGCTACCGTCTCTTTTAGTAAATTACACAAGCGATTTAAATTTACCTTGTGTTGAGGACCTCGAGTTTGCTGCCATTTCTTACGTGCTTTTCGTTTCTCTTTTACTAAATCTTTTATTTCCTGCGGATATTTTAGGTTTTTAAAGCGCGGCATTTCTCTTTGGTACGGGGTGTTTTTCCATGCGGCTTGTTGTACGATATTGACGGAGTTATCTACTGCGTCTTCAAGTTCGAGAGGCGTTTGTAGTGAAACCCTTAATTCAACGTTATCTCTATATATTTCTTAAAACCCTCCCAGTTGGTTTCCCCATTTGTTAGCGTGGGTTGTTTTTCATTTTTAACGAGATTTTCGCTAATAGTTAGAATAACTGCAGAATGATCTGAGAAAATATCAAAGCTTTCTGTTATGCTAATTTTATTTGAGGGAATTCCTTTGACCACAAAAAATCAGTAAGGTCAGGTATTTTCGATGGATCAGTCGGCCAGTACGTAGGGTTGTCAGTCGAATGAAAATCGCAATTATTTTCCACTACGGCTTCGTAGAGCATTCGACCCTTTTGAGAAATATCTCTAGATCCACAAAAGCTGTGCACCAAGGATAAAATTTTGTTTACGTAACTTCAGCACATTCATAAATTAACTCTTTTCCATTTAAAATCGTGGAGGACAGTATATGGAAGATACATTCAGTACAACATTCTGAGTTCTAACCTGTACCCGGATTAATTGCATTGATTCAGCCTCTATTTTCGGACCTATCGAGTGTTCGATGCATTCTTTTATAAATAAATATGCCCCACCTCTTGCTTTGTTCGACGGATAAGTTGCGTGGTATTCTAAATATACATTGATAATACTATTTGATTGTTTCTTGACATGCGTTTCCGATATCAAACAAATATCAATTCCTTTCTCATGCATAAGCATTTCTAGTTCTTCAAGTTTTTGCCATAATCCGTCGGCTTTCCAAGTAATTAATTTGAGCTTTTCTATCATGTTTTTCTTTTTGTGGGTATTTTGGCCGAGAACTGTTTCGAGTTTAGTTAGCCTATCAAATATAAGTTTACTTGTACCACATTGCTCCTCAATTTTCGAAAGGATTATGTTTAAGACGTTCGTGAGTGGATCACCAGCAGTATCTTTTTGTAGAAGTATGTTTTTAGCCGTTATTTGGGCATATATATTTACACTGCCTTTCTTTGTTGTTTGCTATGGTTGTGTTGATTGATCTTGAGTCTCTTTTCCTTTGGGTGTTTGGGCGTTTAACCTCTTAGGGGTCTTAACAACTTGCTTTTCTAGTTGGCTTGGTGGTTTTCTTTGTGACTGCGTAAATTTTGATCGCCGTTATTGTAATTTTTTTGCTACTTTGCAGCCTCTATAGTTGGCCGGATTACTTTAATAACAATTAATGCACGCTGCTGCACTTTTGCTATCTGAGGTGCAGTCCTTAGTAAGATGATTTCCAGCGCACTTTACACACCTAGGTTCTCTTTTGCAATAGGTTTTGGTGTGATTGAATTCTTGACAGCGTTTACACTGCGGAACTAGTCTTGAATTATTTCTTAAAGGTCTGATCCTAACAACAATATTGAGGATTGTTTTAATTTTGTAAATATCGTCTATTTTCTCTGCCTTATCAAAAGTAAGAATAAATAGTGGAAGACCATGTTGTCCCACAATTTTTTCGCTATCTCTTTTTTGTGTTTCTCTTTTGACGATGTTCACAGCATATAAGATCTTATTGTTCCTCTTTAAATCGTTAATAATATCGTGTTTTGGACATGATGGGTGCAAGCCAATCTCTACTACACGTAAAGGTCTTTCCGAGTTAGTCTCATAAGTGTACCATTCTACATTTTCTTCGTTTAGTTTTCGCGACAGTAGACGATAACTTTCAGGGTCTTTTACGCAAACTTTCCATTTGTTGTTATTAAGAGAAATAACTTTAAAGTCTGATGGTGTTAACGTCTATAAGATTGTTTGCAGGCGGTTATACTCCGCAATACCGACAACATTAATTGGTGGCGGTGGCCTTATTTTAATAGATTTTTCTTTAATATTGGTATCCTTTGGTGATGCATTTTTTTTCAGGAAAACAGGCGCCATCAGGTGAGGATCCAATCTTGCGTTTTTTACGCGGCCTTTGTTTGAGGACTTATCTGTTTCGCGAGCTAGCTCTTCTTCATCCGTCTCATAAATGAGTCATTGTGGTATTTATTCTTTAGCACCTGATTTTCCTTAAAAAGAAAATTAACTTCTTTCCTTAACGCCTGATAAAGTTTTACTACCAAGTTTTTGACGAAGTTCATTATTATCTTTTCCAAGAATTGCTCTTTTCATTGAGGCCTTTTTTACTCGCGCATCTGCCGTTACCGGCGAACTCTTGTTACCGTTGTTTCTCGATTGGAATGGAGGTGAACGAGCAACCCGTGCTTTTTTTTAAGAAGAGATTTATTAAATTCAATAATTGGCTCTCCCAGAATCCGTAGAGCCGACCTTTGAAGAGGGTGGATTTTGAAGTGAACCTGGATTACCACCTGGGGTAAGGTAATGTATCTATTTGTTTTACTCATTGCATATTTATGTATACGTTCACTCTCAGTATACGGAGGTTGGATTTTGGTCGCCTCTTACGACAGGCATGCCCTACCTCGGGTATATTCTTTCTTGTTCCCCTACCCGAAGGGTAAATTTTGTTTCCTTAATTTCGCAATTACTTCATTGATTTTTGGTATCGGATATCTACCCGAGACAGTTACAGTATTTAGCTTTCTGTAATCTATCACCATACGTTATTGTTTAGCACCGGTACAATTTGATTTTTTTGGTACTGTCCACCGTGAAGGTCTTATACCATTATAGAGCAATTTCTGTCCCCGATTCTCCACTTCGTCCTGCAGGGACATGGGAAATGGATAATTCCTGCTGTGAACGGGTTCCTCGGTTGAGGTTCTAATCACAGCAACAATTTTAGGTGTATAAGTAAGTTTCTCTTCCGGATCAGCAAATAGATCTTAATTTTTTTGCATGATAAGACTTAATAAGTTTTTCTGTGAAGTTGACATATGGTTGATTTTTTCTGCAAGACAGTCTACGTCGAGTGAGTTCACAAAGTGTGATTTGAGCTGTTTAATCTTAATCCGGAGTTGATTTAAAATTGACATATAACTGTCTTTGGTTTAGATAACTGCCGATAACTGTTTCAAGATATCATTCCCTAATATACCGTGAAACGTTTAGAAAGATGGTAATAAATAAAACTTGATTGGTGTGTTTTTCAAGCCGAATAAATTTATAGTATGTGTTGGCATACTTTGACGTGGCCAGCTATTGATTACGGAAAAATATCTGTTGGTTACTAATGGGATAAGGGACAAGGTCAGGCCGTATGTAGTTATTACTAGAGCCTGTATCGATGAGAAATGCCAGCATT
The DNA here is from genome assembly GCA_910595825.1 of Philhelius pedissequus. Lineage (NCBI taxonomy): Eukaryota > Metazoa > Arthropoda > Insecta > Diptera > Syrphidae > Philhelius > Philhelius pedissequus. The sequence goes on along the minus strand of OU343160.1, from coordinate 194,769,461 downwards.
TCCCCACCTTCCGTTCGACATTCGAAATATGGAAGTGAGGAATCACTTAGTCTTAAAAATAAATGTAGGTATAGTCATTGGATTCTGAATCAATGGATGAATCAGTCAGATTTTGAGCATATTCTTTTAAAGGTTGTTCATAGAGGTCATTGGTATCTAATATAGCTTGTTCATACTCTTCATGTAATACTTCAGGATTTTCCGGAATTTCTGCAATGTGGTAATTTTGTTGTAGACTAACGTAATTGTTACTTGACCTATATTGTTGAGCTGGGTTAAAATGGAGGGGTTGGTAATTAGTATACTGCTGTTAGTTCTGCTGATGAATATGCTTCAACTGTGCAGAGGGACCCTGTGTAACTGGCTCTTTTTGAATCTGTGTTTTATTGATGGCCGGATTCGAGTTGCTATTTAGAGGTCTGGAAGGATTTCGTAATTGGTTGTTGTAACCAGTTTCTAGAATCTTGCTGGGGGTAGGAACGAGGCTGGTTAGATTGGGAGGTATTCTGCTGGGGGTATAAACGTGGTTGATTAACTTGGAAAGAATTAGGTTTCCTTAATAAGGGGTTCTGTGATTCATGGGAGGATTGATTCACTGAACATTGTGCGTTATACGTTTGAGTTGTGCGATAGTTTTGATTTTCAAGCTTCATACATAAGCTCATGAGGTATATCCGTAGGCTCACGGATACCAAGTAGTCTTGGCAGGTCGCTCTTTAAGCCCCTGATAAAGGTATCCAGGGCTTTAGTTCTGTCTGTTTTAGCAATTTCAAAGACTATGTGCCACATTCATGCAAGCGATGTTGTTTAAGATTAAGAAAATATTGGAGTATACAGTGCTGTAATACTCCTGAACCGTCTCTCCACCTTGGATCAATTGCATCGCCTGTTACTCCAATGTTCCCAGATCGCGTTTGTCTGCGGAATGCATGGCTAGACATTGCGAAATACTAGCCCAATCTAAGGGAGTATTAAACGATTTCAATGCAACGTCTGCATTCCCGATTACTTTGTTCCTTATTACATTAAGTATTCCGAAATATTTTGAGGTTCCCCTCAAACGGTCATAGATTCCCAAAATCTTATGTACACTTTTTTTTATAGAAGCTGAACTCCCCTGGATCCAATAAAAAGTCCCTTATGCTCCTAACTGTATCCGGATTTTATCTAAGTCGGAGAGTCTGTTTCGAAAATCTGAGTTTACTATCGGCTCACTACTAGGAATAGAATCTAAACAAGGGTTGATAATGTTTTGTGAGCAAAGGTTTGCATAATTTTTTGGGTTTGAGCCTCGACGCCTCGTGTAATATAACAATAGAGGTAGTAAGTGCTTCTAAAGCGGGAATAGCTTGAGGTATGCTCGCATCAGCTTGAACTTAACTGGTAGATTGAAAGGAGGAATTATGAGCAGGTGATTCAGTTGTGTTAGCTACTTAATTAATATTGCCATTATAAATGTCTATATTATCAATATTTGCCGGCTGGTTCTCTAGATCAATAGCTTGACCACGTCCGGTTCCGACTTGTTGACCTCTGGTCAATACCATTTTATATGTTTTATATATGTTTCGAAAAATAACTTAAATGAATACCTAATAATATTATTATGTCTTGACTTTCCACACCTACTTAATCACAATATGTATTAACATTAATAATTTAAGTATCTTTTAAATTATAATAGGGTGGAATACAGGTTTAAATTTACCCTTTTTTTATTTAATCTAATTTACAAATGAAATTAATATGTATGAAATATGATTTCAATTACTTTCTTTAGAATAATTATGAATTGTTTTCTTAATCATTTTTTGAACTAAAGGTTTTTTAATTCAATTAAATGTTTACATTCTTTCTTAACTAACTGTCTTACATAAACGTGGTGAAAAACTGCATTTCCAACGCTGGCAAAGGGGCTATATGCTTTTCGTCTTCCTATTGAAAGTTATTATGGGCCCCGTTGTGGCTTTTATCTACAGATGTAAGCCAATAGAACTCACTTTCGTTTGTTGGGGGTTGTTTTCTGTCTTACCGCGGCTACTTTAAAGTCAACGGTTGCGGACGTACCCAGGAATCACTACGCTTCACTAAACGCGATTTGACTGTTGTTTTTACTTTTCATTTTTGTGTTCACCCGCGGCGAGCTTGTTTACAAGGTCGGCGTGGATCATGGTAACTTTTTATTCGCGTTCACTATTCACCCAAGGCGAGATTTTTTTTTAGCTCGGCCTAAGGGATTTTTTTCGCGTTTTATGCCCTTCCTGGGCCCCACATTGAGCTCCAATTAAACTTTATTTAAGTTCTTTTACTTTTTAGAAAAGGTTTATTTATTTTCTAAGCTGGCAGCGATTCTGCCTCTGAATAAAGAATGAACAAATGGCATAGAAAAACTAAAGCTTAAATACTATCCTACCCAAGCTACGAGCTGTTTGTTGTTCCCACAGTCGCAAGTAGTCTCTGGTTACGTTTCTGGTACTGACGACAATTCGCTGACGATTCGTTTGGCTGGATTTTGTTTTAAAAGGATGCGCTCACTAAAGGGGTTTTGACTACCATTAAAATGAACAAGCACAGTGCGAGCGTTAGGAAAGTAGGGAAGGATGCAAGAGGAGATACCGATGCACATTCGTTTTGAATTTCCGAATATCAAAATGGGAGGGGAAAATAGAACGGGGTAAAGTATTCCACATTCGCGTTGTACGGCTAAAGAAAGATTCTCTGTACCTAACAGTACGTCCAAATTTGGGCTCAAAGGGTAAACTGATTACTAAAAGCGCGAGTATTACGGTTGAAAAATTTAAGGGGAGGATTGCAATTGGCTATATCGCTCGAACATTGTTTACAAAAATAGCGATAAGTTATTGAGCCATATAACATTTCGACGGTGTTCTAGAGATGTAAATGTTTCCACTATATTTCTATCGTCAATCATTCTTACAGCTCAATTTTGAATTCTATCCAAAAGATTCAAATGAGGTTTGGGAGCTCCTTCCCAAATGTGCGAGTTATACTCCAGATGTGGGCGAATGAAGGTCTTATAGATTACAGCCGGATCTGGCGGGAGAAGAATTTCGTGCACCTTCGATGAAAGCCCAAACACTTTGCAGCGATTTTGGCGACATCAAATATGTGTTCATTCCACAAGAGGTTTCTTCAATGCAAGTGCCGCTCATGGATAGCGAAATGGGGGGTGGGTTCTGCTTTAACATCAGAAGACAGCACTCAGTTTTTGAAGCATTAAATTCTACGCGGTTTTTTATTCCCCATCGGACAAAGCTGTCAAGATCAGAATTTAATGAGCTTATCATACGCTGACGTTCCAGTTGCACATCCGAAGAACAATGAGGTGCATCTGAAAACGAATATGAAACACTGAGAGTACTATCGTCAGCATAACAATTAAGTGGATTAGAAGTTCTAGATAAAAGATGATTAATAAAAATGAGAGAAACGATCGGAGACAATACTCTGATATCAATATCAGACTTGAAACCGCCCAATACAACTTGTATTGAGCGAAAGGTAATTTCTAATCCAACAAAGAAGAGATTCTTCGATACCAAATGCACGCATTTTCGATAAGAGAGCCTGATGCCAAACTATATTAAATGCTTTTGAAATATCAAGCGCAATAATGTTACTTTCTCCAAAACGATGTAAAGATTTGTGCCACTGTTCGGTGAGATATACCATCAGATCACCAGTGCTACGAGAGCCATACTGTCGGTCATTAAGGAGCTTTTGTTCTTCAAGATATTTCTTTAGCTGATAATTAATCAGCGTTTCCATGACCTTGGAAAGAAGGGACGTAAGTGCAATTGGACGGTAGTTAGAGGGTGAAGATTCGCCTTTTTTAGGGACAGGCTGGACAAGTGTTGTTTTCCATCCACTCGGAAAGAGACCAGTAGAGTGGGACAGATAGAAAAGCTTACGCAGTGGTTTCTGCAGCGTAGAAGAACACCTCTTCAGAACAATAGGGGAGATACTATCTGGACCAGCGTTTTTGTGTATGTCAAGATCTTTAAGAACTCTAGCAAATGTACGAGTACGAAAAAAGATACGTCCCATGAAACTGTTTATGCTATCAAGTACAGAAGGAGTCATGACACTTTGTGGAAGCGCAGAATTAACAGCAAACTGAGCTGCTAGCAAATTTGCTTTTTCTGTGCGTTTACCACAGGAGTGTTATTGGAAACGAGTTTTGGAACCGACGAGGAGGTGGAATTTCGTACGTTTTTTACAAATGACCAAAAAATTTAAAAAATTTTTTTTTTACACGAGTAATTTGCTGATATGACACAATGGTCCGATGTGCTTAGAGGCTATAACACACTAATAGTATATTTACCAGGTAGAGAGGCAAGAAACAAGTCGAGGGTGTTGGCGGAGTGACCTGGAATGTCATGTATTCTTGTTGGCTTAGTAACCAGCTGAGTCAGCTTATTCACCTCAGCAAAGAGCTCAACATACCTTCCTTCGGGTGTTGCCTGGTATTCTGGCGTAGCCACTTGAATTGTATACATGGAAATCGCCCGTAACAACGATTTCACTGTGCGGATATTGGGAAACAATTGTATGGATAGAGTCGGACAGCGCATCGAATTCATTAAAAGTCGAATTACTATCCAAACTTGGGCTACGATAAATAAAGCATGTGTGAATGATGTGCTTATGGACGGTGAATTTGAACCACATGAAGTTAAAATTGGTATTCAGGCAATGGCCATATTGTGGTTGAAGCTGATAAGCAACATCTTTCGCACATATTCGGCGATACCATGATGTGCAAAAAAGAGTGGCACTAAACTTTATCCTTGTACGTTAAATTCCGAGGGATCAGAATCTTCACCTACTTGGGTTTCGCTCCGTGCAAAAACAGCTGGCCTGCTGTTCGCAGTATGAACATACGCAGCATAGAAATTCTTCCTAAGCACACGTATGTTACAATACTCAACCTTAAATTCACTACCCATTACGAAAAATTAAACATAAATAAAATTAAATCAGACAGATAACTATGCTAATATAGGTTTGAGTACCAAATAGGACTTCAGAATACAATTACTACTAGTGTTATGCCTTAGAAATAATTGAATTGATCCGCCCCTGTATTCCCAAAGCCAATAACAGCAATATATCTGATATTACATTGACTTGATCATTACCTACATTGTATGGGATGACCACACACTGCATGTAATGATCAAGTCAAAGAAACTGGGAGTGACTGTGAAGGGGCAGGAAAGAAAATTTACCGCTCGCTTTGTGGTGTAGATGTTGATAGTAAGTGCATCATATTGAGTTTTATTTTTTTTTTATTTTTTGTTTTTGTGCTTAATTTGTGTTTATGATTTGTATATCTATATTTAATTTTCTTAGCACAGAGAACACAGGCACTAGCACTGACACTGTGTATTTGTTAATTTTATAGTTTTGGGGCTATTTTCTTTTTATTCTTTTTAATAAGCTTCGGTTTTGTATTTTTTTTTTTTTTTATTTTATTTTGATATTTTTTTATGGGGGAAGAAGGGGCAACTGGTTAACGAGCGGGTCACTAGGCTTTCTGACACACTTCTGCTCGCGATGATGGTATGATCGGAACAAGATGAGCGTTGGAACCGAAGACGAAGTTGAATTTGGAATATTTTTTACAAATGACCAAAAATTGTTACTACGATTACCTTTTGGGACATTGTAGTATTTTTTGCCTTAATTTTTGGTCACGCAAAAATTTGGTTCCACCAATGTGATGCAAACACTCTGTGCATTTTGCTATTTGTATCTCACGTGGCCATTTGATACAATTGTGGTTAACTTTTGTTATTCAAATCCAAAGTGATGGGCAAGCGGAACTCAATCAGAATGAGTGTAGTACAAATCGTATATTGTGTCAGATACGCAAAAGAACACCATACTGTGATTCTTGCGAAGATCAGGACATAATCGAAGCAGTTGTCAACGTTCGCAAATACGTGCTACACCAATAACTTCGCACAACCCCAGAATACAATGCAAGTGGTGTTCTAGAATGGGGCATATAGAGGAGGATTGTTTTTCCAAAATGAAAAAACCAAATGTATGCTCTTCAAATAAACCACCGCTAAAAGTTCCCTCTTCAAATAAAAAAATTACGTCATCAAAGCTAGGCAGTCAAACACCGTCTATGACATCAAAGACTCAATTTGAAGATACTTTAAATGCAAAAGAAAAAAACTATCACCGCACAAAAAACAACAGAAGGTAAAAAAAAACGGAAGACTTACTCAAACGAGTTAAATTTACTTACTAAAAAGTTCTCCTAGGTCAAGTTAATTTCTGGCTATTATGTAGTTGCGAACATTTGCTTGGTTGTGAGTAGCTCTTGTTTAAAGCTTTATAAACTTGTTTTCTTTTTGGCGAATATGTCTAAGAACTTTATTTGTAATTTTTTTGTAAGTATTTGAACCAGCTCCCTATGACGGACATTCGTAAGCACGATGTGTTCGTCGAGCTGCATACATCATTAGCTAAGTACGGTAAAGTACTTCTTCTTGTAGATACAGGGGCAGAATCGAGCTTACTCAAACGAAGTTCTCTAAAAATTGCTAGCAATAGAACACCCGGGAAACAAAGGAACTGGGTGGTGTCTTTGGTGGTGTAGGCACAACATTGGGTTCAATTACGGCTAATTTACTTTTCCCAAAAAAATTTCGACTAAAAGGAACATAGTCAATGAAGATGGTATATGTACCTGCGGATGGTAAACTAGGTCGTGACATCCTTTGAAATCTCACGATCATCGACACTCTCAAATGTTTGCCTGCGGGTCCAGCTACCACGTCTTAATTTAACGAAAAGGTAGTACAGATTAAAATTGGTGTTACTAATTCCAAACTCTAAATCAAATGAACTGTTAATACATTCAAAGAAAATTGATAGTGGAATTTGTTTGGGTAACACAATTGTAAGAGCAATTGATAGTTATGTCCATGTCCATATTTTAAAATGTACAACAAAAGATTATTTTATGGACAAACATTGCGTACCCCCCCCCCCACCATTCCAATTTAAAAAATTATAATATTTTTGATAAGAACTCGATAGGCAAAATCTTGGCTATTCCTCCAATAAAATGCAATGCTGAGCGGATAAGTAGCCTCCTTAAATCCTTAAAACCTATGTAGCAAAGGAAGAAAAGAAGTCGGTAGAGGAATGGTGCACCAAGTTTGCTGATGTTTTTTTACTAAAGGGCGACCAGTTGTGCTACACACCCGAATTACCAGACAAAATGCCCACCAAATCTGACCGAGCGCCGATTAACACGAAGCAATACAAAACTGCGGAGATTCATAAAAAGGAAATGGAAAGGCAAGTGCAAGAGATGCTTGAACAAAACATAATTTCAGGAAGTAAGTCTCCAAAGAATTCGCCATTGCTGATTTTACTTAAAAAATCTGTTACTTAAAAATAATATTTACTTTACTAAAATTTCATGTGAACCAAAACACACTCTGCATAGCTTTTATCTATTTATTTTGCTAGTTAGTTAAGCTTATCACTAATTTATAAGAATTTTATTCTAACAGTGTATAGGCATTAAATAAATAAATAAACTAAACTCAACTAAAAAAAAGGTCAAAAATGTATTTATTATTATTGCGGTTCACCCTAAGTACGACATTTCTTCAATTGACTTCCTAACACTGTAAATATTGACCTAATTTATATTAAAATCAATGTTAAGTATAAAAGTATTTATGTTGTGTGTTGCTACTTGAGACCTTGTAGCCCACTCGACTGTTACCAACTTCTAATTGATGCTGTTGTCTATTTATGCGACAACATGGAAATACATGATGGCTTATTGGTGTTGGGTGATTTTAGTCTTCCTAATCTTAACTGGTCTCGATCAGAAGATGGCTCTCAATTGGTTGCTTGTAATGCAACAACTGAACCAGAGGTTTATTTACAGATAATCTTTCCAATTCCGGCCCTCACCAGATTAGAGATGTCAAAAACAACTTCATTTAATTTTTTGTAATGAATCTAATAACTGTATTGTAGGGAAAAGTAACTTAATTCTTTCCACTATTGACCCCTATCATCCACCGTTTATTTGAACTTTTGGTTTCGATCATGATCATCCAGACGAAGAATCTGAAAACGTATACCATTTTAATGTTGGCAAAGCTGACTTTACAAATTGAACGAACTTCTCAGCAATATAAATGTCGACTTAATTTTTAATTACAATGTAAACAATAGTGTCAATACGTTAATCAATAACTTTTATTCTGTAATTTTTGTTTGTCTTTTCCTGTCTGTAACTTATGCACCCCGGAAAAACATACTATCGTCCCCTCCATGGTATACAAGCGAACTGTGTACACTCCTAAACTCCCGAAACGGTCTGTGGCAAAAATATTATAGATCCAGATCGGACACCGACTATTCTCTGTATCTGGATGAATACCATGAACTTTCCACTCTTTGCAAACTACTGTATGATTCATACATTAACAGAATGTAATTCGATATCATCGCTGATCCTAAACGTTTTTGGCAATTTATAAACCTAAAAAAGAAGTCCGACGGCTATCCAGGTACATTTACCTATTTGCATCATTCCTCTAATGATTCTAAAATAATAATTAATTTATTTAATTACATTAAAGACATAAACTACTTTTCTTATTTGCATAACTGTAATCAAACGTCATTGGTATCAATCAACAAACTTTGGTGATGTGGTCCACAAGATTAACAAATAAAAAGACGATTTTTAATCGTGTCCAGATGGTTTGCCTACAATTGGTTTAAAGAAATGTGTAGCCAATTTAGGTCAAGCTCATGATATTCTTTTTCAAAAAACCCTTAGTTTAGGGATTTTTTCATCTGTATGGAAGGAATCTTTTATTATTCCCATTCATAAAAAGGGCTGTAAAGCAAATGTTTCTAACTATAGACCAATCGTCAAACTATTATATATTACCAAACTTTTCGAAAGTATTATCTTAGACACAATGTGCTTTCCTTGCAAACCATTATTTTCCACCAAACAAAATGGGTTTCTTAGTGGTAGGTCTACGACCACTAACTTAACTGAATTTGTTTCATATGCTTTAAATTCTTTAGAGAAGAAAAACGAAGTTGATGTAATTTCCGCGGACTTAATCAAGGCATTTGACAAAATTTCGCCCAAAATTTTCTTAAGCTTAAAGCTCTTGGATTTCCTCCTGGTGTTGTTCAATGAATAGATTCCTCCCTTTCAGATCGTAAATATCGAGTCTTGTTTAGGTCTTCTGTACCAGAACATTTCATTGCTAAATCTGGCGTCCCACTAGGTAGACATCTGGGTCCTAATATTTTATACTGACAATAAAAGACGTAGAATCAGTGTAAAAGGATTCTGAAATTTCTACGTACACAGACGACATTTAAATTTTTAGAGTAATGTCTTCCCCTTGTGATCCTTTACGTCTGCAAAATGACTTGGATAATTTCTTTGTGTGGTTTCAAAAGAACAATTTAGAACTTAACGTCGATAAATGCCAAGCAATCACATATTATCAAAAACGTTTTCGTCCGCCACCACGGGACTACTACATAACTAATGACCTTGTTTCAGGAGTAAAGTCCATTCGGGATCTGGGAATTATCTGTGACAGCTAGCTCAATTTCAGATCTCATTATGATACATTATTTCTGGGGTTAACTCTGCTCTTGGTTTCGTCAAGCGTTGGTCTACGGAGTTTTCAGACGAAATCTCTGTACACAACCTTTGTCCGACCTGTACTTGAGTATGCTAGCTAAGTATGGTCCTCTTATCGCCTTTTTCACATTAAAGGAATCGAAGCCATCCACCGTAGATTCCCCCGGTTTGATCTAAGGGGCCTTCCTTGGGTTGACAATTATAACCTTCCCACATATCAAGATCGTTTAAGGCTCATTAACGTACAATCTCTCGAAAAGCGCCGTGAGGTGGGTAATATTATTTTCGTACACCAAATTTTATCTAGCGTTACTGATTCTTCTACCTTACTCGTGTTAAGGAGCATTAACATCAATTCGCATACTCTCTAAGATAAGTACCCCAATTCCATCATGCTAATCACCGAACTGACTATGGTAGAAATGAACCAGGTGCAAGAATGTTGAGGGAAGTAAATGCAAATGCTAATGTATTTGATTATAATCATATCAAGATCACACAAAAGAAACTTCTTCATAGTCCTTTATCTTCTTAATACTAATATAGACAATATTAAAAAATCAAATTCTCCAGAGAAACTATAAAAACGTAACAAATGCATTAGCATGCTATTCTTTTTTCATTTTTTAACTTTTACGTTTTTTAAACTTTTTTTTATTTTTTTCTCTTCTTTATAGATTTACTGATCATTAATTTTTAATTTTTTGTATTTTATGTTTTAGCTGCATGTATTAAGCAGGCCCCTAATCCTTCTTCTTCCATACTCGCATAGTCCATAAATACAACTTGTTGTGTTAGTCTTGCATTGGAAAAACACAACAACTTTTATTTAGAATTTCATTGTCAAGTGCCAATATGATTGGCAACCGAATTTGTTGTCGTACTCGGTGCAAATGGACCCCAGCGCGTGCGGTATCTAGGGTAATAGAGGCGTGGGAATATATTTAAGGGTGGAGGGTGGTTGTTGGCCTAAGCAACTTAACGAAGTCACAAGAATCCATTTCGACTACCGAGAACCTAGGAAATACTTGACCAATTGGGTACATTGCCAATTTTTCATTACATTGGATTTGGAGAGCAGCTACCACCAGGTGATGATCGATCCAGCCGACCGAGGAAAAACGGCGTTCAGTTCTAGCAGGGGGCATTGCGAGTTTAACAGAATGTCTGTTCGCCTAACCGGTACTCCGTCAACTTTTCAAAGGATAATGAATCGCATTCTGTGCGGGTTTCATGGCACTGGTTGCTATGTTTATTTGAATGATATTGTTATATATAGTACGTCCGACCCCGCTAAAACACAAAGTGTTACAGATTTTCCGATACCCAGAACAATAACAACAAGTGCAATCATTTCAGGTACTAACGAATTACTCTAGGAAATTTATAACTAACTTCTCTAAGATAGCTGACCCAATAACAAAGCTGTTGATAAAACATAATATTTTCGAGAAATCATTTAATTTCCTTAAGGAAACGATTTCCTCACCGCCTATTTTAACCTATCCAGATTTGATACAACCATTTATTTTGACTACCGATGCCAGCGACGAAGCATTGGGAGTCGTTTTGTCCCAGGGTAAAGTAGGTGAAGATAAGCCTATTACTAGCCATCCACTTAATAAATCTGAGAAAAAATACTCAACCAAAGAAGAGGAATTGCTTGTCATAGTTTGGGCGTGGAAGCACTTCCGAACGTAACTCCTCGGTCGCAATTTCACAGTATATACAGATCAGAGTAAAAGGTATTACTTAGAAATTTTGTCCGAAAAAACAAATTTTCAGAAATGTGGTTAGGTCCCTATAAGGTAATGTCTTAATACGAATATTAAATTAGGTAAGCAAACGAAAAGAGTTCATAACAACCAACTTAAACCTTTCCACCACTAATAATTATACTCAATAATTTTCGATACAAAAAAATGTCTAATTAATAAATTAATTTATAATTTACCTACTTCCTTAAGTACAGGAAAATTAAAAGGGAAAATCTAATAAGCTCAATTTAGTTCACCTAACTATTTTTTTTTCTTTCAGTATTTACAAGGGAAAAACAAAGGTCAAAATGAAATTATATTAAATATACTTAGTATATTCATATTACATATTCACATATATAGAATCAATCTAGTAATAAGCATATCGAATTTCTTTTATCACATTGGACAAAAATGTTCAATTCATCGTCTTTTGAAATAAGAGCCCTCCACCCAAAATATTGAGAAAAAACAGAAATTGGGCAATATTCTGCAAAGTTTGTTAAGTCTATACACCATTAATTGGAAAAAACTGAATTGCTTATGATAGAATGACATTTAAGCTAGAGGTTTATCTGGCCACTTTTTCTTTTTTTTATTTTTTTCTTATCAAACTTTAAGATTTCGATAACACCTTTCGCAAAATGTCCCAAAACTGCTACCCAGCTACCTTTACCTATTGGGATCATTCTTCTAATGATTCTAAAATTATAACTAATGTTTTTTCAGTCTTGCTTTTTCCGAACATAATTTTGAACCAGATATAAACTACTTTTCTTATTTAAATAACTGTAACCAAACGTCATTGGTGTCAATCAACATTAACGTTGATGATGTGGTCCAAAAGATTAACAAATTAAAAGACGATTTCTAATCGTGCCCAGCTGGTTTGCCTGCAATTGGTTTAATAAAATGTGTAGCCAATTTAGCTCAACCTCTTGCTATTCTTTTTCAAAAATCTCTTAGTCTAGGGACTATCTATAAGGAAGGACTCTTTTATTATTCATATTCATAAAAAAGGCTGTAAAGCAAATGTTTCTAACTATAGACCAATCGCCAAACTATCATGTATTACCAAACTTTTCGAAAGTATTGTCTTAGACACAATGTACTTTCATTGCAAACCATTATTTTCCACCAAACAACATGGGTTCCTTAGAGGTAGGTCTACGACCACTAACTTCACTGAATTTGTTTCATATGCTTTAAGTTCTTCAGAGAAGAAAAACGAAGTTGATGTTATTGCAAGGCATTTGACAAAATTTCACACCAAATTATCATTTTCAAGGTTAAAGCTCTCGGATTTCCTATTGATGTTGTTCAATGAATAGATTCCTCCCTTTCAGGTCGTAAATATCGAGTCTTGTTTAGGTCTTCTGTACCAGATCCTTTCATTGCTAAATCTGGCGTCCCAGTAGGTAGCCATTTGGGTCCTATTATTTTTATCCTGACAATAAATGAGATAGAATCAGTCTAAAATGATTCTGAACTTTCTACGTACGCAGACGACATGAAAATTTCTAGAGTAAGTTCTTCACCTTGTGATCCTTTACGTCTGCAAAATGACTTGGATAATTTCTTTGTGTGGTGTCAAAAGAGCAATTTAGAATTTAACGTTGATAAATGGCAAGCAATCACATATTCTCACAAACGTTTTCGTCCGAAACCACGGTACTACGACATAACTAATGACCTTGTTTCAGGAGTAAAGTCCATTCGGGATCTGGAAGTAATTTGTGACAGCTAGCTCACTTTCAGATCTCATTATGATAACATTATTTCTAGGGCTAACTCTACTCTTGGTTTCGTCAAGCGTAGGTCTAAGGAGTTTTCAGACACCTTTGTTACGAAATCTCGGTACACAACTTTTTTCTGACCTTTACTTGAGTATGCTAGTTAAGTATGGTCCTCTAATCGCATTGTTCACATTAAGAGAATCGAATCCATCTAGCGTAGATTACTCCGTTTTTATCAAAGGGGTCTTCCTTGGGTTGACAATTATAACCCTCCCCCATATTAAGATCGTTTAGGGCTCATTAACTTACAATCTCTCGAAAAGCTCCGTGAGGTGGCTGATATTATTTTCGTACACCAAATTTTATCTGGCGTTACTGATTCTTCTACCTTACTCATGTTAAAGAGTATTAACATCAACTCACATACTCTAAGATCAGTACCCCAATTTCATAAAGCTCCTGATAGAACTGACTATAGTAGAAATGAACCAGTTACAAGAATGTTGAGAGAATTAAATGCAACTGCTAATGTATTTGATTATAATCATAGCCAAATCACACAAAAAAACTTCTACATAGTCCTTCATCTTCTTAATACTTATATAGATAATATTAAAAAATCACATTCTCCGGAACTGAAACTGCGTTCTATAAAAACTTAACAAATGCATTTTTTAGACTTTTTTTTATTTTTTTTCTCTTCTTTTTTTAATCTATAGATCTACTGATCCTTAATTTTTAATTTTTTGTATTTTATGGTTTTACTGCTTGCATTACGCAGGCCCATAATCCTTCTGCTTCCATACTCGCATAGTCCATAAATACAACTTGTTGTGTTAGGCTTGCATTGGAAAAACACAACAACTTTTATTTAGAATTTCATTGTTAAGTGCCGATATGATTGACAACCGAATTTGATGTCGTACTTGGTGCAAATAGATCCCAGCGCGTGCGGTATCTAATAGAGGCGTGGGAATATATTTAAAGATAAAGGGTGGTTGTTGACTTAAGGGAACTTAAAGAAGTCACAATTAAGGATCCATTTCCACTTCCGACAACGAGGAAATACTTGACCAATTAGGACATTGCCAATTTTTCACTACATACTACGAGTTCAATAGAATGTCTTTTGGCCTAACCGGTGCTCCGTCAACTTTTCAACGGATAATGAATCGCAATCTGACCGTGTTTAATGGCACTGATTGCTTTGTTAATTTGGATGACATTGTTATAACGGGTGATTTTTTTGCTACTTGGTTTTTGACGTTTATATTTTTGACAGATCACACATGACAAATTCCACGAACATTTGACATTTCGATTCAGTATTGTTTGCCATTTCATCATAAATAGACTTACGCCTGAACAACGTTTGCAAATTATTGAAATTTATTATCAAAATTCGTGCTCTGTGAAAAATGTGTTTCGCAAGCTACGTCCGTTTTATGGTCGTCATAATCGACCCACCGAGCAGGCTCATTTTTGGCTAAATGGATACGTGAATAAGCAGAATTGCCGTATTTGGAGTAAAGAGCAGCCAGAGGCAATTCAGCAGCTACCAATGCATCCCGAAAAATGCACTGTTTGGTGCGGTTTATGGGCAGGCGGCATCATTGGGCCGTACTTCTTCAAGGACGATGAAGGCCGCAGGGTTACGGTCAATGGAGAAAGGTACCGTGCGATGATAACAGATTTTTTTTGCCGAAAATGCAAGAATTGAACTCGGTCGACATGTGGTTCCAACAGGACGGTGCCACATGCCACACTGCACGCGAAACCATGCATCAATTGAGAGGCGAATTTGGTGAGCAGTTGATCTCACGTTTTGGCGCAGTCAATTGGCCACCAAGATCATGTGATTTGACCCCGTTAGACTATTTTTTGTGGGGCTATGTTAACCCTATTGTCTATGGGGACAAGCCAAACACGATTGCTGCCTTGGAAGCCAACATTGAACGCGTCATTGGTGAGATTCCGGCCGAAATGTGTGAAAAAGTTTGCCAAAATTGGACCTTCAGAATGGACCACCTGAAGCGTAGCCGCGGGCAACATTTAAGTGAAATTATTTTTAAAAAGTAAATGGCAGAAATTGATTTATCGATCCAAATAAAAATTTCATTCACTTTTTACAAGTTTCTGTGTTTTTTTGAATTTTCAAAAACCAAGCTCTTAAAAAATCACCGTTTATATGGTACAAATTTGGAACAACACAAGGACAAACTTTCAAAAGTTAAGAAGCACAATCTCAAGTTGAATACTGGGAAATGTAATTTTCTACGTCGTGAAGTAGCGCATTTGGGGAATGTATGCTCTGAAGCCGCAGCTTCGCCCGACCCCGCTAAAACACAATGTGTTACAGATTTTCCGATACACAGAACAATAAAACAAGTGCAATCATTTCTGGGACTAACGAATTACTATAGGAAATTTATAAATCACTTCTCTACGATAGCTGCCCCAGTAACAAAGCTGTTGATAAAAGATAATATTTTTGAATGATCCCCAGATTGTGAGAAATCATTTAATTTCCTTAAGCAATCGATTTCCTCATCGCTAATTTTAACCTATCCAGATTTGATACAACCATTTATTTTGACGACTGACGACGTCGCAGGGTAAATTAGGTGAAGATAAGCTTATTACTTATGCTAGCCGTCCACTTAATAAATCTGAAAAAAAAATACTCAACCATAGAAAAGGTATTGCTTGCCATAGTTTGGGCGTGGAAGCACTTCCGAACATACCTCGTCGGTTGCAGTTTCACAGTATTTACAGACCAGGACAAAAGGTATTACTTAGAAATCCTGTCCGAAAAAAGCAAATTTTCACAAATATGGTTAGGTCCCTATAAGGTAAAGTCTGTTAGCGGTGATGTAAATACGAAAATTAAATTAGGTAAACGAACGAAACGGGTTCATAACAACCAACTTAAGCCTTTTATCCACTAATAATTATACTCAATTATTTTCGATACAAAAAAAAAATTATAATTAATAAATTAATTTAAATTTACCTACTTCCTACAGGAAAATTAAAAGGGAAAATCTAATAAGCTCAATTTAGTTCACCCAACTAATTTATTCTCTTTTCAGTATTAACAAAGGAAAAATATTTACATATATATATTAATCAATCTAGTAATAAACATTTTTAGAATTTATAATTTTTTTTATCACATTGATCACATTGAACATAAGATACCCCCACGCAAAATATTGAGAAAAACGAGAAATTGGGCTATTTTCTGCAAAGTTTGTGAAGTCTATAAACACCAATTGGAAAAAAATTAATTGCCACTTTTACTTTTTTTTATTTTTTTCTTATCAAATTTTAATATTTCGATTACATCATTCGCAAAATGTCCCAAAACTGCTTTTTTCTTGTAAAGAATGTGGGGAATTGAAGGGGAAAATACAGATTATATTTAGGTCATTTTACAGCTACTGAACATTATTAGTCTAGTCTGAGTGGATTTTTAAGTTTGGGCCCTATTCTTGAATAATCATCTCTTGAAGAATATTAAAATTACTAATTTTCTGAAGCTATTTTGAATCGGAGCAACAAAACTTCCCCAAATGGCAAAATAGTTTTTTTTAATTATCTCAGTAAAAAAAAAAAGATTATCAAAACTGATTAACAACTGATTATTGCAAAACAACACAGTTTATAAGTCTTTTTTTTAACAAAAGTCGTTACTTTTTTTACTGGCTGTTTTTAGTTCATCTATTTACCGCAAGATGGCTTTTTTTTTTCGAAGATACATATTTTTTTGTTGGAAGTTGGAACATAAACAAAAAATGTTGCAATTTGAAAGATAAACAAACCAAAGTATGACGACTGACAGATATGAAATGCGGATATTTGTGTGTATGAGTAGTGATGTAGATACATACCATGACGATGAAAAGTACATTCTTTGCGGTATGAGTATTAGGAAGATACGCGGTGCAATATCCCAGTAGGAAAATTTCGACATCAATGAATTTTTTTGGTGAATTCATCAATGGATTCATCGACTATTTCCATCGATGAGTAGTACGAGTATGTTATGATTTCATAAGAAAACGGTTGCGCATTTTTTATCAGTTAACTAAATTCAAAGGAATTGAATGCTTATAATTCACTACATTTTCAGTTACAAAATCATAAACGATGATTCTACTGATGAAGAGTAATGTATAGTTTCATGAGTTCGCAAATGATGTTTGGTTCTCTGCGGTGCGGTGGTTGTTTTGTTTTCTTATCGAGAACAAAAAAATACAAACAAAAAAGCTTTAAAAAAAGATGTTTTATCTACCATGGGAAGAGTGACGAACATTGCCTTTTTTCTATCTGCAACGAGAAATGCGCTCAGTAGTCAGTCTTCGCTGGTCATGACATGAGTTCGTGGATTTTTTTTAGAGAAAGTGAAAAAACCTATAAACCATAAATTCAAGTTTTGTTAGCGATCATTATCATCATTTAACACAGCAACAAGTTTATTTTTTTTATCAAAATGTTTTTTTTTTGTGCTCAGAAATTGTATTGAGCCAGCTAAAAGGTTTCAATTATTAACCTTCAGATATTTGGCGACTGGTGGGTATTTCTTCGACTTTATTCAAAACAAAATTTAAAAATGCCAATATTGTTGTATTGTTTTTTTTTAAATGTTAAAATGTGTGGTGTTATTATGGTCGACGGTACCAATATTCGCGGGCTTAGAAAAAATGTTCGTGCCGTGTATGTCCACACTGTCAAAACCAGGCCAGCTGTCTTGGCAATGGTCACTATGCTTCCTCGGTAGTGACGTAGACTCAAGCGTAGATATGATAACAAATTTCATTCTTCGCGGAATGAGAAATTTTATTCCGAAAAGGGTGAAATCTATCAAACCGAAAGAAAATGCATGGTTTGATTCGAGCTGTAAAAAGGTTATTAGGGATAGAGAAGTAAGTTTTCGGAAATATAAAGCCAACCCCACTGAGGAAAACCGGAAAAAGTTTCAACAAGCTAGAAAGACTTGCAACGTTCACATTCGTAGAACTAAATTTTTTCATGACCAAAAATTAAGGCAAAAAATACTACAAAGTCCCAAAGATAGTACAATTTGTTGGTCTTTTGTAAAAAAACATTCGGAATTCATCGTCGTCTTCAGTTCCAACGCTCGTCTTTAATGACACCCCTTTTGTCAGCTCTCGTGAAAAAGCCAATTTGCTTGCAGCGCAGTTCGCTGTAAATTCGACGCTGCCAGAAAGTGTAATGACTCCTCCTCTACTTGAGAGCGTAAACGAATCTTCCTTCTCACTCGTGCAGTTGCTAGAGTCCTTAAAGACCTTGATTTAATCCGCTGGCCCGGATAGTATCCCTCCCATCGTTCTGAAGAGATGGTCTCCAACGCTGGCAGAACCACTGCGTAAGCTTTTCCATCTGTCCTAATCTACTGGTCTCTTTCCGAGTGGATGGAAAACAGCATTTGTCCAGCCTGTCCCTAAAAAAGGCGAATCTTCTTCACCCGCTAATTACCGTCCAATTGCACTTATGTCCCTTCTTTCCAAGGTCATGGAAACGCTGATTAATTATCAGCTTAAGAAATATCTTGAAGAACGAAAGCTCCTTAATGACCGGCAGTATGGCTTTCGTAGCAATAGGTCCACTGGTGATCTGATGGTATATATCATCGAGCAGTCGCACAAATCTCTACATCGTTTTGGAGAAGGTAAGATTATTGCGCTTGATATTTCAAAAGCATTTGATAGAGTGTGGCATCAAGCTCACTTATCGAAAATGCGTGCATTTGGTATCGATGAATCTCTTCTTCGTTGGATTAGAAATTACCTTTCGGACCGTTCAATACAAGTTGTATTGGACGGTTTCAAGTCTGATATTCACAAAATAAATGGTGGTGTGCCCAGGGTTCCGTACTGTTTTCGACCCTCTTTCTCATTTTTATTAATGATCTCTTATCTGGAACTTCTAATCCACTTAATTGTTTTGCTGACGATAGTACTCTCAATTTTTCATATTCGTTTTCAGATGCGTCTCCTTGTTCTTCGGATGTGCAACTGCAACGGCAGCGTATGATAAGCTCATTAAATTCTGATCTCGACAGATTTGTCCAATGGGGAATAAAAAACGCCGCAGAATTTAATGCTTCAAAACCTCAGTGCTGTCTTCTGTCGTTAAAGCAGAACCCACCCACATGCCGCTATCCATGAGCGGCACTTGCATTGAAGAAACCGATCAGCTTTCAGTTCTTGGTATGTGCATCACAGACCACCTCTTGTGAAACGACCACATTTTCGATGTCGCCAAAAATGTTGCAAAGTGTCTGGGCTTTCTTCGCATGAGCAAGAAATTCTTCTCCCCGTCTGATCTGGCTGTAATCTATAAGGCCTTCGTTCGTCCAAAGCTGGAGTATAACTCGCACATTTGGGCAGGAGCTCTAAGAATGATAGGCGATAGAAATATAGTAGAAACATTTACATCTCTAGAACACCGTCGAAATGTTACATGTCTGTCATTATCTTATCGCTATTTTTATAAACACTGTTCCAGCGAAATAGCTAGTTGCATTCATCCCCTTAAATTTTTCAACCGTAATACTCGCGCTTCTAGGAATGCTCATCAGTTTACCCTTGAGCCCAACTTCGGACGTACTGTCAAGTACAGAGATTCTTTCTTTAGCCGTACAACGCGAATGTAGAATACTTTATCCGGCTCTATTTTCCCCTCCCATTTTTATATTCAGAAATTCAAAACCAATGTGCTTCGGTATCTCCTCTTGCATCCTTCTTTAACTTCGTAACGCTCGCACTATGGTTGTTCATATTAAGGGTAGTCAAATCCCCTTTAGTGCGCGCAAACGTTTAAAAAAAAATTATACCTACTCAATACGTAATGCTGTAGACTGAAAGTGCAAAACCTAGCAGAATTAACAAAAAGAATTGCTAAGACCGACATCAGGTCAAATGTAAAAGAATCAAATATTGATAAGGTTTACTTTCGCATCAAGATTTTATCAAGACTACATTCTAATTATTATTAGCTAAACGTATTTTGTTTTCTTACTTGAATGTTTATATTATTGAATAATCGTCGAGTTAAATTAATAAAATGGTGTTTGGGGGATAACACACATATACAATGTTTCTGTTTTGGGTAAAAAAAACATATTTCCTCTTTCACAGAAAACTGACACTTTCATATTATTTAATGGATACAAAATGAGGAAAAAAAGAAGTAGGTATCATATGGGCTTTACCTAGCGATTTCATAATTGAACATTCATGGCATAACAGAGTGAATTAATGGACGAGCATTCATGCCATTTTTCACCTGCTGAATAAGCAATGCTAAGTCAACTAGTGATTTCACAGCTTACCATTCATGCCATTTTCCATCACATAGAATTTGCTTATGAATAAGCTAGTTACCCCTAATTCGTGATTTCATAGTTAAATATTCACCCCGAAAATCAGTTGGTGAATGCCTATGACAGCCCCATGTTAAATTCATCGATGTTTTCATACCAAATTTATGGGGTGTAGCTTCCACTCATTGATGAAAAAGTTGGTGATTTATACATGAATTTTTTGAAATCTCCTACTGGGATAATTAAAAAACCCAGTAAAACACTTATGCGAATAATAGCTATGTTTTATTGGGAAATTTAGCCGCCGTAAGTTTATCCGTCGTAGCATTTTACATACAATTCGCTACGGTCGATAAAAAGCTAAAGTAGAAGCTACGGCGGATGGTTAGATGACGTTTATTCGAGTCTCGAATTAGATTTTGTTAGTTTTGTTGGTACGATTGATAATTGGGTTGAATCTCGATGGATGTGTTCATGGAGTGTTATAATTATTAATTTCATTCGTAAGACAAATCGATCTTTTTGATTCTTTTTTTTCTTTTTTTTATAGTTGGCCAGTTTATATTTCTAAGATCTTAGATAATTCCATTTTTTAATAAATTATAAGCTGTTCTTCTGAAAAGTTTCAGACTTTTACTATTAAGAACTATATTGTTTGCTCAGTTATTTTCTCGAGTACGTCTAAAATTCCACCTATATCTGCAATTTTGCATACCCCTAATGTCAATTAATCAATTTTAACAAATTTCGATTGCCATTTTGAAAAAAAAACAATATCTACGGAATAAATTCCGTTTTACTTTTATTTTTGACTAAGGCCAATATTCGTTTTGTGTTCAATTTTTATTGATAGTTATAAATAAACGGAGTTTGGTGAAAAAATTCATCTTTTTATTTAGATCTACAAAAAAGCAATTTGAGAAGACAAACCGCATTGAGTGGAACTACACTATAGAGGAACTGCTCGACACTGCGCCGCAAAATATTTATTCGTATGAAATTCTATGCGCTATAATGCCAGGCGCGCACATATGCAACTTACAATTTTGCAACAGTTTGGTTGCCAAAGCGAATACCATGGACTTATGCACATGCAAAAACTATTCAGTCCGCGATTCGAGCAACTTAAAAGTTTGTGTTTTGCCACAAATCGAACGATCGCCCCAAATAAGTTCTTCAGTTCGAATCACACCGAACTATAATGTAAGTGCGCGCACATTAAATCAATATGTTGTCTGTGTGTTGGTTTATCTCGTTGATTGATTTTTAAGTTGCTTATGTGCGCGATCACCGTTCAATTAGTGATTAAACTATTTCGTTTCCGAAAAAAATGCATGTGCGCGCCTGGGCTAAGCGCACTAAGAGGCAACTGAACTTCACAAATGTGCTTTTTCCTCACTGTTTAATGGACATTGGCCATGAACCGTATTCGCTTCACTACATGGACTGGGCGTACAATTTTGTGATCCCATTGTCTTTTTTTTCTGGACATGTGCATGGAAATTGCGAACCAAATGTTAACTATTTGTTCCTTAATCCGCGTATGTTAAGTGAAGTATGATCTCTGTTGGATGAATATTGAAACATACTCAGAAAATAAATTTATAAATTGACTTGAAAAATAAAACTCTAGCTATCGATCTACTCAGAAAATAAATAAAGGCATGAAATATAAAGGGGAAATGTAAGGGGAGTAAACAATTTAAACTACGTTGTACTGTGCGTTCAAAACCAAGAAACATTAAAAGGAAACAAGCAAATTGTGTTTCCTCGTGTGAAAGGCATAGACGTTTTTTAAAGCAATACAAAAACTGTCCTGTGTAAAAAGGGACTTGACCATAGTCTATCAACAAACCCGTTCACTTATCATTTCCTTTCTATTGGTGTCAAATGAATGTTCGAATTTAAAATTGCAAATGCAGAAAAAGTGAACACAAGAAATAGGTTTGAAACTTAAATTAAATATTGGTACGTTTTTCTACTTTCTATTTTATATGAATAAAAGCTAATTATTGTTCCTAATTTTGATTTTTTAATAATTTTACTTTGCAAAAGACTCTTTCATTACTTGTGACTGCTGTGCAGGTGTACCATTTGTACAAAAATAAAAAAGCTACGGTCCATGCTACGGTCGATGCGTTTTTTTGGGCATTACTTACGGTACTATGGATAGATTCCCAATAAAACACAGCTAATATACCCACATCTCAATAACACACTGGATAGTTTTTTAGGCAATTTAAGGATGAGACAATAAAACAGTAGGTAGTGGCGGGAACCGAACGAGGGAAAACCCAAGGAAAGGGTTTCATTTTAGCATCATTTATTTTTTTTACCAGGTCAAAAATCTTTTTATGGAGGAAATCTTCGTGTCCGGTTTTGCATTGAATTCATGTATATGAAAAAGGATTGTATATTCATAAGGTAAAGTTTTTTTTGTTCTTGTCTATTCTCTACCTTATTATTTTTTACTTCCGAGGTACTATAAGTCAAGTTATGTATTCGTAAAAATAATTTTTTTCTAACAATCAAACATCACATTATCATCATAAAAAACACCAATAAAGTGGCTCCCGCAATTCCATCTGTCTGTCAGGCTGTGTGCCTGTCCACAAGTATACAGCCTAAACGCCTGGATATATTTGCTTCAAACTTGGTACATATTGTTTTTTCGGTAATATGCCCACACGTTTTTTTAATCTTTTTTTAGATGACAAATAACAGTAGCTCCCATACAATTTTTTTTGGTCAAAAACAAAAATCTTATTTTTCTCAAAAACAGATCCAATGATTTTTATAAAAAAAAATCAGTTCATTTATGAATGAAAAAGGTATTTTTTTTTGGAATCAAATTGTTAGTTTTGGTACATCTAGTAGTACCATTTTGGTTTTCGATTTTCTGAAAAACCGTTGATTTATTTTTTTTTGAATTTTTTATGCAGACTCTCATATAAAGTCTAAACACTAATATTTGTGAAGTCTATACAACACCAATTGGAAAAAATTAACTGCTTGTGATAGAATGACATTTAAGCTAGAGGATGATCTGGTCACTTTTTCTTTTTTTTTAATTTTTTCTTATCAAATTTTAATATTTCGATAACACCTTTCGCAAAATGTCCCAAAACTTCTTTTTACTTGTAGATAGATAGATATAATTTTATTTATGTTATTAAACAATTTTTACATGATATTATTGCAAGAGTAAAATAAAATAAGTGGGCAATGGCATTGCCGTCTGCCTGATTGACGCGCTAAAATGTATAAATGTTTTTGATTCTTGTACACTTTAAAAAAGTATTGTACTATTAAAGAAAAAAGCCAAGGTTAATTTAAAAACATGATATTTTTGTTTGTTTGTACTACATGAACTCCGAAATGATATTATTGCGATATGTAAAGTAGTTTCAATACTCGTATAATTATGAAGTCAATCCCAATTGTCGCCGTTAAGAATATTCTTTGTTTTTTCCATTGTCAATGAACGATTTCCGAAATAAATAAGTCTTATATCATTGTAAATTGGACATATTGCTACCAAGTGAAATTTATCTTCTTTTGCCTTAAGGTTACATATTTAACAAATGTTTGAACCATTTTTAGTAAATGGCGGACCGTTTAAATTCAGTACTTCACATCTGGCTCTACATATCAAAGATGTAGCTCTAAGGCTACGACAATCATTAAAATAATTTTTACTTCCCAGATAGTAGTTAAGGTCTGAATATATTGGTATATTAATAGAGGATGTTGCCTGTACTATATTGTCATTACGACTGTAAATGTCAGACAGTTCCAAGAGATTATAAAACTGCTGCTTTAAAATCAAAAGATCATCATACTGAATATTAATGGTTGTATCGAACTTTTTTGCCAAAAAAATCCAATCATTAACCCATTCCAATTTATTTTCAAATGTGTATTTGGTAAGAATGTGTGGAAGTTTATGTGCCGGATAATTAAGCACTTTGATTATATAATCGAAATGTAATTTTAGTGTAAATGTAAATAGGTTTGGGAGACCTGTCTCCAGGGCGAGGACGTAGTTAGGAGTGGTCATAGGGAGGCGGAAAAGTTTTTTTTAAGAAAAAAGCGAAGTAGTTTGTCAACTTCTTCGTATTGCTTGAATCCCCATGTTTGGCAACTGTAACACATAACTGAGTGCATGACACCTTCAAAAACACGGTATTTTGCTGAGATTGGAATTTCATTTTTATTGGTAATGGTTTTCCATGACGCGATTATTAGTCTTTTTGATGATGATAGCTTTTTTTGAAAATGATGAGTGAGTTCCATATTGGGTTCCAAAATTATGCCCAGGTAATTATATTGTGTGACAACTTCTATTGCTTCACCGTCGAAATACCATTTTTCATTCACTCGCAGCTTCGTTTGTCTATTGCGTACGATCATGATTTTAGATTTTTCTAGATTCATCCTCAAGTTCCAAGTTTTACAGAAGTTGTGCATTTTATTGATCATTAGTTGTAAGCTGTGAGGGGATTCCGCCATTAATACAATATCATCAGCGTAAAGTAAAACCTTAATGATTTCTTGAGCAATTCTGATACCGGCTGGTAGATGTTGCGATATGTCATCTATAAATAAAGCGAACAGGACTGCACTGAGAAGGCAACCCTGTTTAACTCCGGTCTTAGTTTCAAACCATTCAGACTTATTTCTGCCGTCCCATACACATTGACGTGTGTTATTGTACATATTTTTTAAGACTTTCAGCATTTTCGTTGACATACCTTTTTGAGATAGTTTATAGAAAAGTACATTGCGGTCAATCGAGTCAAATGCAGCTTAAAATCTACAAAAAAAAAATACAGATTCCTTTTTGTCTAAGGAAGAATTGGGCGACTGTTGTTAGTGTGAACATGTTGTCAACAGTGGAGTATCCTTTTCGGAAACCCGCTTGATATTCACTCAGTAATTGGTTCCTTTCTACCCAGGTGTTGATTCTTCTTAGAAGGATAGAGCAGCAAATCTTAGCAATTGAGTTCATGAACGAGATTCCTCTATTATTATTTGGTACATTAACGTCCCCTTTTTTATATATAGGATACACAATAGAGTCCTTGAATTCGGTTGGTACCTCACCCGTTCTATAAATGAAGTTGAATGCTTCTAGCATTTTAAACAAAATGGGTCGGGCATTTTTATAGAATTCATATAGAATTCATTTTCTATTCTATCAGGCCCAGGGGCTTTTTTGTTTGTGAAATTATTGAGGCTAGTCATCAGTTCACTCATATCAAATTCCGCATCTAGTAGTTCGTCGATTATTAGGGGCTCAGCAAATTGTATATTTTCACAAATGTCAGGGTGATGAAGTAAGTGTTTAAAGTAATCTGCTAAATTTGAGGCCGAAACATGAATTTCACAGATAAATTCTATACATTTGAGTATCTTAATTTTATCCCAGAAATATTTACTTTTTTTTGCGCTCGAAAGTTACATAAAATATTTCTGACGTTTGTCTCTGCAAAGCATTTTATATGTTTTATTTACGATGACGTATTGCTTTGTAAGGGATTTATTCGGACTTGTTGATATTTTTAATCTCCGTAGTAGTTTAAATGATAATTTTCGTGCGGTGAAACATTCCTGGTCGAACCACTTCTGCCAGTAGTTTTGTTTGCTCGAAATAGAGTTTATACTAAAAACTTTTTTAATGGAGTTGCTTGGGTAACTTATCTTTTCTGCGGCAAACGTTGGTGGTTGCACAAATACACTCTATCTCGGTCAGTAATTTTAAAGCATATGATTCTTTTTGGTTCTCTTTCCACATAAGTTTTTGCGGCAAGCTTAGTGCGAGGTATTGTGTATTGATTTCGAAGTCGAATGTAACAGATAGTGGCATGTGATCTGCGAAAATTTCGGTTCTTACTTGAAAGCAAGAAAGGATTATTCCATTCGCCCGATGCTGTACAAATATCTATAACCGACTTCCCAGAACCTCCAACAAAAGTAAACTCCCCGTTTCTATCATCTTTGCTACACCCATTAAGTATGTACAAATTGAAGTTTTGGCACTTTTCTAGAACAAGGCTACCATTCTTATTTGGGATTTTATCTTTTGAGATACGTTTAGCTTAAATGTCCATACCAATAAAACTCGTCTCAGATGGAATTATCTGCTCTTCACTAGTCCTGGCATTGAGATCCCCGATTAGCAGAATATTTTCAGATTCTTTTGTATTTAGAAGATCATAGAGAGCATAAAATTCGACATCCCAGAAATTGCAGTTAATGTATTCTGGCAAGATATAAAATTTTGAATTTAAACTATTTAAAATCAAACAAACGTGGTTATTAATTTCACTAAATCTACCATTTACATATTTGTTTAGAGCACAGGCATCTTGCGGTAAATCGGAAGATGACTGTTTTCGAAGATAAATATTTTTACTTGCGATTATAGGTACTATAAGGCAAGTTATGTTTTCGTACTTTTTTTTTGAAAACTCAAAATTTCGAAAACCATTTGATGGATTTTTGGAACCAACGATACCTCCCATACAAATGTTAAAAAAAAAAACAGTTAAGAAAAAATGTATTTCTCCAAAATGGCTCCAAGAATTCTTATAAAAAAAATGTATGTGTTCTAATATTTGTGCAGTCCTTAAACGGTAAAGTACTTATTAACGGTACTTCCTATAGAACCAATTTACATATTTTCGACTTTCCCACTACTGGATGGTCTGATTTAAATTGTTCTTTTTTATACTAATGCTCCCTAAAACCGTTAAAAAACTGCATACTCAAATTTTCAAAAACAAAGTTTTTCGATTTTTAAGAAATAAAAATATTTTTTTTTGAAAAACCGATGTTTCAAAAACCACTCACTGAAAATTTTGAAATTTTAATTTTATATGTATATTAATAATATCTTTAAAATGGCGTTTAATTTTTTTTTTAATTTGTTTTCAAAATTTTATACAAAAAATAATTTTTTTTTTCAAAACCGCTCCAATATATATTCTTATTTATCCAGGCATTCAAACGGCATATTTGTTTTCCCTCAAACTATAACCACTAAGCAATATAAAAACGTTTAATTATGTGTATAATCCAATTTATATCTACCTTATTATTATTCTTTTAATAATTTTTGCGTACGTCACTGAATACTACATACAATGTAACCCCTCATGCATTTATATATACATATATATGTGTCTTTAAAAATAACATGAATATTATGTATCCATTAGACATAAATTATAAAGTTGTATGCTTATACATAGCTACATACCAACCCACATCCTTCATATTCATTGTAATAAGTACATATTTACATACCTATGTTCCAGCCATGTTTGTATATAGCTGCTAACTTACATAATTATAATCTTAGATGTAAATATAGATATATTTGTAGGTAGGTTCCTATGTAACTATTCCTTGAAACATCCATTTAACAATTCATTACACTAAGTATCACGGTAATATTACCTACATCGGCTTTAAACCTGCATAGAATAACTAGGCTACCTGGATACTAACAGCGTCAGTGGTTAAAATTGTTAGTTACAAGAGCAAGTTCGTACGATCCAGTCGTGCATTTTATTTATATTAGTAGTTGGTTTATCGTATGATAATGCGAAACTAAAAGAAAAGTTCAGAATATAAAACATTCACCGTGTAGATACAAAGTGATCAAGTGATAAGTGAAAATTAAAATAAAAAGAAATCAAATGCACGACTGGATCGCACGAACTTGCTCTTATGTTTGATCACATCGTATCTTTTGCATTTCTATTTAAAATCTAAATATATTTTGAAAGTCATTTCTTGCTTTATTTTTTATACTCAAAGTTTCTTTAATTTTTTTCTAAAAAAAAATTGTTATGACAATCTCAAATATTTAATAATATAAACTTTAAAAAAAAATTAAATCGGATTAATCAAAGAAAAAATAATTCAAAATTCTGAAATAAATACCTAAACTAATTTAAGATAAAAAAAGAAGTACGCCGTTTTATTTCTTGGATAAATTTGAATTTATGAGAAAAAAAAATTAAAAATCTGTGGAGTGGTTTTTGAGAAAAATTTTTTTTTTAAACTTTTTGAAAAAAAATTTCAAAAAAATTCAAAAACGCCAATTCATAGGTATTCAGCAAATACATTATAAATATAATTTTTTAAAAACATTTAATGAGCAGTTTTCAATACATAAATTTTTTTCTTAAAAATGTTTTTAAAAATACAAAAAAAAATATTAATTAAATATATTGGTACGCAGTATAAATTGGGCAACCTAAGGCTATATATGTGTGAAATTTGGAAAGAATCGCGTAAGCCCTTTATGAGATAGTCGAAATGGAAAGTACCGTTTTAAGATATTAAAACATTTTTTTTTCAACCATATGATCGGTCGTATCTAAAAAAATGCACTGATTTTTTAAAATCAAAATCGTTAGAGCCGTTTCCGAGAAAAATAGGCTTTAACGTAACCTAAAAAATCCATAGACCAAGTTTGAAGCAATTCGGCCCACCCGTTTGGGATATAGGTTTCTATATATATATATACAGACAGACTGACAGGCTGACAGACAGACAGACATACAGACGGACAGAATTTTTAGACCATCTTTTTTCGTCTTCGCTATCATTTCAAAAAAATTCAAAAACGCCAATTCATAGGTATTCAGCAAATACATTATAAGTATAATTTTTTAAAAACATTTAATGAGCAGTTTTCAATACATACATTTTTTTCTTAAAAATGTTTTTAAAAATACAAAAAAAATATTAATTAAATATATTGGTACGCAGTATAAATTGGGCAACCTAAGGCTATATATGTGTGAAATTTGGAAAGAATCGCGTAAGCCCTTTATGAGATAGTCGAAATGGAAAGTACCGTTTTAAGATATTAAAAAAATTTTTTTTTTCAACCATATGATCGGTCGTATCTAGAAAAATGCACTGATTTTTTAAAATCAAAATCGTTAGAGCCGTTTCCGAGAAAAATAGGCTTTAACGTAACCTAAAAAATCCATAGACCAAGTTTGAAGCAATTCGGCCCACCCGTTTGGGATATAGGTTTCTATATATATATATACAGACAGACTGACAGGCTGACAGACAGACAGACATACAGACGGACAGAATTTTTAGACCATCTTTTTTCGTCTTCGCTATCATCGTAATGTCATGTTTGATTGTTATCACAAGACTTTTTTTTTCGACGAATGCATAACTTTCTTTATAGTACCTATAATCGCAAGTAAAAAGATGGGTAGTAAGAAAAAAATTACACGAAGGAGCCAGAAGGCAATAAGAAGTCCTTCAAAACTGTGATATTAGTGATAACAGACAAAAAGGGACTTTTTCATTCAAGATCAAAAATTTCTAAAAAAAAATTGGTAGGAAAAAAATCTAATTAAAGCCGAATAAATTAGTTATCTGAAGAATACATTCGATAAACTTAAAAAAAACGACAATTTTTCACAAAGATACAGTAATAAGTAATTTACACGGAAAGGGTTGTAGGTATTTGATAGAAATTTTAAATAATATAAGTGGGTTGGACATATTGTACCAACGGTTCTAGTATGCCGATTTTTTTTGTTTAGTTTACAAAATTCTACCAGAAATTACAACGTTGAACAACGTTGTTTTCCCTGAAGAACTGCAACAAGTTCACCAAGAGAATGAAATAGAAACTGGCACAATGTTCCCAATATTGAGTTCTGGTAGCTTTATAATAGACAATAGCCCTCCAACATTTGATCCAGTTGATATATTAGAAGGAAAGAGGATAGTTGAAATCCAGCATTTTTTTAATGAGTTAAAAAGAATTGACCAACACGCACCACAGTTCGGATGTAGTTTGGAAAATCTAAATATTGCCAGGGAAGTACGAAGAGGATTCGAAAGTGATTTTATGTTAGTATGCAACATGTGTAAAATTGAGTTGCGTGTGTCATCATCGAGCAAAAACACAGAAAATGTAATTGGTGTCAATACTTGCGCAGTACTTGGAATAACAAGTCTTGGTTGTGGATTCTCGCAACTGGAAGAGTTCACCTAACTTTAGACATACCGTGCTGCTCAAACAAAAAGTATAAGCAAATTGAAAACTATATTGCTGAGATTTGGGAAGACATTGCCCAAAAAAATATGTTGGAAGCTGCTAAGGAAGAGGCTGACGCTGCTGTAGCACGTGGGGACGTTGGTCCTGCAGACGGTATTCCGTTTATTACTGTTGTAACGGATACCTGTTGGAGAAAAAGATCGTATAGAAAGAATTTTTCGGATTTGTCTGGGGCAGCCGTTGTTGTAGGTTTACACACAAGCAAAGTGATTTCCTTGGGTGTAAGAAATAAGTATTGCGTCACATCTTCAGAGGTAGAAATTAAGAAACTACTGAGCATATTTTCACTAGAAATTACGACGGGCCATTAACGCTTATGGAATCAGACATTTTGCTTCAATGTAGCGTTGAGAAAAATGGCCTCCGCTACTTGACATGCTTTTTGATGGCGATAGGAGTTCGTACCAGAAAATTACGAAAAGTGACCCATATAATGGAAGATACCCAAGCAAAATTGAATGCTGAAATCACCTAATGCGAAGTTATAGGAATAAACTTGAAGCTATATCTAATAGATGTAAGACAGGACTGCGGGGCTCATTACAAACAAAATTAGATCGGATTCGAAAAGACATATTGAGGGCTGTGAAACACCGACGGGAAGAGGAGAACATTGCAGAAGACGAGTCCATAAAAAGGATTAAAACAGATATCTCCAATGTTATACATCATGTATTCGTTGACCACAACGCTTGTCCTCCATATATTCATAATAAATGTTAGGTAACAGAAGAAAATAAAATCCCAACCATGAAAGCTGATGGCATATACGAACAAAAATTAATCCAACTAGAAGGCTCATATTCAATGTTCGAAGTCTATACCTCGCACAAACGAATAATTTAGCAGAACATTATAACTCCATTGTTTCAAAGCTTATAGGAGGAAAAAGGATCAACTTTTCTTTTGGCTATTCTAATCGGTGTACAGCGGCTGTTGTCCAATTCAATTCAAGCAGGCGAAATACATAAAAAATCGGTGCTCTGGAATTGAGAAGATTACATAAAAATAAGTCTCTAACGACAAGAAGAGCAGAGCGAAAAGTGTATCGAAGCGGAAAAACTAATTTCAAAATACATCGAGATTCTGTGAGAGGTGATATTCGATATGGTTCTGGCGGCAACCAGCCGGATATGGACCCCGAATACTTTATGTCAGAAGAAATACGTGCTCCGAAAAAACTGGAAGAGAACCAGGGTTATCGACAGTTTATTGAGCAGCAGACATTGGGGCAATCAAATAACAAATGATGGTGTGAAAGGCGGAAGCATATGATAAATGCATCTGTGTTTGGGATTTTTCCTGCAAATCTAAGAAATTCGAAGTACGTTTCGCCCAGGTACTACAGCTGGGCTCATCAGTTAGATGCTGTAGTACCTTTCTTTCTTGGTCGATGTTTACCGACTTTAATAAAACTAAATTATATTTTTCTAGGGGAATTTTGTTAGATTCATGCACCTAGAATTATGTTTTGCCCGTGGTCTGGCCAGTGAATGAATTGAAGAAAACGCAAACAATATGTTTATATTATTTTTGTTTTTGTTTTAGTGGACTGTGTGGATTTAAAGCCAATTGAATGAATTTGTGACCTTTAGTCCAAAGTGCGTTTCGCCCAGGTACCCAGCTGTAGTACCTGGGCGAAACGCACTTTGCTCCTTCCATTTTACATGGAAAGGCAGATAAACAAGAAAATTTTAAGTTGCGGTTTGTTTATCGATAGAATTTATTTTTCCTGGAGCCTCTCCCGATGGTGTTTTGGACGAAAATAGTCTTTCTGATATAAAATGCCCATATTCTATAGTGGGGAGCAATACGGAAGAAGCCATTAGGGAAATAAAATTAAAATATATTTCAGTGATGGTATTATTTTAGGGCTAAACAA
The DNA here is from genome assembly GCA_910595825.1 of Philhelius pedissequus. Lineage (NCBI taxonomy): Eukaryota > Metazoa > Arthropoda > Insecta > Diptera > Syrphidae > Philhelius > Philhelius pedissequus. The sequence goes on along the minus strand of OU343160.1, from coordinate 194,736,933 downwards.
CTACTATAATCAGATTCAAGGTCAATTACACATTTGTCAAAGAGAGACTTGCTTTTTTGCAATTTGTACAAGCGGGCAGTTTCATGTTTATGTGGAAGAAATCAAGAGAGATGATGAAATTTGGGAAAAAATATGATTTATATGCTCTCCATATTTTACAACGATTGGCTTCTTCCTGCAGAAATAGAACCCTTCCACGCGTTATGCAAAAAAGGAGATGGTCTACGTAGAAAACCGCACTGATACACCTATCAATGCCGAAACCGATACATACATCAATACTGTAACTGAAAAATCCATAAATACCACAACCGATTCCGCAACCAAAGCAGCCCACCGATACAGCTTTCAGTATTAGCACCGATTTCGCCATCGAATCCACCAAGGGACCAACATTTAGGACAAAACTGAAATATTGGAAAGCAAAAATGGAAGTTTTTTATCCTAACGTCGTCGTCCGTCGGTGTAGTCTGTGTAGTCGGTGAAAAATAACACCTACCCACATAAAGTTAAAAGCAAAGTCATTATGATATTATTATCGTCTTAAGTGTGTGTTCGGGCTGTTTGCAATTTTCGAATATGGAATGATAATTCCGCAAGGGCGGTGCGAAATAACATAAATATATGTGATCAGTAAAAACATAGTTTTATTTAAAAATTTAAACAAAATTATAAATTTCAACTTCTTTTTACTTTGATATGTAGGTACATTGTATTTATTTTAATTTTTTAAAAACGAACAAGAAACAAACAATACTTACATAATAATATTGATCAAAAGAAAGCTAAAAAAGTACCTATGTTTGTTTGTTAGGATCTAATACCTATGTTTTTAGTAAGCTAAAAATCAGCACCCATTATCTACGTACATAAGGTACTGCCTACTTACTAAGTACCTATTCCTATCACCTACCTGCCTACCTCATCGCCACCTACTTACCTCCTTGTCAAAACTTCATACAAATATGACACACAAAAATTCAGTCATAGAAATACAACAGTTAAAAAAACCTTCTTTTTCCTTCAAAAATTTACCTTCTGTTTATATTATCAAAACGTGTAGGTAGTAAACACATGTATGTACTTAGGTCAAAAAAGAAATTAGTAAGGTAGGTAACAATTCTCAAATTTCAACGAAAGCATGTATCCCTCTACTTGCGACAACAATTACTGTGCTTTGGTATATTTCTACGTACATACATAGGTAAATGTACACTTTGCTATGCATTTTGGTGCCTAGGTAGAGGAAATACGTGCAAATTTTCCATCGATCTTGTAGTGAATGAAAAAAGAACCCCATAATTCACACACAAGAGACAACGTGATCATAGATCGAATATGTACCCGCCTATAAGTAAACACTTACGAATACACAAAACTCAATCGTTTTCTTCTAAACTGTGTATGGAATGAACTATGAACAGAGACAGCGCAACAAAAAAAAATTAAATGAAAGAATAAGTAGTGCATGTACTCTGTCACTCTGTTGTATGTCCTTAGCTTTTTTTTCTCTATTTTGACTTTCGATGTTGAAACATTTTGAGTGTCGGAGTGACTTTTTTTCCTTTTATTTTCTTCGAGGTTCCGATCTTCGAATCTGAGTTCGACATTTTGGGTAGAGGCCTCTTAACTGTGCACATAGTTATTCTTATTAACATCTATCCCGAGCAGACGCAGAAACTCTACAAGATCCGGTCACTTAAAGAAACATCACCAGTAGTGTTTTAAACAGTAGAACAAACCGTATTCTACACTGATACCTGGACAATTTTGACGAAGTTCACACCAATAGACTATGGACTAGTGCTTCAGATGGTAGTAAAATGCGAAAAATGCTCGGGGCACTGTGCAAAAGCATTCCGGATGAAAAATTTCAACGTCATTGCCGCTTGATTATCCAAGAGACGGAGACAAACATGGCCAACTTACGTCAGACCACCGACCGCATTAACCAATTAAAGCGTTCCAAATGACAAAAAAGACCTTTAGAATTCGTGGAAATGTAAATGCCGTGGCATCAGTGAGCACTGAAAAAATAATGGATATCCAAGATCGACAAAATTGAACGTGGTAACCAGGTTGGCGCAGTTAATACTGATTTCTCTAAAGCATTCAATATAGTTCAGCACCATATTTTGTTAAAGAAATTGAATTGACTAGGTTTTCACTCAAATCTTTTATGTTGGTTTGAAAATTATTTGACAAGACGTGAACAAAATGTTAAAATTGGAACAGTGGTATCAGAGGAGATCATTAATCACTCAATTGTCCCTCAAGGAAGCCATCTTGGACCTCTTCTTATCATATTGTTTATTAGTGATGTTCGGCCTAGAATTCGGTATTGTAATTGTTTACTATTTGCTGATGACATAAAGCTTTATGGCTGTATAAAATCTGAATTGGACTGTCAACGGCTTCAAAGTGACTAGAATGAGGTCTCAGCTTGGTGTAACGAGAATCGTTTGTTCTTACATATTGCTAAATGAAAAGCATTGGCGCAAAATTTTAGTTTAGTTTAGTTTATTTTATCAATCAGATTACAATCTTTATAGACTAGATACTAAATAATATAATTGTTGGGAGCTTTATGCTACATAATTAAATAAATTAAGTAAATGTTACTAAAATTAACATTATTATTTATAATTTATAAATTAATAAATATAAATTAATTGAGAAAAAAATAGATTTTAGAATTCTTTAAAGTTATTAGGAACATTACGGCCATAATTTGTACTATGAAACGGGGCATAAAATTGAAACCGATAGCGTGTAGTTCTAGAGGGTGCGTTAACACAATTAACTAATGTTAATAAAGGAGGACAATTAATATGAAAAGTTACTATATCTCTTAAAAACATAACTGAAAAATAAGCCCGACGATCATAAAGAAAAGGCATACCAAATAATAAACATCTACTATAATAGGAAGGCCTTGCAATTCTCCAATTAAGCTTATAAAATGCATATCTTGTAAGATGCTTCTGAACTTTTTCAATTCTATCTATTGAGTTATTATAATAAGGGTTCCAGACAATGCTACAATATTTAAGACTTGACCTTACCAAAGAATTGTATAAAGATATTAAAGTATATGGATCTGAAAATTCTTTCGTGTTTCTTTTTAGAAAACCAAGCATTTGATTTGCTTTGTTACTAAAAAAATCTTAATGCGGTAAAAAAGAAAGTTTTGTATCTAAGATTACTCCAAGATCTTTTTTCCTAGTTACACGTTCTAAATTTGTGTGGTTGAAGTTATAATCAAACACTATTAGAATTTCGGAAACATGACAAAACTTGACATTTTGAAACATTTAACAGAAGGTGATTTTGCTTACACCAACTATCAAGCTTTGACAGATCTTCCAAAAGAAGAAAACAGTCGGTTGGACAAGAGATCTTTCGATAGGGTTTGAGGTCGTCCGCGAATAGGAGGCAGTTAGAATTTTGAAAAATATCCGGTATATCGTTTACAAATAAAAAGAATAAAAATGGGCCCAAATGGCTTCCTGGCGGAACACCAGATGGGACCGAAACAAATTTTGAGAGCGAACTATCAACTTTAACCATTTGAACTCCACCAGTGAAATATGATTTAAGCCGTTTTAATAGAAAAGAGTTAATGCCTAGAGAAGATAGTTTGTTTAATAAGATTTGGTGGTTGTAACTATCAAATACCTTTGCAAAATCTGTAAAAATAACATCAGTTTGGAGACGATTTTCCATATTTGTTATGATGAAATCGCTTATTTAAGCCAAGTTTCTTGCCGTTGATTTCCCTGCAACAAACCCATGTTGAGAAACTGAAATATGATTCTGAAATAACTCAGTTAACATGTTACTGACTAGCCTTTCAAATATTTTTGGAATACAAGAAATTTTACAAATGGGTCTATAATTAGTTATATCCGGTTTTGAACCCGATTTAAAAATTGGTGATATATATGAAACCTTCCAGCAATCCAAGAATTGCCTTTTGGCTAAAGAAAGATTAAAGATCAATGAAAGTGGTTGAGCTAATGCAATACAGCATTTCCTTAACAAAATATCAGGAAACCCATCAGGCCCTTCACTCTTATTAACATCCAATTTCGATAAAATCTCTTCTACTTCAAATGGACTAAAAACTAAAGAACAGATATTGACAACCCTACTTATATCAGGTGTCTTCTGGATAGGGATAGTATCTTAAGAGTAAACTGATTAAAAATAGTCAGCGAATAAATTACAAATTGTAGGTACATCACTAGTAATTGTATCCTGATACTTAATACTACTAGGAAATCCACTTGATTTACGCCTTGAACTTATAAAATTCCAAAAACGCTTTGTGTTTAATTTGAGGTCACTTTCGATAGAACACAAGTAATTTCGATATAAGAATTTATTGAGAAAATCGAAATCTCGTTGACGATTTAGATAATTTATACGTTATTCAAAATTATTTTTATCAGATTTATACAATTTGTATGCCTTATTTTTTCTGTTCTTGAGATTCTTCAACCTCCCATTATACCAGATAGGACAGATAGAACGCTTTTTAGGTACAAATCTATCAATTGCCCCCATCAAAACGCTTACAAAACTAGAATATACTCTATCTAATTCAGATAAAGAAAAAACGTTGTCCCACGAAAAAGACAGAAGATAATCAACCATACCGTCAAAATTAGCTTTTCGAAAATCATTAAAAATAATTCGATTGTTAGCTACTTTATTTAAATAATGATAGAAATTATTTTTTCCATCAATGGCAACATGATGAATTGAATTTGCAATAACTGGAAAATTACATTTATCATGGCAAATAAGAAAATCATTATCAACAAAAATCAAATCGAGAATTCGATTAAGGCTATTGTACTGAGAATTGATTTGGATTAAATTATATTGACCAACAAAATCTATAACTACACATTCTATTTCAGTTGAAACGCTAAATGGATATAAACACTTTTCTTCGGTGTCAAAAGTCCAATCAATGTTATTAAGGTTAAAATCTTCTGTAAATAATACATGTTGTGAATATTTTAAATTCTCTAATATTGATTTTGAGTTATTTAAATGAATATTATAACAATCTAAATTGCTTCTTGGAGGAATATAGCTTACAAAAACTAATAATTCGGATTCACCTATTTTTACACTTACAATAAGTTGATCAATATCTAGGTCTTAAGTAGTGGGGGTTGATCCAATTCAATTTGCCTACATGCCAAAGTGGCACGGACCGCAATCAGTACTCCACCACCTCTTTGCATGCTTGTCTTTGAATTACATCTGTCTTTTCTGAATACGGTATACTAATTTGGAAAACATTCGGTTGTTAAATGATTATCAGATAACCAAGTTTGTGTTAAAATTATAATATCACAAGAGGAAAAAGAAAGAAATATATGATCTAGTCTTGTTCTTAGCCCACCAACATTTTGGTAGTAATAAGATAAACTATCAATACTTTTACATAGCGTTCTTTGAGAAACAGATGATAACTCATTATCAGGAACAATATTTACAGGAACAACTCCAGCAGCAGCAATACCATCATTAGTAGGTTCAGTGTAACTTGGGAACTGTACTTTATTTAAAGATAAATCGGCAAAATAATCTATGTCTGATGTTACGTTAAACTGGGCAATTGGCGAGAAATTTCGTTTTTTGACGAATTTATAAATTGTTTTACTTTTACATATTTAGGCCATATATCCGCATCACTCAATAATTATTTAAAACAGTCTGCAGGGACCCTTAATTTGAAATTAACCAATTTTAAATCAGATACTTGAATACCTTTTTTAATAAGCTTATAGCACTTAAACACATTAGCAGGTATTTTAGAATTTTCAGAAACATATTTAACTAAATCATCTGGAAAGGTTTCGGGATGAAACTTTGAAACATGCCGCCACTTCGTAGGCATCAAAGCGTTAAGAGAACTTGCACCTGTTCCAGTAAGATGTAGTTGTTGTTGTTTTTGTTTAAATTTTTTCCGATGAGTCGAATTTGTTTTTTTGTTTACAAATTCAAGTGGTTTGTTAATTTCTCTAATTTGATTAGAAATAGAGACACCAGAAGGAAACAGCAAAGTGGAATGAAAGTTAACGATTTCTCTTTTACACCCATCACAAACGGCAAAAGAAGGAACTTCTCCTTTCTCATCAACGACTATATCAACGGCAGCAGCAGCAGCGTTGTTGTTATCATCATCACCAACGTCATCAGTTAAATTCGGTGGTATCGTTTTTATATTTCCATCATACTCTTCACATGAGCGAGCGACCAACCCAACCGTGTTTAACTTAACCGATGCAGTAGAAGTGTCACCACTGTTGGTATTGCTTGCAACAACAATATGTGAGGGAGCAGCATCGGTGCACAAACCAGTTTATGTATACATAGTAATCTCTCTCAATATTGTCTATACTATTTCTAAACATTACAAGAGGATCGGTAAGTGACGTTGTAGGGGGGGTAGACATTAATGTAAATGATTTGGTCGCGATTGAAGAAACTAGAGTATCACTAGACGAATGGGTAGGCAGAGATTGAGAGAAAGAAGGTAAACAAAGCAAATTGTTTTTTTTTCTTTTGTAAATTAATTTTTATTTAATATTAACTTATAACTATCTTAAAGCAGGACAAAAATGTTTAAAACTAGCCTAATTATTAATAAAGTACAACTAATTTACTGGCCCTTTACGGGCGCTCTAAACTAAACTATATCTCTTAATACTAACGTCTTTCGACCTAAAAACTATTTTAATTAAATTAATTATTTTATTTTTATTTAACCAAGAAAACTTTTTTTTTAGAAAAAAGTCAGTCTCAAATCATTTTCCTTTTTTTTTTAACTTAAAAACTACCTAAAGATAAACTAAAAATAATTACAACTAGATACAACTAACTTATACTAACTAAAAATAACTTAAACTACTTAAAATACCCGAAAACATTTAAAACTACTTAAAAACTAGGACAGCCACAGCAGCATTTTTTTCGATTTTGAATTTTTTTTGTTTACATTTTGCATACACATGCAGACACACAGCTACATACACCCCACACATACATGTACATACGTACATACATATACGTACGCACATACATGTACAGTTTCGCAGGTACATGTACATATGCCTGCGCATACACACATATTTTTAATTTTTTTTTTGGTGCCACCCCGAATGTTCCCTATACCTAATTGCCCTAAATCTATGTAAGTCGGCCAAGACATACCATCTTCATCTACTTTAAATATTATGATGCTGTTCAGAGAGCCACCAGAACTGGTTCTCCTGTTTCGCCCTATCCCTCCAGTCCCGATCGGACACAGTCCTACTCAACCGAAGGCGCTCTTCTCCACCTTGAGCGATGACGTCTCGACCATACAGGAGTCGCCTATCCACAGTTTTCCGGCTGACGTGATAGATGAGCGGAACCGCCCCTCCATCCTGTATCAGCCCCCGACTGTCTAAATAGAGGAATGCTTCGGGAGGGATGTAGCCACTTAACCGCGCACTCTCAAAATATTCATTATTGGGGTAGTTAACCCCAAAAATTAAGCTGTTGGTTGAGGACATCGCTCTTGCACACCGGGCATCCGTAGGCAATCATCGGCCTGATGAGGGCCATGTAGCAAATCACCTCCACCCTGCTGTGAAGACGGCTGCTATAAAACAGTCGTTTTGTCAAGGTAAAGGCTCCCCTAGCCCTGGCCAAGACAGCACCTATATGTCTGTCGAAATACAGGTACTGATCTAACCAGATGCCAAGGTACTTTACTACACTTTTACTCGGCAGTGGATGTCCATATGGCCCTACGACCACCAGCTTGCGCCAGTTCTTTCTCGTATCCCTTGAGGCGCTAGACAGCGGAGTCCTAAGCAAAATAGTTTCTGATTTCTGGAAGTTGATTTTCAACCATTATATATCAGATATCAGAAACTAGTTTAGACGCGGCATGAATTGTGTCATGTCCCGCCTTAAAACCAAACTGATTATCCGGGATAATATTTTTATCCTCCGCCCACTTGAACAGGGCTCTATTAATAACCTTTTCAAATACTTGGAAGAAGACTTATCGACCGGAGATTCCCCGGATTGGAGTTGTCCTTTCCCTTTTTTGGGAGAGGATGCACCACCGCACTGGATAATATGCATTATTCAGCGCGTTGTTAAACAGTGTGGTATAAATGTCAACTGCTTCTTGAGGCAAATGACGTAGTACAGCGTTGGATACACCATCGACTCATTTTACTTTAGTGAATCGAAGGTCACAGGGGCTCAATTTTTGAAATTAACAGGGAACTGGGCCCATTTCGCTCGGCGATTATGGCGTTTGCCAAATCTTCTTCATTAAACCCGGTAAAACCCAGGTTTTCAGATCGCCATTTTACAGCAAGTGTACAGGGCGAATGCTAGCATTCACCTTGTACACTTGCTGTAAAGCAGCCCCACAGCCTCCACTCTCTCTTGCGGATCTTCGATTATATAGAGGTCGTCGTCCAATACGGCATCCACTGGGTCTATGAATGCTGTCAGAAGTACGTCTCTGTTCTCTGTAGTCCTCTGGAGCTTAAGACACGGAAGATCGTTTTGATCCTTTCTTCTAAAATTCTTATTAATTTTTGGGAACATACTTGGGTCGCTAGAGTTAACGGCAGGAATTTTATTGTCCCAGAACAAATTAATAGCCAACCTATAATTTTCTTTGATCAATTGGTTAATGTTTTTGATGGACGACTTCAGTGTCCTAATCTCCAGATCTCGTGTATCAGTAAACCGTCTGTACAAGCGTTTTAGTGTTGTCAGTAGTCCACTTTTTTTTCTGTTAAGTGCGTCAATTGTCGCGTTACGGTACATGTCAGTTGCGTTACGTTCTTTGTATTTCGGTATTGTTCTGTTCATTGTTGGTAGAATCGTTTCGTCAATTTGTTCTAAGTATCTGTCGAATTCAGTACTTGTTAGGTTCCTGTCATTTGGTGGGGATATACCATTTGAACGTAATTCACTCAATAAGGCATTGGAGAAGCGTGCCCAGCGCACCTTACTGTAATTGTAAGTATGCACAAGCACATACTCATACAACTCCATAAGCTCGTTCGGTAGTTGTATAACGGCGGCGAATCCGCAGTGGTCACTGTCGTACTCGATCGTTCGTAAACAATTTCTTGGTCGTTGACCCACAGTGTCAGTAATTGTTAGTCTTGCGTCTTTCAGCAACAGATCCAGATAGGCACCGCTTATTGGAAATGATGGCCTCTCTGTTGCTAGAAGATCGAGGCGATACTCAAGTTGTATCGACCCATCCAATTATACAAATGGTTACCTCGAGGATTTTGTATTTGATTTCCCCAATCTATGTGTTTGGCGTTTAAATCACCGGCTAATATGTAAAAGTTTTCTTCCGAGCTCAATCTTAAGCATTCAAAAAGCTTTTCAAGCTCTGTTATAAACTGTGTGGGCTGAGGTGTTTCCGGTGCATAGGCAGCGATCACATACACAAAGCAAATTGTTTTGCATTAAAGATGACGAACTGTTTTCAGTTTTCTTATTTTTGTTTGGTTTTATAGCAGAACACTTTTGGGGTAGAATGACCGAAGGTTCAATGACCTTTTCTTTATTTTAGCTTCGCGTCACAGCACCTTTAGTGTTATTGTTCCTTTTAGAAAATAAACTAGGAAATTCATTTCTTAAACCATTCAAATTCAAGGTTATATCAGCAATGAAATTCTCAATATTTTTCCTATAATTAATTATAATTATAAGTTAATTGTAGAACAATTATCACACTTTATGAAAAAGTTTTTTTTTGGATTTAATGATATTAAATTCAGATTTTTTTGATTTTAGCACAAGTTAAGTGCATTGACGAATTGCAGATCGCACAAGAGAAAGATTCGATAGGCTCCGCTTTATTACAGATTATACAAATCATAATGATAGCGAATGAGGCTAAGAAAACAAAAAAAAACGTCCGTCGCGATTGAGTAGTAGTAGTAGTAATTTTTATTTGCAATAAATCAGTACAAAAGGTGTTGTAACCGCAAGTTTTACAATACAGTGATTTGACATTTAAAGTCTTACATCTGAAACATTAATTTAATTATTAATAAAAATATAATTGGGAAAGATTTTATTTGAAGGAAAAGCAAAGAAAAACCTCCAATATATATATAAATGACTAGAATTTAATTCTGATTTCTCATAAGTATGTTTGTATATTTGAATTAGGAATAAAATAATAATATGTTAGTTATTAAATAAATAAATAAGAAAAGAACAAAAAATAAGTGTTACTATAAGCAAAACAATAAAAAAAAATAATAATGGATAAATAAATAATTAAATACAAAGATAAACAATAAAAACAACAATAATAAATAGATAAATAAGTAGATAAATAAGTAAAATAATTAAATAAATAAATAAGTAAATAAATAAATCAATAAATAAATGAATAAATGGAGAAATGAATAAATAAATAAATAATAAATAAATAGATACATAAATACGCGAATACATAAACTAAAGAAAAATCCACATAATATGAACAGAAATAGGTAAATAGATATATAAATAAATAGTTTAAGTGAACAACAAAACGACTATTTATTACAAGTAATCGATCTGATAAACAAGAGGGTTGGCAGTGTTGTTACATCTATAATGAAAGTTTGCTTCAAGTTTATTTATTCGTTCTGAAATCAATTCAACATTAGTTTCTCGGTGAAGATCACTAGTCGAGTAACGAAAAGGGAGGTTAAGCATCATTTTTAATATCTTGTTTTGTGACACCTGAAGTTTTTTAACGTGACACAAAGCAGCCCTTCCCCAGACAGGGCTTCCATATAGCAGTATTGCTTGAAATATGACCTTTAGAATGATTACTTTATTTTCAATTGTCAATGATGATCTTCGATTTATAAAAGGGTAAAGCAATATTAATTTTCTTTATAGTGCTATTTATATGATGTTTGAATATAAGTTTGGTGTCAAGATGTATCCCAAGATATTTTACAGAATTTTCCCAAACTATGTTCTTACCATTTATAATAATGGATTTTCTTTTCCTTGAAAAAAAGATAGCTTGGAATTTGTCGGCGTTTAACTTTATTTTCCATTTATTGAAGTAATTTTGTAATATTTCAACAGACTGCACTAAATTACTCTCGATGTTGAGAGCAAGTTCATCTGAAGAATATATTGCTGTGTCATCAGCGAAAATAGCAAATTCACAGTAAGGGATGGTTGGGAAATCTGAAGTGTACAAATTATATAAAATAGGGCTAAGTACTGAAACTTGAGGGACACGAAAATTGAACCTAACTATTGACGAAACACTGCTATTGACATGAACAATAAAACATCGGTTGGAAAGAAAACTCTGGACAATTTTGCACAAATACAACGGAATTTTAAATTTTATCATTTTATAAATTATTCCCTTGTGCCATACGGAATCAAAAGCTTTTTCAATATCTAAAAGAATCATGCCAGTTGATTTTCCCTGGATGCGTCTACTTTTGACATGTTGACATATTCTTTTAACCTGATGAGACGTAGAGTGAAATCTTCTGAATCCGAACTGCTGATCAGGGAAAATTTTTTCATCAGATATGATCTTTAGCATTTTTTCTTTTAAAATTTTCTCGTAAATTTTACTTAAACTACTCAGGAAGCTAATTGGTCTATATCCACTGCCGATATCTGGCGGTTTCCCGGCCTTTAAAATTGGGACAACTTTAGCAGTTTTCCATACCTTTGGAAAGTATTGCATTTTCAAACACGCATTTATCAAAAAAGTGAGGAATTTTATACCTTCTTTTGAAAGGTGTTTTAAATAAATGTTTTTAATGTGATCTAACCCATCTGTTTTTTTTCACTTTTAGATCTTTAATAACCATTTTTATATCTTTTATCGAAACAAATGTATTAGAAGGTGTGAGAGTATTTAAAGAATCAAATTTTTCGATTTCTGTATTAACCATTGTGTTTGTTTCTCTGTCACTTAAATGTTCCGAAACCCTGTGATTTGTTAAAAAATTGGTAGCAAATAAGTTGGCCTTTTCCTCATTTGTACATATGATTTCATTATTTTGTCTCAAAAAGGGGATTTTTCTGTTTTTATTCTTCGTAAGCTTGACAATATTCCAGAAAGGCTTTTCGTTCTTATCCAGCATACTCAATTTGCTGTTCCATTGTTTGTTTCGAAGAAGTAAAATACTTCTTGAAATTAGTTGGTTATAATATGAAACCATGTTTTTCGAAAAAGGCTGGCGGTATCTTTGCCAGTTCCGACGATGAATATTTCTCAATTTAATAAGATTCAAAACTTGAGTAGGAAGAGTTAAGTTACAAAAAGCATCTCGTTTTAATTTTTTGGGGGCGCTCTTTTCTGCAGAGGATAAAATACTTTTCGTGAAGTTTTCGACAATGCTGTCAACATCATCACAGGAGGAGATATTATTCAGATCCATGGACACATTTCGAAGATCTGTATTGATGGAAGTTTGAAAATATTTCCAATTGGTTTTATGAAATTGTCGGATATATTGCACTTTCTTTTCACCTGACCAAGGGAGAGAACAAAAAACAGGGTTATGATCAGAACTCATAGCATTTACAGAAATTGGGGTTTCAAATTGACAAGACATATTTGTAAAAAACAAATCAAGGACGGACGGGGATCCACGAGAACCAGCTGGAAAATATGTAGGACTAGGAGGAAAAAGAACATTGATAGGAAAGAATAGTGGGAACTGAGCTAATATATTTCCCCAACAGTTTGCTCTATTACAACCCCAGTCTTTGTGTCGACAATTTAGATCACCACCAAACAGGTATTCACCATTTGTGGAAAAGAGGTGCCTTAAATCACGTTTAAAAAACTTTTTTTTTACATCTGATGACGTTCCACCAGGGAAATAAATACTATAAACCTTGACCTCATTTCCGTTCAAGAGCTTAATGGATATACATATGTTCTCTATGCAACGAGTATTAATAACAGGAAGCAGCGAATGTTGAATTGATTTCCTAACGCAAATTGCTACACCACCACCCCTCTGTTCAGATCGATCAACTCGATAGCACTGATATTCAGAAGAAGGTAATCTATCTTCAGTACTAAGCCAAGTTTCAGTTCCAAGTGCAACGTCAACTTTTTGGCTATTTAAGAAATTTAAAAATTCGAAATATTTGTTTCTTATTGACTTAGGATTCCAAGTTATAATATTTAAGTGATTAATAAATATGTTACTTATCATTAGAATAAAGAAATTTTGTAGCTAAATGTGCGATTACATTAAATTGTTCTATTTTGTTCTTACAAACAGATAAATTGGTGATCATCTCCATGCAAAGGGCGTTGAGTTCCTCGATCGAGAATAAAGATGAATTGTTGTTATTGTTGTTTGGTGTATTTACGTTTGATGTACGTGTTGCACCAGTGTTTGAAGGAGGTGCAGATGTAGCACGTGAGCTTTTTCCCCATGAGCTAGTTGTTGGTTGATTAAATCTAGTTTTTGCAGGTTGTGTGCTCTCATTTAGACATTTCTTTCTGGGAGTAGGAAGCATAGGAAAATCGCTCATTGAACCACAGAAAACCGGTTCTTCTGATTGAACATGCGTGGGAGTTGGATATGAGACTCGCTGACGGTTGGATGAGTGATGTAGGAATTTTTTTTCTTTGATTTGCAAGTATGTGGCTCTACTTGCACAGGTTGTATCGGTTGCCTTGTGATTATCATTACAGTTTGCACATTTATGAAGCGAGATGTTGTCACAATCGGATGTTTTATGCGATCCAGCACAGATCGCACAAAAGGTTTTAATGTGGCAATTACGCTCCCCGTGGCCAAACATTTGTCAATCGTGACATTGGGTTAATTTGCCTTTTAGTTTTTTTTTGGTAGTTCCAATTTACTTGAGTGTAAAATAAAGACCGAACATTTTTTTTAAGTCATTTAATCTTACGGAACCATTTTCGAAAGATACAATGTACAAAGTGTCACTGTAGTGTTCATAGTTTTTAATTATTTTTTTTACATCAATGCACTTTAGTTCGCGTTTGATAAGTTCATTTTTCAGATCAAGGGCTTCTACACTGTCCAAGCCATAAAGAACAACTTTAAAAGCTTTGTCGCTCCACACGTCATGTGAGAAGAACTGACAATTTTGATCAATAAAATTTTTAATAACAGTATTAAATGATTCTAATGAAACACATGTAATTTTAATTCCAATAGACAGTTTTTTAATCGAATAGTCAGATATTTTTAGTTTTTTCATGAATTCATGCACATATTCGGGTGTTTTTTGCAACAACTTAATTGGTGGCACATACACTTTTTTTTCAGGGAGTGAATAGGTGTCGTTCATTTCCTCATTAATGTCAGTGTCTGGATGACATTGAAGGGGAAAAAAAGGATTGTTACAAAGACGATTTGTACTAGGCATTGCAGTGCGTAGTTTTTTATCCAAGGACAATTTCTTGCCCTCGGATTCTGGCGATCGATTACGTTTGGATATGGTTAGGCTTATTGAAAACTTTCCGGAGTAAACACGTTGTTCGTAGACGAAAGCTTCAAACGTCGCGATTGAAAGTACAACTGAAAGTGAGTGATTTTAAACGATTTAGTAAAATGTTAAAGCCTCTTTTAGCAATTTAATAAGCTAAAAAGATGATTGAGTTGATTTTAAACGATTTTAACATTTTACTAAAGTTAAAATCACGGAATGGCTAGTTTAACTTTTAGCAATTTGCTAAATCCATTATGGAATCTGATAGTATATCAACCTTGCACGCAGGGTGCCCAGGTTCGAGTCCTGCTGCTGTACAATTTTTTTTTTTTGGAAATAATGAAGTTAAAATGATGAAAATAGAAATAAATAATACATTTTTAGAGCACATGTTGGGGTTTCATCAACATATAATTTAATTACAACGCATAACAACAATAATTGTGTTCATCAAAATTCAAACCCTACAAATGCTCAGCTTTCTGCTTTATTAGCTATTTAGTAGTTTAGAAAAGGTTAAAAAAAAATTGAAATAGTTATTCAATCAATAAGCACTTAGGAAATTGCTAACTAGTAAAATGCTAGGCCCTTAACATTGGGTTGTTTGAAATTTTGCGCCATTACATTTAAAAGATCGCTTAGTGCAATAAATTATATATATCGTATTGCAGACTCACCACTTGAATCAGTGTATAGCCAAAAGGACCTTGGAGTTTAAATTCGTATTACAATACATAGGTGTACCAACCTAATAATGTGTGTTCTAACACCGGAACATGACAGCTTTTACTCACACATAATGCCACCAAATAATATCTTCGAGTTGTCGAGACATTCGAGTAATAGAAGTTCGAGTTATGAAAAAAAATTACATGTAAACTTCAGGCTTCGCGCAACTGCCAACTAATTTTATTCGAGTTATCAAATATTCGAGCTATCGAAGTACAACTTATCGATTTCGACGGTGCATGTCAAAGAGTCATTTGAGAAATATCAAGGGTCTTACGTAAAAATTGTTGGTAAACTTTAATACTCTCGCCTTTAAAATTAATAATATATTCATAAGAAACATTCCTTCTTTGGCTTTCACACAATTAAGTAGCCAGGTTTTTGGCTATCCGAATTTCCAATTCCCCAATAATGTTCGTCAATGCTCGTCATCTTCTAGAACATGGATAAAGTTCTACACTTATTACCGAGGCGGACCGATTTTTATTCTGAGCTTTTTTATTTAATTTTTTTGACCTATTTTCCAACCCATGTTTCTTGTTATAAAATGTGCACCGCCTCAGACTTATAAGTCTCACTATCACTACAACTAGTAAGACTCAAGACTCATAAGTTTCACTTTTAAGGAACAAGCTTATTTTGAACTGATGACATTTCACAAGTTAATTATATTAACAAAACAAACTATTTTGACTATGACCTGATCGGAATACCAAAAATAATGACTCAGTTTTCAATTTCAAACAAAATAGAAATATACAATTCATGAGACTATTTTAACGGTAAGCGTTTAGTAAAAAAAAGATAGTTCATCTACCTTACAGGTTAAGACATAATGCAATGCATAATGGAATGCAAACATGATAGTTACTCACTCTCTTACTGTATTAATACTTGTGCTTACCGATGTGAACAGAAATAGAAAAAAAAGCATAATATGGCCAACACATAAAAGTTGATTAAATAGCAATAAAACTCTATTTAGCAATATTAAGCTGTTAATAGAAAGTACGAGTATGAATATCGGTTACGATAAATTTCTCTGCAACTCTTGTTAAAAAGACTTATTGAAAAACTAATGATAAGGATGCATGCGTAAAAGCATAAACTATCGAATTGAATTATTAACTTGATTTTGTAAAAAATGTCGTGTACGATAAAATGGTTGTTACAGATCGGTATCTTCTTCCACGAAAACAAGATCTGCTATGTTTCTATGCTATAAACTCATAAAAAAGATGGTTGTGATGACTATCTTAAGAGGGCTAATTTTGGCATTCCAATTGTCTTAGCGGATGTTGCCTTTGATGGGCACTTTTGCCGAATTTTATACGTGTTAGACTCTTCGACTTTCGTTCAAAAAAATGGCGTATATCAAAATCAAAGCAACGGCATATAGCATTATCAAAATACTGGAATTGCGCGGGCACAAGCAACTGGTTTTTTCAATGTAGTATTTGATTGTTCGTATTCTATCATCGCTCTAACTGAAACTTGGATGTTTGACAATATACTAACATCTGAACATTTTCGACGACAATTATGTTGTATACAGGAAAGATCGTTGTCATATTGAAACTGGTCTGGCAAGAGGAGGAGTGATGTTGAATGCCCATTCTTCGCTAAAAAGTGAATGGGTCGACCTGGATTATTCATCAGGTTTGACTGAGCAAACTGGGATGAATGTTAATTACATTCGATCCAGTGATGCCACTTCTATAAAATTTTATTTTATAGAAGTGGCATTGCTACATACCACCTGGCTCTAATGTTAGTATATATAACGGTCATACTTCTAATATAAAAAATGTTGTGCATAAATTAGATTCTACTTCTTATGTTATAGAACTAGGTGACTTTAATTTAAATAGTATAAAATGGATCTAATCTGTAGATGATAAATGTTTGCTTCCTTGTTATGGTTTAAAAGATTTTGAAATTGGAGTGCTTGATTCTATGCTCTTAGCGTTATTAAAATAAATGCCATTCCAAATAGTATTTTTAAAATTTTAGATTTAGTTTTTCCTTATGGAGAGTTATATTTAACTGTAACTGAATAGTGTTCACCACAAAGCCTTGCAAATCTCTTTAGATATATCACTTTTAAATTGTTATAGCTATGCTAATAATATACAAGAATTTAGATATGTTTTTTTAAAGCGGATTATAGTTATATAAGTAACTATCTCTCTTCAATTGATTGGGAACTGTGTTTATCCGGTTTCTCTGATTTAAAAGAGGTTAACTTATTTTTTATGAATATAATTGAAGACGTTTTTGCTAAATGTATGCCTATGAAAAAAAATTTTTGTTCTAATACGCCCGTCTGGTTAAACAAACGATTACAAAATCTTAAATTAAAAATGAAGCGTGTGTACAGAAATAGTTTATGAAATGCATTATTGCATGTTGAATTCTGTGATTAAGAAAGGAGTATGAATTCTTAAAAAGATTTCTTTATCGTCAATATATTTTTCTTTAGATTTGGACATTAAAAGTAACTCAATATCATTTTGGACTTTCTTATCTACAAAAAGAAAATGAGGTGGTATCCCATCATCAGTGAGTTATAATGGCAATACCTGTATTGATCTACGAGAAATTTGCGACATGTTTGCGGTTTTTTTTTCAATCTAGTTACGTTGATGAACCCGTAACTAATTCGAATACTTGTTTTGAAAATTCTTTAATCAACCTAGGAAATTTGCATATCACAGACGAAGATAATCTTATTGAGCTTTCAAGTCTTCGGGAGTCTAATACCCTTGTACTGGAATACATCCCGGCCGCTTTCCTTAAAAATTGTAGATATAAATTGCTCACTCCATTCGAATAATTTTTAATCTATTAGTCAATTGGTGTGTTTTTTAATAACTGTAGGTACTCTTGTGTAACTCCAACTCATAACTCTGGTTCTAAGCAAATTGTCCAAAATTACAGGCCCATTGCGAAGCTTCAGTTACTTCCCAGAATTTTCAAGGCTATGTGAAAAGAAAAATTCACTCTGTTGTACGGAGTGTGATATCGAAGTCACAACACGGGTACTAATTAAGCCATCTTCGCTAACTATTGTCTATGTAATATGGACCAACAAAATCAAATTGACACGTATTATACACATTTTGCCAAAGCATTTGATCGCGTTTAATTTCATATTTTGGAACGAAAGATAGCAAGCCTTGGGTTTCACTCTACTTTGTTGAAATGTATAATGAGCTACCGAACAAAAAAACAGTATGTCGAAATTGGGTCACATGTTTCTAAAGTAATTTTTAATCACTCAGGAGTGCCGCAAGGAAGCCATCTGAAGCCCCTATTTTTCCTTTAATTTATTAATTATTTACCTAGTTGATTCTACTGGATAATTATTTGCAGATGAGTTTAAACTATTTGGGTTAGTTAAATCACTGTCTGATTGTTTGCAACCAAAAGAAGAAATTGACAGACTATCGGAATGGCGTGAAATCAATTGTTTACATCTGAATGTCCATAAATGATCCATCATGTCATTTACAAGGTTTAAAAATCCAATTATATATCGGTATAAAATATTGAGTAATGATCTTTCGCGTGCTTCGTTGAAAAAGGATTTTGGAGTTGCTTTCGATTCCCAGTTAAATGTTGGCTTACATATGGATTTTGTAATCTCTAAAGCAAATCATATGCTTGTGTTTCTTTTTCGGAGCTCTAACGAGTTTAATGATACCTATTCCCTAAAATCCTTGTTTATGCCTTAGGTTCGCTCAAGCCTCGAATATTGTTGCATAATCTGGTTTCCTTATCATTATATAATTTCGACGCGCATTGAAAGAATTCAAAAGAGTATAACAAAGAATGCTCTTCACAAAATTTACTCTCAACCAGATATACCAACTTATGAGATAAGATGCCAACTGATTGGTTTATTGCGACCACTTAATTGATTGTTCAATATCAAAACCATTCTTCGATACTTGACACTTGCTTCCCAGAATATGCATTGCCTTAATCATTTGATAGATGTCTTGCCCTTAGCGTATATGGTTCGTATGAACAACAGAAAAAACCATTAGTGTTATATTACCCTGATGACACGAGCGGCAAGGGCATGAGTTATAAACACTCAACTGTACCTCAAGCAGGAAATAAGAGGAAATAATAAAATAAATAAGATCGCTAATGATCTACAAACATCCTAATAAAGATTACCACAGATATTTTATGATCAACCAATCAAGATAATAATAACAAAACAAGATAAAATAAAATACATAACAGATGTTTTATGACCAACCAAATGAGATAAAGATACAAAAAGTATAAACCCTGAGGACAAGAAAACCAACTCATCAGGAGAACGATATAAAAGATTCCACACAGAAGGAGTGGCGAGTAGTTGCAGAATAGTATGTAAGAACTATGTATGTAAAAACTAGATTTGGACATTAAAAGTAACTCAATATCATTTTGGACTTTCTTATCTACAAAAAGAAAATGAGGTGGTATCCCATCATCAGTGAGTTATAATGGCAATACCTGTATTGATCTACGAGAAATTTGCGACATGTTTGCGGTTTTTTTTTCAATCTAGTTACGTTGATGAACCCGTAACTAATTCGAATACTTGTTTTGAAAATTCTTTAATCAACCTAGGAAATTTGCATATCACAGACGAAGATAATCTTATTGAGCTTTCAAGTCTTCGGGAGTCTAATACCCTTGTACTGGAATACATCCCGGCCGCTTTCCTTAAAAATTGTAGATATAAATTGCTCACTCCATTCGAATAATTTTTAATCTATTAGTCAATTGGTGTGTTTTTTAATAACTGTAGGTACTCTTGTGTAACTCCAACTCATAACTCTGGTTCTAAGCAAATTGTCCAAAATTACAGGCCCATTGCGAAGCTTCAGTTACTTCCCAGAATTTTCAAGGCTATGTGAAAAGAAAAATTCACTCTGTTGTACGGAGTGTGATATCGAAGTCACAACACGGGTACTAATTAAGCCATCTTCGCTAACTATTGTCTATGTAATATGGACCAACAAAATCAAATTGACACGTATTATACACATTTTGCCAAAGCATTTGATCGCGTTTAATTTCATATTTTGGAACGAAAGATAGCAAGCCTTGGGTTTCACTCTACTTTGTTGAAATGTATAATGAGCTACCGAACAAAAAAACAGTATGTCGAAATTGGGTCACATGTTTCTAAAGTAATTTTTAATCACTCAGGAGTGCCGCAAGGAAGCCATCTGAAGCCCCTATTTTTCCTTTAATTTATTAATTATTTACCTAGTTGATTCTACTGGATAATTATTTGCAGATGAGTTTAAACTAATTGGGTTAGTTAAATCACTGTCTGATTGTTTGCAACCAAAAGAAGAAATTGACAGACTATCGGAATGGCGTGAAATCAATTGTTTACATCTGAATGTCCATAAATGATCCATCATGTCATTTACAAGGTTTAAAAATCCAATTATATATCGGTATAAAATATTGAGTAATGATCTTTCGCGTGCTTCGTTGAAAAAGGATTTTGGAGTTGCTTTCGATTCCCAGTTAAATGTTGGCTTACATATGGATTTTGTAATCTCTAAAGCAAATCATATGCTTGTGTTTCTTTTTCGGAGCTCTAACGAGTTTAATGATACCTATTCCCTAAAATCCTTGTTTATGCCTTAGGTTCGCTCAAGCCTCGAATATTGTTGCATAATCTGGTTTCCTTATCATTATATAATTTCGACGCGCATTGAAAGAATTCAAAAGAGTATAACAAAGAATGCTCTTCACAAAATTTACTCTCAACCAGATATACCAACTTATGAGATAAGATGCCAACTGATTGGTTTATTGCGACCACTTAATTGATTGTTCAATATCAAAACCATACTTCGATACTTGACACTTGCTTCCCAGAATATGCATTGCCTTAATCATTTGATAGATGTCTTGCCCTTAGCGTATATGGTTCGTATGAACAACAGAAAAAACCATTAGTGTTATATTACCCTGATGACACGAGCGGCAAGGGCATGAGTTATAAACAGTCAACTGTACCTCAAGCAGGAAATAAGAGGAAATAATAAAATAAATAAGATCGCTAATGATCTACAAACATCCTAATAAAGATTACCACAGATATTTTATGATCAACCAATCAAGATAATAATAACAAAACAAGATAAAATAAAATACATAACAGATGTTTTATGACCAACCAAATGAGATAAAGATACAAAAAGTATAAACCCTGAGGACAAGAAAACCAACTCATCAGGAGAACGATATAAAAGATTCCACACAGAAGGAGTGGCGAGTAGTTGCAGAATAGTATGTAAGAACTATGTATGTAAAAACTATTTAAATATTTTATTTGTTGAAAAGGAAATAAAGTTAACATTTAAAAATATATTTTTTTGAAGTAACCGTTTTTAATTCCGACGGATAAATATAATTGGGGGCTCAACCGGGATAGCTCATTATTAACGTAAAAAGTGAAAATGAATAAAACAGTCAAATCTACATAAGTACTTGTAGATACAATTAAGACAAAAAAAACTTTCAAAAGTGAAATTGAAGCTATCAGCCAAATTTGTTAATAATAGGAGAAAAACAAAGTATCCTGAAAGTGTTAACAATCGTGAACTAAAAGGAAGAAACCAGCAAAGTGATTCCCGTTCGCTCTATAAAGCCAATATCCAGCAACAGATTGGAGAACAGCATCCTGAGAAGCAGAGAAAATTATTGGAAAATTATCGTAAGTAATTATTTTTAAGAAGTGAAGCAAAAATTGTTAAAATGACTACAACAACTATAGATATAAAACAAATAATTGAATTAGCTATTGAACAGGCTACTGCTCAACAGCAGAATCAAATAGATGAATTAACAAAAAAATTAGAAAATTTAACAGTACCAAATAATGTAACAAATTATAAAAAACAAACGATAGATCCACAAATACTAGACAATGAAAGTCTTGACATTATTAAAAGTTTACCAACTTTCGAAGGCAGCAATGAGGGATATGTGAGTTGGCGAGAAGCTTGTCAAAATAATATGAGTCTCTACACTCCTGGTAGTAGACGATATTTTGCTGCTTTAAGCATAATGAGAAATAAAATAGTTGGTCATGCGAATTCAGTTCTTACCAGTCATGGTACGGTACTTAACCTTGAAGACATTTTAAGTAGATTAGACTTCGCCTACGCGGATAAAAGACCAATACATGTTTTAAATCATGAATTAAGTATGATAACACAGGGCAGAAAAACGTTAATAGAATTCTATAATGAAGTTACGGAAAAATTGACATTAATAATAAATAAAGTTATAATGACATATGGTACTTATAGCGAAACCACTGAGAAATTCAATGAATCATATAGGAAAAATGCGTTAATAGCATTTATAAATGGTCTTCATCAGCCAATGTCTGATACAGTATTTAGTATGAAACCTGAAGATTTGCCCAATGCACTAGCCCAGGCTCAAGAGTTAGAAAGCAACAAAACAAGAAGTAAATTTCTGAATCAATACAATCAAAGAAATAATATTAGAAACGAAACATTCGGTAATACATTAAGATACCAACAAAAACCCCAAAATAGTTATCAACAAACAAATAGGGCTAGCCACCAGAGTCCAGATCCAATGGAATTAGGATCTTCAGCTTATAGAAAAGTAACTCCACAGGAAATGCAAAGGTTTAGACAGGTACATAATAATCAGAATAATCCATTTAGGAATACTTACAATCAATTTAATCAAAATAGGAATTTTAATAGAAATTTCAGTCAGAATAATAATCAAAATGATAATATTAAAAGAGAAAGAGAAGAAAGTGTTCAATTAAGCTCCCAACCACCAAACAAAGTAAGGATAAACAACATTCAAGAGAGTCATTTTTTTAGACAGAACGTGGGATTACCCCACATATATAGAAGAATAAATAGCAAATGGTTAAAAATATTAATAGATACTGGAGCAACATCTTGTTACACGTCTCCAAAAATATTTAGTGATAAGAAAACATTGGAAATTAATAAAAGAGTAAAAACCGTGAATGGGTTTACAATTATTAAATATTATTATGAAATATATATTTTTGATAGAATGGTTCGATTTTACGAAATTGAGAACCTAGACTCAGATTGCTTGATAGGTAACAATCTTTTGCGAAGTGCAAATATAAATTTAAATTTAGAAAGAAATTTATTGATATACAATAATAAAGCAGAAAGGATGTTCATGGATGGCGAACCATTGCCATGGGAGAGTAATATAACACAAACAGGAAATGAAATTAAAGTTACCTTAGAGTCATCAAGTACGACTGACTCACGTTCTATTTACAGTCTCGAACCACGCCTTAATAACCAGGTAATCGAAAAAGTGCAATCAGATCAAAACGTTGATATTCTGAATAAACAAGTTCGTTCCTTTATTGAAAAAATACATTCAAAAATAAATATTACATTGCCATTCCGTACAGATGTGGTGGCAGAAATAAAAACTAATATAGAATCACCAATATGGACAAAACAGTATCCATATCCATTAAGTGCTTCAGAATTTATAAACAAGGAAATAAGTAAAATGCTAAAAGATAATATAATTAGGCCAAGTAAAAGTCCATATTCAAGTCCAGTGTGGGTAGTACCAAAAAAAGGGTTCAACGAAGATGGAACATCTAACAGCAGGTTAGTCATCGACTTTAAGAAATTCAATGAACACACTATAAGTGACAAATATCCAATCCCAGACACAAATGTTATTTTAAGCAATTTGGGAAAATCTAAATACTTTTCAACGATAGATTTAGAAAGTGGATTTCATCAGATATTAATGAAAGAATCTGATATTCAAAAGACTTAATTTTCCGTGAATAATGGTAAATACGAATATATACGCTTGCCTTTTGGTCTAAAGAACGCACCTTCTATATTCCAAAGAGCTATGGATGATATTCTTAAGCCAAACATCGGAAAATTCTGTCATGTATACATTGACGACATTATAGTTTTTTCAAAAAATATCGAAGAACATACTCAACACCTGAATGAAATAATAAAAATATTGAAAGAAGCAAATATGAAAATATCATTAGAAAAATCTAAATTCTATCAAACAGAGGTGGAATTTCTGGGATATGTTATCAGTGAGAATATAATTACTACAGATCCCAAGAAAATTACCACAATTAAAGAATATCCAGAACCAAAAACTCTTAGACAATTAAGAAGCTTCTTAGGAATGACAGGGTACTATCGTAAATTTATACAAAACTACGCTCAGATAACTAAACCCTTAACAATTCATTTAAATGGTGAAAATGGGAAGATATCAAAGAACCAGAGTAAGAAATGTAATATAAACATTGGAAATGAGGGTAGAAAAGCATTTAATAAACTAAAAGAACATTTAGTCGAAAATGTAAGGTTGACACAACCAGATTTTAAGAAAAAATTTATATTAACTACTGATGCCAGTAATGATGCAATCGGAGGGGTATTGTCACAAGACGACAAACCAATTATATTCATTTCGAAAACGCTGAAAAATTATGCAAGAAACGAAAAAGAACTTTTCGCTATAGTATATGCCTTAAAGAATTTAAGGAATTATTTGTACGGAGTTGCAGACCTAGAAATACATACTGATCATCAACCACAAACGTACTCAGTATCAAAAAGAAACCCAAATATAAAAATGAAGCGCTGGCATGCTATAATTGAAGAATATGCACCGAAAATTATATACAAACCAGGTAAAGATAACGTTGTCGCGGATGCACTAAGCCGACAAAACCTAAATATAATAACAAATTCAAGTCAAACTATTCATTCAGCTGAAAGCAGTGATAACATACAAATAGAGACGACATCCTTGCCTGTTAATTGTTTTAAGCAACAGATAATATTAAATAAAGGCAATATAAGTTCAGAAAATATTGAGACATGTTTTAATAAACTGAAGAGGTATACAATAAGATATACAAACACTGATCAGGTCATTACTCTATTTAAAAAATATATAGTTCCAGGTACAGTATGTATCTATGCTTCAGATGAAGATCTATACGAAGTTAAAAGTAAACTCCTCGAAACATTCAGTAATAAATTTTTACGATCTAAAATATATGCACAGGATATACCGAACAAAGAAGACCAGTGAACATAATCACTGTTACACACAAAAGAGCACACAGAGGAACTCTTGAAAATTATAATCAAATAAAGACAATATACTACTGGCCAAACATGAAGAAACAAATTTCTTCATATACAAATACCTGTGTTATTTGCAACGAAAACAAATAATCGGAAACCAATAAAATTTCCTATAGGTACTAAACCCATGCCAGAAAAAGAAGGTGAACAGCTACATATAGATATTTTTTATGCAAGCAAGGAAATATACCTTACAGTCGTAGATAGTTATTCAAAGTTCTTAGTCGTACATTCTCTTGAATCTAAAGTCGGTATCGAACTCGAATTACTAAAAATTTTAAATATATTTCCTTATGCGAAAAACGTTATATGTGATAACGAATCCGTTTTCAAATCCGTGTTCTTTAAAAATACATTAGAAAGAAAGAAAATTGAAATATATTACGTACCGGTTAGTCATTCTACGACAAACGGACAAGTAGAACGTACTCATAGTACATTAATCGAAATAACACGTTGTATTAAAGCAGAATACAACATAATAGATGATAAGCAGGCAGTGCTAGAAGCAGCACATAAATATAACGAAACGGTTCACTCTGTAACAGGCCTAAGACCCCAGGAAGTGTTATTCAACAAGGTAAAACACAATCT
This sequence comes from Philhelius pedissequus, assembly GCA_910595825.1. Taxonomy (NCBI): domain Eukaryota; kingdom Metazoa; phylum Arthropoda; class Insecta; order Diptera; family Syrphidae; genus Philhelius; species Philhelius pedissequus. The sequence continues at coordinate 194,710,867 of OU343160.1, read as the reverse complement.
TAGGGAGATTTTGAAAGAAAAACAATTAAAAATGTTAGAGGCACATAATGAAAATCGTGAAAGTAGAGAGTTTAAGAAAAACGAAATAGTTTATGTGAAAAACCACGGCACTGAAAGAAATAAATTAAAAAAGAGGTTTAATCGTACCAAAGTAATAGATGATAAAAAAGATCAGATATTAACTAACAAAGGTAAAATACATAAAGATAATATTAAATCGTAGATTTTTTCTTTACAGAAAATGGACCTCATAAAACATATTATTATTTTTATTACAATAAGAAATATTATTTTAATAAGATCAGACGTAATAGATTATTCTAGGAGTGAATATTTACTTATAGAAAATGGTAATACAGCAGTTTATAAAGAATATGGAACGTTATTCCACATGACAAACATTACTTATATTAATGAAATCATAGCGGAATTAGAAAAAGAATCAAACGTAGAAAACTTAAAGTATGATTTTACCACCTTAAATTTAGACGAAAACGCAGAAATAATGTCAGAAATAATCTTAATGAGGACACTAATAGATGAAGTTAGAATTACCAGGTTCAAAAGAGCAATCAATACTATAGGAACAATACTTAGTTGGATATCAGGAGTACCTGACCATGATGATCATTTACTAGTAGAAAACAAATTAAATGAATTAATTTATAATAATAATAAACAAGCAACTACCAATTCACAGATCTTTCAAGCTATCCAAGAAATTACTAAAGTTTTAAATACTGAAAAAAATACATTAAAAACAAGAAGATTACAAGAAAGAAACAAATTAATAATACTAGAGTTACAAAACCTTATTCAAACTATTGCCTTAAGCAAAGCTAAAGTTTTAAACCCAATCATATTAAATAAAAAAGATATTCAAAAAATAACAAATAATGAACATAGAACTATGTCAATATCCGATCTTTTAGATGTTAGTGATTTTAAGATTGTTCAAACTAAAGATGTCATAATAATATTAATAAAATACCCAGTCATTTATGAAAATTGTAAAATATTTGAAACAAGAGCAATCGAACAAAATAAAGAAAAAATAATAATTGATAAGAATATAGCAAAATGCAATGAATCATTTTACAATATTAAGGATTGTAAGCAAGAAATAAATTTATATTTTTGCAAAATAAATTATGAAAAATCATGTCTTTCAGATTTATTAAATAAAATTCCTACCAAATGCAATAAAACAAATGAAATTCAAAAAGAATTTGAAATTATAAAAGATGGAGCAATTTTATTAAAAAATAACCACACTGTAAATAATGATAAAATGAATGGTATTTATTTAATAACATTTAACGAAACTGTTAATATAGATAATAAAAACTATACAAACCCTACTCAAAAAATACTTAGCTATATAAAAACACATGTCATAAATGACTATGTTGTTGAGTCATACATAATAGACCCAAATACTGAGCTAAGATTTAAGTTTGAGAATATTGACACATTAAATTACTTAAATATAACAAAATCCAAGTCAGTTATTGGAATAAGTACTATAAGTATAATTATTGTAATTATTATTATATTAACCTTATTTTTTAAGAAAAAAGAAATCAAAATCAACAGCAATATACCGATGCAACATATAATCGAACCAACGGCTCCACAACAAGAGATGACATTAGAAAAAGGACTTGCCTTGCTTCAGAAACATATTGATGAATCGGGGCGATTCATTTTGAGCGATGGGGGGAGTTATAAACACTCAACTGTACCTCAAGCAGGAAATAAGAGGAAATAATAAAATAAATAAGATCGCTAATGATCTACAAACATCCTAATAAAGATTACCACAGATATTTTATGATCAACCAATCAAGATAATAATAACAAAACAAGATAAAATAAAATACATAACAGATGTTTTATGACCAACCAAATAAGATAAAGATACAAAAAGTATAAACCCTAAGGATAAGAAAACCAACTCATCAGGAGAACGATATAAAAGATTCAACACAGAAGGAGTGGCGAGTAGTTGCAGAATAGTATGTAAGAACTATGTATGTAAAAACTATTTAAATATTTTATTTGTTGAAAAGGAAATAAAGTTAACATTTAAAAATATATTTTTTTGAAGTAACCTTTTTTAATTCCGACGGATAAATAAAATTCATGCATAGGAAATATTAATACTAAGCATTGTGCCGAACGAACTATGCCACTTTGGATAGCTGGTCGTTAACCCTTCCAGCGCCATAAGAAATATGCTGACTGTAAATATCGATTGTAAGTGGAGCCAAGAATCGAAGTTTGGAATCATTTCGATAACACATATTTACTGCAATAATCCAGATGCACAATCCAGATGGACATAATTATGGATGTTATTTTTAATGCTGATAATTGTTAACAAAGCATTGGAAGTGACAAACCTATTTTCGTAGTAATTAATACCAATATTTTTCCAGGCAAAATAATTTTAACAACAATAACCATAATAACCATTTTTCCAAGCCCAACACCGTTTTAATTCGCTACGAAATAATAGCACGAATCAACACAATAACAATAGTAGAACCAATCCTAATTACACAATTAGTCAAAATAATAAACCAAACTAATTTTGATACAATGGATAATTGGCAGAATATTAATCAAAGTACTACAAATACGAGGGATAATAGAAGAAGCTCTGTAAGGCATAACAGAAACGATAATAGTGAGGCAGTCTTTATTATAAATTACATGGGTCTCCACGTCCCCTAGTAAGCTAGGTTGCATTCTATGAAAATTGCTCATGCAGACCACAAATAGCATACTATACAAAATTTTATACTAGACATTGCTATGCTCATAGCATTCTATCGATAGTATACTAATTGGCTGCCATTTTCATTTTGACGTTAGTGTGGAAAATCTAAAAAAGGACGTTCTTCAAAAAAAAATGAGAAAGGCCGAGATTTTTATAATTTGAGTCTTTAATTCAATACAAGTTAATTAGGCGAGATTACAATTGCGAATGAATAAATGTGTGGTAGACAAAATGTATGAAGTACAAGGATAATTTAAATTCATGAAAACGAAAGAGAAAGCATTTAGAATACAAAACTCATGTAATAAAATGTATCAGGTACTTCATAAGGGTGTGTTATAAAAGTTTGACAAATTTTCAACAGTTAGCGTTTGTGGCTGGTGAACGTTTGTGGTGTGTGTTATTGTTATAATTCCTTGTTTTTTTGTTTGTTTAATTCTTTTTGGTGAACGTTTTTTTAAGTCTTGTAGTGCTACTAGAGCAAGAACACACCGATACGTATTCCTTCGCGACATTTGTGCTATGAAATTCCCAATGCCAAATTGTATAGCATTCTATTTTTTTCTATCAAAATGACAGGTAGTATACTTTAAGATACTAAATATATAGGAGACACCGTGTTATGGAAACAATCTACCCACCGAAAGGGAAGTCCACCTATCGTGGGGGAATCTCTTAGACAATGCAACACATCGCAATAAGTGCAGGGGGAATAACAAACGGCCCATATGTACAATTAACAATATATCAGGTATAAAACTTTTATTAGATACAGGAGCATCAGTTGTACAATTAAGCAAGGTTTTTTGGATGAAAATACAAAAATAAATGCAGGTAATAAAAGCACAATACAGGGTATTTTCGGTAATAATTATACAGTATTTACTCGTACACAGATATGGAAAAAATATACTATAAAGAATAAATTATAAATATAGACAATTAAAACATTTAAATAAATTTTTAAATATTAAACTAACTTTTTTTTTAAAATATATATTTCCACCGTCATTCGTTTTTTAATTTGGGACTGTGTATTATTTGTTCCTGAACAGATGGCTATATATACTCGTAATACTGAGATTATCACAATCAGATCTACTATTTATTGCTCTCTCATAGGTGTTGATGTATATCATTTCCAACAACATTATCTTATTTAGATGCCTTTCCACATCTAATACTCTTACCTTATTTAGGTCAGGCTTGTGGTCCTTCTCCATACAATGGAGCGCAAGTGCAATTTTCTGAGACCTACCGTTGTTAATATCAGAACGATGGCCTGAGAGACTAATGCAGATTTTTTGTTTGGAAATGCGTATGTATACAGATGGACCGTCCACCTCTCTACTACCCAAACAATTGATGCTGTATACAACGTCAGACTTGTCCAGTTTGCTTAAAATTTTTTTCTGAGAAAAAAGATATTCAAAGCGAAGTAAATAAAATGCACGACTGGATCGCATGAACTTGCTCTTATGTTCGATCACATCGTATGCAAAAGATTTCTATTAAAAATCAAAATATATTTTTATATTTTTAAAGTCATTTTTAACTCAATTTTGTATATGAATATACAATATTTCATTAATTTTGTTCTAAAAAAATTGGTATGACAATAATATTTAATAATATAAACTTAAAAACAAAAGATTAAATCTGTTTAATTAAAGAAAAAATAATTCTAAATTCTGAAATAAATACTTAAACTAATTTGAGCTCAAAAAAAGTACACCATTTTATTTCTTGGATAAATTTGAATTTATGAAAAAAAAAATTTAACAATCTGTGGAGCGGTTTTAGAGAAAAAAGTTTTTTTATTAAAAAAATATTTAAAAAAAAATTCAAAAACGCCAATTCATAGGTATTCAGAAAATACAAACAAATATAATTTTTGAAAAAAATTTAATGAGCAGTTTTCGAATAATAATTTTTTTTAAATTTTTTTCTTAAAAATGATTTTAAAAATACAAAAAAATATTAATTAAACATTTTTAAACATTTTTCTAATTTTTTTTTCAACTATATGATCGGTTGTAGCTAAAAACCCACACTGATTTTTTTTATCAAAATCGTTAGAGCCGTTTCCGAGGAAAATAGATTTGAACGTAACAGTTATATGGCAAGTACCGTTATTTTTTGACCTAAAAAAATTTCAATTTCCCCTCTGTACAATACCTAAAAACCTCTATATACCAGGTTTGAAGCAATTCGGCCCACCCGTTTGGGCTGTAGGTGTCTATACATACATACAGACAGACTGACAAACTGACAGGCTGACAGACTGACAGATTGATAGACTGACAGACTGACAGATTGACAGACTGACAGACTGACAGACTGACAGACTGACAGACTGACAGACTGACAGACTGACAGACTGACAGACTGACAGACTGACAGACTGACAGACTGACAGACTGACAGACTGACAGACTGACAGACTGACAGACTAACACACTGACAGACTGACAGACTAACAGACTGATAGACTGACAGACTGACAGACTGACAGACTGACAGACTGATAGACTGACAGACTGACAGACTGACAGACTGACAGACTGACAGACTGACAGACTGACAGACTGACAGACTGACAGACTGACAGACTGACAGACTGACAGACTGACAGACTGACAGACTGACAGACTGACAGACTGACAGACTGACAGACTGACATACTGACAGACTGACAGACTGACAGACTGTCAGACTGTCAGACTGACAGACGGACAGACTGACATACGGACAGACTGACAGACTGACAGACTGACAGACTGACAGACTGACAGACTGACAGACTGACAGACTGACAGACTGACAGACTGACAGACTGACAGACTGACAGACTGACAGACTGACAGACTGACAGACTGACAGACTGACAGACTGACAGACTGACAGACTGACAGACTGACAGACTGACAGACTGACAGACTGACAGACTGACAGACTGACAGACTGACAGACTGACAGACTGACAGACTGACAGACTGACAGACTGACAGACTGACAGACTGACAGACTGACAGACTGACAGACTGACAGACTGACAGACTGACAGACTGACAGACTGACAGACTGACAGACTGACAGACTGACAGACTGACAGACTGACAGACTGACAGACTGACAGACTGACAGACTGACATGGAACACAGGGACGGCACATGAATTAAATATGATATTGCTTATTCCATACGACGAAATTACCTTAAACGTCGGTATAAATCCATTTCTTATAATATTTGTAGCTCCAAAATATGTCAGTTGAAAGCATGAATTGTATTTTTGAATATTTAAGAGGAAATGCTTCGACGTTGGTGAATTGCCAAAAACCAATTAATGCAAAGGTTCTGGCGGAAGTTCTAGCACGGGCAATTTGACTTTCCCACCAGCACATGCCAGGCGTTTGGTTTCTGAATTTAAATGCTTTGCGTGTTGTTATCAATGGTGGCATCGTAGTTGAAAGCCGCGCGTTCCATTTGACGTACATATATCATAAACGGATGTACGCCCATGAAGGTTTCTGGGTACTTCACTATTAACCAAGTGAGTTCTCCGTCTGTGTCGTTGTGTTTCCATTTCATTTCGTCGAACACGATCTTCTTCACTTTGTGATCTTCGATTTAACGCTGTAGCATTTGATTGACGTGAAAGTCTGCCAATGTTTGCTCGTCTTGAACGTGGCATTCTTTCAGTACAGTGTATTACTAATTGAATTATTTCAAGAAAAATATATACTTATGAATGTGTGTGCGTGGAAATATGAATTCACATACACACACTGGACATATCCTCAATTGTGGAAATAAAAAAAAAACACTCACCGGCAAATGCAACCCAATTGAACTTGTGAAAATTAAGCAACGCTTTTATGTATATAAAAATGAAACATTAAAAATACAATTGAAAATATTTCAGTCGATAAATACTACACTCTACGATTTATCGACTGGATTTTGGTACAGTGTATTAAAAAAGAAACACATGGTTAACACTCACCAAAGGTATGTCTGTTCGCAATGAGAGCACGATATAAAAGAACTCAAAGCACATAAGAGAACTGTCAACTTAATTCCAATGACAGCAAATTAATATTAACATAATGCACTTACGACTTTATTTGACAACTGTGTACACATATACAGTCATAGAGTACAACAGAAACGCTCATCAGCGGCTGTGTATTTGTTGTTGTTTTTCCCATAAGGCATTTCGTATGAGAGGAAAGCATTACTCACATAAAATGTCATAACTCAGGAACGGCTGTACCGATTCCAAACAAACTTCACACATACCACCTCCTCATATGTAGAAACAAACTGTAAAATGTTTGTGTCAATCGGTTCGGCGGTTCTTGAGTTATAAGATTACCAAGGATATGTAACTTCTTTTTATATATATAAATATATAATTCTGTTTTTTTTAACTTTAACCTCACTACACATCACATTATTGCATTTTACTTAACCGCACACACAATTATGATTTATTTATTTTACAAAATAATATTTCGGTTAATTCTTTTTTAAATTTTTTTATTATTAATATATTTACCTACTTTATTTACACATACGTTTATGAATATTTTGGAGAACCTTTGATCGAATTTTTTTTTTTGAGCACATAGTTTTTATATACATACATAACAATACCTGAAAAATTCAAATATGGCTTCTGCTGGGTCAAGAGGTGGCCAAGATGGGCGCATTACAAAAAAAAAATCATCAAATTAATATAAATAACGCTGAGCTACCAGCCGATGACACGGAACCAACCGACCCTGACGAAAATCACTCGAACCCTAGCGGAGTGCTCCAAGTGCCTCCAAATGTGAATCAGAGCCAGGCTAGTCCTCAAATAGTTGAAAATGTTTCAAGCAATTTAAATGTTTAAAATAACGAAAATAATATTGACGGTGCAAGTACCTACCCCTCAGGCAAATTCAGAAGAATATGATGTCAATAGACGTCCGCAATATCAAAGTACTGGGAATAGACTTCTTCCCCAACAGTTGTTCCAAACGTACCAAATGCCATTAATAACTTACCTAAACCGCCCGCTAATATCAGTGAAAATACCCAGAATTTTATCTCGCAACTAAATGCATTAAACCATTAATCAAGATATTTCCAATGAGCGCACGACTTCTTCACGTAGTAACCCATTTTAAAAGATTGAATGATACGTACAAAAAGTGATTTAAAAGCAAGTACGTAATCATACAAAAATTTAATACAATTGATTTTATTTAATTTTGAAATCGAAACTCTTAAAATAACAAATCCTCGCCGTCGCGAAATAAACTTTTATCACTCGCTCCATTCCCTGATAAAATGAATATTCTTCGAGTAGGTGGGCGTTTGCATAATTCGGAACTGAAATTTAATGAAAAACACACAATAATTTTGTGTAAATCGCATCCTATCACTAAACTCACAGTCGATTATACTCATAAGCATTATTTGCATGCCGGTTTAACATTTATGATATCTTTGATAAAACAAAATTTTTATATTCTCGGCTGCCGAAATATTATACGAAAGTTAGTTCACAAACGTGTTCATTGCTTCAAACAACGAAAATCTAACTCCGAACAAATGATGAGAAATCTTGAAGTCAAAAGAATGCGGCTCTCAAGACCCTTTAGTAAAGTTGGATGTGATAATGTTGGACCTATCAGGCTCGTGGTAGAAACCCTAAATTTGTCAAGGGTTATACAGCTCTTTTTGTTTGTTTTGTAGCAAAAGGAGTTCATATTGGACTTGTCGGTGACTTGTCAGCCAGCGCCTTCCTTTTAGCCGACAATGCAACAGTTTTTTCATTGTGCTATGCAGCAAATGGGAGTGATGCATTAGCTGTTAATGAATCAATAGCGAAACAACATCATCGCAGATCATCTGTCCGAGGATGCCATCGATTGGAAATTCATATCACTGCACCATATTTTGGTGGGCTATGGGAGGCGGGTGTGAAATCCGCACATCAAACGCGATATCGGTGAACATATACTTACATATGAGGAAATGTATTCTTTCCTCGCCAAAATCGAATGTTTGCTTAATTCGCGCCCCATGTGACCGACATCTGATTTTGAACCCATTGCCCTTACGTCGTCTCATTTCATGATCGGAGAATCATATTCTACAATTCCCCCACTTGGTTTAAATTTGTCAAGTATTTCTATAAGTTCTAACTGGTATTTATTAGAGACTCTCATGCTGAGTCTGGATTGGCGGCATAAAGAATATTTAACATCTTTACAAAATCGACCCAAATAGCAGAAAAATAAAACGAGACTTAAATAAATAATTACATGGTGTTGCTGAAGGAACCAAATCTTCCACCTTCGAAATGAATTCTGGGACGAGTCATATGTATCTATCCTGGGAAAGATGACAGGTGTCCAGTTGTTACGATTCGAACTAAGGATGGAGATTATGTTCGACCCATTGTTAAGGTTACCCCATTGCCGTTTGCTGAAAGCCCATAGTCTTCCAGGGCTGAATGTTTTGGAATCAAAACATAAAAATATTTTTTATTGTAAAATGCCAAACTATGTGCTAATATTACACTATGTTTTTTAACTGCAATTGTTAATTTAAGATCTCTCTCAATAACATTGCAAATCCTAACGTGACTTTATATCTGTTATTTTTCATTCTGCTTTGAGCTATGTTCTATGTATTTTATTTTTCCCGCGGGTAGGTGTAAAACCTTCAAAAGGCTCTAGAGGACCGAAAAACACCTCCTCCTCCCGATTGGAACTAAGTGGAAATTTATCTAGCAATTTATTTTTAACGAATTTAATTAACGTGTTGCAGGTGACTATCCGGCGATGGTTCCTTCTTATACCGCGATTTAAAGCGGATTATCGTTTAGTGCACCAGATCGGAAGGCTTAGTTCTTCGCAGGCGGCGTACTAAATTCGTCTCATCGATAATTTCGATTATAGTACTATTACAGTGTTGTAATCGCCGTTTTCTATGATTTCGCACAACATTTTTTATTTCATCGCGACGGGGAATCCCGAGATCTCTGTGGAGATCTTCGTTTCTAATGTACGAAGGTGCGTTTACAAACGAGCTTAGCAGTTTATTTTCAAATGATTGTAAGGTATTTAAATTAGAATCTCACGTACAACCCCAGAGTTGTATACCGCAAGTCCAGACAGGTTTAAGCACCTGCCTGTACAAAATTAGCCTGTTTTCGATACTGGGCTTAAAGTGTTCCCGACCATACAGAACATATCTTTGAGTTTATTATTTAACTCTTCGCATTTCCTTTTAATATGCGATTTCCATTTTAATTTCGCGTCTAGAGTCATTCCAAGATATTTTACTTCCTTAGCAAACGGAACTTGAACCCTGTTAACAAATACCGCCAATCTATTAATTTTTTTATACGTAAAATCTACATGGACTGATTTTACTTCGTTGAGCGATATCCGCCATATTTTTGGCCAATCACTGACATTATTCAGAGCTTTTTGTAATTTTGTCGTAGAATCATTTATGGTTTGGCCCACTAGTATTGCACTGTCGTCAGCAAACGTGGCCACGATAATGCATTCTGTTTGAGGTATATCACGTGTAAATAATGAGTACAATATTGGACCTAGAACACTTCCGTGTGGTACCCAATCCACTATTTCTTTGAGATCCGAGTAATCGTTTCCATGTCTTACTCTAAACAGTCTATACACTAGATATGCTTTAAGAAGCGCATAAATTGCATAATGTAGAAGCGCATAAAATGTATCTATTTGTTTTACTCATTGCATATTTATGTATACGTTCACTCTCAGTATACGGAGGTTGGATTTTAGTCGCCTCTTACGACAGGCATGCCTTACCTCGGGTATATTCTTTTTTTCTACCCCTATCCGAAGGGGTAAAATGCCACACAATGTGGTATTATTGCACTATGTTTTTTAACTGCAATTATTAACTTAAAATCTCTCTCAACAACATTGCTAATCCTAACATAACTTGATATCTGTTTTTTTGCATTCTGCTTTGTGCTACGTTCTATGTATGCAAAATCAATTTGTTAAAACTTAGATTCTACATCTTTGCTGTTTGGACATCACTCTGTTGTAAACACATAGAGCTTTGCCATGTACACAAGAAGGTAGCATCAAATATAGCTCCGCGAAAAGTGATTTAATTTCTTGTTATACAGTCTTAATAAACAATTAAAGTATTACTAAAGTTTAATTAAAGTACAAATATACTTACTTTTCATACGTTTATATTGACCAATTAATTCCAAGCATTTTAAAAAGGTTTTAAATATTTCATATTTTAAATTCTGTGAAATAAAGAATACAAATTAACTTGAAATGTCGTCAAGTGAACAGCAACGAAAGCTCAGGTCGGCGGAGAAGGGTTATTGCAGTCCAAACTCTTATACCAGTTCCCCTGTGACAAACTCTGCTTCAACAAAACTGTGGAACAAAATTGAGCTTCGTCTTAGCAAAATTGATACTCGGCTTGATTCGCTCTCTAAAACTATTGTGTCACAATTAAAATCGGAAATTAACAGTTTGGAAGTAAATTTATCCTCGCGCATTAACATTTTAGAACTTGATGTTGATAAAAAAACTAAAACGCTTACAAAATCATTCAATGAACAACACGACACTTTAACTTTGCGGATTAAAAATACCGAGTTTGATTTTGATAATAAAATCAAAAAGCTGGAAGACACATTCAATCAGAGACTCAGTTCCTTTAATCACTCATTGTTTACATTGGGTAACCGATTTGAAACGTTGGAGCAACAGGGAAGTAGAATTGACACACATGAAGAGGAGCTTTGTATGATTAAGGCACAAGTGTTAGAAAGAGATAACACTATGTTGAAAATACAAATTGATGCACTTGCACGCAATAACATTTCTGGAGATCTGGTGCTACATGGAATACCAGTACGTAATAATGAAAATCTTAGGAATATTTTTGATCGTTTCTGTAATCTAATAAATTATGTACCGTCGCCACCGATTCACATTTTTCGCACTAAACCGAGAAACTCATCAGCAAATAGCGCAATTATTATTAAACTTCCGCACTCGCAAGATAAAATCAATGTTTTGAAAAATGCAACTGCTTATTACAAACTGAACTCTAAAGCTGTAACTTTGACTGATCTTGGGTTTGAGGGAAATAAGTTTGTAAGAGTGTATGAGAGGTTAACAAGGGACAACCATTCAATGTATCGTAAAGCAATTGAATTCCGAAAGACAGGTTTCTTGCATGCTGTATTTACAAGACAAGGCAGAGTATATGTCAGACAAAATAACGATGAACAAAGAAAACCTCTATGTATTACAAGTATGAACTCTCTTGAAGTGCTTTGCTCATATGGTACGTCTACAACTGGCACCGTTGATATTCATTCTGTTGAGAATAGAATGGATAAGGAATCAGAGGAAATATTTTCACATGCTAATCAAGAAGGTGTTGCTCGAGGTAATGATGCTGCTGTTGTTTTTGTTGATGGTGATGATGATTCTGCTTGTTGTTGCTGTTGTTGTTGCTATGATGCACGTATGATTCTCACTTATATAATTTGTACTTAACATTCATATTTAATTGCTCTATATTAATTGTACTTTAACTATTGTTTACTTCTATTTCATTTATTTTCTTTTTATTACTCTCATTTAAAATTGAATTTCTTAAGCAGAGTTAATTTTTGCAATATGATTGCCTATATGTATTTTTATAAGGGCCTCTTATTTGAACCACACTTTAAATTTAAAAAAAAAATTTAAATTATTTATTTTATATAGTAATTGTATTTATAAATTAATTGAATTTTCTTATATTACTAAAGAATGTCTTTCTTACTTTATTATTTTAGTCCAAATTATTATTTTAGTGCAAATTAGTTCCTCTTTAATGTTGGTGATGGTTTTTTATAATAATTTATTTGTTAAATATGGTCTTTGGTACAGATACTGATAATGTAAGGAGTGTTCTAAATGTGATGTGTCGTGCGTTTGATGGTCTTAATGTTTGTTGTTTAATGCTGAGAGTATAAGAGCTAAATATTCAGTATTTTATCAAATGTTTAGCACCTCTAGAGTGGATGTCATTATGGTATCGGAATCATGGCTGAGTGCCCATAATACGAATGCTCTTGTTGCTTTACCTGGTTTTAAATTGCACAGAAATGATCGTAAAGACAGAGTTGGAGGTGGTGTGTGTATGTATTTGCGTGAGCATATTTCGGCTTCTACAGTCTATAGGTCAACTGCTGCTAATATTGAATTTATTTGTGTTGAAATCAAAAATGCAGTTGAAAAGTGTTTACTTGTTTCTTTATATAGCCCACCAAACATGTTTAGAGAAGAAAATCTATTTGAACTAAAAGAAACATTATTAAGACTGAGTTCTAAGTACAGTGGCATCTTGATTGGGGGTGATTTTAACGTAAATATTTTACTTAACAACAATATAACGAGATTACTTAACTATTTTTGTGATGTTATGGGACTGTCAGTTATAAATTCCCTTTGGCCAACTTGTTTTAAATCAGATTCAAATCCTTCCTTGCTGGACATGTTTTTGACAAGTTCTAAGAGGAGGATTTTAGGAAATGACCAAATAAGGCCTACATCTGATTTTATTCATGATTTTATTTTTTGCTCCTATCAGTTTGACGTGAATAGAACAAATAGGATTCATACAGTTAGTTACAGGTCGTATAGTGGCCTTGACCATGAAAGCATACAAGCGAGTTTTCTGAGTTCAGAATTGAATGGGATTTATTTCTCATCAGATGTTAATTCTAAAGTTTCTATTTTCAATAATGTTATTACCAGGCTGTATGATGAATATGTTCCAACTGTTACTAAAGAATTTAAAATTAAAAAATGTCCTTGGTTTAATGATAACATAAAGGCTATGATTCGGGAAAGGGAACGTTTCTTCCGGAGGTTTAAGGCTAACAGAACAGAATACAATAGAAGACAATATACAGTAGCTCGTAATAAAGTTATTTCTCTCATACGTAACTCCAAGCGTGAATATATATCAGCGAAGCTTGATCCGTCTCTCGGTTCAAAAGAATTATGGAATAATTTAAAAAAACTTGGTGTTAAAGAAGACAAAAATGAAAACAAATGCCCTTTTAGTGCTCAGTCTATGTCTAATGTCTTGATCCCACCTTCTTCCGGTTCATGTATCCCTCATGATCTGTTTAATGTTTCTGGTGATGGTAATACCCTCTCATTTGTCTGCATTAGTCCTTACGAGTTACTTTGCTCTATGAAGTCGGTTAAATCAAATTCTATTGGTCCTGACGATATTTCACCAAAGTTCTTAAAGCTTATACTCCCTATCATAATCAACCATCTTCTTCATGTAATTAATTTCTGTATTTATAGTGCTCAGTTTCCTGATGCTTGGAAAAAAGCTAGTATAATACCAGTCCCTAAAAAAGCTAATCCTTCTAATCCTTCTGATTTCAGGCCTATCAGTATTTTATGTTTTTTATGTAAAGTATTTGACAAAAATTATTCATGACCAAATCCAAGCCTATTTAACTGAAAACAACTTACTGTCTCAATGGCAATCTGGGTTTCGAAGCAAACATAGCTGTGAGTCTGCGGTAGTTAAAGTTACTTCGGATTTTAGATTTGCACTCGATTCTGGTAAATTCGGTGTCATGGTGTTACTAGATTTTTCCAAAGCATTCGACTGTATTGACCATTCCATCCTACTATCTAAACTTAAGGTAAAATTTAATTTTGCTGGCACTTCGCTTAGGCTTCTACACAGCTATTTACTTAATCGAATTCAACGTGTAAAAACGGATGTGGGTACATGTAATCCTACAATAATCAACGCGGGTATACCGCAAGGTTCAGTCTTGGGTCCGCTTTTATTTTCCTTATTTATCAATGACCTTCCCAACGTAATTAAAAACAGCCAAATTCATCTGTATGCTGATGATGTTGTTCTATACATCTTTCGTTCAGTTGGTCTGATGGAGGATTGTATAGTAAGGTTAAACGAAGATCTAATTTATGTTCTCAATTGGTCGAATAACAATGCAATGAAACTAAACCCTTCTAAATCTGTCTCCATGCTATGTTCTAGGGATCAATTAAGTCTTGAAGAATTTCCTCCGGTAATTCTTGACAATGAAAGAATTGTGTATGTGAAAGATGTGAAATATTTAGGATATATAATAAACAGTAATTTAAGCTGCTGTGGAGCAATCTCAGATACAATTAGGAAAATTTATTTTGGTCTCCGATCTTTGAGATCTTCCTCTGAGTTATTGTCTTCTATGAAATCATACCTTATAAAATCGTTGATTTTGCCATACTATTTTTAATTGTTCGGTCTATCCCATTCTTGATTGTCTATGTAAGCGTAAACTCTATGTTGCTTTTAATGACTGCATTCGTTTCATATATGGTATTCGGAGACATACCAGTGTCTCACAGTTACAACATTTACTGGTTGGTATGAGTCTTGAGAATTATTTGAGATACAGACTTATTTTAAGGTTCCATAATGTCATCCACAGTAGATGTCCTGCTTATTTAAGTGAATCGCTTCAGTTTACCAATTCTCAACGAGGATTGAAACTAATTGTACCGCGTTTTTCGCACATCATTGCAGAACGCTCTTTCTATGTATCTGCAGTTCGTTTGTGGAATTCACTTCCGAACGAACTGCAGAGTATAACCTCACCTATCACTTTTAAGAGGAAACTATATTTGCACTTTTCTAGTCTTTAAGTACTATTGTTTTTGTTTTTGGTTTTCATTTTAGAATACTATTTTTCTACTAAATAACGTTAATTTCTTTACTTTTTGTTTCATTTTTATATTGTGTAATAAATAAATTACTATATTTACTTCTCTTGAAAACATATATTACATTTTACTCTTATTTTTGTACATAATGTGTATAAATAAATCTAAATTAAATTAAATTCATTATTGAAACATATTGTAAATTTTATTCTAGATACTCTATAAGATTCATATCTTAATGTGTCATTGTTAACCTTATATTTTATTGAAATAAATTGAATTGAATTGAATTGAACCTATTTGGGAGCTGGTAAATTAAAATAATCGAAAATTATTGTACAAAAACATTTCTTATATTGTATTAAATTACATAACTTATTAAAATCATAAATATCTTGGGTTTTCAATTAAAAGGAATAGGCATACACAATAAAACTACACAAAAAATTTACACTAAATATATATCATATACATAAAATACAGTCATCATACAAAAAATAAAATTAACCTTAGCAATACCAAACAACAATAATCAACAATCTTCGAATTCCAAACTTTTTATAATAATAAAAGACTTTATACTCGCATAAGGATAAGATCATTTCTGGACAATTAAGAATTATATCTTTTGAATTACAAATTTTTTTAAATACATTAACTTTCGCGAAACTGAGAAAATTAAATCCAGGAATATTAAATCATAACATTCAAGGAATTTGATTTTTTACTGTAACAGATTTGCTAGATGTAAGCACATTTAGAATATTACAAAATAAGGATGTAATTGTTATATTAATCAATTATCCATTAACTACTCAAAAATGTAAAAGATATACAGTGGTGTGCAAAATTGGTGCGCAAAAGAATGTTCGAAAGCTTTATTTTTCTTAAGAAAGAGTGAAAAAGCTACTACGAGTAAAATGATTTATAAAATATGTCGTGTAATAGTCCAATTCAAACAATTATCTTTTCTTCGATACTATTTTATTTATTAATCTTTCCTTGATCGAGTTTTGAATAACAATCAATATATTTAATTTTTAATAGTCCTACTTACAACCGGCAGCTTATTTGATTTATTTATATACAATTATTTTTAATTATTCTTAACTTAACTTATTTAACTAATCTTACTTCTACAATTCGGCTATCCGGACTTGTAATCGTCTCGATTACACTTAAGTATTTAACACATTACGGAAAATCGGCAATTCTGACCTGTAGTCGTCCCGATTACACGTGACATTTATTTTGACTTAGTAAGCCACGGTTTCATATTTGCAAGTTCCCAAATACCTTCGTACGGAATTTGACTGACTTGATGACCATCAATATCTCTCAATAAATTTAGATCATTCTTTAAAGCTTTAATAATTTTATAGGGACCTTTAAATTTAGGAGCAATTTTAGTACAAACACCGCTCTGACTAATAAAATGTTTTACTACCACATACTCACCTTCTTTATATTCTCTGTGGATTCTCCCACGATCTTTTGTTTGTTTGTTATAATTCTGAGATTTAATTATTTTATCTGCAGCCTTAGCTCTTATTTCATTCAAATTCTTTCTGGTTCTGTTGAAGGAATATCTTCGAGATTTTCTTTTAAGACATCTATAATTATTCCTCTTTGATTGACTCCAAAAAGAAGTTGACTTGGAGATGTACCAATGCTACGATGAATTGTGTTGTTTAATGTAAATTCTATATCTGGTAAGACTCTATCTAAAGAAAACTGTGTTCCTCCACTAGTAAATTTTGCTATCATTGGTGCTAAGCTTCGCTTTACTCTTTCAATTTGTCCATTTGCTTGTGTTGACCCTGTGGCTATTTTTGTTTGTTGAATATTATTTTCTTTTAAAAATGTTTCAAAATCCTTAGATGTAAATGCACTTCCTCTGTCTGAAACTATTTCTTCGGACGACTATAATTGTTAAAGTATTGTCTAAAGCAACTAATAACATCTCTTCTTTCGGTTGTTCGAACTGGATATAATTTAACAAATTTGGGAAACAAATTTCTTTGTGGAACAGGGCCAAAATGATATATATGTATTGTTTGAAAAGGGATTGACCCTTTAGGTATATTATGAAGAAAACCTTCATGTTTTCCAAATTTAGGTGAAAATGAAATGCATTTTAAATAGTTCGCGATGTAATTTTGTCTTTCATTTGAGGAAACCAATATGTTTTTTTGTACATAATTTTTTTTGTTTTTATAATGATGCGCGCACTAGAGGGTTTTTGATTACCCTTAATATGTCCAAGCACAGTGCGAGCGTAGGAAAGGATGAAAAAGGAGATACCGATGCATTGGTTTTTAATTTCTGAACATCAAAATGAGAGGGGAAAATAGGGTCGGGAATTTATTCAACATTCGTGTTGTACGGCTATAGAAAGAATCCCTGTACTTAACAGTACGTCCGAAGTTGGGCTCAAGGGTATACTGATGAGCATTCGTAGAAGCGCGAATATTACGGTGAAACAGTTTAGGAGAGGAATGCAACTGGCTACTGCGCTAGAACACTGTTTATAAAAATTGCGATAAAATAACGAAATACATGAAACATTTCGACGATGTTCGAGAGATGTAAATGTTTCCACTATAGTTCTATCGCCAATCATTCTTAGAGCTCTATTTTAAATTCCATCTAAAAGATTCAAATGGGTTTTGGGAGCTCCTGGTCAAATATGAGAGTTATACTCCAACTTTGGAGTCCTTACAGATTACAGCCAGATCAGACGGGGACAAAAATTTCCTGCATTTTCGAAGAAAGCCCAAACACTTTGCAGCAATTTTGGCGACATCGGATATATGGTCATTATACAAAAGGTGGTCTGTGATGCACATGCCAAGGACTGATAGCTGATCGGTTTCTTCAATGCAAGTGCCGCTCTTGGATAGTGGCATGGGGGGTGGGTTCTGCTTTAACGACAGAAGACAGCACTGAGTTTTAGAAGCATTAAATTCTACACGGTTTTTTATTCCCGATTGGACAATGCTGTCAAGATCAGAATTTAATGAGCTTATCATACGCTGCCGTTGCAGTTGCACATCGGAAGAGAAAGTAGGTGCATCTGAAAACGAACATGAAAAACTGAGAGTACTATCGTCAGCAAAACAATTAAGTGGATTAGAAGTTCCAGATAAGAGATCATTAATAAAAATGAGAAAAAGGGTCGGAGACAATACGGAGCCCTGGGGCACACCAGCATTTATTTTGTGGATATCAGACTTGAAACCGTCCAATACATCTTGTATTGAACGGACCGAAAGGTAATTTCTAATCCAACGAAGAAGAGATTTATCGATACCAAATACACGATAACAGAGCTTGATGCCAAACTCTATCAAATGCTTTTGATATATCAAGCGCAATAATATTACTCTCTCCAAAACGATGTAAAGATTTGTGCCACTGTTCGTTGAGATACACCATCAGATCACCAGTGGACCTATTGCTACGAAAGCCATACTGCCATTCATTTAGGAGCTTTCGTTCTTCAAGATATTTCTTAAACTGGTAGTTAATCAGCGTTTCCATGACCTTGAAAAGAAGGGACGTAAATGCAATTGGACGGTAACTAGAGGGTGAGGACGATTCGCCTTTTTTAGGGACAGGCTGGACAAATGCTGTTTTCCATCCACTCGGAAAGAGACCTGTAGAATAGGACAGATGGAAAAGCTTACGCAGTGGTTTTGCCAGCGTTGAAGAACACCTATTCAAAACGAAGGGAGGGATACTATCCGGGCCAGTGGATTTGTGTATATCAGGTTCTTTGAGGACTCTAGCCACTGCACGAGTGCGAAAGAAGATACGTCCCATATAATCGTTTACGCTCTCAAGTACTGGAGGAGTCATAACACTTTCTGGCAGCGTCGAATTAACAGCGAACTACGCTGCAAGAAAATTGGCTTTTTCACGAGAACAGACAAAAGGGGTGTCGACGAAGTTGAATTTCGGATGTTTTTTACAACTAACCAAAAATTCTTACTACCTGTGGGACGTTGTATTATTTTTTGCCTTGATTTTTGGTCATGCAAAATTTGGTTCTACGAATGTGAACGTTGCAAGTCTTTCTAGCTTGTTGAAACTTTCTCCGGTTTTCCTCAGTGGGACTTTATAATTCCGGAAACTTACTTCTCTAACCCTAATAACATCTTTACAGCTCGAATCAAACATTGCATTTTCTTTCGGTTTGATAGATTTCACCCTATTCGGGATAAAATTTCTCATTCCGTAAAGGATTAAATTTGTTATCATATCTGCGCTGGAGTCTATGTCACTACCGAGGAAGCATAGTGACTAGTTAAAGTTCCTGAAGAAATTATTGAGACCGTCCGAGTTGGCTTTCTCATATTGCCAAACGGTTCTCTTAAGTGACTCTTCTTTAACTTGGAGGTGTTGGCATGAGAAATTTGCGGATATGACACAATGGTCTGATGTGCCTAGAGGCGATAATACACTTACAGTGTATTTATTACGGTCATAGGGGAAAAACATGTCTAGAGTATTAGCGGTTTGACCTGAAACGTCAGGGATTCGTGTCGGCTCGCAGCTAGCTGAGTCAGTTGGTTTAACTTAGCAAAGACCTTAACATACCTTCCTCGGGCGTTGTCTGGCTCGAAAAGCGGAGCCAGCTAGAATTGTGTACATTGAAATCGCCCGTAATGATGATTTGCGCGCGAGGATAATGGGAAACAATTCTATGAATGGAGTTAAAGTTGATTCTCTGTCCAAATTTGGGCTCCGATAAATAAAACAAGTGTGTATGATGTGCTTATTTACCGTGAGTTTTAACCACATGAAGTTAAAATTTGTGTTTGGGTACATACCATATTGTGGTTGGAGTTGGTACGCAATATCATTTCTTATGTATACGGCGACTCCATGGTGGGAAAAGAATAATGGCACTAAGGTATACCCAAACAGGTGAAATTCCGAAGAATCAGAATTCTCACCTATTTGGATATCACTGAGTGCCAAAAGAGCTGGCCTGTTTTTAACAGTGTGGACATACACGGCACAAACATTTTTTCTAAACCCACGAATATTGGTAAAGTCGACCCTAAATACACCAACCATTCAAAAATACAAAAACAAATAAAACACAAGTCAGACGATTAACTATTATGAATGTTTCGTCTAAATTCCAATTTGAACTTTTCAATAACAAATTGTCACTAGTGTTATGCCTTAGAGACAATTTGCATTGATCCGCCCCTGGTTAAATAGAAAAAAACACAATAATCCATCTAACGTCACATTAATATAGTCAGTGCATGCACTGTGTAGTAAGCTTCACACAGTACATACAATGATCAAGTTAATATGATTGCGAAAAGTTACAAGGAAAACGAAAGGAAAGTTTACCACTCATTGTGCTGGTGAGTTGTTGTTTTGTTGCGGCTAATTGTTTTTGGTTTATTTTTTTTATGTTGATTGCAGGTACAAATTATCACAACAAGACACTGGCACTATTTTTTCGACTTGCGGGCACTCCTCCACACGTTGTGCAGCTGGTGGTATGCTAGTCTGTACTCATTTAAGACTTTGTCACAACCAATACGGGCCATATCATCATGATATATACCTAAAACATTTTTTTCCATTTCAGTAGGAACATTAAACCGAATCACTTCCAATTTTTCTATATACTAGCCCATTACACATTTCAAATAATTTACAATTTTGATTCTCTAAACGTTTTCTTATTTCGTTGATAATATCATCCCTGTGTTGGCAAATCGATAAATTTTGTTCAAAAGTATTTTCTTCTAAAACGAGAACACTTGAATTCCGACTAAGAGCATCTACGTGCAACATTTTAGATCCAGAACGATGTTCAAAAGTATAATCATGAAGTTCTAAAGCCCAGCTAGCAGTTCTAGAATTGATCTCTTTTTTGTTCAAGGTAAGTGTTAAGGAATTACAATCAGTTACATTTGGACTTTATTTTAAACCTTTCTAGAGTCTCTAATTCAGAATTATAATATTTCATTTCTTGTTCTGTTGTTCGTTTCGAAAAATAAAATACAGGGTGAAATTTTCCATCCAATTTTTTTTTTAATAATATTGCACCGAAGCCTAATGAACTGACATCACAATACAGTTCAGTTTCATTACGGGGATTTTATATTGTCAAAAAAGGTGTATTAAATAATTTTTTGTTCTAGTTTTTCAAAACACTTAAGTTCATTTTCTCGAAAAGAAAAACTTGCATTTTTTTTAATTAAACTATATAAGAACATAAACCATTTTTTGAAATTATGTAACCCAAATTTTTGTTTCAAGAAACTTACATTTATCTCCTCTAATTTCTAATTTATTATTTACTAATCTTTGGAAAACTTCTTTTAGAATATCAAAGTGTTCATCAACAGAATTTGTTGCAATAAGTACTCTTAATGTTGCGGATTTTATGAGATCCTCAAAAACTTCATTCACATTTCGTTGAAAAACGCCTGGAGGATTTTTGAGGCCAAATGGCATTCTCAAAAATTCATATTGTCCCAACCAAGTAACAAAAGAAGTATATTTTATAGATTCTTCATTCATACGGATATTCTAAAATGCACTTTTTAAATCAAGCAATAAAAAATATCGTTTATTAGCAAGACTATCAAATAAATCTTCAATGAATGGCAGTGGTTGATTATCCTTTAAGGTATTTGTATTGAGAACTCGATAGTACACACAAAATCGTATGTCAACTGTTTTTTTTTCACCAAAACTAAAGGTGAAGAATATTCAGACTTGCTTTTTCTAATTATACCTTGATTTAATAAATCGTCAATAAGAATTTGTACTTTTTTCATGACAAGACAATCGTCTGGGCTTGCAATTAAAAGATTTTTGATTTAATAAATTTAATTCCATTTCACATTCAATTTCAGTTTTCTCGGCACGCTTACAGTTTACATACGAATTATAATAAAGTTGTTTGAATTTAGTTTTTAAACTGAAATTTATACTCTTGTTATTTTCAAAACATTCATTAACACGCATATAATTTGTATCACTAACATCAATATGCATCAAACTAAAATAGTCATTTTCATTTTCGTTTACATTATTAGTAACTAACTTTTAATTTACAATTTTGATAAAATGTTTCCCTAATATAACTGAATAATCTATGGTTACAATATGTAAATCAATTTCAATATTTTTATTATTGAACCAAATAAAGTTCTTTACGACACCGTTAATTACAAGTAGATTTTTATTAATTCCACTATAATTTGTACATGATTTAAGATTTGAATTAACTATAAAAGGGACGAATTGTTGACGAACTAAACTTATGGGGCTGCCGGTACATATAAGCGTTTTTAAAATGGTTTTATAAGTGTAATTAGATTGAACAAAAATATAATTAAAATGTCTTACATAATCATCTTCTTCCATTTGGTTTATATAATCCACTTGATAATTTGGACAGGTTGAAACATGATGACCAAAAACTCCACACTTTTGACAAGTTGCAACTCCTTTTCTTGGTTTTCGACATTCATTTGCCAAAAGAGTAAAAAGTAAAGAAGTAAAGAATGATTTGGAATTCCTTCGATAACATATTTCATTAATTCAGCATCTTCAGTTGTGATTTTATTTGCAAGAATAATTTTTTCTTGAAAATTTCTTTTCTTTTCTTTATTCGAATTTTTTTTCGTATTTTTAACCTACTAGAATTATTTTGAAACATTGATTCTAGTTCATCCAACAATGCCTCAATACTAATATTGTGCAAATTGAAAATATTTTGCTGAACCTTGCAGTTCCTATACTTGATAGAACTATTTCAGCTACCGCAGCAACAGAGTTCCTTAAATATACAAAAGGAACAAAGCGCCAGGTCAAGACCGAGTCCCTTATGAATTTCTTGTAAATGCTAAAGGGTCAGCAATAGATACAATAGCGCAAATTTTCAATCGAATGCTCGAATCTGGAAAAGTAGAACTGGACTTCAAAATAGCGATTATCTTCCCAATCTACAAAAAAGGAGACCAGAACTTGGTCCAGAACTACATACGGATATCCTTTATGGACACAATTACAAAGAGTTTTGCCGGAGTTTTAATAACAAGACTGCAATACTGGGAAAAGGAGTATAATATTCTTAATGAATTCCGAACAGGATTCAGGCAAGTCTACAGCACAGCGGTCAACTTGTTCAATCTCTGCAACATCATAAAACTGAAAATGAACGACCATAAGAGAGTTAACTGCTTTTTCATCGACTCAAGGCGGCATTTGATTATATTGATCGAAGGCCACTCTTATATGAGCTGCAGAGGCTAGGAGTTTCCGAGAAGCTTATCCGAATTATCATTCATTTATCACAAAACTGAGGCAGCGTTATAGGATGGAGAGCACTTATCACATTGGTTCGAAACTAAGATGGGTGTTAAGCAAGGTTGCTTACTTAGTCCACTTCTTTTCGCATTTAACATAGACGACATACACGAGTACATAGGTGGTGGCATTTCTGTGAATGGAAGGGTGATTCGACTACTTACATATGTATGCAGACGATATAGTGCTGATAGCCGACAAACCAAATGTGCTTCAAAACATGATAAGTAGGATTGCACAGTACTGCAAACGCTGGAATCTCATAATTAATATGGAAAAATCTAAGGTTATGGTGTTCAGAAAAAGAGGGGGGAGGTTAAGTCATCAAGAAAACTGGGAGCTCAATGGACAACCTATAGAAGTAGTAAAAAAGACAAGTACATACGTATTTGGTTAACCGCCGGCTTAAGCTTAACGGAGCACTTTAAGGAGCGATCCAAACAAGCCGGACAGAGCTTAAATTTCACGTGGAATCGGTTCGTCACCAATAAAGGTGTCAAAATCTCCTCGAAGATGGATATCTTTAATGCGATCGCCAGAGCTAATCTGGGATATGGAACCCAAGTCTGGGGGGGGACACAACACGATGAGATAGAAAATATGGAGAGGTACATTTACAAAAAAGTGCTAGGCTCACCAAAGATAACACCAAACTATGTTCTTTGTCTTGAGTACCAAATGAAGCCCGTCTTCAAATATACCATGAGATGCCACATGAATTATATAGGAAGAGTCCTTTACTCCTATGAAAATAACAGGTTACCAAAATTTCTAGCCAGGATTATAATGGAAACGCGCAAATATTGGTTTAGAAACTGGGAAAATAGACTTTGTCGTGAAGACGTGCAGCAGCTCTATGACGTATTAGCTAACAAAAATCTGTTTTAACTGGTTGTAGATGGTGTGGCAGGAAGAATGCCTGAACAGGAAACAGAAGAGGATTTACAAAGAGCACAACAAACAAGAACGCATGACTTATACAATATGCTAGATTATTCTGCTGCAAAACTTTACGTTACAGATATTAAGGATATTAAAGGCAAGAGCAGGACTTATAATGCTCAACGCAACAAGAGGAACACAGTCTGATCTGCTCTCTGTGCAATATGAATGAGGAAGAGACACTTGTGCATTTTATAGGAATTTGCCCAATTCTGAGGGGTATACTCCGTGTGACATTAGGAAGTGCAACACTCGACGTTAATATCATAATCGATTTCCTGAACGGAGTGAGGGATTGGAATTGTATTGCCACATACTTACAAACAACGCTTAAATATCACCAGTAACTTATTTATTAACAAATTCAACAACTAAATTAAAACTTTTTTTTAATTAAAAAAAAAACAAATGTGTACAAATCTAGGGTATCTTATCATCATTATTTTTGAAAAAGCGTTAAATTGATCGCGACAGATGACGAAAGTCATTGTTGAATTTTTTTGTTTAAAGTAAAAATAAACATCAGTTGCATTACTAAATCTATTAGGCAGAATTTTAAAAACTGTACTTAGCATATTATATAAATTGAAATAAACAACTTTACTTACTTACTAATATTTATTAAATTTGGTTTTGAATGCAACCATTTTAATGCGTTGTTTTTAATTTTTGATAAGATCAGAACCTTCATCGTATTTTCATCCAATCCATAAAAATCTTTGAGATTAATCAATTGAGACTTCCATAACTGGAAACTATCACCAGTTCCATTGAAATCGGATAAGAGATCTCTTATTTCATTGAAGCTCTTTGGATATTTAAAATTATTTGTCGTATAGTTTTGATGCATTATCGTAGATTCTTTTCTGATCAATTCATTTTCTCTCTTCAAAAGTTCATTTTCCTTCAATAGTAAACATTTTTCTTTTTCCAAATTTCTAATTCTCTTCACATCAAACCGTTGTCGGACACTAAGGGGTCGGCAAAAAATCTTCATCATAGTCCTACTTTTTTTTGAAGAGAGTTCCCCACGAATTTCAATTGGAATAGAAAGAATCCGAGAAATCAATTCGGATGCCATCCCACTTCTGAACTGTAATAGTCCAATTCAAACAATTATCTTTTCTTCGATTTTATTTTATTTATTAATCTTTCCTTGATCAATTTTTAAATAATAATCAATATGTTTTAATTTTTATACTTACAACCGGCAGCTTATTTGATTTAATTATATACAGTTATTTTTAATTATTCTTAACTTAACTTATTTAACTAATCTTAGTTCTACAGTCGCACCACTCTTGTATCGTCTGGTTGCCGGTTTACGTGCATACAACCGTTTTTTTTTTTATATTTATTTCCCTTTAATGTTTACCTTTGTTAAATTTCTCTGTGTAAATTAAGAAAAGTAAGTTATTAAGTTAGTTTTTATGACTGCAATACTATTTGTATTAATTGATTTAACTATTTTTAAACTGGTAAAAGGAGTAAAAATGGGCCGTAATCACATTGTTCTCATCAGTAAGAAAAATTATCAAAAAGCTGCGAAGTGAAGGGAACACCTATAAAAAAATCGCGAGACAAGTTGGTTCTTCTCAAAGCATGGTCAGAATTGCCTTAAAATGGACTAGCCATCCAGAATCGATTTCTCGAGAAATACCAAAGATAAACAACTAAGACCACTGATCAAAAGATTACAAGAGCTGTTAAGACTAACCCAACATTTACATTTTTTCAAGCGTTTTTGGTTATTTTTTTAGCACACACCTATTATTTTGCACGCGAGTGTATATCAAAAAAAATTCAAAATAAAATAGTCAAATGAATTTTTAAATGTTAAAGATTGAATGTTAGAAATACAATGCAGATTTTGTAAAATAGATAGTAAGCAAATATGTATTGTAGACATATTAAACAAGAAACTAATTAAATGTACTAAGATACGTGAAAAGAGTTTCCAATAAAAATATTAACAGAGGATCAATATTAGCCACAGGACACTACATCGTTGATAATTCATCATATATCCAGACAACAAATGATGGAAGTGGAGGCAATTTAGTTCAGAGAACAATTTAGGACTAATCAAGGACGCTCAATCTAGAGATGACGGGGGAGTTAACATGACGAAGACTTTAGTCTTTAAGATAAATATTGTTTTTATTATTTTTTACACAAGACTAAAATAATCGTAAGATACAAAACAGCAAACAACGCCAATATACACACACAAGA
The DNA here is from genome assembly GCA_910595825.1 of Philhelius pedissequus. Lineage (NCBI taxonomy): Eukaryota > Metazoa > Arthropoda > Insecta > Diptera > Syrphidae > Philhelius > Philhelius pedissequus. Next base: position 194,683,763 of record OU343160.1, on the reverse strand, counting down.
TAAACTGATACAATTCTAAGAAACAACAGACAACGCCAATAGACAAACAGAAGCAAATCGGATACAATTCTAAGAAACAACAAACAACACCAAAAGACAAACACAGGATAATCATCAGATACAAAACAACAAACAATGGGCCCTATTGCGGTTGTCGATCCCCGTTCGTTATCGAATATCTTTTTGTTGATCAACGATCGACAAAATGAGAAATCGGTATTGTGGTTGTCGATTGCGTTCGACAAGTATCGATAATCCGATCATTCGTTGTCGACCGCATTTTTGTGTTCGACGCGGTCTATGGAACAAGTTAAAAATTGTATCGGGAACAAAATGTGAGTGTTGTTGCGAGCAAGAGGAGCGGATAGGTGGCGGTAGTATGGATAGGTAGGAAAAAGGATGGGTTAGGAGATTGGAAAAGGAACAGGTCAGAATAGGGATAGAATGCTAAGTTTCGTGGGGCGTGGCCTGCTTGCTATGCCCCGCATCAGCTCGTCGGACGGGGGGATCTTGCCCCCCGGAAACTTAACCTCACCTCCATCAAAAATATAATGCCCAACTGGATCGTACGAACTTGCTCTTGTAGCTAACAACTGACGCTGCTAATAGGTATAGGTAGTCTAGTTTAGTTATCCTGTGCAGATTTAAAGCCGACGTAGGTAAGATTACCTTGATTCTTAGTATAATAAATTGTCGAATGCATGATTCAAGGAATAATTACATAGATACCATCCTACAAATGTATATTTAAATGGCTTTTAGTTATACAAATTAGGAGGGTAATATGTACCTACCTATATAGATGGCGCCTAAGTATGTATATATGTACATACATATATGGATGATGAAAGTGAATGGTGTACAGGTGGGTAAAAATCGTATTCTAAACTGATAAAAACTGCCAAAACCTTGACTTTAATCAGTTTCTTGAAAAAAAAGAACGCCATTAGATGCCACGGATCAATAAAATATTTATAAAAAAAGTATCTCGAAAATTGTAGGAGGTATTTTGATGAAATCCCGTTTTTTATTTTTAGTTTTTTGAAAACTATTTTTTTTAAATTTTGGTATACAGCTTTTAAGAGTTTATTAATATGCATGTCACTAAACAATTTAAAATATTTTTTTTTGATTAGTTTTAAAAATATTGATTTTTCCAAAAAAAATCAAAAAATAATTTTAATTAGAAAAAAGTTTTTCAATATTTTGATATGCTAATTAGTTTCGCTAAATTGTTGGATCCGTTTTCGACAAAAATAAGATTTCCTAAACGGTTGTATGGCAGGCACCGTTATTTTAAGGCCCAAAAATAAAATTTCAATTTTCTCTCTGAGGAATGCCAAAAGAATCACACATACCAAGTTTGAAGGTAATCGCTTAAGCCGTTTAGGCTGTAGCTCGTTATACATACAGACGGACAGACTGACAGACAGACAGACATTTTTTGCCAATCATTTTTAGGCGTCTCTATGATCGTAATGTCATGTTTGACGTTAGAATTTTAGTTTTTTTTACGAATGCATAACTTGCCTTATAGTACCTATAATTGCAAGTAAAAACACATATTAGGCTTAAGGAAAGGAAAAGGAAATTTGACTTGAAAGAGACGGGCAGACTTTTGTCACTGCGGATGTTGTTCTAGTGAGGCAATTACCACCCTACCATAGGAATCTTCGGCCATTTTTAGATTCCCCCAAAATAGAGCATATGATCGGTTTCAGATGATACCATCTGCACCGAAAATTTCAGCCACCCCTAAAAAATGTCTTCAATTGGATATTTTTTCACTTATGTGAAACAAGAAAACAGGACTTTGTCGCTTTTTTTCTCATATATATGTGTTTTCGTTTAAGTTTATTCACAGTATCTCCATTAATTTCCAAGAACAAAAATATTTAAATATTGATTCAAATATTGAAAAAAAAAACAAAACAAACGTTATTACAAGATTATTTAATCAAGTTTATAAAAGGGAAAAACCCCAAAATGAATCATTAAAATTATCATTATTAAATATTAATCACAAAAAAAAACAAAAGATATAAAACTGAATCAAGATAAAACTAAAGAAAAAAAGAACTAAAAATCGTTCCTCAGTGTCAGATATTACCAAAAAAAACACAAATCTAATACACCTTTTGTTGGTGATTACTTTTTAGAGGGAAAAAGTTGCAGCCCAGGTTTTCCTACCCCTAGAGACCACTTTGGAGGTAGCTTAACTAAAAGCCAAAAAACTCGGGGTGACACTTGTTATAAAACCGATTTTTATTTTTACACTAAGTACTTTTAGAACCGATATAAAAATTAAGGGAACGAAAATAGATAAACTAATACATAAATAAATAAATGCTCAGTGAATAAGAGAGAAACACAAAAACACACAGATGTACATATATATAGATCTTTCTATAATATAATATAATAGGTTAATTCATCATTTAGTAAAATTATTTCTTTTTCTTCTTTTGTTTTAGAATCTTATACAACTCACCCTGACCGAACGGCCTTGGTAAGGTTACGGCCGCTAAGTCCAGACCACTTCATTTGATGAATTTTATACAGTATTGCAGTCACTTTTGACCTTTCAATCCGCACTTCTGACAAATTTCAGACACTGCTTCAACCAAACTTCGGAAAAATTGTTGGTCAAAGAAAAGAAGAAAAACACAGGCGGTAGCCCTGTACTCGGAATTCTCGTAGGACCGCCGAAAAATTACCTAAACATTTGTGCCTACGTATTAAACTTTTCAATAAACACCTTTTTACATTAGACTCGCCACTTTTGAATCTTATTATATAAGATATGTCAGGGATTTGATCACACAAAAAAACCATCAACGAAAATAGACAAGTTGAGCTTTCTAAAAAAAAAATTAAGTATTTTACTATAAAACATCGGCACGATTGAAAATTATTATAACAAACACACCGAACAGAATTCCTTATTTTTTTCTATCTAACTTTTTTTATGGGCTTTAATTTCCTAATATTTCTTTATAAATATTAATTTAATTCAATATACTCAGCCTAACGTGACACATGAAGAAAATCATACAGGAAGGAAAGAGATAGCCCTACGACACTATGAGGTAACTACATCATAGTAGCAACAACATTAAGTCAGATGATTCTACCCTAACTGAAAAACATCATCCGACTAACATCTTTATTATATCCGTACATGGATCTGGTTTAGTATAGGTGTTTGCTTTTGTTTCCTAACTTTTGAGTGTGTTTGTCAAGTGCAACCTATTCGTGTGGTTCCAATCTTCAAGGGTGCGCTCAAAAATTGTCGAAACATAAATAAGATTTATAAGCCGAAGTTATTGACCACCAGGTGGGGCTTGTCAGATTTTTGTGTTATTTTCAGATTATTTTAATTAGTTTTGGCTTCCGTAATCTTAATATTGCGGAGAAAAGTAATTTCTCAAATCTTAAACAAAATTGGAAGATAGCATAACGCAAAATACCGACGAAGAAACGAAAAAAATAAACAAAACGGAATCGATGACAAAAACGACACGTGTAAAGGTGAAGTGGAAACAGACTAAACATTAATTTTATTGGCAAGGACAGGAAACCCCGGTAATCCCCGAGACCAAATAATTTGTATCTCCACCAAAAACGAATTGTCAAAGTTTGTTTGGGAAACATATTCGGCCAAGCCGATAAATTTATCTCACGGACTTGCTGTAAAAAAGGTATACATAAGCCTCATGAAGTTATAGTTAAACGACAATCTAATTTTTTCCCACATTTACGCAAGTATTTTAAGGGGTTATTCATGCGAACATCTGGCGGAAAATTATATCTCTCAGCAAAGCGGAAAATTATCTCTCTGAATGAATAGCCTTATAAACTCGTCTGATTTTACCCAAAACAGGCAATAGAAAAAAATCCAAACAAAACAAAACAAAACCCATCTTAACAGACAAACACCCCTACGGCCCACACACGCATGGAATCAGAATGTGAATTCAATTCCTCGATGCAGGGATACAGCAGGGATATGTGTCTTCACTCTAATGGAATCGGATCGAGTAATCCGATTTCAATCCGATTCAAATATCTATATACATCCAGATTCAATGCCGATTCGATTCTCCTTTTATCTGCCATCGCCAAACAATTTTCCGTTCTATCATTCTATCAAGCATCAACAACAGTCACAGGACAAAATGGTAGGTATTCAATTTAGTTTTATTTGCTATATATTCCCATTCTAATTTTTTTTTCTCTTATCAATCATACGAAGATCGGAACTTCGTTTTTACAAAAAAAAAAACAATTTGCTTACATTGCTGCATTTGTAAATTTCAACTTTATCCAAAACAAAAACAAATTTCTAGGGCTGTCAGAAGAGTTACTTGTGTGCATGTTCTGGCTTGTAGGCAAAGCCTATATATAATCATAGACGGACGGCGCGCGTCCGCAACAAATTTTCGTCGGCGGAATATTCACGAAAATTCCGAGGACGATAAAGAAAGGTTGCCGGTTGGACTTTTTATTCAAGTAAAGTGAATATTATTCCACACAGTGAGAGAGCTACCCACGACCAAGCCGTGCCTAAAGCAAGAATCTATATTTGCTTGCTTTTTTTGTTGCTCAAAGCTACCGACGCGACGCCGCTCTGTACAGGTATTTACCGTTTATTTCAAACATGCCCTTTTATTAATGCATTTTCTTTTTTTTTCAGAATGCCATTACTCCATTTGACCTGTTAAATATATCTCCCATTGCACATGAGGGGTTTGATCAACAACAATAATAAAAACATTTTAGTGGTCGGTGGTCGTGTTATAAACAGTGTTTGTGCTATAAGTTTGATTTTTGTTGGCAATTCAGACGCAAGCGGTACCTGTTCTTACGCCACTATATAATTTTTTTTATCCGATGGAAATCTTCAAAAGACACTAAGTGTATTTTTTAACCACTTCTGTAACCATTTAAATTTGAAGGTCACGATGTAGATCGCTATTTCTTATATACCAAGGGGCATTTATTATTCCACGAAGGACCTTGCTTTGGAATTTTTGGATGGGTCCAGCATTTGTTTTGTTTGTACAGCCCCATAGTTGGATGCCATATGCCCAAACGGGTTTCAGCACTTTCTTATATACGAGTAACATTAGTTTGTTGTGGATAGATAGGTCAGAGTTCTTTCCTAGTAACCAGTACATTTTTCTGTACTTCAAGTTTAGTTCTTCTCGTTTCTTTTTGATGTGCTATTACCCTTTAAGCTTTGCATCCAAAGTCATTCCAAGGTATTTGGCCGTATTGGAGTAAGGTACTGCTGTATTGTTTATAAATATTGGAACATTGTTTCTGTTTTTGTTAGTAAAGTTTATATGCGTCGATTTTGTTTCGTTTAATTTGATACGCCATTAACTTTATCGACAGCATTTTGCAATTTTAGTGTAGCCTTCGTAACGGATTTATCTGGCACCAATATTGCCGTATCGTCAGCAAAGATGGCCATGATAGCGTTCATTTCCACTGGAATATCCCTTGTATATAACAGAAACAGGGTTGTTCCTAGGACACTTCCTTGTAGTACACCGGCTTCAATTTTCTGTAGTTTCGAGTAATGTTGGTCGTATTGTACTCTTAAGAGTCGGTTCGTCACGTAGGATTTCAGTAGTACTGCCTGGAAAGGTCCCTATGCAGTTTGTACTCAAGTACCAAGTGCCAAACCTTTTCAAAGGCTTGAGCAACATCTAAGAATATAGTCGAGTATGATTTTCTTCAAGTGCCTTTTCCACCACATTCGCAATTCGATGCACTTGGTCTATCGTGGAATGTTTATTTCTAAATCAAAATTGATGGCCCGGAATTAGTCTTCTTTTTCTATTATTTTGTGAAGCCTTTTCAGTAGCAGTTTTTCACAAACTTTTGCCATCATTGGTATAAGCGATATTGGTCTGTAAGATGTTACTTCTGTTGGTGGCTTACCTTGTTTAGGTATAACAATGACTTCTGCAATTTTCCAATGAGGTGGAACATATATTAGTTTAAGGCATGCGTTAATTATAAATTGGAGTTTCTTGAAGGCTATTGATGGCATTTCTTTCAAAACCTAAGCAGTTATTAGATCGTACCCTGGTGATTTTTTGTTAGACAACTTATGTTAACAAATGCTTCTTACTTCTTTGAGTGTGACGAAAGATATTTCACATTCGTCGTTTCTATCAACAAACCGTAAGGGATCTGTAGCTGTGTTTGCTGGGAATGGCTTAAAAGCGAGATGTTCAGCGAAGGGATCAGCCTTATGTTTCGGGTTTGCGATCCATATACCATCTTCAGATTTTACTGGCGGATTTTGTGCCTGAGGTCTTTTAAGGCGCTTAGCTGCTTTCCATAAGGAGTATTCGGAAGAAGCATCCGTCGTCAGATTTTTTCAGGAATCTACTAAGTGAATTATTTTTGAACTCACAGATTCATTTTTTTAATTCGTTGTTAAGACAGTTAAAAAGTGCCTTATCACCAGGGAATCTCGTAGTTTGCCACTTTCTTCGAGCTGTTCTTTTTTCCAACATTAGCTCCTTTATTTCGACAGGATATTTTATTTCTTGTTCTCTCGCGTTTGAAATAGTTGGAGTACTTTCTTCTGCAGCCTGTTGCACATCAGCAATAAATTGTTCTATATACTTCATGATCAATTCGTTCAATTTTATGCATAGGGTATGTATGATCTGACGATAAATCATAATTACCTTCGACACTTATATGATTTCGTTTAATACCTTTAACTACGAAGAAGTCTATAAGGTCTGGTATTTTGTTAGTATCAGATGGCCAATATGTTGGCGAACCAGAAGAATGAAATTCACAGTTGTATTTGCGGCCTGCTTGTTATAGACGTTTACCTTTTGTAGTTATGAGCCTAGATACCCAGTGGGTGTGCTTAGCATTGAAGTCGCCACCAATAAAGAAATTATGTCCTAACAAATTTTGGAGTTCTGCAAAGTCTTCTTCAGTTGGAGAGTGCCTCGGTGGGCAGTATAACAATATTTATTGTTGTTACTTCCATTCGTAAGCTTTGGTTCTTCATAGTGTGTTAAGCACTTTTTTATAAGTATTGCTGATCCTCCCCTAGCTTTGTTAGCTGGATGCGGAGCATGATAACACGTATAAATTGGCAATTTATTATCAAGACTTTGTTCTATACCGAGATGAGTTTCGGACACCAAACAAATGTCTAAATGCTCTATTTCTAAAAAGATGTTTAGTTCTGATACATGTTGTAAGAGACCGTTTGCATTCCATGTTGCGATTTTAAGTGTTCTGTCCATCATTGTTTTTTAAGAGCGACTCCTTATCTGTTTCATGTTTAATCTTGTTGGTCAATACTTTTCATAATAAGTTCCAGCATATCTTTTATAGAAGGCTCCTCGTTTTTCCGCACATTTTTTTACAATCTGGGAATAGGATTTATTCTCATCATTTTTGCTTAGTTCAATTGCTTTAGCCGGTTGATTTTTAGTTTTGTTTTCAATGGTTACTTTTTACTTTCAACTATTGCTTTTGTGTCTGTTGCGTTTCTAAGCTTGTTCCCACTTTTCTTTTTGTGTCTTGGAATTGTTTGGCCACTGGACATCCTCTGTACCTCGCAGGATGATTGCCTTGACAGTTAACATATTTGGCTTTCTGTTCTCTGCCCATGGGACAGTTTTTAGTTGCATGCTTGTCTTCACGTTTAACACAAGCAAACTCGCGGTTGCAGTATTTTTGTGTAAGTCCCAAGGTTTGGCCGCGTTTACATTGTGGAATAATTTTCGACTTTCGCAGTGGTTCGGTTTTGACAACTATACCCATAATTGATTTAGTACTGTAGATATTATCGAGACTTTCTTTATTTTCGAAAGTGAGCATAAATAAATGTAGAGACCTCTTTTTTGTCGTTGTTTCCCCAGTGGAGTCTTTGATTATCTCATTTTTAATAAGATTGTTGGCATCGAGAGCTTGGAAGCCTTTTTGTATATGGTCTTCGACAATTTCTTTGGCAATACATGAAGAGTGGAGGCCTCTTGCTACTACTTTTATCGATCTTGTTACTTTATTTTCGTACGAATGCCACTGAATTTGCTTTTTGTTTAATTCTTCAGTGACGGATCTATACGCATCGGCGTCTTCAACAATGACTTTCCAATTGTCTTTATTGTATGATGTGTATTTATATGCCTTTTTCGTGCATTTTTCTGCAATGCCTGCAACGAACATTTAAAATCTAGAAATCATGATTGGAGGTAATGCAGTTTGCCTAGTGCCTTTAACATAAGACTTCTTTGGGGATACATCTCCTGTTTCTTTATTGGATGTTTTCATTATTGCAGCAGTATCTGCTTTTGAAGCTGTCTGCTGACTTTTTTGAACAGTCTCTGGGCTACCATCTGCTTTTCGTTTCTTGGACTTACGTTTATTTCGGTTTTTTTATCTTTCATGGACTTTTTGTCAAGGAAGCTGACTTTTTCTTCGAGTCTCTTAACTTGTTGCTGAATATTTTCAACAAGGACTTCAAGTTGTTTTCTGGCCAAAATTTCTATTTGCCATTTATCGAAATAATTTTCGGATTCAACTTGGCGGATCTCGTTGTTTTTAGTGGAACACTGCTGATCTTTTATTTCGATCTTTTCATAGGTTTTGGTTCCTTTTTCTTTAATGACTTCTATGTCATTTGATTCTTAGGTTGGGGTTTTCGATGGAGTAACCATTGAAAATATTTTTGGTGGAGTCCTTAGTGTTTTTGAACTCCGTCTATTTCCTGTAAGCAATAATTGGTCCTCCCCAGAATCCGTAGGACCGATCTCCGAAGAGAGTGGATTTTCCAGCTTGTCTGGATTGTCACCTCGTTTTAATCATTGCCATATTTTTTGTTGTTGTAACTTTTGTTTAGTTCCATAAACAGCTCAGTTACCTCTTCTATTCAGGTTTTTAAATTCAGCCGCCCCTATGGGATCAGACGCTGACCAATAAGCCGCACATTATGCATCAGACGCTATTGGGTTTCGTGGAGAGCTGGTTCTTCAGAGCGATATCTAATCTTTTGCTCCTAGTTCCTGAGAAGGTAACTCAGGTGTCTCAGCTCTTTGATTCAATAGATCCAACGCTCGTCGTTAGTTCACCTTTCGGCTATCCAGCGGGCACAACTTGGAGGTGACGATGCGATTTTGCTGCGCCAATATATAATTATCCAGAATTTATCGCAATATGAGAGGAAACGGCCCACACTTTGAATTTAGGAAATAAGACGAAGAACTGCGACGAGTTTTTAACAACCAAAGGTATTTTACTTCTTATGTGGAAAAAACAGACAAGTAGCAAAAGTTGATCAAAACGACTTTATGGTAGGTTTGTGCTCTACGTGCATGATTCGTTTAATAATTTTATTTAATTTTAGATATGGTGGAACGTGTGTTTCCACACCAGTGTCAGAGAATGCTGATTTGTTTATTCAGCTGATGTGGACGACAAACCTTAATGAATTGCAATTAGGTACCTTGGATCCGCATCCCACCCCTTTCTTTTGCATAATGGGTAGAGTTGGTATTAAATACAACTATACATCAATAATAAATAAATAAATAGACATGAACTCAAGTGGTATAGAAAGTTAACTTAGATCGAACAGAAACTTATTTAAACTTAGGCTCAAAATAATTAAAAAGTAGATATCACAGATTATTAAATAATAGTAAAATTATCAGTCTTTAAAAAAAATAAATTAAAATATCACGGATTATTAAAGGTTAGTAAAATTATCAGTTTTTAAAAAAATAAAATACATAAAATATAACAGATTGTTAAAGGTTAATAAGATGATCAGTCTTTAAAAAAAATTATAAAATAAATTTAATTAAAATATCACGAACTTGAAATTTACAAGTAAAAAAAATTAAACTTACGTTAAAATATCACAGATTAAAAAAAGGATAGTTACCAGTCGTATAAAAAAAAATTATTTAACTAAAGTAAGGGCTATATCACAGAGTTCAGTGGTTAGTATCTTACACAGTTAGTAAGTTAATAATTTAAGCTATTATAAATAAGTATAAACAACAGGTTCATAATGGCCGAAACAGGGTGTTTAGATTTTTTCTTTTTTTTTTAATATAAAAAATCTACATTTCAATGAAATTTTGTTTGGAAAATGCGTAAAACCATAGGGTTTTAATGTACATCAGGCACTTCGTGAAGATAAAATAAATAAATAAACAAATAAATAAATAAAACTCGACAGCAACAAATAATAAATCACCATACATTAGAACGGCGATGCGAAATGCAATTAATATTTTAAAAAATTATATCGCGTTTTTTTGTTCGACGTAATTACTTTGTTAATTATTTAAGATATTTTGGCGCAAGTTTCGCCGATTGATATTTAGAGGAATCACTCAACGCAAAATTCATTCGATATATTTCTTGTCCGGGTAAATATTGAACCTTTTTCGTTCGGACATAATAGGTTTTAGCGGATTTCTCTTTGACCTTTAGAATATTTTCGCGTATTTCATTTCGAATGCACTGCAAACGACTTTGCCTGGGAAGAGTTAACAACCCGTTATCATCTATAGCGTTCAACTTTCTTGCAAGTTTATAACTACTACCGTGCATCATCATATTAATACCAAATAAGGCATAATATGGTGACACGCCAGTAGAGCTATGGACGGCACTCCCTAAAGCACATGCTATGTCACCAAGGTGCACGCCCCAATCTCGTTTGTCATTTTTCAGGTATGATCGGATAGCAGCTAACAACGGTTCGATTGCGGTGCATAACCTGATGTTTAAAATGCATTACGCCGTATTTCGTCAGAAAATCAAATTCTCTAGCCACAAATTGTTATCCGTTATCGGAGGGAATTATATTCGGAACTCCGAATATATTAAAAACGTCTATTTGATGTATTTGCATTCCGTAACGCTTTCAACAAAACAAATTTGGACAAATGGTCCATTTCCTGTTTTAGACCTAGGATAGGGTCCAAAAAAGTCAATGTATAGCTTTTCAAACGGACGATTACTACAATAAGACGTAAGAATAGGGGACTAGACACTTGCGAGATACTTGGTTAGACGCTTTACATTGTTTACACACACTACAATTAGAAACATTTGCACGAACTTGACCAGTCAGGTTAGGCCAATAAAAGTACTGTCTAATACGGTTTAAGGTTTTGGCTATGCCACCATGGGCAACCTTCGGAGGATTATGGGCCATGCTTATTATTTCTTCCGTCATAGCTTAGCGGACCCAAAAAATCCATGAATGCTCTAGCATTTCTTCTTCACCTAACTTTCTAAAGACTTTTTTATAAACGTACCTGCCTTCTACTTTTAAATCAGGAAGTTCCTCTTTAGAATTATAAACCGTTTCAATTAAATCTATATATTCCTTCGACTGGAACTCCTCGGACTCCAAGTCTATTAACGGGGAAACATGTTCTAAGTCTGAAGAATATATGTGTACCCGAGAAAGAGTGTCTGGGACCACATTCACCGATCCATGCCCCCGACATACGGCCTGAATTTCATCACTGCCGTCACCGCCGCCATGCACTCCTTCTCGGTGACACTAGTTTCTCTGACTTTTATTAAATTTTTGCGAGAAGTACGCAATTGGGACTTCTTCGTCCTTCTTCTTCAGCGGGCCAGTCAGAGGGGCGGTCGGACTAGAAAAATTCTTAATGAACTTCCGATACCTCCCTGCTAGACCAAGTAGCATCCGAGACTGGCGGGGGGGTCTTGGGAACGGGAAGTTCGCTATTGCCTCCACCTTCGCGGGATCCGTTTTGAGCTTCCCACCACCAACAATGAACCCCAAATACTTCAGTTCTTTGAAGCAGAACTTCGATTTGTTCATGTTGATAGTGAGGTTTGCTTTACGCAAACACTCAGCCACTTCATCTATCAGGGTGATATGGGTCTCGAAATCTGGCGCCATTATGAGCAAGTCGTCCAAAAAACCAAACACAGTCTCTACTTCGTGCAGGGATTCTTGTCCATCAACTAACGTCAACTTTGGGCTGCATTGCAAAATCCAAAATGCATGACAGTAAAATGGTACAAGGGCCTCCCCGGTACCGCAAAGGCAGTCTTTTCGCTACTCTGCTTCTCCAGTGGTATCTGCCAGAATGCTCCTTTCAAATCGATACTCCTTATGAAGAACGTATCTGGAAACCGGCTGAGGAGCCCCTCGATGTGCGGGAGTGGGTTGGCGTTTTTCTTCGTCAGTGAATTCGCATTGCGAGAATTCAGGCAAAACCGATTCTTGCCGGGTTTCCGCAAGAGAACCACTGGCGGACACCAAGGGCTCTCGCTCTTTTCAATAACGCCGAGGCTCAACATCCGGTCCAATTCTTCGTACAACATGGCTTCCACCGCTGGAAAACAGGGTAGTGGCGCTGTTTCACAGGGACCGCATCTCCTGTATACATCACATGCTCCATGAACGCCGTTTCCGAGACCGTCGCGATCAAAATTAAGAAATTTCCGCCGAACCGCATCTAATCTGGCCTACTGGTCCGGAGACAACTGGTGGGCGTTCAATTAATCTAAATCATGAACAGTGACGCGACTAATAATACTTGCGGCTAACTGGAACGCTCTCCAGAAGTCTACCCCAAGGTAGATCTCCTGGTCCAAATTTCGAACGAGATAGAGCGTGAGTCCCTCTATTTTGCCATTATATCTAACATTAAGTTTAATTTTGCCCTCAATACTTTGACTTCTACCGTAAGCTGTCTTGACCCCAGATTTAAATGGTGGTGTATTACCTTTGAGTTCTTCGACTAGTTCCCTACAATTTTTCCCGATTATGCTTACGCTAGGCCCCACTTTCTAGTAAGCCTAAAAATTCTTTTTGTCCTACCTTTATTTTGGCGTAAGGTCTCGGATCTGAACTTAAATTTATAATCGTAGAGGAAATCCGCTTTTGCGTCTCTTTCCTCGCTCTAGAGCGTGTTCTAGCTTTGGGCACGTTTTTAGAACGTACATAAATTTCACTATTAAAAATTCTCTGCCTAGCTCATTATCCCTTTGAATCCGAACATGTAAGGGCTGAATTGGGAAGAAATTCCTTTTTACCTTGTCGCTATCTTCAATATTCGATTTTAATTTTCTTTCGCGTTTTAAAATTGTAATTTTAGGCCCGTCCTCTACCGCAAGAGGACTTTTTAACATCTCTATTTTACCATCTACTTGTAATTGTAAAACTAAAGAGGAGTCTGACCCTGATTCCCTCTGAGCTTTAGCGTCCCGTATCCGGTTTCCCGGATTACATCGGTTACACCGTGGAGTTATAACGCCTTCCTGACCATATTTGTAACAAAAAATGGTTCGTGTGTCCGACTCGCTGTCGAAATAAGTGTGGCTTGCAGTTCCAGCACACAAAAGTGGACACATCCGCATATCTCAGTGGAGGATTTTTCAGGCGTGCTCCACGGAATTGGTATGCAGCCAATTGCTAATCAGAGGGCTGCTCCTACTCTTCACTTTAAAAGGCTGCGGATTTAGTGTTTTTCGCGAACAATCACTTATATCCCGAATGAAAAGAAAATCGCTGATGGAGATAAAAAAAAAATTATTGCAAGCTAACCCAAACGGAAAAATTTTATTTAGAGGAGACAACAAATTGCTGATCAACAATAAACTTTTTGTTTACAAGTTGTCGCATGGCTTACTTGTCAAATCAACAGCAGAGAAGTCATTTCTAACTGAGCTGTTTGGTGACAACTACAACAAATACATTGCCAGCAGCTAGGGACTGAAGTTGGCTCCGTTTTCGAATGATCCAATCCCATCCAACAACCACCCTCGAGCGCCACCTACCGTTCAAAGGATACAAGGGTTGGAGATATGTACTAGTCAATAGGTAACTACTGTCGTCTGCCACCACTTAAATAATATATTGAATACAATTAGTATATGTTGTTGTAATATTACTGGCCTCAAAAACAAACTTTTGCAACCAGATTTTTTTAAGTATTTTCAAGATTTTGATATCATAATTTTAATTGAAACTTTTATTGAAGCTCATAACCAAAATCAAATATTTTAAAGATTTTAAGGTAATGTTCACTGCTATAAGAGTTAATAATAATGGACGAGCCAGTGGGGGTATTTTATGCGGTATTAAAAAACATCTATTAGAAAATTTTGTAAACTTTAAAACTATTGAAGAGAAAATAATTTTTGACGTGATTAGTAAAAACCAACACTATTACATTATACCTATTTATGTAAACTGTAATAACTGGGCAAACGAATTCAATCAGAGGGTAGATTTTATGAATAGAAAAACATATGAGAACATTTTGATTATTGGAGACTTAAATTCTAGAATTGATAAATATCAAAATTTTTCTGACAACTTTTTAGTTTCGCGTAATATTCTCTCATATCCAAGAAACTCAAAAGATGATATTTTAAATAGCAATGGAAGAGTTTGATTGAATTTATTACAGATTTCGGATTATACATATTAAATGGTTGTTCTAATAGTGATAAGGCTGGTGATTTAACTTTTGTAAGTGGCCAAGGGAAATGCATCCTTGACTTTGCCGTAATGTCAACTAACTGGCTGGCTTTTTTCGAAGATTTTGAGGTTGCTATGGTGAACTTTTCAGCCCACTTTCCTACTATTGTCAAAATAAAAATTTCTGAGTCAATTCAACGTGCAAACTCCAACTTTTTCAAGCTAAAATGGTCAGAAAACAACGCAACGCTATATAAAAAACTCTTAAATCGACATTCGTGCTCTTTACTTCAGCAATCTACCCACACGGTCGAAGAAATAAGTCAAAGTATAAATAAAGTTATTATAGCTGCAGCTCCTTTTGCACATAAAACTTCCAAAAAATTTGTAGCAAAAAATCCTTGGTATAACAATGATTGCAAGCGTCTACGAAAACTCTCGTTTGTTTATTTGAAGTTCTTTAGAACTACCAATTCACAGTTTTTCAAAAGTTATTACTTACGATTCAATAAAAATTACAAAGATATTTGCAAAACTAAGAAAATATCTTATTTAAGAAATAAAGCCGAAGACTTGAAAAAATGCACCAACTCTAAACAGTTCTGGACTACAGTACGCGAACTAGGTGAAAGTTTTCGTTGGAAGCTGAGTTGCTGGCTGCTCATCTTAAAACATTACTCTCAGTTAACCAAAACCTTCACAACCTTCGAGTATGCTTTACCAAATACCCGCGTGAATGAACTCGGTGTCGATTTTTCTCTCTTGGAATTGGAAACAATTCTTAAGAATTGTAAAAACGGTAAGAGTCCAGGCATTGAAGGAATTCCAGTCGAATTTTACAAGAAGAGCACAACGGATTTCAAAAACTACTTGGTTAACTTTAATAATAAAGTTTACAACTCCTTGTCTGCTGATGCTAATTTCAAAAAATACTTGAATTTTGCTATATTTAAAAAGGGTGATGCCAACGAAGTCGAGAATTATGGAGGTATTTCAATATTAAATTCTATAAGAAAGATTTTTTCAGCAATTTTGTATGAACGGCTTTCTAAGTGGATAGAAAATAACAATCATCTAAGCATTTTTCAAGCTGGTTTTCGACCGGGTTTTTCGACGACGGACCAAATTTTTGCAATTTCCAGCATGGCTCAAAAATGTATAGATAACAAAAAAAGCTTTACACTTGTTTTGTAGACTTCAAAGCTGCCTTTGACAAAGACAACGGAGAAGCCCTTATCTATAAATTATCTTGTATGGGTTTATCTCGAAAATTCCTTCAAATGTCTGAAAGACTCATTTCTTTGACTGACGCAAAAGTATGGGATGGTTTGAAGTTCTTAAACCAATTTGAAACTTCGGCAGGAGTACCTTAAGGCTGTATTCTCAGTCCGTTACTGTTTGCCTTATATGTAGACGAAGTCCTTGACAATCTTCCTGGAGGAGTTAGTTACGCAAATACCCTAATAAAAGTTCTGCTATATGCTGGCGATCAAGTAATTTTTGCTGATAAACCTTCAACACTTCAAATGCAAATAAACCGCCTAAGTTCATTTTGTGATACTTGGGATCTTCATATAAATTCTTTAAAACTAAGATTTTAATCTGTGAAGGTAGGTAATCAAGAAGACGGCCGGAAGAAAAATGGTTTATCAACGCGGTCAGTATTGATATTGTACAGGAATTTAAGTACTTGGGTGTCCTTTTGACTTATAACCTAAACTTTTGCAAGCACGTTAAAGAAAAAAGTCAAGAAGCTAGACTAGCTTTAAACATAATGTGGCCAACATTTTTTTCAAACCAAAACATCGATTTAAGATCTAAATATCAGGTTTTTAACGCAACAATTAATACTTGCATGACATAAGGTGTCCAAGTCTTTGGTTACAAATATTTCGATAATTTGGAACTCGTAAAGACTCTTTCATTTACCAAGCTGCACTCCAAATTATGCAATATACCTAGAATCAGGGATAACGCCAATCTACATTAAAAACTTGAAGACTAGGGTGGATTACATTGTAAGAACAATGAAAACAAACGACAGATCACTCCATAGAATGTTATTAAAAAACTTGTTACTAAGAAATGCGAATCCGTTCAAAGAGTGGAAGCTGTTGGCACTTGACCACGAATCAGTCTTACATCTGTCAGAAGATCGAATTGAAGACTGTCAAAAACAGTTTGCAGAGGTTATAGCTCTAGTAGACCAAAAATTATTTCAGGATAATGTAGCCAAAGCAGCTTTAGCAGCCTCGAGAAACCACTACAAAAAATTGAACCATCAGCTTCTTACCGCTCATAACTACATTTGTAATAATCTTTCGGGCATTCAAATAAGTTTCATTTTTAGAACGAGAGTCGAAATCTTAAATCTTAATTTCATCCCGCATCCACAAGATTTGCCACAGCTCTGTAATCTTTGTAATAGAAGAGAAAATGAAGATATGTACCACTTCGTGGCCAAGTGTCCCATTCTTCAAGAGGTCCGAAGATTACACTTTGGAGTTTGCTTTTTTACTTTAGACATTTTTCTTTGAAATCTTTAATGGAGAAAAGGGATGGTTGTGCGTAGCCAAATATATTCAAGACGCTCTTAATTATAGAAATCAATTCCCTAGCTGATTGGCTCGATTACCTATTTAATTAATTTATAAAAGCAGTAGTTTAGTCCAATTAAATTTTCTTTTTTTGTGTTTTAAATCACTTCAAAATTAATATCACATAGTCTAAAAGGCTAATACCTGTAAAATAAACACATTAAAGATTATATCTATTCTTGTGTTCCAAATCATGTCAAAATGGGTATTCCTAAATTGTATATTACATAAACTGATTCTTATTATAAAAACTATTTTATTGTATATAATATTTATGAGCAATCTTAGTTTGTTAAATCAATAAAACTTATTCAAAACTTATTTGTGTTTCAAATTACATCAAAATTGAGACACATATTATGAAGAAAAGAATAGTTAGCTTTTTGTACAAGTTTTTGATAACTTGCATCTTTATTATATTTTTATTTATGAATATCATAAGAAATATCATTTCAGACAGAGGGCAGCGATTTTTTTTTTTTTTAGATTTTTTTTTAAATGCATTTTTATTTCATATTAACTTATAACTATCTTAAAGCTAGACAAAAATGTTTAAAACTAGCCTAATTATCAATTACTTACAACTAATTTACTGGCCCTTTACGGGCGCTCTAAATTAAACAATAACTCTTAGAACTAATGTCTTTCGACCTAAAAACTATTTTAATTAAATGTAATTTTTTTTTTATTTTATTTTATATTTCAAGGAAACTTTTACAAAAAAACTTGGTATCTTATCATTTTTTTTTTTTTTTTTTTTTTTTTTTTACTTATAAACTAAACCTAAATATATATTAAAAATAATTAAAACTAAATAAAACTAACTCATACTAACTAAAAATAACTTAAACTACTTAAAATACCTAATAATACTTAAAACTACTTAAAAACTAGAACAGCCACAGCAGCATTTTTTTTCGTTTTTTAATTTTTTTTTGTTTATTTTTTATATGCATGCAGCCACACAACAACATGCAACCCACCCATACATGTACATACGCACATACATATACGTTCGCACATACATGTACAGACACGCAGATACATGCACGTATGCCCCCGCATACATACATATTTAAATTTTTTTTTTTGGTGCCACCCCGACTGTTCCCTATACCTCATGCCCTAAATCTATGTAAGTCGGCCAAGATATACCATCTTCATCGACTTTAAATATCACGATGCTGTTCAGAGAGCCACCAGAACTGGTTCTCCAGTAGACGGCAGCGTTGCCATGACCTTATTCTTATATAAAATTTTGTAAAACCTTATGATGAAAAAGTAAAGAATCTATCTATCTATCTATCTAACGCCGTTTTCAAAGTTGGCCAGTCGAACTGATTATCCACCTGAAACTGCCAGAACCAGTCATAAGCGAGTCCTGAAAGCAGTAGGTGGAAATCTCTCACGATTTCATTCCAAGAACACCCATACCGACTCTGCAATTTTTCCAGTCGAAAGACACAATCTTCAACGGTCAGTTTGTTGGTCAGACCATCGAATTTTAAGCCCCACTTAATTTATCGGGGTCTTATACCCTGAATGCATACAGGACTGATATAAGGGCAGGATACGGGAATGGAAAAGGCGTGGGTTAAGACGTTTGAAGGTTTCCAGGTTGAACATAAAAAGTAGGTTGATTGCCCAAGGAGATGGGTAAGGCATTTCACACGCCACTGTCGGAACTGGTCTTCTAGGTTGGTGTCTTACAAATATACTCCTAGCTGAATCAGCTGAAGGAATAACTGGCACTGGTGGTGGTCTTGCAGGAGCAGGGTTTTACATTGGCATTGGAGTCGGGCCCAAAGGCCAAGAATTTTGGACATAGGGGCCCCTGTCGAAGCTGGAAACTTGTTTAGTCACTGCGGGAGCAGAGCCACCCAAGTACAAAGTTTTAAACAAGTCGCTAAGCTGAGTATGGATCTCGTCCTTATATAGCGACTTCCTGCTGCATCGCTTGATAACAGGTAGCTACACTTTTTAAAACGGTTAAATTTATATAAGATTTCAAATCCTCTGTGATATAATTTTTTTTAGTTGGTTTTAGGAACAGACTAGACTAAACATTCTAAAATCTACTAAACCCATGATTAGAGAAATCGGTATAAGGCCGGTCATCATAATCCCTGCAGTTGGACTAACACTGTCGTTGGTACCAAAAGTTTCTCGCCTAGGGGATACCTATTCGGCCACTCCGCCCCTGAGATCACTATAAGATGGAGCCGAGATCGAATCCTCAATGGCACCATCATGCCCCTCTGGTGAACAAACATTAGAACTACCTACTTGGTGGGATGCGGATCGCACATGTCGCTCGGAAATAAGCGGAGAATGCAAAACTCTTTGACTTACGGCTGGGTTTAAATTGTCAGTAGCAGACCTCGTAATTCTAGTCTCATCTTCTATTGCAGCATCTCTTATCAGCTGATTAATACGATTTTCTTCTTTCTTATACGTGTAGGCCATATTCACTTTTGATCAACGTATTGCACAAGAATGACGAAAATCTACGAATATTAACGGAAAGATACAATAACAAGTGGTGAGTTTAATAGAAAATGGCGTTTGTATATCGTAAGACTTCTTTAAGAAAAAATATATGACGAATGGCGTTACTAGACAACCAAAAAGAACCGTTGAGTCTTTCCAAAAAAAAAGAAAATGTAACAATAAAAAAAGGATCCTTAATTCTTCTAAATCTACTGAAATCTGTTTGCAAGCAAAGAAAATTAAAATAAGTAAATGAAATTTTGTTAAATCCAAATTAATCAAAAAAAAATGTTTAATTTGAACAGAACAAACAAAAATATGAATATTGTAACAGTAACAGTCAAAATTATTGTAACGAAAAATCAAAAAAAAATATGTAAATATTTGATGAAAGAAAACTGTATGTGAATTAATAACAAAAAACACAAGAAAAATATGAATATAAAATAACTCAAAATATTGAATTAATTATTTTCGAGATAAAAAAATCCGAAAAAAATAAAGAAATCGAAAAAATGTATAAGTAACAAAATAAAAAAAAATATCAAAAATCTTGAAGTCATTATCTTTGCAAACGAAAACCAAAATTGAATAACAAAAAAAGTAAATTAATAATGATAAACTTAATAAATTAACGAAGAAACAATAATCTCATACTTGCTTTATAACAAAAAAACGGAAGAGTAACAAAAGACGTAACTAAAAATTTAATAAAGTTTTTGAAAATTTTAAGTAACTTTTTCTTCACAAAAAGATCCTAAATTTCCGAACAGAAGGTAAAAGGGCTTAAGTCGACTTAAGCCAAAAATTACTTTTTAATATTTAAATTAAATGACAATTTAGCTACATTTCTGAGTCTTTAGATTGTTCCTATTCCATCTAGAAGTCAGGATTGGTAAAACGGCTTAATTCCAGCGTATTTAAAAATTTGCAAATTTTTCGTCTGATTTTGTTTTGGCTTAAGTATAACTAAGCCGTTTAACAAAAACTTATAATTTCAGTTTTTTGATAAGAAGGAAAATTTTAAGTAAAATTAAGCCACTTTTCCAAAAAAAAATTTTTTTGTAGTTAATTGACATAAGCCTTTTTACCAAAATGGAATCTGTAATTTTGTTTGAACTATGTGAACCACTTTTTCAAACGAAAAAAAAAAATTTAAAAAATTTCCGTTTGGAACAACGATTTGACTGACATAAGCCACTTTACCCGCAACATTTTTCAAATAAAGGCTGTTTTAAATTCAAATAAGCCGTTTTACTCCGATCAAAGTATACTGGATTAATAAAAAACTAAAGGTGAGACTGATTTATGTAGACATAAGCCATTGTAATTTAAATTGTGAAAGCGTAAATACGGTCGTTTGATACAAGTGAAATAAGTGTATAATATTTAAAAAATCGTTGTATGAGTATATAAATGAAAGTGTTTTGTGAATAATATAATATTAGAAACAAATGAATTAACAAAAATCAGAATAAGAAATAGTTTTGAAACACAAAAAGGATTTAAACAAAAATAAAAAAAAAAACATTTACAATAATTGCGTTGTATTAACTATCATAAAGAAAAAATTTTTTTTTAACAATCAAAATAAATAGAGCAATGCAAATCATTCTTTTATGGCGTTTGAAAGGCGCTATAATAATACGACTACGAATCCTGAACTTAAAGAATGAATTAAATCTGAAGTATTCTGTCTTTGTAGTGTGTTGAGTGTCAATATATCTACGTGATTGATGTTGTTATTTTTAATTTTCATTTTATTTCACATACCTAATACATACAATATATTCAGGCAGTGATGGCAAACACTAAGATAAGGATTTTGCTGCGGAAAATTATTAATGAAATTTGTATCATAAAATGAATCAAACATGTTGACTATTAAATTATACACCAAACATCACTCCTTTTTCGGAACAGTTCTTAAATTTATAAATCATAAAAAGCAATTTGGCATTTGACCAATAGATATTTAAGTATTACACAGCATCTAAGTAAATAAATTATGAGGCCGTTCATGCAAACTTTTATATCAACTTATCATTTTACACTTGAATGAATTGAATACGCTTATTATTTATACCAATATTAAACCCTTAAGAAAAAAAAGAGTGTGTGTACTTATGTACACGCGCTAGAAGGGAAACTTGAAAGAATTTTTTCTTTCATAATTCTATGTCAGCTAAAACATATTTCAATTTCATTGAAACCGGTTACAAATTTTTGTTGGTGCCACCCCGACTGTTCCCTATACCTCATGCCCTAAATCTATGTAAGTCGGCCAAGATATACCATCTTCATCGACTTTAAATATCACGATGCTGTTCAGAGAGCCACCAGAACTGGTTCTCCAGTAGACGGCAGCGTTGCCATGACCTTATTCTTATATAAAATTTTGTAAAACCTTATGATGAAAAAGTAAAGAATCTATCTATCTATCTATCTAACGCCGTTTTCAAAGTTGGCCAGTCGATCTGATTATCCACCTGAAACTGCCAGAACCAGTCATAAGCGAGTCCTGAAAGCAGTAGGTGGAAATCTCTCAAGATTTCATTCCAAGAACACCCATACCGACTCTGCAATTTTTCCAGTCGAAAGACACAATCTTCAACGGTCAGTTTGTTGGTCAGACCATCGAATTTTAAGCCCCACTTGTCTACATTTATCGGGGTCTTATACCCTGAATGCATACAGGACTGATATAAGGGCAGGATACGGGAATGGAAAAGGCGTGGGTTAAGACGTTTGAAGGTTTCCAGGTTGAACATAAAAAGTAGGTTGATTGCCCAAGGAGATGGGTAAGGCATTTCACACGCCACTGTCGGAACTGGTCTTCTAGGTTGGTGTCTTACAAATACACTCCTAGCTGAATCAGCTGAAGGAATAACTGGCACTGGTGGTGGTCTTGCAGGAGCAGGGTTTTACATTGGCATTGGAGTCGGGCCCAAAGGCCAAGAATTTTGGACATAGGGGCCCCTGTCGAAGCTGGAAACTTGTTTAGTCACTGCGGGAGCAGAGCCACCCAAGTACAAAGTTTTAAACAAGTCGCTAAGCTGAGTATGGATCTCGTCCTTATATAGCGACTTCCTGCTGCATCGCTTGTTAACAGGTAGCTACACTTTTTAAAACGGTTAAATTTATATAAGATTTCAAATCCTCTGTGATATAATTTTTTTTAGTTGGTTTTAGGAACAGACTAGACTAAACATTCTAAAATCTCCTAAACCCATGATTAGAGAAATCCGTATAAGGCCGGTCATCATAATCCCTGCAGTTGGACTAACAGTGTCGTTGGTACCAAAAGTTTCTCGCCTAGGGGATACCTATTCGGCCACTGCGCCCCTGAGATCACTATAAGATGGAGCCGAGATCGAATCCTCAATGGCACCATCATGCCCCTCTGGTGAACAAACATTAGAACTACCTACTTGGTGGGATGCGGATCGCACATGTCGCTCGGAAATAAGCGGAGAATGCAAAACTCTTTGACTTACGGCTGGGTTTAAATTGTCAGTAGCAGACCTCGTAATTCTAGTCTCATCTTCTATTTCAGCATCTCTTATCAGCTGATTAATACGATTTTCTTCTTTCTTATACGTGTAGGCCATATTCACTTTTGATCAACGTATTGCACAAGAAAGACGAATATCTACGAATATTAACGGAAAGATACAATAACAAGTGGTGAGTTTAATAGAAAATGGCGTTTGTATATCGTAAGACTTCTTTAAGAAAAAATATATGACGAATGGCGTTACTAGACAACCAAAAAGAACCGTTGAGTCTTTCCAAAAAAAAAAGAAAATGTAACAATAAAAAAAGGATCCTTAATTCTTCTAAATCTACTGAAATCTGTTTGCAAGCAAAGAAAATTAAAATAAGTAAATGAAATTTTGTTAAATCCAAATTAATCAAAAAAAATGTTTAATTTGAACAGAACAAACAAAAATATGAATATTGTAACAGTAACAGTCAAAATTATTGTAACGAAAAATCAAAAAAAAAAATGTAAATATTTGATGAAAGAAAACTGTATGTGAATTAATAACAAAAAACACAAGAAAAATATGAATATAAAATAACTCAAAATATTGAATTAATTATTTTCGAGATAAAAAAATCCGAAAAAAATAAAGAAATCGAAAAAATGTATAAGTAACAAAATAAAAAAAAATATCAAAAATCTTGAAGTCATTATCTTTGCAAACGAAAACCAAAATTGAATAACAAAAAAAGTAAATTAATAATGATAAACTTAATAAATTAACGAAAAAACAATAATCTCATACTTGCTTTATAACAAAAAAACGTAACAAAAGAGTAACAAAAGACGTAACTAAAAATTTAATAAAGTTTTTGAAAATTTTAAGTAACTTTTTCTTCACAAAAAAATCCTAAATTTCCGAACAGAAGGTAAAAGGGCTTAAGTCGACTTAAGCCAAAAATTACTTTTTAATATTTAAATTAAATGACAATTTAGCTACATTTCTGAGTCTTTAGATTGTTCCTATTCCATCTAGAAGTCAGGATTGGTAAAACGGCTTAATTCCAGCGTATTTAAAAATTTGCAAATTTTTCGTCTGATTTTGTTTTGGCTTAAGTATAACTAAGCCGTTTAACAAAAACTTATAATTTCAGGTTTTTGATAAGAAGGAAAATTTTAAGTAAAATTAAGCCACTTTTCCAAAAAAAAATTTTTTTGTAGTTAATTGACATAAGCCTTTTTACCAAAATGGAATCTGTAATTTTGTTTGAACTATGTGAACCACTTTTTCAAACGAAAAAAAAAAATTTAAAAAATTTCCGTTTGGAACAACGATTTGACTGACATAAGCCACTTTACCCGCAACATTTTTCAAATAAAGGCTGTTTTAAATTCAAATAAGCCGTTTTACTCCGATCAAAGTATACTGGATTAATAAAAAACTAAAGGTGAGACTGATTTATGTAGACATAAGCCATTGTAATTTAAATTGTGAAAGCGTAAATACGGTCGTTTGATACAAGTGAAATAAGTGTATAATATTTAAAAAATCGTTGTATGAGTATATAAATGAAAGTGTTTTGTGAATAATATAATATTAGAAACAAATGAATTAACAAAAATCAGAATAAGAAATAGTTTTGAAACACAAAAAGGATTTAAACAAAAATAAAAAAAAAAACATTTACAATAATTGCGTTGTATTAACTATCATAAAGAAAAAATTTTTTTTTAACAATCAAAATAAATAGAGCAATGCAAATCATTCTTTTATGGCGTTTGAAAGGCGCTATAATAATACGACTACGAATCCTGAACTTAAAGAATGAATTAAATCTGAAGTATTCTGTCTTTGTAGTGTGTTGAGTGTCAATATATCTACGTGATTGATGTTGTTATTTTTAATTTTCATTTTATTTCACATACCTAATACATACAATATATTCAGGCAGTGATGGCAAACACTAAGATAAGGATTTTGCTGCGGAAAATTATTAATGAAATTTGTATCATAAAATGAATCAAACATGTTGACTATTAAATTATACACCAAACATCACTCCTTTTTCGGAACAGTTCTTAAATTTATAAATCATAAAAAGCAATTTGGCATTTGACCAATAGATATTTAAGTATTACACAGCATCTAAGTAAATAAATTATGAGGCCGTTCATGCAAACTTTTATATCAACTTATCATTTTACACTTGAATGAATTGAATACGCTTATTATTTATACCAATATTAAACCCTTAAGAAAAAAAAGAGTGTGTGTACTTATGTACACGCGCTAGAAGGGAAACTTGAAAGAATTTTTTCTTTCATAATTCTATGTCAGCTAAAACATATTTCAATTTCATTGAAACCGGTTACAAATTTTTGTTGGTGCCACCCCGACTGTTCCCTATACCTCATGCCCTAAATCTATGTAAGTCGGCCAAGATATACCATCTTCATCGACTTTAAATATCACGATGCTGTTCAGAGAGCCACCAGAACTGGTTCTCCAGTAGACGGCAGCGTTGCCATGACCTTATTCTTATATAAAATTTTGTAAAACCTTATGATGAAAAAGTAAAGAATCTATCTATCTATCTATCTAACGCCGTTTTCAAAGTTGGCCAGTCGATCTGATTATCCACCTGAAACTGCCAGAACCAGTCATAAGCGAGTCCTGAAAGCAGTAGGTGGAAATCTCTCAAGATTTCATTCCAAGAACACCCATACCGACTCTGCAATTTTTCCAGTCGAAAGACACAATCTTCAACGGTCAGTTTGTTGGTCAGACCATCGAATTTTAAGCCCCACTTGTCTACATTTATCGGGGTCTTATACCCTGAATGCATACAGGACTGATATAAGGGCAGGATACGGGAATGGAAAAGGCGTGGGTTAAGACGTTTGAAGGTTTCCAGGTTGAACATAAAAAGTAGGTTGATTGCCCAAGGAGATGGGTAAGGCATTTCACACGCCACTGTCGGAACTGGTCTTCTAGGTTGGTGTCTTACAAATACACTCCTAGCTGAATCAGCTGAAGGAATAACTGGCACTGGTGGTGGTCTTGCAGGAGCAGGGTTTTACATTGGCATTGGAGTCGGGCCCAAAGGCCAAGAATTTTGGACATAGGGGCCCCTGTCGAAGCTGGAAACTTGTTTAGTCACTGCGGGAGCAGAGCCACCCAAGTACAAAGTTTTAAACAAGTCGCTAAGCTGAGTATGGATCTCGTCCTTATATAGCGACTTCCTGCTGCATCGCTTGTTAACAGGTAGCTACACTTTTTAAAACGGTTAAATTTATATAAGATTTCAAATCCTCTGTGATATAATTTTTTTTAGTTGGTTTTAGGAACAGACTAGACTAAACATTCTAAAATCTCCTAAACCCATGATTAGAGAAATCCGTATAAGGCCGGTCATCATAATCCCTGCAGTTGGACTAACAGTGTCGTTGGTACCAAAAGTTTCTCGCCTAGGGGATACCTATTCGGCCACTGCGCCCCTGAGATCACTATAAGATGGAGCCGAGATCGAATCCTCAATGGCACCATCATGCCCCTCTGGTGAACAAACATTAGAACTACCTACTTGGTGGGATGCGGATCGCACATGTCGCTCGGAAATAAGCGGAGAATGCAAAACTCTTTGACTTACGGCTGGGTTTAAATTGTCAGTAGCAGACCTCGTAATTCTAGTCTCATCTTCTATTTCAGCATCTCTTATCAGCTGATTAATACGATTTTCTTCTTTCTTATACGTGTAGGCCATATTCACTTTTGATCAACGTATTGCACAAGAAAGACGAATATCTACGAATATTAACGGAAAGATACAATAACAAGTGGTGAGTTTAATAGAAAATGGCGTTTGTATATCGTAAGACTTCTTTAAGAAAAAATATATGACGAATGGCGTTACTAGACAACCAAAAAGAACCGTTGAGTCTTTCCAAAAAAAAAAGAAAATGTAACAATAAAAAAAGGATCCTTAATTCTTCTAAATCTACTGAAATCTGTTTGCAAGCAAAGAAAATTAAAATAAGTAAATGAAATTTTGTTAAATCCAAATTAATCAAAAAAAATGTTTAATTTGAACAGAACAAACAAAAATATGAATATTGTAACAGTAACAGTCAAAATTATTGTAACGAAAAATCAAAAAAAAAAATGTAAATATTTGATGAAAGAAAACTGTATGTGAATTAATAACAAAAAACACAAGAAAAATATGAATATAAAATAACTCAAAATATTGAATTAATTATTTTCGAGATAAAAAAATCCGAAAAAAATAAAGAAATCGAAAAAATGTATAAGTAACAAAATAAAAAAAAATATCAAAAATCTTGAAGTCATTATCTTTGCAAACGAAAACCAAAATTGAATAACAAAAAAAGTAAATTAATAATGATAAACTTAATAAATTAACGAAAAAACAATAATCTCATACTTGCTTTATAACAAAAAAACGTAACAAAAGAGTAACAAAAGACGTAACTAAAAATTTAATAAAGTTTTTGAAAATTTTAAGTAACTTTTTCTTCACAAAAAAATCCTAAATTTCCGAACAGAAGGTAAAAGGGCTTAAGTCGACTTAAGCCAAAAATTACTTTTTAATATTTAAATTAAATGACAATTTAGCTACATTTCTGAGTCTTTAGATTGTTCCTATTCCATCTAGAAGTCAGGATTGGTAAAACGGCTTAATTCCAGCGTATTTAAAAATTTGCAAATTTTTCGTCTGATTTTGTTTTGGCTTAAGTATAACTAAGCCGTTTAACAAAAACTTATAATTTCAGTTTTTTGATAAGAAGGAAAATTTTAAGTAAAATTAAGCCACTTTTCCAAAAAAAAAATTTTTTTGAAGTTAATTGACATAAGCCTTTTTACCAAAATGGAATCTGTAATTTTGTTTGAACTATGTGAACCACTTTTCCAAACGAAAAAAAAAATTAAAAAAATTTCCGTTTGGAACAACGATTTAACTGACATAAGCCACTTTACCCGCAACATTTTTCAAATAAAGGCTGTTTTAAATTCAAATAAGCCGTTTTACTCCGATCAAAGTATACTGGATTAATAAAAAACTAAAGGTGAGACTGATTTATGTAGACATAAGCCATTGTAATTTAAATTGTGAAAGCGTAAATACGGTCGTTTGATACAAGTGAAATAAGTGTATAATATTTAAAAAATCGTTGTATGAGTATATAAATGAGTGTTTTGTGAATAATATAATATTAGAAACAAATGAATTAACAAAAATCAGAATAAGAAATAGTTTTGAAACACAAAAAGGATTTAAACAAAAATAAAAAAAAAAACATTTACAATAATTGCGTTGTATTAACTATCATAAAGAAAACATTTTTTTTAACAATCAAAATAAATAGAGCAATGCAAATCATTCTTTTATGGCGTTTGAAAGGCGCTATAATAATACGACTACGAATCCTGAACTTAAAGAATGAATTAAATCTGAAGTATTCTGTCTTTGTAGTGTGTTGAGTGTCAATATATCTACGTGATTGATGTTGTTATTTTTAATTTTCATTTTATTTCACATACCTAATACATACAATATATTCAGGCAGTGATGGCAAACACTAAGATAAGGATTTTGCTGCGGAAAATTATTAATGAAATTTGTATCATAAAATGAATCAAACATGTTTACTATTAAATTATACACCAAACATCACTCCTTTTTCGGAACAGTTCTTAAATTTATAAATCATAAAAAGCAATTTGGCATTTGACCAATAGATATTCAAGTATTACACAGCATCTAAGTAAATAAATTATGAGGCCGTTCATGCAAACTTTTATATCAACTTATCATTTTACACTTGAATGAATTGAATATGCTTATTATTTATACCAATATTAAACCCTTAAGAAAAAAAAGAGTGTGTGTACTTATGTACACGCGCTAGAAGGGAAACTTGAAAGAATTTTTTCTTTCATAATTCTATGTCAGCTAAAACATATTTCAATTTCATTGAAACCGGTTACAAATTTTTTTAGTAAACGTGTCGTGATAACGGTTTGACAGACATAGACATTTTTACACCCAACGCTGCAAAAGAAGTTTTACTTCAAAAGTTTTACTTCAAATTGTATTTTCTTTTTTATTTATTTATGCATATATTTATAATAGAAATTTAAAAAAAAATAGGTTCCGCTTATCACATTTTTAATAATTTTTTTTTAATGCAGAAAATGAAGCTTCTTTTGACTCGTCACGAATAGTTTTTTTTCAGTTGGAATCAAAAATGATTGACGTACATTGGTTATAGATACTTTTAGCATTCTATAACGGTTTACACGATTCCAATCAAGCTAGTAACCTAGAGACCAGCTACAAGAAGTTTGATGTTTCGCATTCTCACAAAAAAAATGGAAAATAGGCATGCGAAAATTGAAATTGAAATTTTCATATTTTGCTTTGGTGCTATTCCTTTGTCTTTTCTTGCATTCCTCGTCAGGAATCGATTATAAACAATTTAATTAGAGTTCCGGCTGATCGGCGAACGTTCCGAGTTACGTCGAAAACTTGAAATATGGTCGGTTTTATATTTTGTGGCAGTGTACAGTAAAAATAAATTAAAATTAATATAAAAGTAAAATATTGTTAAAAAATTCTTGAAAACAAATTATTAAAAAAGTGCAAGTGGATTAAGGAATTGCCCCTCGCCGGAATCAGAAAATAAAAACGAAATAATGATGTATTAGCGAATTGAAGCTGTGTTTTTTAGACCTCCCAAGCAACACACACATAGTCACAAAAAGAGATTAGATCCCAAATCGTTCTTTTCAAAACCAAAATCTTGGTGTTAGTAGCGGATCCTATTTATTGAAACGAAATCGCCATAAGAATACCTCTTCTTAGATGTTGGCTTTTTTTCATCTTGTTAACGCAGACTCTATTTGGGAAATTTATAATTTCCCAAATAGGTATATAATTTATCAAATTTAACCAAACATTTTAACTCAATTGACACACGGCCTAAACCAATACTTTTTTGCTTTGAAAACAACGATTACGGAACTGGCCTTTTTTTAGTGACTGAATGTGTTGCTTGGCAGTTCTAAATAAAAAAATCTTCAATTCGTTAATACATCAGCATTTCGTTTTTATTTGGTGATACCGCCGCGGGGTAATTCCCACATCCACTTGCACTTTTTTAATATTTGTTTCCAAGAAGTTTTTAACAATATTTTTATTTTTTAACAATATTAATTTAATTTTTCAAAATAAAAATTAATTGACAACACAACTATTGAGAAACTTCAAAACAAATATTGTTGAAAAAACAGTTTGCGCATTGCTCTAGATGGCGCTGTTGATCACGGGAAGAATTTTTTAGTTCGGTACACATTATTAATAGGGGGTTGGTGTGAAGTGTCAACCAAGTTTAATAAACCGAGTTCATTCGGTTTATATTTTTGCAAACCGAGTTGGCGAACGATAAAAGAACAGAACCAGAAAAGCGAGAAATTGAATGAATGCAAAAGCAAACTGACATGAACATATTAAAAACTACCCTCCTTTTGGTTTGGTTTCTAACAAACACAATGCACTAAGCCATATAAAGTTGATAGTGGATTTAGTAGTAATTTGACCGGCTGTGGCTCTGTATCTCCCATAGCTTGTTGTCCTAGTTAATTTTTCAGTTGTAAGTGTTGTTTGTTTTGTGTATGAGGTATTTCGGGTCGCATATATGAAGCATCAATCCAAAGTGAATCGGAGCGCAAGCAGACACATTCATCTATTATGAAGGTAGTCAGTAGCTAACACAATACCCCGCTTCGGTGGGAAAAGCGAAATTTCGGACTACGTATATTTCAGTCCAAATCTTCAGATTTCAGCATTATAGTGTGAAGGGATCGCACCAGTGATCATTTTTTTACTTCGAGCGTCGATAATTGAAACATATCAGCATGCGCGTGGCGCCTTGCCTTCGTATATCTTTTTTGCGCTAGCTACGTAATAGCAACCTAAAAGGATTCGTTTGTATCCATTGAAAATACGTTCATTTGATACGTTCCATTGAAAATAATACACATAAATATACTACAAGTGCATTGCCATCGCTACACGCGAGATATGTACTTTCATGTGCATACAATTTGTACAGCCAAGAGACAATGACCGAATGCCAGCAGCGAAAACATTAAGGGTTCATGTTACAAAAGTATTTTTAATATCTACCGCATGGCTCTCGAAGGCCACAAAGATACAAAGTTGAAACACAAATTAAATGGAAATTGAATAATTATGTCATGTATAAAAGACGAACCAATTTCTAAAATAAATGTTGTCTTTCTCGAACCGTAAGCCAGTGTGTTTTTACTTCACGAGCAACTTGCTCGATCTAGAGACATACTTTCCTTCGACCAATAGATTTTTCCATTTTAAAGAGGAACTCGCCTAGATTGGAACAATCCTGCCTCTTCTTACTCGCTCTATCATATAGCGTTTGCACTTATAGAGGCAAACGACGGCGCTATACCCAACGTTTTGAGTAAGAATCAACATGTTAGACTAAACAAAGAAAGATCCACAGAGGGGATTTTTGCATGGCGACCGTGACAGAACGAATAATTCGCCACAGAGCACAATCCTCAATGGACGACCAAGCCGAACATTTAACTGAAATGTTTGTTCCTGGTTTGGATATATTTCGTTATGCTGACATAACCGAACTTGTCTTTCAATGTACTGAAGGTGCCAAGGAAAACGCACAATGGACCTTCAAAAATAAGTACAGCTTCCCGAGACATGATTTCCTCTATCACGAAGGCAAACATCGCAAAGCATTCACAAGCCCTGTCTGCGGCAAGGAATTCTATAGTCCCCACAAAATGAAAAACATAAGAACGACCCACGAAGGCTTCGTACCAAAAGATGTGGGCTATTATCCACTGAATTATTTAATCACTGCTGCTGCCGCTGAAGAAATTCAGCATTTATTCCATCAAATTGATCAAAATAACCCTGAAGTAATTTCAGGAGAATGCAAAACGTCAATTCAATATCCTCCGACACCACAATCTTTGATTAAGTCGAAAAACGAAATTCATTCAATTCATTTAAAAAAATATTGTTTTCGAACAAAAACTAATTGCAAAATGCTCCTTGTACTTGTACTAGCTCCATAGACATTTTTACCCCCCAACGCTGCAAAAGAAGTTTTACTTCAAATTGTATTTTATTTTTTATTTATTTATGCATATATTTATAATAAAAATTTTAAAAAATAAGTTCCGCTTTTCACATTTTTAATAATTTTTATTAATGCAGAAACTGAAGTTTCTTTTTACTAGTCACGAGTAGTTTTTTTCAGTTGGAATCAAAAATGATTGATGTGC
The DNA here is from genome assembly GCA_910595825.1 of Philhelius pedissequus. Taxonomy (NCBI): domain Eukaryota; kingdom Metazoa; phylum Arthropoda; class Insecta; order Diptera; family Syrphidae; genus Philhelius; species Philhelius pedissequus. Next base: position 194,651,340 of record OU343160.1, on the reverse strand, counting down.
ATTGATTATAGATATTTTTAGCATTCTATAACGGTTTACACGATTCCAATCACGCTAGTAGCCTAGAAGTGACCACCCACAAGATGTTTGATGTTTCGCATTCTCACAAAAAAATGCAAAATAGGTATGCGAAAATTAAAATTTTCATATTTTGCTTTGGTGCTATTCCTTTGTCCTCTTTTCTTGCATTCCTCGTCACGAATCGACTATAAACAATTTAATTAGAGTTCCGACCGACCGGCGAACGTTCCGAGTTACGTCGAAAAACATGAAATATGGTCGATTTCGTTTCAATAAAAACATCGGTCTGCCGTCTATCCGCCGTCAATTTTTGTCTGAAAATCAGGTTCGTTTCAAATTAAACCCAATATTTTTCTGGAAAAACAGATCTGTATTGAATCTCTTTTTGGAGACGGATTCAAAACGGATTTCAAAATAGATTCTTACACACACTACAATATTTGTTTTGCAGTTTCTCAATTGTTGTGTTGTCAATTAATTTTTATTTTGTGGCAGTGTACAGTAAAAATAAATTAAAATTAATAAGAAAGTAAAATATTGTTAAAAAATTCTTGAAAACAAATTATTAAAAAAGTTCAAGTGGATTAAGGAATTCCCCGCGGCGGAATCAGAAAATAAAAACGAAATAATGATGTATTAACGAATTGAAGCTGTGTTTTTTAGACCTCCCAAGCAACACACACACAGTCAAAAAAAGAGATCAGATCCCAAATCGTTCTTTTCAAAACCAAAATCTTGGTTTTAGTAGCGAATCCTATTTATTGAAACGAAATCGCCATAAGAATACCTCTTCTTAGATGTTGGCTTTTTTTCTTCTTGTTAACGCAGACTCTATTTGGGAAATTTATAATTTCCCAAATAGGTATATAATTTATCAAATTTAACCAAACATTTTAACTCAATTGACACACGGCCTAAACCAATACTTTTTTGCTTTGAAAACAACGATTACGGAACTAGTCTTTTTTTTGTGACTGTATTTGTTGCTTGGCAATTCTAAATAAAAAAAATCTTCAATTCGTTAATACATCAGCATTTCGTTTTTATTTGCCGATACCTCCGCGGAGAAATTCTTACATCCACTTGCACTTTTTTAATATTTGTTTCCAAGAAGTTTTTAATAATATTTTTATTTTTTAACAATATTAATTTACTTTTTCTGTACACTGCCACAAAATAAAAATTAATTGACAATACAACTATTGAGAAACTTCAAAACAAATATTGTTGAAAAAACGGTTTGCGCATTGCTCTAGATGGCGCTGTTGATCACGGGAAGAACTTTTTAGTTTGGTACCCATTATTAATAGGGGGTTGGTGTGAAGTATCAACCAAGTTTAATAAACCGAGTTCATTCGGTTTATATTTTTGCAAACCGAGTTGGCGAACGATAAAAGAACAGAACCAGAAAAGCGAGTAATTAAATGAATGCAAAAGCAAACTGACATGAACATATTCAAAACTACCCTCCTTTTGGTTTGGTTTCTAACAAACACAATGCACTAAGCCATATAAAGTTGATAGTGGATTTAGTAGTAATTTAACGGGCAGTGGCAGGGTATTTCACATAGCTTGTTGTCGTAGTTAATTTTTCAGGTGTAAGTGTTGTTTGTTTTGTGTATGAGGTATTTCGCGTCGCATATATGAAGCTTCAATAAAAAGTGAATCGGAGCGTAAGCACACACATTCATCTATTATGATGGTAGTCAGTAGCTAACTTAATACCCCGCTTCGGTGGGAAAAGCGAAATCTCGGACTACGTAGATTTCAGTCCAAATCTTCAGATTTCAGCGTTATAGTGTGAAGGGATTGCACCAGTAATCATTTTTTTACTTCGATAATTGAAACCTATCAGCATGCGCGTGGCGCCTTGCCTTCGTATATCTTTTTTGCGCTGGCTACGTAATAGCAACCTAAAAGGATTCGTTTGTATCCATTGAAAATACGTTCATTTGATACGTTCCATTGAAAATAATTCACATAAATATACTACAAGTGCATTGCCATCGCTACACGCGATATATGTACTTTCATGTGCATACAATTTGTACAGCCAAGAGCCAATGACCGAATGCCAGCAACGAAAACATTAAGGGTTCATGTTACAAAAGTATTTTTAATATCTACCGCATGGCTCTCGAAGGCCACAAAGATACAAAGTTGAAACACAAATTAAATGGAAATTGAATAATTATGTCATGTATAAAAGACGAACCAATTTCTAAAATAAATGTTCTTTCTCAAACCGTAAACCAGTGAGTTTTTACTTCACGAGCAACTTGCTCGATCTAGAGACATACTTTCCTTCGACCAATAGATTTTTCCATTTTAAAGAGGAACTCGCCTAGATTGGAACAATCCTGCCTCTTCTTACTGCTCTATCATATAGCGTTCGCACTTATAGAGGCAAACGACGGCGCTATATCCAAAGTTTTGAGTAAGAATCAACATGTTAAACTAAACAAAGAAAGATTCACAGAGGGGATCTTTGCATGGCGACCGTGACAGGACGAATAATTCGCCGCAGAGCACAATCCTCAATGGACGACCAAGCCGAACATTTAACTGAAATGTTTGTTCGTGGTTTAGATATATTTCGTTATGCTGGCATAACCGAACTTGTCATTCAATGTACTGAAGGTGCCAAGGAAAACGCACAATGGACCTTCAAAAATAAGTACAGCTTCCCGAGACATGCTTTCCTCTATCACGAAGGTAAACATCGCAAAGCATTCACAAGCCGTGTCTGCGGCAAGGAATTCTATCGTCCCCACAAAATGAAAAACCACATAAGAACGACCCACGAAGGCTTCGTACCAAAAGATGTGGGCTATCATCCACTGAATAATTTAATCACTGCTGCTGCCGCTGAAGAAATTCAGCATTTATTCCATCAAATTGATCAAAATAATCCTGAAGTAATTTCAGGATAATGCAAAACGTCAATTCAACATCCTCCGACACCACAGTCTTTGATTAAGTCGAAAAACGAAATTCATAATATCCATGAAGTGTCACTGTCACCACCTCCTCCTTTGGGAACACTCAGTTTATAATTATTTTTTATAATACGCCTTCATAATTCTATAAATATTTGTATAAGTAAGAAGTTAAGTTGTATTAACCTATTTTAATTAATCATTTATCTCTTATACATGGTAAACAAACAAGAAAATATTTCATTGGTGCTATGCCTTTGTTAAAAGATAAACATACCGTCAATGGTGGTTACTCAAAAATGAAAATGTATTACAACTCCACCTAATGCCGTAAATAATGGTTGCTAACACTAAATGCACGAAAATAAAGAACTAACACAAATAAATTAAAAAAAAAAGTTTAAATATTACATATAATTCCATTCAAGTGTAAAAAATTCTAATACTCTGGTATAAGCCACTGCATATTTCATATATAGTTCTGTACTATATATGACGACCAAGCCGAACATGGACGACCAAGCCGAACATTTAACTGAAATGTTTGTTCCTGGTTTGGATATATTTCGTTATGCTGACATAACCGAACTTGTCTTTCAATGTACTGAAGGTGCCAAGGAAAACGCACAATGGACCTTCAAAAATAAGTACAGCTTCCCGAGACATGATTTCCTCTATCACGAAGGCAAACATCGCAAAGCATTCACAAGCCCTGTCTGCGGCAAGGAATTCTATAGTCCCCACAAAATGAAAAACATAAGAACGACCCACGAAGGCTTCGTACCAAAAGATGTGGGCTATTATCCACTGAATTATTTAATCACTGCTGCTGCCGCTGAAGAAATTCAGCATTTATTCCATCAAATTGATCAAAATAACCCTGAAGTAATTTCAGGAGAATGCAAAACGTCAATTCAATATCCTCCGACACCACAATCTTTGATTAAGTCGAAAAACGAAATTCATTCAATTCATTTAAAAAAATATTGTTTTCGAACAAAAACTAATTGCAAAATGCTCCTTGTACTTGTACTAGCTCCATAGACATTTTTACCCCCCAACGCTGCAAAAGAAGTTTTACTTCAAATTGTATTTTATTTTTTATTTATTTATGCATATATTTATAATAAAAATTTTAAAAAATAAGTTCCGCTTTTCACATTTTTAATAATTTTTATTAATGCAGAAACTGAAGCTTCTTTTTACTAGTCACGAGTAGTTTTTTTCAGTTGGAATCAAAAATGATTGATGTGCATTGATTATAGATATTTTTAGCATTCTATAACGGTTTACACGATTCCAATCACGCTAGTAGCCTAGAAGTGACCACCCACAAGATGTATGATGTTTCGCATTCTCACAAAAAAATGCAAAATAGGTATGCGAAAATTAAAATTTTCATATTTTGCTTTGGTGCTATTCCTTTGTCCTCTTTTCTTGCATTCCTCGTCACGAATCGACTATAAACAATTTAATTAGAGTTCCGACCGACCGGCGAACGTTCCGAGTTACGTCGAAAAACATGAAATATGGTCGATTTCGTTTCAATAAAAACATCGGTCTGCCGTCTATCCGCCGTCAATTTTTGTCTGAAAATCAGGTTCGTTTCAAATTAAACCCAATATTTTTCTGGAAAAACAGATCTGTATTGAATCTCTTTTTGGAGACGGATTCAAAACGGATTTCAAAATAGATTCTTACACACACTACAATATTTGTTTTGCAGTTTCTCAATTGTTGTGTTGTCAATTAATTTTTATTTTGTGGCAGTGTACAGTAAAAATAAATTAAAATTAATAAGAAAGTAAAATATTGTTAAAAAATTCTTGAAAACAAATTATTAAAAAAGTTCAAGTGGATTAAGGAATTCCCCGCGGCGGAATCAGAAAATAAAAACGAAATAATAATGTATTAACGAATTGAAGCTGTGTTTTTTAGACCTCCCAAGCAACACACACACAGTCAAAAAAAGAGATCAGATCCCAAATCGTTCTTTTCAAAACCAAAATCTTGGTTTTAGTAGCGAATCCTATTTATTGAAACGAAATCGCCATAAGAATACCTCTTCTTAGATGTTGGCTTTTTTTCTTCTTGTTAACGCAGACTCTATTTGGGAAATTTATAATTTCCCAAATAGGTATATAATTTATCAAATTTAACCAAACATTTTAACTCAATTGACACACGGCCTAAACCAATACTTTTTTGCTTTGAAAACAACGATTACGGAACTAGTCTTTTTTTTGTGACTGTATTTGTTGCTTGGCAATTCTAAATAAAAAAAATCTTCAATTCGTTAATACATCAGCATTTCGTTTTTATTTGCCGATACCTCCGCGGAGAAATTCTTACATCCACTTGCACTTTTTTAATATTTGTTTCCAAGAAGTTTTTAATAATATTTTTATTTTTTAACAATATTAATTTACTTTTTCTGTACACTGCCACAAAATAAAAATTAATTGACAATACAACTATTGAGAAACTTCAAAACAAATATTGTTGAAAAAACGGTTTGCGCATTGCTCTAGATGGCGCTGTTGATCACGGGAAGAACTTTTTAGTTTGGTACCCATTATTAATAGGGGGTTGGTGTGAAGTATCAACCAAGTTTAATAAACCGAGTTCATTCGGTTTATATTTTTGCAAACCGAGTTGGCGAACGATAAAAGAACAGAACCAGAAAAGCGAGTAATTAAATGAATGCAAAAGCAAACTGACATGAACATATTCAAAACTACCCTCCTTTTGGTTTGGTTTCTAACAAACACAATGCACTAAGCCATATAAAGTTGATAGTGGATTTAGTAGTAATTTAACGGGCAGTGGCAGGGTATTTCACATAGCTTGTTGTCGTAGTTAATTTTTCAGGTGTAAGTGTTGTTTGTTTTGTGTATGAGGTATTTCGCGTCGCATATATGAAGCTTCAATAAAAAGTGAATCGGAGCGTAAGCACACACATTCATCTATTATGATGGTAGTCAGTAGCTAACCAAATACCCCGCTTCGGTGGGAAAAGCGAAATCTCGGACTACGTAGATTTCAGTCCAAATCTTCAGATTTCAGCGTTATAGTGTGAAGGGATTGCACCAGTAATCATTTTTTTACTTCGATAATTGAAACCTATCAGCATGCGCGTGGCGCCTTGCCTTCGTATATCTTTTTTGCGCTGGCTACGTAATAGCAACCTAAAAGGATTCGTTTGTATCCATTGAAAATACGTTCATTTGATACGTTCCATTGAAAATAATTCACATAAATATACTACAAGTGCATTGCCATCGCTACACGCGATATATGTACTTTCATGTGCATACAATTTGTACAGCCAAGAGCCAATGACCGAATGCCAGCAACGAAAACATTAAGGGTTCATGTTACAAAAGTATTTTTAATATCTACCGCATGGCTCTCGAAGGCCACAAAGATACAAAGTTGAAACACAAATTAAATGGAAATTGAATAATTATGTCATGTATAAAAGACGAACCAATTTCTAAAATAAATGTTCTTTCTCAAACCGTAAACCAGTGAGTTTTTACTTCACGAGCAACTTGCTCGATCTAGAGACATACTTTCCTTCGACCAATAGATTTTTCCATTTTAAAGAGGAACTCGCCTAGATTGGAACAATCCTGCCTCTTCTTACTGCTCTATCATATAGCGTTCGCACTTATAGAGGCAAACGACGGCGCTATATCCAAAGTTTTGAGTAAGAATCAACATGTTAAACTAAACAAAGAAAGATTCACAGAGGGGATCTTTGCATGGCGACCGTGACAGGACGAATAATTCGCCGCAGAGCACAATCCTCAATGGACGACCAAGCCGAACATTTAACTGAAATGTTTGTTCGTGGTTTAGATATATTTCGTTATGCTGGCATAACCGAACTTGTCATTCAATGTACTGAAGGTGCCAAGGAAAACGCACAATGGACCTTCAAAAATAAGTACAGCTTCCCGAGACATGCTTTCCTCTATCACGAAGGTAAACATCGCAAAGCATTCACAAGCCGTGTCTGCGGCAAGGAATTCTATCGTCCCCACAAAATGAAAAACCACATAAGAACGACCCACGAAGGCTTCGTACCAAAAGATGTGGGCTATCATCCACTGAATAATTTAATCACTGCTGCTGCCGCTGAAGAAATTCAGCATTTATTCCATCAAATTGATCAAAATAATCCTGAAGTAATTTCAGGATAATGCAAAACGTCAATTCAACATCCTCCGACACCACAGTCTTTGATTAAGTCGAAAAACGAAATTCATAATATCCATGAAGTGTCACTGTCACCACCTCCTCCTTTGGGAACACTCAGTTTATAATTATTTTTTATAATACGCCTTCATAATTCTATAAATATTTGTATAAGTAAGAAGTTAAGTTGTATTAACCTATTTTAATTAATCATTTATCTCTTATACATGGTAAACAAACAAGAAAATATTTCATTGGTGCTATGCCTTTGTTAAAAGATAAACATACCGTCAATGGTGGTTACTCAAAAATGAAAATGTATTACAACTCCACCTAATGCCGTAAATAATGGTTGCTAACACTAAATGCACGAAAATAAAGAACTAACACAAATAAATTTAAAAAAAAAGTTTAAATATTACATATAATTCCATTCAAGTGTAAAAAATTCTAATACTCTGGTATAAGCCACTGCATATTTCATATATAGTTCTGTACTATAATGGTTTTTTTATCCAATAACTACATATTTGAATTTATTTTTTTTTTCATTATTATTTATTTGCATTTAAAAAATTATTGTTTTCGAAAAAAAACTAATTGCAAAATGCTGCTTGTATTTGTACTAGCTCCATAGACATTTTTACCCCCAACGCTGCAAAAGAAATTTCACTTCAAAAGTTTTACTTCAAATTGTATTTTATTTTTTTATTTATTTATGCATATATTTATAATAAATATTTTAAAAAAATAGGTTCCGCTTTTCACATTTTTAATAATTTATTTTAATGCAGAAACTGAAGCTTGTTTTTACTAGTCACGAGTAGTTTTTTTCAGTTGGAATCAAAAATAATTGATGTGCATTGATTATAGATATTTTTAGCATTCTATAACGTTTTACACGATTCCAATCACGCTAGTAGCCTAGAAGTGACCACCCACAAGAAGTTTGATGTTTCGCATTCTCACAAAAAAAAATGCAAAATAGGTATGCGAAAATTAAAATTTTCATATTTTGCTTTGGTGCTATTCCTGTGTCCTCTTTTCTTGCATTCCTCGTCACGAATCGACTATAAACAATTTAATTAGAGTTCCGACCGACCGGCGAACGTTCCGAGTTACGTCGAAAAACATGAAATATGGTCGATTTCGTTTCAATAAAAACATCGGTCTGCCGTCTATCCGCCGTCAATTTTTGTCTGAAAATCAGGTTCGTTTCAAATTAAACCCAATATTTTTCTGGAAAAACAGATCCGTATTGAATCTCTTTTTGGAGACGGATTCAAAACGGATTTCAAAATAGATTCTTACACACACTACAATATTTGTTTTTCAGTTTCTCAATTGTTGTGTTGTCAATTAATTTTTATTTTGTGGCAGTGTACAGTAAAAATAAATTTAAATTAATAAGAAAGTAAAATATTGTTAAAAAATTCTTGAAAACAAATTATTAAAAAAGTTCAAGTGGATTAAGTAATTCCCCCGCGGCTGAATCAGAAAATAAAAACGAAATAATGATGTATTAACGAATTGAAGCTGTTTTTTAGACCTGCCAAGCAACACACACACAGTCACAAAAAGAGATCAGATCCCAAATCGTTCTTTTCAAAACCAAAATCTTGGTGTTAGTAGCGAATCCTATTTATTGAAACGAAATCGCCATAAGAATACCTCTTCTTAGATGTTGGCTTTTTTTCATCTTGTTAACGCAGACTCTATTTGGGAAATTTATAATTTCCCAAATAGGTATATAATTTATCAAATTTAACCAAACATTTTAACTCAATTGACACACGGCCTAAACCAATACTTTTTTGCTTTGAAAACAACGATTACGGAACTGGCCTTTTTTTAGTGACTGAATGTGTTGCTTGGCAGTTCTAAATAAAAAAATCTTCAATTCGTTAATACATCAGCATTTCGTTTTTATTTGGTGATACCGCCGCGGGGTAATTCCCACATCCACTTGCACTTTTTTAATATTTGTTTCCAAGAAGTTTTTAACAATATTTTTATTTTTTAACAATATTAATTTAATTTTTCAAAATAAAAATTAATTGACAACACAACTATTGAGAAACTTCAAAACAAATATTGTTGAAAAAACAGTTTGCGCATTGCTCTAGATGGCGCTGTTGATCACGGGAAGAATTTTTTAGTTCGGTACACATTATTAATAGGGGGTTGGTGTGAAGTGTCAACCAAGTTTAATAAACCGAGTTCATTCGGTTTATATTTTTGCAAACCGAGTTGGCGAACGATAAAAGAACAGAACCAGAAAAGCGAGAAATTGAATGAATGCAAAAGCAAACTGACATGAACATATTAAAAACTACCCTCCTTTTGGTTTGGTTTCTAACAAACACAATGCACTAAGCCATATAAAGTTGATAGTGGATTTAGTAGTAATTTGACCGGCTGTGGCTCTGTATCTCCCATAGCTTGTTGTCCTAGTTAATTTTTCAGTTGTAAGTGTTGTTTGTTTTGTGTATGAGGTATTTCGGGTCGCATATATGAAGCATCAATCCAAAGTGAATCGGAGCGCAAGCAGACACATTCATCTATTATGAAGGTAGTCAGTAGCTAACACAATACCCCGCTTCGGTGGGAAAAGCGAAATTTCGGACTACGTATATTTCAGTCCAAATCTTCAGATTTCAGCATTATAGTGTGAAGGGATCGCACCAGTGATCATTTTTTTACTTCGAGCGTCGATAATTGAAACATATCAGCATGCGCGTGGCGCCTTGCCTTCGTATATCTTTTTTGCGCTAGCTACGTAATAGCAACCTAAAAGGATTCGTTTGTATCCATTGAAAATACGTTCATTTGATACGTTCCATTGAAAATAATACACATAAATATACTACAAGTGCATTGCCATCGCTACACGCGAGATATGTACTTTCATGTGCATACAATTTGTACAGCCAAGAGACAATGACCGAATGCCAGCAGCGAAAACATTAAGGGTTCATGTTACAAAAGTATTTTTAATATCTACCGCATGGCTCTCGAAGGCCACAAAGATACAAAGTTGAAACACAAATTAAATGGAAATTGAATAATTATGTCATGTATAAAAGACGAACCAATTTCTAAAATAAATGTTGTCTTTCTCGAACCGTAAGCCAGTGTGTTTTTACTTCACGAGCAACTTGCTCGATCTAGAGACATACTTTCCTTCGACCAATAGATTTTTCCATTTTAAAGAGGAACTCGCCTAGATTGGAACAATCCTGCCTCTTCTTACTCGCTCTATCATATAGCGTTTGCACTTATAGAGGCAAACGACGGCGCTATACCCAACGTTTTGAGTAAGAATCAACATGTTAGACTAAACAAAGAAAGATCCACAGAGGGGATTTTTGCATGGCGACCGTGACAGAACGAATAATTCGCCACAGAGCACAATCCTCAATGGACGACCAAGCCGAACATTTAACTGAAATGTTTGTTCCTGGTTTGGATATATTTCGTTATGCTGACATAACCGAACTTGTCTTTCAATGTACTGAAGGTGCCAAGGAAAACGCACAATGGACCTTCAAAAATAAGTACAGCTTCCCGAGACATGATTTCCTCTATCACGAAGGCAAACATCGCAAAGCATTCACAAGCCCTGTCTGCGGCAAGGAATTCTATAGTCCCCACAAAATGAAAAACATAAGAACGACCCACGAAGGCTTCGTACCAAAAGATGTGGGCTATTATCCACTGAATTATTTAATCACTGCTGCTGCCGCTGAAGAAATTCAGCATTTATTCCATCAAATTGATCAAAATAACCCTGAAGTAATTTCAGGAGAATGCAAAACGTCAATTCAATATCCTCCGACACCACAATCTTTGATTAAGTCGAAAAACGAAATTCATTCAATTCATTTAAAAAAATATTGTTTTCGAACAAAAACTAATTGCAAAATGCTCCTTGTACTTGTACTAGCTCCATAGACATTTTTACCCCCCAACGCTGCAAAAGAAGTTTTACTTCAAATTGTATTTTATTTTTTATTTATTTATGCATATATTTATAATAAAAATTTTAAAAAATAAGTTCCGCTTTTCACATTTTTAATAATTTTTATTAATGCAGAAACTGAAGTTTCTTTTTACTAGTCACGAGTAGTTTTTTTCAGTTGGAATCAAAAGTGATTGATGTGCATTGATTATAGATATTTTTAGCATTCTATAACGGTTTACACGATTCCAATCACGCTAGTAGCCTAGAAGTGACCACCCACAAGATGTTTGATGTTTCGCATTCTCACAAAAAAATGCAAAATAGGTATGCGAAAATTAAAATTTTCATATTTTGCTTTGGTGCTATTCCTTTGTCCTCTTTTCTTGCATTCCTCGTCACGAATCGACTATAAACAATTTAATTAGAGTTCCGACCGACCGGCGAACGTTCCGAGTTACGTCGAAAAACATGAAATATGGTCGATTTCGTTTCAATAAAAACATCGGTCTGCCGTCTATCCGCCGTCAATTTTTGTCTGAAAATCAGGTTCGTTTCAAATTAAACCCAATATTTTTCTGGAAAAACAGATCTGTATTGAATCTCTTTTTGGAGACGGATTCAAAACGGATTTCAAAATAGATTCTTACACACACTACAATATTTGTTTTGCAGTTTCTCAATTGTTGTGTTGTCAATTAATTTTTATTTTGTGGCAGTGTACAGTAAAAATAAATTAAAATTAATAAGAAAGTAAAATATTGTTAAAAAATTCTTGAAAACAAATTATTAAAAAAGTTCAAGTGGATTAAGGAATTCCCCGCGGCGGAATCAGAAAATAAAAACGAAATAATGATGTATTAACGAATTGAAGCTGTGTTTTTTAGACCTCCCAAGCAACACACACACAGTCAAAAAAAGAGATCAGATCCCAAATCGTTCTTTTCAAAACCAAAATCTTGGTTTTAGTAGCGAATCCTATTTATTGAAACGAAATCGCCATAAGAATACCTCTTCTTAGATGTTGGCTTTTTTTCTTCTTGTTAACGCAGACTCTATTTGGGAAATTTATAATTTCCCAAATAGGTATATAATTTATCAAATTTAACCAAACATTTTAACTCAATTGACACACGGCCTAAACCAATACTTTTTTGCTTTGAAAACAACGATTACGGAACTAGTCTTTTTTTTGTGACTGTATTTGTTGCTTGGCAATTCTAAATAAAAAAAATCTTCAATTCGTTAATACATCAGCATTTCGTTTTTATTTGCCGATACCTCCGCGGAGAAATTCTTACATCCACTTGCACTTTTTTAATATTTGTTTCCAAGAAGTTTTTAATAATATTTTTATTTTTTAACAATATTAATTTACTTTTTCTGTACACTGCCACAAAATAAAAATTAATTGACAATACAACTATTGAGAAACTTCAAAACAAATATTGTTGAAAAAACGGTTTGCGCATTGCTCTAGATGGCGCTGTTGATCACGGGAAGAACTTTTTAGTTTGGTACCCATTATTAATAGGGGGTTGGTGTGAAGTATCAACCAAGTTTAATAAACCGAGTTCATTCGGTTTATATTTTTGCAAACCGAGTTGGCGAACGATAAAAGAACAGAACCAGAAAAGCGAGTAATTAAATGAATGCAAAAGCAAACTGACATGAACATATTCAAAACTACCCTCCTTTTGGTTTGGTTTCTAACAAACACAATGCACTAAGCCATATAAAGTTGATAGTGGATTTAGTAGTAATTTAACGGGCAGTGGCAGGGTATTTCACATAGCTTGTTGTCGTAGTTAATTTTTCAGGTGTAAGTGTTGTTTGTTTTGTGTATGAGGTATTTCGCGTCGCATATATGAAGCTTCAATAAAAAGTGAATCGGAGCGTAAGCACACACATTCATCTATTATGATGGTAGTCAGTAGCTAACTTAATACCCCGCTTCGGTGGGAAAAGCGAAATCTCGGACTACGTAGATTTCAGTCCAAATCTTCAGATTTCAGCGTTATAGTGTGAAGGGATTGCACCAGTAATCATTTTTTTACTTCGATAATTGAAACCTATCAGCATGCGCGTGGCGCCTTGCCTTCGTATATCTTTTTTGCGCTGGCTACGTAATAGCAACCTAAAAGGATTCGTTTGTATCCATTGAAAATACGTTCATTTGATACGTTCCATTGAAAATAATTCACATAAATATACTACAAGTGCATTGCCATCGCTACACGCGATATATGTACTTTCATGTGCATACAATTTGTACAGCCAAGAGCCAATGACCGAATGCCAGCAACGAAAACATTAAGGGTTCATGTTACAAAAGTATTTTTAATATCTACCGCATGGCTCTCGAAGGCCACAAAGATACAAAGTTGAAACACAAATTAAATGGAAATTGAATAATTATGTCATGTATAAAAGACGAACCAATTTCTAAAATAAATGTTCTTTCTCAAACCGTAAACCAGTGAGTTTTTACTTCACGAGCAACTTGCTCGATCTAGAGACATACTTTCCTTCGACCAATAGATTTTTCCATTTTAAAGAGGAACTCGCCTAGATTGGAACAATCCTGCCTCTTCTTACTGCTCTATCATATAGCGTTCGCACTTATAGAGGCAAACGACGGCGCTATATCCAAAGTTTTGAGTAAGAATCAACATGTTAAACTAAACAAAGAAAGATTCACAGAGGGGATCTTTGCATGGCGACCGTGACAGGACGAATAATTCGCCGCAGAGCACAATCCTCAATGGACGACCAAGCCGAACATTTAACTGAAATGTTTGTTCGTGGTTTAGATATATTTCGTTATGCTGGCATAACCGAACTTGTCATTCAATGTACTGAAGGTGCCAAGGAAAACGCACAATGGACCTTCAAAAATAAGTACAGCTTCCCGAGACATGCTTTCCTCTATCACGAAGGTAAACATCGCAAAGCATTCACAAGCCGTGTCTGCGGCAAGGAATTCTATCGTCCCCACAAAATGAAAAACCACATAAGAACGACCCACGAAGGCTTCGTACCAAAAGATGTGGGCTATCATCCACTGAATAATTTAATCACTGCTGCTGCCGCTGAAGAAATTCAGCATTTATTCCATCAAATTGATCAAAATAATCCTGAAGTAATTTCAGGATAATGCAAAACGTCAATTCAACATCCTCCGACACCACAGTCTTTGATTAAGTCGAAAAACGAAATTCATAATATCCATGAAGTGTCACTGTCACCACCTCCTCCTTTGGGAACACTCAGTTTATAATTATTTTTTATAATACGCCTTCATAATTCTATAAATATTTGTATAAGTAAGAAGTTAAGTTGTATTAACCTATTTTAATTAATCATTTATCTCTTATACATGGTAAACAAACAAGAAAATATTTCATTGGTGCTATGCCTTTGTTAAAAGATAAACATACCGTCAATGGTGGTTACTCAAAAATGAAAATGTATTACAACTCCACCTAATGCCGTAAATAATGGTTGCTAACACTAAATGCACGAAAATAAAGAACTAACACAAATAAATTAAAAAAAAAAGTTTAAATATTACATATAATTCCATTCAAGTGTAAAAAATTCTAATACTCGTGTATAAGCCACTGCATATTTCATATATAGTTCTGTACTATATATGACGACCAAGCCGAACATGGACGACCAAGCCGAACATTTAACTGAAATGTTTGTTCCTGGTTTGGATATATTTCGTTATGCTGACATAACCGAACTTGTCTTTCAATGTACTGAAGGTGCCAAGGAAAACGCACAATGGACCTTCAAAAATAAGTACAGCTTCCCGAGACATGATTTCCTCTATCACGAAGGCAAACATCGCAAAGCATTCACAAGCCCTGTCTGCGGCAAGGAATTCTATAGTCCCCACAAAATGAAAAACATAAGAACGACCCACGAAGGCTTCGTACCAAAAGATGTGGGCTATTATCCACTGAATTATTTAATCACTGCTGCTGCCGCTGAAGAAATTCAGCATTTATTCCATCAAATTGATCAAAATAACCCTGAAGTAATTTCAGGAGAATGCAAAACGTCAATTCAATATCCTCCGACACCACAATCTTTGATTAAGTCGAAAAACGAAATTCATTCAATTCATTTAAAAAAATATTGTTTTCGAACAAAAACTAATTGCAAAATGCTCCTTGTACTTGTACTAGCTCCATAGACATTTTTACCCCCCAACGCTGCAAAAGAAGTTTTACTTCAAATTGTATTTTATTTTTTATTTATTTATGCATATATTTATAATAAAAATTTTAAAAAATAAGTTCCGCTTTTCACATTTTTAATAATTTTTATTAATGCAGAAACTGAAGCTTCTTTTTACTAGTCACGAGTAGTTTTTTTCAGTTGGAATCAAAAATGATTGATGTGCATTGATTATAGATATTTTTAGCATTCTATAACGGTTTACACGATTCCAATCACGCTAGTAGCCTAGAAGTGACCACCCACAAGATGTATGATGTTTCGCATTCTCACAAAAAAATGCAAAATAGGTATGCGAAAATTAAAATTTTCATATTTTGCTTTGGTGCTATTCCTTTGTCCTCTTTTCTTGCATTCCTCGTCACGAATCGACTATAAACAATTTAATTAGAGTTCCGACCGACCGGCGAACGTTCCGAGTTACGTCGAAAAACATGAAATATGGTCGATTTCGTTTCAATAAAAACATCGGTCTGCCGTCTATCCGCCGTCAATTTTTGTCTGAAAATCAGGTTCGTTTCAAATTAAACCCAATATTTTTCTGGAAAAACAGATCTGTATTGAATCTCTTTTTGGAGACGGATTCAAAACGGATTTCAAAATAGATTCTTACACACACTACAATATTTGTTTTGCAGTTTCTCAATTGTTGTGTTGTCAATTAATTTTTATTTTGTGGCAGTGTACAGTAAAAATAAATTAAAATTAATAAGAAAGTAAAATATTGTTAAAAAATTCTTGAAAACAAATTATTAAAAAAGTTCAAGTGGATTAAGGAATTCCCCGCGGCGGAATCAGAAAATAAAAACGAAATAATGATGTATTAACGAATTGAAGCTGTGTTTTTTAGACCTCCCAAGCAACACACACACAGTCAAAAAAAGAGATCAGATCCCAAATCGTTCTTTTCAAAACCAAAATCTTGGTTTTAGTAGCGAATCCTATTTATTGAAACGAAATCGCCATAAGAATACCTCTTCTTAGATGTTGGCTTTTTTTCTTCTTGTTAACGCAGACTCTATTTGGGAAATTTATAATTTCCCAAATAGGTATATAATTTATCAAATTTAACCAAACATTTTAACTCAATTGACACACGGCCTAAACCAATACTTTTTTGCTTTGAAAACAACGATTACGGAACTAGTCTTTTTTTTGTGACTGTATTTGTTGCTTGGCAATTCTAAATAAAAAAAATCTTCAATTCGTTAATACATCAGCATTTCGTTTTTATTTGCCGATACCTCCGCGGAGAAATTCTTACATCCACTTGCACTTTTTTAATATTTGTTTCCAAGAAGTTTTTAATAATATTTTTATTTTTTAACAATATTAATTTACTTTTTCTGTACACTGCCACAAAATAAAAATTAATTGACAATACAACTATTGAGAAACTTCAAAACAAATATTGTTGAAAAAACGGTTTGCGCATTGCTCTAGATGGCGCTGTTGATCACGGGAAGAACTTTTTAGTTTGGTACCCATTATTAATAGGGGGTTGGTGTGAAGTATCAACCAAGTTTAATAAACCGAGTTCATTCGGTTTATATTTTTGCAAACCGAGTTGGCGAACGATAAAAGAACAGAACCAGAAAAGCGAGTAATTAAATGAATGCAAAAGCAAACTGACATGAACATATTCAAAACTACCCTCCTTTTGGTTTGGTTTCTAACAAACACAATGCACTAAGCCATATAAAGTTGATAGTGGATTTAGTAGTAATTTAACGGGCAGTGGCAGGGTATTTCACATAGCTTGTTGTCGTAGTTAATTTTTCAGGTGTAAGTGTTGTTTGTTTTGTGTATGAGGTATTTCGCGTCGCATATATGAAGCTTCAATAAAAAGTGAATCGGAGCGTAAGCACACACATTCATCTATTATGATGGTAGTCAGTAGCTAACCAAATACCCCGCTTCGGTGGGAAAAGCGAAATCTCGGACTACGTAGATTTCAGTCCAAATCTTCAGATTTCAGCGTTATAGTGTGAAGGGATTGCACCAGTAATCATTTTTTTACTTCGATAATTGAAACCTATCAGCATGCGCGTGGCGCCTTGCCTTCGTATATCTTTTTTGCGCTGGCTACGTAATAGCAACCTAAAAGGATTCGTTTGTATCCATTGAAAATACGTTCATTTGATACGTTCCATTGAAAATAATTCACATAAATATACTACAAGTGCATTGCCATCGCTACACGCGATATATGTACTTTCATGTGCATACAATTTGTACAGCCAAGAGCCAATGACCGAATGCCAGCAACGAAAACATTAAGGGTTCATGTTACAAAAGTATTTTTAATATCTACCGCATGGCTCTCGAAGGCCACAAAGATACAAAGTTGAAACACAAATTAAATGGAAATTGAATAATTATGTCATGTATAAAAGACGAACCAATTTCTAAAATAAATGTTCTTTCTCAAACCGTAAACCAGTGAGTTTTTACTTCACGAGCAACTTGCTCGATCTAGAGACATACTTTCCTTCGACCAATAGATTTTTCCATTTTAAAGAGGAACTCGCCTAGATTGGAACAATCCTGCCTCTTCTTACTGCTCTATCATATAGCGTTCGCACTTATAGAGGCAAACGACGGCGCTATATCCAAAGTTTTGAGTAAGAATCAACATGTTAAACTAAACAAAGAAAGATTCACAGAGGGGATCTTTGCATGGCGACCGTGACAGGACGAATAATTCGCCGCAGAGCACAATCCTCAATGGACGACCAAGCCGAACATTTAACTGAAATGTTTGTTCGTGGTTTAGATATATTTCGTTATGCTGGCATAACCGAACTTGTCATTCAATGTACTGAAGGTGCCAAGGAAAACGCACAATGGACCTTCAAAAATAAGTACAGCTTCCCGAGACATGCTTTCCTCTATCACGAAGGTAAACATCGCAAAGCATTCACAAGCCGTGTCTGCGGCAAGGAATTCTATCGTCCCCACAAAATGAAAAACCACATAAGAACGACCCACGAAGGCTTCGTACCAAAAGATGTGGGCTATCATCCACTGAATAATTTAATCACTGCTGCTGCCGCTGAAGAAATTCAGCATTTATTCCATCAAATTGATCAAAATAATCCTGAAGTAATTTCAGGATAATGCAAAACGTCAATTCAACATCCTCCGACACCACAGTCTTTGATTAAGTCGAAAAACGAAATTCATAATATCCATGAAGTGTCACTGTCACCACCTCCTCCTTTGGGAACACTCAGTTTATAATTATTTTTTATAATACGCCTTCATAATTCTATAAATATTTGTATAAGTAAGAAGTTAAGTTGTATTAACCTATTTTAATTAATCATTTATCTCTTATACATGGTAAACAAACAAGAAAATATTTCATTGGTGCTATGCCTTTGTTAAAAGATAAACATACCGTCAATGGTGGTTACTCAAAAATGAAAATGTATTACAACTCCACCTAATGCCGTAAATAATGGTTGCTAACACTAAATGCACGAAAATAAAGAACTAACACAAATAAATTTAAAAAAAAAGTTTAAATATTACATATAATTCCATTCAAGTGTAAAAAATTCTAATACTCTGGTATAAGCCACTGCATATTTCATATATAGTTCTGTACTATAATGGTTTTTTTATCCAATAACTACATATTTGAATTTATTTTTTTTTTCATTATTATTTATTTGCATTTAAAAAATTATTGTTTTCGAAAAAAAACTAATTGCAAAATGCTGCTTGTATTTGTACTAGCTCCATAGACATTTTTACCCCCAACGCTGCAAAAGAAATTTCACTTCAAAAGTTTTACTTCAAATTGTATTTTATTTTTTTATTTATTTATGCATATATTTATAATAAATATTTTAAAAAAATAGGTTCCGCTTTTCACATTTTTAATAATTTATTTTAATGCAGAAACTGAAGCTTGTTTTTACTAGTCACGAGTAGTTTTTTTCAGTTGGAATCAAAAATAATTGATGTGCATTGATTATAGATATTTTTAGCATTCTATAACGTTTTACACGATTCCAATCACGCTAGTAGCCTAGAAGTGACCACCCACAAGAAGTTTGATGTTTCGCATTCTCACAAAAAAAAATGCAAAATAGGTATGCGAAAATTAAAATTTTCATATTTTGCTTTGGTGCTATTCCTGTGTCCTCTTTTCTTGCATTCCTCGTCACGAATCGACTATAAACAATTTAATTAGAGTTCCGACCGACCGGCGAACGTTCCGAGTTACGTCGAAAAACATGAAATATGGTCGATTTCGTTTCAATAAAAACATCGGTCTGCCGTCTATCCGCCGTCAATTTTTGTCTGAAAATCAGGTTCGTTTCAAATTAAACCCAATATTTTTCTGGAAAAACAGATCCGTATTGAATCTCTTTTTGGAGACGGATTCAAAACGGATTTCAAAATAGATTCTTACACACACTACAATATTTGTTTTGCAGTTTCTCAATTGTTGTGTTGTCAATTAATTTTTATTTTGTGGCAGTGTACAGTAAAAATAAATTTAAATTAATAAGAAAGTAAAATATTGTTAAAAAATTCTTGAAAACAAATTATTAAAAAAGTTCAAGTGGATTAAGTAATTCCCCCGCGGCTGAATCAGAAAATAAAAACGAAATAATGATGTATTAACGAATTGAAGCTGTTTTTTAGACCTGCCAAGCAACACACACACAGTCACAAAAAGAGATCAGATCCCAAATCGTTCTTTTCAAAACCAAAATCTTGGTGTTAGTAGCGAATCCTATTTATTGAAACGAAATCGCCATAAGAATACCTCTTCTTAGATGTTGGCTTTTTTTCTTCTTGTTAATTTATCAAATTTAACCAAACATTTTAACTCAATTGACACACGGCCTAAACCAATACTTTTTTGCTTTGAAAACAACGATTACGGAACTAGTCTTTTTTTTGTGACTGTATGTGTTGCTTGGCAATTCTAAATAAAAAAAATCTTCAATTCGTTAATACATCAGCATTTCGTTTTTATTTGCCGATACCTCCGCGGGGAAATTCCTACATCCACTTGCACTTTTTTAATATTTGTTTCCAAGAAGTTTTTAACAATATTTTTATTTTTTAACAATATTAATTTACTTTTTCTGTACACTGCCACAAAATAAAAATTAATTGCCAACACAACTATTGAGAAACTTCAAAACAAATATTGTTGAAAAAACGGTTTGCGCATTGCTCTAGATGGCGCTGTTGATCACGGGAAGAACTTTTTAGTTTGGTACACATTATTAATAGGGGGTTGGTGTGTAGTGTCAACCAAGTTTAATAAACCGAGTTCATTCGGTTTATATTTTTGCAAACCGAGTTGGCGAACGATAAAAGAACAGAACCAGAAAAGCGAGTAATTAAATGAATGCAAAAGCAAACTGACATGAACATATTCAAAACTACCCTCCTTTTGGTTTGGTTTCTAACAAACACAATGCACTAAGCCATATAAAGTTGATAGTGGATTTAGTAGTAATTTAACCGGCAGTGGCTCGGTATCTCACATAGCTTGTTGTCGTAGTTAATTTTTCAGGTGTAAGTGTTGTTTGTTATGTGTATGAGGTATTTCGCGTCGCATATATGAAGCTTCAATCCAAAGTGAATCGGAGCGCAAGCACACACATTCATCTATTATGATGGTAGTCAGTAGCTAACACAATACCCCACATCGGTGGGAAAAGCGAAATCTCGGACGACGTAGATTTCAGTCCAAATCTTCAGATTTCAGCGTTATAGTGTGAAGGGATCGCACCAGTAATCATTTTTTTACTTCGAGCTTCGATAATTGAAACCTATCAGCATGCGCGTGGCGCCTTGCCTTCGTATATCTTTTTTGCGCTAGCTACGTAATAGCAACCTAAAAGGATTCGTTTGTATCCATTGAAAATACGTTCATTTAATACGTTCCATTGAAAATAATTCACATAAATATACTACAAGTGCATTGCCATCGCTACACGCGATATATGTACTTTCATGTGCATACAATTTGTACAGCCAACATTAAGGGTTCATGTTACAAAAGTATTTTTAATATCTACCGCATGGCTCTCGAAGGCCACAAAGATACAAAGTTGAAACACAAATTAAATGGAAATTGAATAATTATGTCATGTATAAAAGACGAACCAATTTCTAAAATAAATGTTGTCTTTCTCGAACCGTAAACCAGTGTGTTTTTACTTCACGAGCAACTTGCTCGATCTAGAGACATACTTTCCTTCGACCAATAGATTTTTCCATTTTAAAGAGGAACTCGCCTAGATTGGAACAATCCTGCCTCTTCTTATTCGCTCTATCATATAGCGTTCAGACTTATAGAGGCAAACGACGGCGCTATATCCAACGTTTTGAGTAAGAATCAACATGTTAGACTAAACAAAGAAAGATTCACAGAGGGGATCTTTGCATGGCGACCGTGACAGGACGAATAATTCGCCGCAGAGCACAATCCTCAATGGACGACCAAGCCGAATATTTAACTGAAATGTTTGTTCGTGGTTTGGATATATTTCGTTATGCTGGCATAACCGAACTTGTCTTTCAATGTACTGAAGGTGCCAAGGAAAACGCACAATGGACCTTCAAAAATAAGTACAGCTTCCCGAGACATGCTTTCCTCTATCACGAAGGTAAACATCGCAAAGCAATTCTATCGTCCCCACAAAACGAAAAACCACATAAGAACGACCCACGAAAGCTTCGTACCAAAAGATGTGGGCTATCATCCACTGAATTATTTAATCACTGCTGCTGCCGCTGAAGAAAGTCAGCATTTATTCCATCAAATTGATCAAAATAATCCTGAAGTAATTTCAGGAGAATGCAAAACGTCAATTCAACATCCTCCGACACCACAGTCTTTGTTAAGTCGAAAAACGAAATTCATAATATCCATGAAGTTTCATTGTCACCACCTCCTCCTTTGGGAACACTCAGTTTATAATTATTTTTTATAATACGCCTTCATAATTCTATAAATATTTATATAAGTAATAAGTTAAGTTGTATTAACATATTTTAATTAATCATTTATCTCTTATACATGCTAAACAAATAAGAAAATATTTCATTGGTGCTATGCCATTGTTAAAAGGTAAACATACCGTCAATGGTGGTTACTCAAAAATGAAAATGTATTACAACTCCACCTAATGCCGTAAATAATGGTTGTTAACACTAAATTCCGCTTTTCACATTTTTAATAATTTGTTTTAATGCAGAAACTGAAGCTTCTTTTTACTAGTCACGAGTAGTTTTTTTCAGTTGGAATCAAAAATGATTGATGTACATTGATTATAGATATTTTTAGCATTCTATAACCGTTTACACGATTCGAATCACGCTAGTAGCCTAGAAGTGACCACCCACAAGAGGTTTGATGTTTCGCATTCTCACAAAAAAAATGCAAAATAGGTATGCGAAAATTAAAATTTTCATATTTTGCTTTGGTGCTATTCCTTTGTCCTCTTCTCTTGCATTCCTCGTCACGAATCGACTATAAACAATTTAATTAGAGTTCCGACTGATCAGCGAACGTTCCGAGTTACGTCGAAAAACATGAAATATGGTCGATTTCGTTTCAATAAAAACATCGGTCTGCCGTCTATCCGCCGTCAATTTTTGTCTGAAAATCAGGTTCGTTTCAAATTAAACCCAATATTTTTCTGGAAAAACAGATCCGTATTGAATCTCTTTTTGGAGACGGATTCAAAACGGATTCAAAACGGTTTTCTTACACACACTACAATATTTGTTTTGCAGTTCCTCAATTGTTGTGTTGTCAATTAATTTTTATTTTGTGGCAGTGTACAGTAAAAATAAATTAAAATTAATAAGAAAGTAAAATATTGTTAAAAAATTCTTGAAAAGAAATTATTAAAAAAGTTCAAGTGGATTAAGGAATTCCCCCACGGCTGAATCAGAAAATAAAAACGAAATAATGATGTATTAACGAATTGAAGCTGTGTTTTTTAGACCTCCCAAGCAACACACACACAGTCACAAAAAGAGATCAGATCCCAAATCGTTCTTTTCAAAACCAAAATCTTGGTTTTAGTAGCGAATCCTATTTATTGAAACGAAATCGCCATAAGAATACCTCTTCTTAGATGTTGGCTTTTTTCTTCTTGTTAACGCAGACTCTATTTGGGAAATTTATAATTTCCCAAATAGGTATATAATTTATCAAATTTAACCAAACATTTTAACTCAATTGACACACGGCCTAAGCCAATACTTTTTTGCTTTGAAAACAACGATTACGGAACTAGTCTTTTTTTTTGTGACTGTATGTGTTGCTTGGCAATTCTAAATAAAAAAAAATCTTCAATTCGTTAATACATCAGCATTTCGTTTTTATTTGCTGAAACCGCCGCGGGGAAATTCCTACATCCACTTGCACTTTTTTAATATTTGTTTCCAAGAAGTTTTTAACAATATTTTAATTTTTTAAAAATAATAATTTACATTTTCTGTACAGTGCCACAAATAAAAAATTAATTGACAACACAACTATTGAGAAACTTCAAAACAAATATTGTTGATAAAACGGTTTGCGCATTGCTCTAGATGGCGCTGTTGATCACGGGACGAATTTTTTAGTTCGGTACACAATACTAATGGGGGGTTGGTGTGAAGTGTCAACCAAGTTTAATAAACCGAGTTCATTCGGGTTATATTTTTGCAAACCGAGTTGGCGAACGATAAAAGAACAGAACCAGAAAAGCGAGTAATTGAATGAATGCAAAAGCAAACCGACATGAACATATTCCAAATTACCCACCTTTTGGTTTGGTTTCTACCAAACACAATGAACTAAGCCATATAAAGTTGATAGTGGATTTAGTACTAATTTAACCGGCTGTGGCTCGGTATCTCCCATAGCTTGTTGTCGTAGTTAATTTTGTAAGTGTTGTTTGTTTTGTGTATGAGGTATTTTGCTGTCGCATATATGAAGCATCAATCCAAAGTGAATCGAAACGCAAGCACACACATGCATCTGTTAAGAAGGTAGTCAGTAGCTAACATAATACCCCGCATCGGTGGGAAAAGCGAAATCTCGGACTACGTAGATTTCAATCCATATATTCAGATTTCAGCATTATAGTGTGAAGGGATCGCACTAGTGATCATTTATTTACTTCGAGCTTCGATACTTGAAACCTATCAACATTCGCCTGGAGCCTTGCCTTCGTATATCTTTCTTGCGCTAGCTACGTAATGGCAACCTAAAACGATTCGTTTGTATCCATTGAAAATACGTTGCCCATTCATTGATAAGCCTTCACATAAATATACTAGAAGTACATTGCCATCGCTACACGCGATATAGTAGTTTCATGTGCATACACTTCGTACAGCCAGGAGCCAATGACTGAATGCACGCAACGAAAACATTAAGGGTTCATGTTACAAAAGTATTTTTAAAATCTACCGCATGGCTCTCGTGGATAATTACATTCGAACGTTTAGGCAATAAATAATAATGCTGATATGAAGATATTCTGGAGCAAGGTGTGAAGTTATTGGGGTTCAATTATCGAAGGCCACAAAGATACAAAGTTGAAACACAAATTAAATGGAAATTTAATAATTATGTCATGTATAAAAGACGAACCAATTTCTTAAATAAATGTTGTCTTTCTCGGACCGTCAACCAGTGTGTTTTTGCTTCACGAGCAACTCGCTCGATCTAGAGACATACTTTCCTTCGACCAATAGATTGTTCCATTTTACAGAGGAACTCGCTTAGATTGGAACAATCCTCCATCTTCTTACTCGCTCTATCATACGAGTATAGCTTTCGCGCTTATAGAGGCAAACGACGGCGCAATAGCAAACGTTTTGAGTAAGAATCAACCTGTTAAACTAAACGAAGAAAGATCCACAGAGATGATTTTTGCATGGCGACCGTTACAGGACGAAGAATTCGCCGCAGAGCACAATCCTCAATGGACGACCAAGCCGAACATTTAACTGAAATGTCTATTCGTGGTTTGGATCTATTTCGTTATGCTAGCATAACCGAACTTGTCTTTCAATGTACTGAAGGTGCCAAGGAAAACGTACAAAAGACCTTTAAAAATAAGTACAGCTTCCCGAAACATGCTTTCCTCTAACACGAATGTAAATATCGCAAAGCATTCCCATGCCCTGTCTGCGGCAAGAAATTCTCGTTACTCAATGAAAATGTATTATAACTCCACCTAATGCCGTAAATAATGGTTGTTAACACTAAATGCACAAAAATAAACAACATAATACAAATAAATTTAAAAATAAAAGTTTAAATATTATATATAATTCCATTCAAGTGTAAAAAATTTCTAATACTCTGGTATAAGATACTGCATAATTCATATATAGTTTTGTACTATAATTATTTTTGTATCCAAAAAAATAAATTCAAATATGTAGTTAATATTTGAATTTATTTTTTTTTTTTCATTAGTATTTATTTGCATTTAAAAAATTATTGTTATCGAAAAAAAAACTAATTGCAAAATGCTCCTTGTACTTTGATCTATTTTTGTTTTGAATAAATTAATAAGCTAGCCCCCAAATTCTACAGTTCATAAATTTCGAAAAACAATTCGTTTTACGTACATGAAGCCTCAGGCTTTGCCGTACTTTCAAATTTCGATGAAAAACATTTAGCTTATGCTAGCAAAACTCTACATAATGCCGAAAAGAATTAGAGCGCAATTTAAAAATAGTTACTAGCTATAGTATGGTAGTAAAGCATTTTCGACCATATCGCTTTGGCAGAAAATTTAAAATAATAACTGATCACAGACCTCTAGTATACCTTTTTTCCTTACCTTCTAAGCTAAAACCGACAACTTTGCTTAAGAGACGCAGGAATTCAATCAGATGTCCCTGTTAATGTTCGCGAATGTTTGACTGAAACTAATCAAAAAATTTTGCATGCTGCTCTTAATATGAAAAAACAACAACTAATTTCAGGTGTGTTTACTTTGCGTGGACGAGTTTATGTAAAAAAAGAAGTCAATGATAATAATGTAATTGCAGTGGATACAATCGAGTGAGTTAATAGAGTTACCATCCGACGAAACCATGAAATAGAAACTTTAATTAATTTGCTAGAACGATAATTATGTATATGTGTTATTATTATTTTGTTTGGTTTTCTTCTTTTCTTTCTTACTCTTTATATTAATTATATTTTGTTTTAGTTATTTGATATATTATATTAATTAATAATAATAATATTAACTATTTTTATTTATTACTTTATCTTACATATTTATCTTATGCTTATTATATTTCTTATGACTAGTGCATTATATATTTTTGTTCAACAGTATGCAGCTACCTTTACAGCAAACAACACGTTCATGTCCCCTTTTCTTATCTTATCTGCTTTTCAGAACATGCGTGTGCTAAGCTGAAAATATGATTTTTCTTTCAATGCTGGTTGGCCACAGCTCTAATCTGAACTCCACGAACCAAACTAGCGTAAACTTAACTCGAGCTATGACAAATGTATTAAGGAGGCTTTACATGGATCTGCATCTGCAGACTTGAAGAAAAGTAGAGCGGGACCATAATATAAAACAAACATAAAAGTAAGACAAGGTTCACACTAATAACTTACTCGAACTCTGCTATAATTTTCTTGACACATCTCACAATCACATGTTCTTAGCATTCAGGTATGTAGTTTTGAAAAGATAATTTTCGCTATTTTCGTTTTTTTTAAGCAAACTGAGGTGAAATGGTAAGAAAAAACTTGAAAATTCGTTGCCTGAACGGAACAAATTATGGTGCAGATGAAAATGCTATAATGAATATGAACATGTTCATCTTCACTATAATCTGCAATCTTCAGATTCATAGTTCCTATAATCTTCATACATGAAGATGATCTCCATTTTGGTCTAAGCTCTCTATCGCACAAGTATGATTTTTTTATTTTGTTTTCTTTTTTTTGCAGATGTCGATGCAGATGAAGATACATGTAAAGCCTCCTTTAACGTCGCGAAATGATGGATTTCAAATTTGCCACATAAGCGCACAGAGTTTAAATAGGAAAATTGACGAGTTCAGCGACATATTTGAAGGTTTAAGGTATGACGCTATATGTGTAAGTGAGACTTGGTTTCACAGCAATATCACTGATAGTTTGATCAATCTTAAGGGTTTTAAATTACTTAGAAACGATAGAATAGGTCGGTTAGGTGGTGAAGTAGCAATTTACATAAGTAATACAATTTACATAAGGGATACAATTAGAAATAAAATTAAATTTGCGTCTCCTTCTAAGAGCCCTATAGAATATCTTTTTGTTGAAATCTCAGGCGCAAACGAACATTTGTTACTTGGGGTAGTTTATAGGCCCAATCGCTTCATTGATTGGTCACCACCTAAAACTGTGCTTGAAGATAACGCGTTTTGCTTCACAAATTTAATTCTTTGTGGAGATTTTAATAGCGATAATCTTACTGACCAGACTCTTATCATTAATATGAATACCTCCAATTTGCAACTAGTCCCACACACTTTTCTCAAAATTCCAGCACACTTCTTGATATATTTTTTGTCAGTGATTGTAAAGTGATTTCTTTTGACCAAGTTGATGCTCCAGGTTTTTTCAAGCATGACCTTATCCATCGTTCCAGTTTCGGCATTTCAAAAATATAGACTCGAATACTCTTGAACTTGGTATACGAAGAATTAATTGGGATAGTTTGGATTGTTTACAATTACCGGATGAGCAAGTTGAGTTCCTTCAAAAAAATTTATACCGTTTGTTTGATTTGCATGTTCCCTTAATCACTTTATCGGTAAAATACGGTGACTGTCCTTGGTTTAGCCATGAAATAAGCAATTTACTCAAACTACGTAACTTGTCTTTCAAAAATTGGAAGCGCTATAAGATACCAGATGACTTTCAAGAATATCGTCGTTTGCGTAATACGACTGTTCATCTAATTCGTGCTGCAAAAGTGAATTGGCACCAGAATCGTTTAAATCTTTCTTTGAACGGACGCAAATTGTGGAAAAATTTAAAGGAAATTGTCAACAAAGCAATTAACTCTGATCCCAATGACTTTAACTGTAATGAGATCAACAATAATATTATTTCTTCAATTCCACAGCCTATTACTGCGTCTCTTAATCATTCTGGTGAAGAATTTTCGGCAATGTACTCTGGACCTGTGTTTGTTTTTTCTTGCGTAAGCCCTGAAGATGCAGTTGAAAGTTTCATTTGCCTGAAATAAAATGCCGTAGGTTTTGATAACTTGCATCCAACGTTCTTAAAAGCCATCCTACCACTTATTTTGCCACACATTACTTATATCTATAACTGCATTCTAACAAAAGGTATTTTCCCGTCGCAATGGAAATACTCAAAGATGTTCGACCACTGAATTCCGGCCCATCTCAATCCTTCCTTTTCTGTCCAAAGTTTTGGAAAAAATAATGCAGAAACAGTTAACGGCCTTTCTCTTCTAGAATTCTCTCTTGGTTCCAAAACAATCAGGTTTCAGGTATGGTCACAGCAGTACAACGACATTACTTGATGTAATCGAGCATTCAAGAAGAGCGTTAGACGATAATAAGGTGACGTTTTTGGTTGTTTTGGATTATTCCAAGGCATTTGACACTATCGATCACAATATATTGTGCCTAAAGTTACATAAAATGTATAACTTTTCATCAGAATCTGTAAAGCTTATTTTATCGTATCTATCTGGCAGACGTCAAGAGGTTACAATTGGAAGCCAGGTATCGAATATTTTATCAACTTCTTGTGGAGTTCCCCAAGGATCGATACTTGGTCCTTCGTTTTTCTCGTTATACGTTAACGAGGTTCCAAAAATAAAAAACCACTGCCACAAACACATCTATGCCGATGATCTGCAGTTACTGAAAATTTGTTCAATTGGAATGATAAGGATTGTTGCTAAAAGATTACTGAAGACTTATCACCTATTAGATTATGATCAATCAAATGTGGTCTTACTCTAAATCCCGTAAAAACTAAATGCCTCGTCATAGCCAAAAGATATGTGGACTTGAGTTGCTTTCCAGTTATCGAGCTAAGTAGGCCACGAGTTGATTATGTGGAAACAGTTAAAAACTTAGGGATTTGCTTTAATAGGACCTTAAGCTGGAACACTCACGTTAATCAAGCTCTTGGTAAAGCTTAAGGGGCTCTTCGATTATTGTGGCCGACTAGAAATATCATCCCTCTGGAAACTAGGAAAATGCTTGCTAAAACCCTTGTGGTACCTATCTTGACATATGGCTGTGAAATCTTCAGCAAGCTCGACAACGTAAGCCACAGAAAGCTTTATGTTGTTTTCAACAATTTAGCACGCTACATTTTTGGAGTATATCGTTATGATCACATTCCTTCATTCTCCAACAGCATTTATGGTATTTGTCTTGAAAACCTCCTAAAACTTCGTACCCTGATTTTATTTTTTAATATTGTTCATAAGCGCCAACCTCTATGCCTTTATCACTCGATCCAGTTCTCCTTATCTAGACATTCAAACCAAATAATAATTCCCCGCTTTTCAAGTCTTAACTCAGAGCGACAGTTCTTTGTAAACGCAGCTCGTTTATGGAATTCACTGCCACGCAATGTACGAAATACAGAAGTCATATTCAATTTAAGGAAAATGTGCATAAACATTTTTCCACATCCTAATTCGATTTTGGTCTTGAGTTGCTGTTGGTCTCGCTGCTACTGTATCATTTTTTTCTGCCTAAACTTTTCTCGTCTTCCGTTGCATTCAAAATTTAATTAATTCATATTCTCCTTTTCTTTAATTAACCTTTTACTTATGTCATAATTTAATCTTTTTTATAAAAAGATGTAAATCTTACAATTAAGCTCTTACATAAAAATAAATACAAATACAACCTTAAACAACTCCAAAGATGCGTAGACACAAGGTCACAATCAAAGACAGAAAAACTGGTTCAAGAAAACGAGGAAACAGAAGAAAATAATCGTATTATCACAGAATTGCAGATCCTCATAAAAAGAAAATATTGCTCAACGATTACCACGTATTACCAACAAGTGGACATGCAGGAATAAACCGCATGCTTAAAACAATTAAACAAAAATATTTCTAATAAATAAATAAATGATTTTATATAAGACAGGCTTACAGATCAGTGATTTCCGAATGTAAATAAAACTATTTCATTCTTTCTCGACGTTTCGTTGGGGTTTTCCAACTTTTTCAAGAGGTTTATTGAACTGTAAAAAATTCCATTATACCTACAATTATTTTTCTTTTTGAACAATTATGCTTACTTTACATTAGTGGTATAATTTATATTTAGACATCACTTTGAGGTTGAACATTAAATTACAATGAAGAAAATAAATAAATATGTACGTAAAACACTAAACAATAAGACAGATAAGAACTTAAATGCTAATATCACAGAACTTTTTTTATGGCCACACTGTAATTTGACTTTATGTTGTCTTTGTCTTCTTTCGTATTCATTGCTTTCGTCAGTTTTTCTTGTATCCTCAAGCTTTCTATAGTGTACCTTGTATTTTCTCTTTTTTGTTTGTCTAATATTTTGACATTTTCAAAATCAGCTGTGTGCTGTGTATCATTTATGTGTTGCCCTAAGCCTGTTGTTGTTTTGTTCTTTCTTATATCTGCTTTATGTTCGGCTATCCTCACTCCGAGCGCCCTTTTCGTCGTTCCTATATACACAAGATCACAATTGTCATTTGAATTACCTAAACATCCAATTTGGTAGACCACATTGTATTGTTGTTCCTTTTCAATTGGTGTTTTCGTGTTTGAGAAAAGCTTTCTTAAGGTGCAGTTTGCCTTGTAAGCAAATGTCATTTTAGTGGTGTCTTGCTTGATGATTTCGTGAAGAATTTTGCAGTGTGTTAGTTTTGGTATGTAGGGAATACTGAAAAATGCTTTGGAGTTGCCAGCTTCAATTTCAGTTGTAGATTTTTTGTTT
Source organism: Philhelius pedissequus (assembly GCA_910595825.1). Lineage (NCBI taxonomy): Eukaryota > Metazoa > Arthropoda > Insecta > Diptera > Syrphidae > Philhelius > Philhelius pedissequus. The sequence goes on along the minus strand of OU343160.1, from coordinate 194,619,966 downwards.
TTCTTTAAATTATTAATATTTTGATTAATTTTGTTATTTATTATTTCATTTATTATGTAGCAGGGATAATTATTCATTTTAAGTATGTTTTTTATTTTTACTATATTTCCTTCGTGAAATTGTTTATCGCTTATATCGATAACCTTGTTAGTGAAGTTTGTTGCCGTGTTAATTTTTTGGCTCATCGGTTGTGTTGAATGAAAATTCATCATTCGGCCAGAAGATGTTTCCTTAGAGAACCAGTCAATAATTATTTTGTTGGCTTGTCGATGAAGTTTTGTGTCAAGATAAGGTAAGCACTTATTGTGCTCTATTTCAATCGTGAATTGTAACTTCTTGTGATAATTATTTATTGTTGTTAATATTATATCTATATTCTGATTTTTTATTATTGCGAAAATGTCATCTACGTATTTCACAATCAATTTTATATTTGTTATTGTTTTCTTTAAATCGTCTAAGGTATTATCAAGTAGATTGTCAAGTACGATGTCAGCGATGGTAGGGGAAAGTGGATTTCCCATAGGCATTCCAAACGTTTGAAGATAGATCTTGTCTTCAAATTTGAAATAATTATTATCTCTCAAACAGAATTCTAATATTTTTAAGTATTGTGGTTTTGGAATTTGGGTTGATAATTTTATAGTATCCCATTGTTTCATTATATTTTTGATAGCTAAATATGTGGGAATGTTGGTGAAAATATTTCTGGACTGGAATGCAAAATGACATAGCTACTTATGTAAAACATTGCCCAGTTTGTCAGAAAAACAAATACATAACACCCAAAAAACAGTCTATGGAAATAACGTAAACTGCTGAATCAAGCTTTGATAAAATTTATTTAGACCTAGTATGTCCCTTGGACGAATCAGCCAATGGATACAGGTATATACTTAGATTACAAGATGAACTGACGAAATTCACGGAAGCAATCCCAATTGAAAACAAAGAAGCTAGCATAGTAGCTAAGGGATTAGTAGAATGCTTTATCTCAGATATGGAGTTCCAAAAATAATAGCCTCTGATCAAGGCACAGAATTTATCAACACAACAACAGATGTGCTGTTAGAAATGAAGAATGTCAGAAAAGCTGACTACGATAGAAAAGCTAAAAGTAAACCTGCTACTTATGAAGTAGGAAGCTTAGTCTTATTAAGAAATGAAAATAGAAGGAAGTTGGATCCTATTTTCATAGGACCATACGAACTATTGTCCGAAGATGGTGTAAACTGCGATATCAAGTACGAAGGTAAAAGAGTTACAGTACACAAAATTCGTTTAAAGAAATTCTATGTTTACATATTAAAAAAATGCATATTTGCATTAAGTTAATTTTTCTTTTTTAAATAAAAGGAGGGAGATAGCCCTCGCATGTGCACATATAGAATCCTAAATATATAAATACATATAGCTATTAAGTATTTTTAGAAACACATTATGTAAATCCTAAATACATAAGCACATATCTACTACTTCCTAAATATATAATTACATATAGAAATAAATAAGTAAATCCTAAATACATAAACACGTATAGCTATTAAATATTTTTAAAACACACTAAGTATTACATATATCTATTAATTATTTAAAAGAAAAAAACACATAATATTAAATAGAATTTTTTATTAAGTAAATTCTAAATATATAAATACATATAATTGATACACATATAAACAAGTGTAAAATTAACACTATGTAAAAAAATAGAATTTTTTATATATCATATAATTGAGTAAATTTAAACTTAGAAAAAATGTGTAAATAAATTGAAAGAATTTAACTATGTATAAAACAAAAACGAAAACAATATATGTATCATCATTTTCAAATTCGCTACTCAAACAAAAAAAAGAACCAAACAATGTAATTCCATTCAACAAGAACAAAAAAAATATAAGTATAACAGCTGATCCCTAAATTGTCAATGACACAAAAAAGAGGAAACCTCGCGCTACATGATTTCATCTTTTTTCCCCCAGGAGGGTGGTATGAAGGGATCGCACCTGTGATCATTTTTTTTACTTCGAGCTTCGATAATTGAAACCTATCAGCATGCTTCTGGCGCCTTGCCTTCGTATATCATTCTTGCCCTAGCCACGTAATAGCTTCCTAAAACGATTCATTTGTATCCATTGAATATACGTTGCCCGTTCATTTTCATTTATTTCATTTCATTTCAGATATTTAAAAAAATAATGGGAACATAATGTCTTAATAGGTATGTGTCTTTTAAAATAACAAATGTTTAATAATCGGAAACGCAAAATAAGGAATGAATGTAAATAATACTTAAATAAATTGAATATAAAAAAACAAATACAAAATTTAAATATATAATATGCAAACACTAATTAAATTAAAACAAGAATAATCATAATACATTTATGTTAAAGATATAACTACAAGAAAATTGTACTGTTTGCTTCTAAGTTGACTCAGACAAAAGTTTGAATAAAATATTTTTGGCGACGTTGAAACTATTGTTATGTATTGATTCTTTGATATGATGTGGCAAAGATTGATAAGCATTCACATAAATATACTACAAGTGCATTCCCATCGCTACATGCGATATATGTAGTTTCATGTGCATACACTTTGTAGAGCCAAGAGCCAATGACTGAATGCAAGCAACGAAAACATTAAGGGTTCATTTTACAAAAGTATTTTTAATATCTACCGCATGGCTCTCGTGGACAAATACATTCGAACGTTTAGGCAATAAATAATATTGCCTATATGACGCTATTCTGGAGCAAGGTATGAAGTGATTGGGATTCAATTATCGAAGGCCAAAAAGATACAAAGTTGAAACACAAATTGAATGGTAATTGAATTGAATTTGAATAGAAATAAATTAAAATTAATAAAATAAATGTTGTCTTTCTCGAACCATCAACCAGTGTGTTTTTACTTCCACGAGCAACTCGCTCGATCTAGACGTACTTTCCTTCGATCAATAGATTGTTCCATTTTAAAGAGCAACTCGCTTAGATTGGAACAATTCTCCCTCTTCTTACTCGCGCTTATAGATGCAAACGACGGCGCAATAGCCAACGTATTGAGTAAGAATCAACCTGTCAAACTAAACGAAGAAAGATCCACAGAGGGGATCTTTGCAATAGCTTTGGGATGTCGAAATCCGAGATTTCGTAGAAATCACAATAAAATCTCATTACCGATGCGGGCCATTCATAGTGAACGAGTCCATTTGAAATTTCACCACACCTAGGTAAAAAACTTTTATGTGCCTTGTATAAATGCTTATCATTATTGATTTGATCTTACCATTATTTTGCCAGTTTAATGGCATGAATTAATGACAATTTGCCGGTCGTGTAAATCCGGCATAAGGCTGTGTTATCTTTGTGTATATAGGAAGATGAACAAAAAGATTCTTGTCTGCGTTTTGATCAATGTGTCTATTGGAAGATGTAAGGAAAAGTTACTTGTGTAAGCAAATGCGAATGACAAGAGGGCTTTTCGGGTCTTCGTCTTTTTAGTTTATGCTGTCAAACATCACTTTTAATGGTTCACCAAGTTAACTGAGCTTCACTGACGGTTCAAGCATGAAATTTGCTATTTCAAATCAATTAAACCTGGGAACATTTTTGAACCTCAATTAATCCACCAAATTCGTTGATTTAAATTAGCTGAAACATTGATCAAAATTTGAATTACGTTTGTAGAAGGAACCTTAAGGGCCATTCGCAGTGGAACTTTGATTTGCGGTTCAGGAATTTTATGTACCGATTTCGAAGAGTTAAGTGACGTTCAACGTTGGTAAATATTCTCATTCGTGGGTTATCAACCTAAACTCACGAATTTTAACCTAACGATTAAATCTCACCGATTTACATTAGCAGACCTATTAGTAAATATTTAATGCTTATTCCACATCTAATCCATGAGTTTACTGATGACAAACGTGGTTTAAGTATTTGAACCGTGATTCAGCAATTTAAATTCACTAATTCGGAGGAAAACTGGACTTCAACGATAATTCAAGATGCAAGTATATAAAAGAAATCTCATACATTTTAACCCATCGTTGAACGCAGTTCATCCACCAAAATCGGCAGTTAAATTTACTGAACCACTGATCAAATATTTGGACCACGTTTGTTAGTGAGTCTGCCACAAAAATTAAGTAGTTATATAATCGTTACACAAGTGACAATGGCCGAAAAATTTATCGGGGATTTGGCGAAAGAAATGATTCACAATGCCCAATAAAATAAGACAAGATTCACAGTCACCATTTCAAAATTCAATGGGATGAATCTTTTCACAACGAGATTTAAGAAAATAATATTGATTCTAACTGATTTTCAATTACCTTATCTATTAATTAAACATAACGTGACGTCATAAATTGTGTACACTCCTCATAGTTTGAAAATATGAATCATAGAAAACAAGATTACGACACTTCTTTTTTGTCTTATTTTATTGACGTCACCGGAGAAAAAAATCCATTATTCCACATCGGAGACACAACAACAATTTCCAGATTTTTTTTTCACATATGACGTCAATAAAATAAGACAAAAAAGAAATGTTCTAATCTTGTTTTATTTGATTCATGTTTTGACAGAAATTTAAATAAGAACTCCTTAACCCACGTATCATTTTCGTATTACATCCGTTGTGTTTAAAGAATAAACAATTCTTCCAAATGCATGGCAATGCTGTTTCGGATTTGACAGCGGACTTGGGATTTTTTGTATAAGGCAATACTGGTCTACGGTTGTCAACATGACAGTTTAATTTATTTGTTTTTTTTCTGTTTTGTATTTTTATTTAAGTTATTTTTTTTTTCAAATTAATAGTAATTAATAATGAAAAGGTTTAATTTAAAAAGTTCCAAGTGACATTTGGAACAGTGTTTCTTGTTTTATTAAAATAAAATATAAAGAATGAGACTTTTTGTGTGTTTTTTGTGTTTTGACTGAATGACGTTTGCCGTTCCGTTGTGTTACATGGAAAATTGTTACCCACAGTAAAGAAGTTTCACATAAAAAAAAATGTTTTAATAATAAAAAGCAGATCATTCACGTTAGATAGAATTATTATTTTCGATGTAAAGTATCTTATGAGTTTGTTTTCCATAAACAAAATTGAGATGTCCATAAGTTGAAACGATTTAATTCTAAGTTGCCCCGGGGGAAAACGGACGAACTTCAACTCGTCCTAGTGAGTTTGATGGTAAAATTAAGTTATAGATATTATTATTTAGGTGAATAAATTTAATTTACCTTTCGCTTTATTAAATATAGAAAACGGGATATTTGCGCCAGTTGTGGCTAATAAAACAGCTACCACGAGTGTCCATGACAGATGCAACCATCACCGATTTGAAATCTACATTGCCACTGACATGATGTCAGATAAATCATTAGGCGAAGATGATGATGATGATAGCGTTAAAGATCAGGCTTTCTTCTGGCAGAAAAATCACCACAAACTTTCTTTTCTGAATCAGACATTGAAGAAATTGCCGCCCAATTAGAACAAAATTTAGGGTCATGTCCCAGAAGGTAATAATTTAAGCCCTGAGAACGTATCAATATCAACAAAAGAATCGCGGAAGGGAAGATGTCAAGAACGAAATTTAGGCCAGAACTTCTTAACTAGTACTGGAACTAGAATTGAAAAAGAAAATGTATGCAGAAAATTTCACCATCAAAACAAAAATTATTTTTAAACAGTATGGGGCAACTTTAATCTTATGTTGGCGCTTGTGACTGGACCGACTTCAATCGGACAATAAAACATCTATTTATAAAAGAGTGGCAAACCACGAAATGAAAAAGTTTACGTACTCATATTTCTTTAATCTGAAAGGCATCCGACACAAGTCTGTCAAAAATGCTTCAAAAACAAATGAAACTGGCCGTTACTGCAATCAAATCGAATCTCTAGTTACCGAGGTAATAAAGGATATGCGAAGAAAGGGAGGAAATGAGGTTCTGAATCATATTATGAATATCCCAGCATACGAGAGTCTTTATACTCGAAAACAATCCGGTCAAATTACGGGGCTGTAATGTACTAAACACAGGATCTCTTGAAATAGTGTACGAAACAAATTCAACGAAGCAAAAAAGACTGTTTGCAACAGACTTTCATCCTGATCGTACAGAATAAGTCGAATATGGTACTTGTTCAAACCACAATCAAGCCATCAATCCAAATCACTAGTGTGATCGCCGATCGTACTTTTATAGTCCTATGAGAACGCGTCCACTCAAATTAATATTTAGGTACAGCGGTTTTTCCGTATATCCATTCGCATCCATATGCCTCGCACTCGCATGCAGCTCGTGTCATTAATCGTTTAGCCTTCAATCTGAAATGTTTGCCTTAGTGTTGGTCATAAAAATTAAAACGTTAAATTATATTTGGAAATGAGAGTACAAAAAAAAGGAAAAGTAAACGAAATTAATGTAAACTAAAACAGAAAGTATCAGAGTAAATTAAGAAATCGGAAAAATAAAAGTTGAAAAATATAAAAGTGCGTGTCGTCTTTTGTTTTCACCGTCATCGGCATCGGCAAGTTTGTCCAGTAATCGTTGGTCCTATTTCGAGACGGATTCCACGTAGTCAACAACAATCCGTGAACATCATCCACAGTTTCATATAAGAGTGATAATTTTAATCATCATCGAAGAAAATCGGTGATGCAGCAATCATCCCATCAGGAATTTGGTGGAATTAGCGTGCCAGACCAGAACAAAAGCACATCCTGACCACATGCGCATCAACCCATTCTTCATTTTCGTCGTTTTGTGCTCTACAGGCAAAAAGACCATCATCAAATCGTGCATTTGTAGCAAGAAAAAGCTGTAAAATTGTGGTACCTACTTGCCAGTACAAAGCACTCATCATCTTCGTTGTGTGAGCACCAATCCGCATGTTATCATCATCGTTTGTGCCTTCTGTACCTTGTGGTTGTACAGATCAAAAGCATATTTCAACGTCCAGGTTTTTTCATCATTGGGTGCAACTGCGTAGGCACCAAATTCATCAGTGTTTCATCGGCGTAACTTTTCAACGGTACCCAAATTATCACGCCATCGTGGTACCACTGTATCCGCACCAAAAATTATCAACGTTCTTTCATCGTGATGTGCAACTATGTAGGCACCAAATTCATCAGTGTTTAATCGGAGTGAGTGTGCAACGGCACCCAAATTATCACCTTATCGTGGTACCACTGCATCCGCAACAAAAACTATCAACGGCTTTTCATCGTGGTGTGCTACAAATTCACCAGTGTTTCATCAGCATGCCAGTGTAACGGTACCCAAATTATCACCTCATCGTGGCACCACTCATCCGCACAAAAAATTATCGAACGGCTTTTCATCGTAGTGTGTGACTGCATCATTACCAAAATCATCAAAGCTATCATCTGTGTTATCATCATCAAATTCAACATTCGAAGTCATTAACGAAGCATCAGCTACATCATTCGAAGTCATTAACGAAGCATCAGCTACATCATTGACAATATCATCAAAACATCGTCGTAAATTTCAATGAACAAGGTACTTTATATGAATATATTTGAGTGCATTTATATTAATAAATTTTCTAACTATCATTTACTAAAACATATATATTATATTTTAAATTCAACTGGTATACATACATATTTTTGGTTATATTATATATCAATTAAAACAAATTTAAAGCTTAATCCGTTGGTTATCTGACTTAGTCTTGGTGACGTAATGAATAGTTTAGAAGATTTAATTTTCGCTTCCGACCAATTGGTCGAATTTCATGCATCCTTCAGGGGCAAACAAGTCGCTACTCATACGGTTTCTTTGCTAGAAGCGTATTAATCTGAACTAGTGGTTTTACGGCAAGATGTCAAAGTTGCATATACCCGTTGCATGAAAGACAAAAGTGCAGAGGTGCAAGAATCTCTGAATGAAGTAAAGGCAAAGTTTTAAAGTTCATCTTCAACATATTTTCAATGGACGAGTGCATTATCTGATTTCTTAAAAAAATTTTATCCGACACAGGAACTTAAAGCAGTTGAACCCATTCAAAATACTCCTCTTTTAAATGAAAAGTATCATAACATTAAGGTTCCACCGTGTGACACTCAAGATTTCTATGGAAATTATTTACAATGGCCATCCTTTCGGGATATGTTCACTGCGGTGGACATTAACCATACAAAGCTGAGTGCAGTACAAAAACTTTTTCATTTGCGATCTAAAATGAAAGATCAAGCTTACAATATTGTAAGCAAATTCAACCGTACCGACAGCAATTTTAACCTAGCATGGAACGCTTTAAAGGAACATTTTGAGAATAAAAGGATTCTAGTGAACAATCAAATTCAAATTTTATTGAATAATAAACCCGTGCTTTCAGAATCCGCTAAGGATCTCAAAAGTTTACAGAGTAGTATTAATGATGCTTTGATTGCTCTTACTTCATACGATTTCGATATAAAAGCATGGAACGCAATCATTATTTATCTTTGCGCTTCTCGGCTTCCAGATCACACACTTAGTTCGTGGCAAGCGTCACTGAAAGATCCAACTGAAATCCCAACATGGGAACAAATGAATGAGTTCCTAACAAACCGCTATCGTATTCTCGAAAGTGTATCCGAAATGTAGCAAAGTTCCACAAACAGGCATAATGCTACTAAATCTTTTCATACACAATCATCTAAGTCCAAACCAGTAAGAAGCTTTCATACAAAAATAATTCCAGCCTGTCAGGTGTGTAGTGAACAACATCCATTGAGAATTTGCCCTATTTTTTTAAAATATGTCTGTCGATGAAAGACATAAGACTGTACGAAAACATAAATTTTGTTTTAATTGTCTTGCAGTGACTCATAATCTGAGTCAATGCCAAAGCACAAGCACTTGCCTTCGTTGCAAAGGCAAGCATCATACCTTGTTACATTTTGAACGTAAACAACCCGTGTCTAATAATGTCACTGATCAAAAATCTCCAACACTCTCATCTCAAGTCGATTCAACTTCTTCATCTCAAGTGTCATATTCAACATCAGCTCATAGTTCCTCGTTACATCTAGCATCAGCTTCGTCTCAAATTGATCATCGTCATATACAGTCCACTCCCACTACAAATCACAATGTCTTGTTTTCCAAAAGATATCGACAAGTCTTATTAGCAATGGATATTAACCAAAATGAATTCAAACTTGATCTTCCTTTGGCCGATCCATCCTTTTATCAAAGATCACGTATAGATATTCTCATCGGAGCTGATTTATATCCACACATAATTTTGGATGCTATAAAAGAACGTTTTGAGTACTATCATGGATCAAAATACAGTCTTTGGTTGGGTACTACTAGGACATTACGACAGTGTTCCTGTCGTTTCAACCTTTTGTACTTTCGTGACACATAATAATGAGTTACCAATCGATAAAGCGATTAAAAAGTTTTGGGAGCTCGAAGAACTACCTCAATCTCCCTTGCGTACGTCAGCTGACGAATACTGTGAAAACTTATATCGTGACACGACATATCGAGACCCATCAACAAGCCGATATGGGCTTAAATTACCATTCAAAAATTCCCCCGCAGAATCCCAACTGGGTAAATCACGAATTACTGTCATGCAGCAATTCCTTCGAAATGAGAAGTCGCTACTTGCTAAACCTGCTGTCAATAAAGAATATCGAAAGGTGCTTTCGGAATATTTGACGTTGGGTCATATGTCGCCTACTCCACCTTATGAACTATATGATGATAACCTTGTGCTATCATATTATCTTCCGAATCATGCGGTGCTAAAACCTCAAAGTACTACCACTAAACTCCGAGCAGTTTTTAACACATTTAAGTCGTCTTCTAATGGAAAAAGTTTGAATGATCTGTTATACCCAGGTCCCACTCGCCAAAGTGACATAACATTTCTCATGCTTAATAGGCGTTTTTATAAATACGTGTTTAATGGCGATATCGAGAAGATGTATCGTCAAATCAACATCCATCCCGATCACGCACAATTCCAACGAATTTTGTTCCGCCCTAGCCCAAATCAAAAAATTGTTGATTATCAGCTCAATACCGTAGCGTTTGGAGTCAATTGAGCTCCCAATTTAGCAATTTACATCAATTGGCTTCAGATATTGAAATAATTTATCCTCTTGCTGCAAAAATCCTGAAGAATGGATTTTATGTGGACGATATACTTTCTGGTGCGCACGATATATTGTCGGCGCGAAGAGGCCAGATTGAACTTATAAATGCACTTCAATCCGCTGGATTCAATCTTAGAAAATGGACAGCTAACCATCCCGATCTTCTTAATCACATTCCAAAGATGATCTACTGAATAAAGATTTTCTAAAAATCGAAGAGGCAGTTCAACAAAAATGCTTGGAATTCAATGGAACGCTTCTTCCAACAGTTTTTCCTTTTTAATTCACCCTCAAAACCCAGCAACACTTTCGGTTACAAAACGATCAGCTTTATCAACTATTGTTTTCCCCTATCATTATAACAGCAAAAACATTAATACAACAAATTTGGAAAAATAAAACTGGATGGGGTGAACGTCTTACATCTTCTTCTGAGCAAAAGTGGATATCCTTTTTGAAGGATTTCGCTGATTGAGTTTTCTCCTTGGAATTCTCTGCAACTACATGGGTTTTCTGATGCATCGGAAAAGGCTTACGCGGCTGCAGTTTACGTTCGAGTGCATCATGATTCTTTAAAGCCGTCTTCACATTTATTATGGGCAAAATCGAAAGTTGCACCTGTCAACACTATTTAGCTCCCTCGGTTGGAACTTCAGGGCGCAGCTCTCTTGCCACGAATGATCAAATTGTTGATCAATCAAATTGACTTACTGACTGAAGTTCCCATTAGATTGTGGACAGACTCAGCTAGTGTGTTAGCATGGCAGAAAATCCTGCCGATTAACCCACACGCGGTGTCTCCCCGCAAGAATTAAAATCGAGTAAATTGTGGTGAAATGGACAACTTTGGATAAAGGAGTCAGAATCACACTGGCCTTCCACTCAACTACTTGATCATCCTGATAAAACCACTCTTGAATATAAGCATATTCAATCATACAAACGTTGCCTCAAAAATTGATGATTTCGAAAGCAAGTTTTTGTCTCATTTTTCGTCTTGGCCTAAAGCTCTTCGCGTTATGAGTTATGTATTCCGCTTCTGAAACTCCGCCGAAAAAGTTTAATAAGGGCTAATTAGAAGTCAAAACTTCTACTTCATAACGAAATAAAATCTTTAAAAATACAAATTAACCGTCTAACTCAAAAACAACATTTTATCGAAAAGTCAAAAAGTAATCTTCTTTCGCTGAACCCTTTCCTGGACTCTAATCAAATCATGCGCTCTCATGGTAGGCTTGCATCTTCCACCTTGTCGTATAATAAAAGATTTCCAATACTCCTTTCATATAACTCATATCTATCTAAGCTCTTAATAGCGTACGTTTATCAAATATCACATGGGGAAATCCTACTTATGATTCGTCTTGTTCGTTCCGAATATTGGGTAGCCAAACTAAACAATTTAGTTAAAGCCCATATTCGAAAAGGTAAATTGTACTCTTTACAACAAATCTGTCCACTCTCAAATAATGGATTCTTTGCCTGTTGAAAGAACAATGTTAAGTTTACCTTTCACGAATACCGGCATAGACTTTACTGGCCCCTTTATAATTCGGAATTATTATGGTAGAAGTTGTCGGTTAGAACAAGGTTATGCGTACCTTTGTGTGTGTTTTGCGACAAAGGCAATCCATTTAGATTCAGTAAGTAATCCAGACTTTCTAGCAGCTTTCACTCGTTTTTGTCTTGTAGAGGACTTCCTGCTAGTATATACCGATAACGGCACGAACTTCGTCGGTACCTCTAAATTGCTGCTTTCCGACTTCATCCCCTAATTTCTCTCAAATAACCTGGACATTTATTCCTCCCGGCTCACCCCACATGGGTGGTTTGTGGGAAGCCGGAGTGAAGTTTTAAAATACATTTAAAAAAAATTGGTGGTAATTCAAAATATACATTTGAAGAATTTGCAACACTACTAGCTCGAATAGAGTCCTGTCTGAACTCGCGGCCCTTAACCCGAATCTCAGACAATCCTGACAATTTACTCCCTCTAACTCCGGATCACTTCTTAAGAGGCGGTCCCTTACTCAGTCCTCCAGAACCATGTGAAGCACAAAATGACATCAGTTTCATACGAAGATAGAACACTCTTAAAGCTATACATCATCAGTTTAGCATACGGTGGAAAGAAGAATATTTAAAGGAACTTAACAAACGATATAAATGGAAGTATTCTAGAGGGGATATGGAAGTTGGAGATTTTGTTGTTTTACGAGATGAACCACTTCCACCTAATGATATATTTAAAATTGACAACTTCTTAAATTAATATGTATAATACTTTCGTCTCTTTCTCGCCAAAAGAGTTCTAACGTTTTAAGTATTTTCCTAGTATAATTCACGCGCTTTTTTCTAAGTTTTTAATTAATCATTAGAGCCAACGGGTTAATCTTTATAAGATATGATTCTTGAATATTTATTGTTCATCTCGATAAATCATATGTAAATATATTAAGTAGGTAATCAAATCATTTATTAATTTGTATAAAATAAAATCAAATAGTTTATCAAGAAGTTTACTTGAAGCTGATATTTATCTCCTGAAAGAGGTGCAGCAATATTATTTTATTTTAATCTGTATAATTTGCCATTATGTCGGAACATAACTGTTCATTGGAGTCATGTGACCAGCCAGATACAGATGAATTAATTAGCTTTTTAAATCAATTTAAATTTTAAATTATCTTTAAATCGGCTAAAAGTGACGCTGTAACGTAACCAACGGTCGAAGCGGAGTCTATTCCGCACCCGTTAGGTTTAAGCTGACGGGTTCCCACCGGGTTTTTTAACGGGCCTTCCTTTCCGTAAGAAGGTATTCTCACCCCCGTAATCCTACCTACATAGAGCTGTTTGTGGGCGGCTGAGGGGCCACAAGATCTTTCTATTACTACCAGGGCGTTACGAAGAACTTAATCCGCACGGGACAGACGGCCATATTGATGTTGATGATGATGATGATGATGATGATGATGATGATGATGATGATGATGATGATGATGATGATGATGATGATGTTGATGTTGATGTTGATGTTGATGTTGATGTTGATGTTGATGTTGATGTTGATGTTGATGTTGATGTTGATGTTGATGTTGATGTTGATGTTGCTGTTGATGTTGATGTTGATGTTGATGTTGATGTTGATGTTGATGTTGATGTTGATGTTGATGTTGATGTTGATGTTGATGTTGATGTTGATGTTGATGTTGATGTTGATGTTGATGTTGATGTTGATGTTGATGTTGATGTTGATGTTGATGTTGATGTTGATGTTGATGTTGATGTTGATGTTGATGTTGATGTTGATGTTGATGTTGATGTTGATGTTGACGTTAATGTTGATGTTGATGTTGATGTTGATGTTGATGTTGATGTTGATGTTGATGTTGATGTTGATGTTGATTTTGATGTTGATGTTGATGTTGATGTTGATGTTAATGTTGATGTTGATGTTGATGTTGATGTTGATGTTGATGTTGATGTTGATGTTGATGTTGATGTTGATGTTGATGTTGATGTTGATGTTGATGTTGATGTTGATGTTGATTTTGATTTTGATGTTGATGTTGATGTTGATGTTAATGTTGATGTTGATGTTGATGTTGATGTTGATGTTGATGTTGATGTTGATGTTGATGTTGATGTTGATGTTGATGTTGATGTTGATGTTGATGTTGATGTTGATGTTGATGTTGATGTTGATGTTGATGTTGATGTTGATGTTGATGTTGATGTTGATGTTGATGTTGATGTTGATGTTGATGTTGATGTTGATGTTGATTTTGATGTTGATGTTGATGTTGATGTTGATGTTGATGTTGATGTTGATGTTGATGTTGATGTTGATGTTGATGTTGATGTTGATGTTGATGTTGATGTTGATGTTGATGTTGATGTTGATGTTGATGTTGATGTTGATGTTGATGTTGATGTTGATGTTGATGTTCATGTTGATGTTGATGTTGATGTTGATGTTGATGTTGATGTTGATGTTGATGTTGATGTTGATGTTGATGTTGATGTTGATGTTGATGTGAAAATGGAAATCGATCTGAGATTAAACCACTGCATGAGAGGATTAGAAAGTGCGCGCAGTGCCTAAAAGAATAAGTAAAGCGAGAACTCGGTACAAATTAAGAAAACAAACGCGTATAAGCATTTCTTCGTCGGTTATAGATACTTACGCTGACCCCCGCCCTTACGCTAAAGTTCAAATCGACAACAAATGTGTATGGATTGTTGGATAGCGGGGCCAGTGTGAGTATCTTAGGGAAAGATTGTATGAAATTTCGAGATGAGATTGGAACGAAAATTTTTTTTTTTTTAATTTTTTACTTCTTTGTAACAATTATAAGAATAAAGATTTAACAGATTTAAAAATAAATATAACAAAATCAATTATAATATAAGTTAACAGAGAGAAAAAAAAATAAAAAAGCAAGTTTATGATTTAATTATATTATATTTAAATGTTTTACAATTCATGATAAGAAGAAGGTACAGTCTGTTGCCTAAAGACAAGAATCGAAAGTACCGATAAATCCAATTTAAAGATAATGATTTAACATAAATATTTTATAAACAAAAAAAAAACATTGTGGGGTAAACACTCGAAAAGAATCAAAATATACTTATAAAAATTAATAGAAAAATTTTTTTAAGGGAAATGATGAGTAAATTCGAAGTTAGATAAGAATCCTGATAATATCATAGATTTCATTGAGATAAAAGTTAAAGAGCCATTTTTTAATGTTTTTGATGAATAAATGAGTAGAGCGAATGCTACGTACGTCAGAGGGCAAAGCGTTAAAAAGTCTAGGTGCTGTTGCAGTAAAAAATCTTAAAAAATGATTAGTATTGTAAACTGGAATGAAGGCAAGGTTACTACTATTACTGCGCAATGACTTAAAAGATAGCCAAAAAATATATTTTTAAAACTTTATAGTAATAAAGATGTTTCACAAGCAAAATACGAGAGCTGACAAACAATGGAAAGCTATGTTCATATTTCCTTTTTTTCCATATGGTCCTTAAAATATTCTTTTGAGTTACTAGAAGAGGCTGTAATAGGTTTTTGCAGCAACCACCCCAACAAATTATACCGTATTGTTATTTCGATTGAACTAAACCATAATAAAAAGTTTCCATAAGTTTTCTACAACAAAGTTTTTTTTAAATGAAACATAATATAATTGGTTGAAGCTAAATATTTCTTTAATGCTTTAGTGTGAACTTTCCAGTCCATTTTGTTGTCAATATGTATTCCAAGATATTTATATTCAGAAACTGTTTCAATATAGAAACATTTTGGTGTACAATTATTAACTAAAACATTATCTAGAACTTCTATGGAAGTACGACATGAGTTACTACTAAAAGGGATTTTTTTGCAGTCATAACTATGCTGGATATGAAGAGGAAGATTAAGATCTACTATCAGAGGTTTGAAAAACATAATTCTAGTTTTCTCACTAATGACGAGTTTATGAATGCCAAACCAATGTCTAAATAACTCTAAGTCGTGATTAATATCAGAAACCATATCAAGTAAACTGGGGCTAGAATAAACACAAGCTAAATCATCAGCAAATCCCACTAATTTACCTTTTAAATTTAGACTGAATATATTGTTAATATATATAAGAAATAAAAGTGGACCTAAGACGGAACCTTGTGGAACACCTATAATAATATTTTTTACTTCACTGAATTTATCACCTGTTTTTAAGGTAAGAACAAGACCAATTTAACATAAAGTCTCTGAAACCGGCTTTTTCTAATTAACTAATATGTCATGGTCCACTGTATCAAATGCTTTTTTTATGTCGATATATAAAGCTGCTGTAAATTTCTTATGGTTGAAACTATCATAAACTAAGCTACAGTGAGCTAAGAGTGCATCTTCTGTGGAGTTTCCAGCTCTGAAGCCGAACTGCCTATCGTTGAAAAAAGAAATACTATCTAAATAGTTCACAACTCTAGATTTAACAACTTTTTCAAAAAATTTCGAAAAAACAGGTAGAATAGAAATAGGTCTATAATTAGACACATTTTTTGTCCCCTTTTTTAAAAATTGGAGTAATTTTAGCTAGTTTTAAACTATCTGGGAAAAAACCTTGATAAATACTTTTGTTAAATAAGTGGGGCAAGGTATCAACTATATTTAGACATATTTTTTTAATATAAGTATTTGAAAAGCCGTTTGATGTAGATGAATAGGAACTATCCAGATTTTGAATAACTCTAAAAATTTCAAGAGGAAATAGGTTCGAAAAAGAAACTGCAAGGCTGAACATTATCTTTGAAACAAGCTTCAGAACAATTAAAGGTGGAGTTAATAATGCCTGCATTAACAATTGTATATTTAGCTATTTTAAAAAGTAATCATTAAAGGTTTTAGCCATGTCAGCATGATCAAAAATGTTTTGAGATTGGTGAGTCAAAAAAGGAGAAATATCAGAATATTTATGTCTGCCAAATAAATCATTAACTATGCCCCATTCCTTTCTTAGATCACCTTTCGCTTTATGAAACTTATACATATAAAAATTTTCTTTACAAATTGATATATCAAGTCTTATTTCTTCACATAAATTATGATATTTTTCGCGGTAAATAATGTTATTCGGATGCTTCTTAAGCTTAATTCTTAGTTTATTTTTGTCATTTATTTTATTTAATAAAAAAATTGATATCCACGGCTTGATTTTTTTAAATTTAACTTTTTTGTTCACAAGAACTTCTGAATTCTGCTCAACATGATATTTTAATAGAGACACAAAATAATCAAAAGCGACGAAAGAATCACGAATACTAAACAAACATGACCAGTTTTCTAAAAGAAGAACAGAATTTAGTTGTGCAAAATTTGTTTTTATATTCGACCTATTCATAATCTGATTCCTAAATTGAATTTGATAGTTGTCGTTAAAATTGAGACACAAACATGTCATAAGATGATCAGAGATCTTAAGGTCAGCAACTGAACTAGTGAGGTTTAAATTAGTTTTTAAATCAATTCTAGCTAAAATATGATCCATACATGTTTTAGATTTAGAAGTTATCCTAGTTGCTACATTGATGCAAGATTCTAGACCATGTGATGAAATTAATGAAATATAATTATCTACTGCAGGCGTATTAGAAAGTAAATCTGTATTAATGTCACCTACAATGAACAAGTGTTATGCATTGTTTGTATTAAGCAATGAATTCAATTCCTCAATAAAAACCTCTTCATTAAATTTCTGTAGTCTGTAGAAACACATAAAAACCATTTTTAAAGACAGTCACCGTCTGACATTCAAGCCGTTAACTTGTTTCTCAGTTTAGCTCGCTCTATTTTTCTTAAAATCCACCGTTACCTTTGTAAAACTTATTGTTTTATTTTTTCTTTTCTTCTTATCTCTTTGCACAATAATATATATATATATATAACGTGATCAATCGTGTAATCAATCATGGCCCCTGGGCCAAATGTGCTCTCGGGCAACAGATTTGAGTTGCTTGATAAAGAGCAGCAATCTGTGCCTGAAAATGTGAAAAAAAGAAAAAAAAATAATAACCCTACCTACTTTGACCTAGACAAATCACTGCAAATAAACTCCACCCTTCCTGATCCTAAGTTTATAACAATTTCTTCAAGTGATGAAAAAATACCTTTGTCGTCTGTAAGCATATTCTTAGTTAAAAAAGCTATTGATGGCATAAGCACCGCGTACGAAAATATAACGGAATTACGTGACGGCACCCTTCTTCTCCTTGTAAAATCCACAAAAATAGCTAATCTATTCCTCGCTCAGAAACAACTAGCAAACCTGTGTCCAATCTCAGTTAAACTTCATTCTAACCTAAACTCCTGCAAGGGTACAGCATATGCCCCATGCCTTATCAATGTGCCTGAAAATGAAATAATTAATGAAATGAAATCCCAAGGTGTAATTGATGTATATAAATTCAAAAAAAAATACACCGGAGAAAAATCTTCGCGCCACTGGATTGGTACTATTTACTTTCGATCGCTTCCGCCCCCCTTCCACCGTAAACATAGGCTGGTATAACGTTAAAATTCAAGAATACTACCCTAATCCAATGCGCTGTCGCAAGTGTCAACTCCTTGGCCACACCGCAAAAAGATGCACTTCTTCAGAATCTTGTGAGACCTGCAACCTCCCTCCCCACCAACCGGTAAATTGTACAAGAACTTCGTGCGCAAACTGCCTTGAAGAACATCCATCATCTTTCAAAAATTGCAAAGAATACATCAAAGCCAAAGAAATCCTCAAAATTAAAACTATACATAAATGTTCCATGACGGATGCAAAAAAAATGTATAAAGAAAAAAATCCCATTCCCCTCTTCTCTACAACATACTCTCAAGCTGCACAAAGCAAATCAGTGTCAAACAAACAATTAACTACTTCAGCTCCGCCAAATTCTACCTGCCCCCCGTTTGAATCGCTCCCATCCACTTCTTTCACTTCACAAAACAACACATCTAAACCAGTTCCTATCACACCATCTACCAAAGTAATTAATCCTCTTCCACCAACTATTAATAGTACAAACACACCAATAACATCAGCCCATACTGTAAAAATCAATCCCTCTATTATCCCCTCATCCTCCTCCCAAATTAATTCTCTCTTCCATACACCCTCACTTGAAAAAACACAATCACACACACCCATAAACATCTCCTCCCCTTTAACAAATTTAACAAACAATCTTCTTTCACAAAACAAATACTACTTAACTGACAACCAAATGGATCACGAAAATGATGAATCCACATAAAAATAAACCTCTTTGCCAAAATGACGACTCCGCGGCGGGGGTGCTGAATCGGGGGGGGCTCTCAGTGTAGCCCGCCCGCTTCAGTATCCACGTCGCGGAGTCATAATGAACACCCAAACAAAAACACCAAAATCAATACCCCCAAGCTAAATATCTTTACCCGAAATAAAAATAACCAACGTTTCACTGTTCTACAATGGAACCTCAATGGCTACTTGAATAATATACACGAATTACAAATACTAATGAAAGAACTCCAACCAAAAGTCATCTGCCTACAAGAAACCCATTTCGCAGCCGATTGCCATCCTTTTCCTCCCAAACAATATTCTATATATTTGCACAATGTTGACTCTGTGTCGACGTCTAAGCAGGGAGTTGGAATTCTCGTCCATAACTCAATTCCACATTCATGTATCAGAATTAATTCTCAAATATCAGCAATATGTGTCCAAATCAACCTTAACCTTCAATTTACAATTATTTCCCTTTACATCCACCCCGATCAAACCTTTTCAACAAGTGACCTGGAAGATATCATCAATGGTATTAATAGTCCAGTCTTAATAACAGGTGATTTTAATGCATGGAGTCCATCTTGGGGCTCTGAGAAACTAAGTAAACGCGGCAAAACAGTCGAGCATTTTATTGCTAGCTCTGGGCTAGCAATACTTAATGACGGTCGACCCACCCACTTTTCCACCCATAGAACATTTACACACATTGATCTATCACTTATTTCTCCCTCTCTCCTCAATAAAACCACCTGGGACATATCCGACAACCTCCACGGAAGCGATCACTTCCCAATTTTCATTAACCTAACTACCAGCCACAACAATAAACCTATAAAAAAAACCAAAAAATTCATACTCGACAAGGCAAACTGGGTCTTATTCCGATCTATCGTTTCAAGTGAATTGGACAAAAGAGAAATTTCTCCAAATATCAACAAAGAATCTGCATTGGTTCATAAATCGATACGTTCTGCAGCAAATCTATCTATCCCTCAAACCAGTAACAATACCTACAATAAAACAACTCCTTGGTGGAATAACGAAATAAGTTCTCAGTGAACACAAAAGCAAAAAGTTTGGTACAATTTTAAAAAATCACCTACTGAACCAAACCTTATTCTTTATCGCAAACTAAATGCGAAATTTCGCAAAACAGTGAAATTGGAAAAAAAAGCCTGTTTTGAAAAATTTACTTCAAACATAAACCCTAGCTCAACTTCCCAAAAACTTTGGGCGGATATAAAAACATTGACAGGTACATATTCTCCACACAAAATAGAAACTATAAAAACAGGAACCACAACGCTTACATGTCCTTCAAACATTGTTGAACACTTTGCCCAAACTTGGGAACAATTCTCAGACGACTCCAATTTCAAACCCATCTACATTAACGAAAAATTAAAAATCTTAAACGACACAAACATATCCTTTCGACCCAGTCCTTCAGCTATCTCTATTGATTCTGAAATCAACATGTCGGAACTCATTTCCTCTTTACACACCGTAAAAGGAAAATCGCCTGGTTTCGACCGCATTTCCTACAGCATGTTGAAAAACTCTCCCCAGGTTCTAAAAGCACGTCTTCTTAAACTATATAATGAAATCTTTGATACAGGAATAATTCCCCACGCTTGGAAAACTGCAAGTGTCATTCCATTACCTAAACCGAACGCCGACTCTACTTCCACCTGTGGATATCGCCCCATATCTCTCCTCCCATGTACAGGAAAAACTTTAGAAAAGATCATAACCAAACGTCTATTTTGGTTTCTCGAAAAAGACAAACTCATTGACAACCGTCAAGTCGCGTTTAAAAAGGGAAAATCCACACTTGATTCACTTCTGTATATTGACCATTTTGTCTGCTCAACATTGTCTGAGCGAAATCATGCCACTATTTTAAGCCTTGACTTTCAAAAAGCTTTTGACAGAATCGGAGCACACGTTGTTCTCAATCAACTCTGAAAATGGAATATCGGACCAAAAATATTCAAATACATAAAATCCTTCCTTTCAAACAGGAATTTCCGGATTAAATATTTTAACATCTACTCCAATGTACACAGACTAAAGAATGGCATTCCCCAATTTCAGTGGCATTATTTATCATTGCTTTCAACGAAGTTAATAACATAATACAAAGTTTCCATAATGTCGAGCATTCACTTTACGCCGACGACGTTATTATTTTCTCTAAACATAAAAACCTTGACGAACTAAGTGACACTTTTTCTTTGATTGTAGATGCCCTCCTACAATGGTGCAAATACTCGGGCTCAATAATTTCATACCAAAAATCTGAAATACTTCATATATGTAAAAAATATAGTTGTACAAAACACATTCAAATTAATTTAAACAATAACTTGATAAAAAATGTTAATACTTTGAAATTACTTGGCATTGTATTTGATTCTAAGTTCAACTTTAAAAACCACTGTATCTATCTAAGAAAAAGTTTAATTGCCAGGGTTAATATAATTAAATATTTAAGTTCAAAAAACAGCTTAGCTAATTTTAACACTCTTATAAATTTAATCAAATCCGTAATATTATCGAAAATTGACTATGGTTTATCAATTTATGGTAAATGCTCCAAATCGTCTTTGGGTCTTGTCACAACACCATACCACGCTGCCGCCAGAAGCTGCTTCAGAGCCATACGTTCAACACCAATTTTAAACATACTAACGGAAGCTGGACTCCCCCAACTAGTAGACAGAATCGACTTTCTTACGTGCAAAGTAATCACAAAAATTAACTCCCCACATAAAACATCCATCCATACCGCAGTTACAAAAATTTTAAATCGGAAAAGAAATCCAAAAATGCTATCAACACTATGCCGAGCAATCCTGTTCGCAAAGGATTTAGGGATAACAATTCCTCCTCAAAATCACACAAGGTTGAACCAACCACCTTGGAAGCTCCCTAGCCAAACAATTAACACCCACGTTTGCAAATATCCAAAAAGCTCAACCACCGACAACGTCTACAAATCCATCTTTCTTGAAATCTCCAACAGGTACAAATCACTTGGATGGAAACTACTATTTACGGATGCGTCCAAAGCCGAAACATACACATCGTTTGCTGTAGTTGATGAAACAGGTTCCGTTGTTTCTAAAGGTCTATTACCAACATACACATCAACCTTCACTGCTGAAGCTTTTGCTATCTACAAAGCGATAACATTCTCTCAAAACAAAAAAACGATTATTTTTTCGGACAGCCTTTCTACTATAAGAGCCTTACAAAACATCTCAAACTCGATTGAAATAGTAGACACGATTCGCAACCATCTCATCCTCAAACCTCAAACCTTAAAAATTGTATGGATCCCCGGGCACGTTGGCATTAGGGGCAACGAGGCTGCAGACGAGGAAGCCAAATCAGCAACAAAAGAACCACTTATAGCATTCATCCAACACAACAGCAAAGACACTTCAAATTATCTACATGATAACTGGAAATACAAAAGAAAAAACGCTTGGAATAATTACAACAATTATTATAAAAACCTAAATCCAAATGGCGAGAAAGCAATATATCCCAACAATACACCTTTTAAAAAACTTAAAGTATACATCAGGCTCAGACTAGGCCACTCATACATCACTCACAAGCACCTATTTAATAAAGAATTACCACCTACCTGTCACCTTTGTGAAGACAATAACTCTACCCTTACTATGGCTCATCTCCTAACCTGTGCAAAAGTCTCATCAACCAGCATACAACTATCTAACCACAACATGCATTACCTATTAAGTAACATCAATATCGATAATATTAATTTAGTTTACCAAATAATGCAGAATCTAAAACTTGAAAACCTTATTTAGAAAATTACATTATTATGTACTTTATACACTTATCGAATTTTAATGTATCTTCCTAGTAGAAAGCCCTGGCAGCTAACTCTAGTTTAAGAACTTATTATGTATGTAATTTATTTACTGTATAATAAAATCAATAATAATAATAATAATTTTTAAAGAATTAAACACTAAAGATATCTCAAGCATATCAGAGCCCACAAGTTCCGTACTACAA
This sequence comes from Philhelius pedissequus, assembly GCA_910595825.1. Classification (NCBI taxonomy): domain Eukaryota; kingdom Metazoa; phylum Arthropoda; class Insecta; order Diptera; family Syrphidae; genus Philhelius; species Philhelius pedissequus. The sequence goes on along the minus strand of OU343160.1, from coordinate 194,596,932 downwards.
CAATCTATCTCAATCATCAATCATACAGTCATCTATAAATACAGCACTACCACCTGTATTGTTACACTAGTATATAAAAAGTAACCAGGAATTTTAAAAAGATCTTTTTCATACTCATATATCCAGATTTCGGTTAAAAAAATTAATTTAGGCTTATTAACAAATGACTCTAAGTGAATCAATAACAAATCAAAATTTTATCTAATGCTTCTAATATTTTGTTGAACAATAATAAAACTATCTTTATAAACATTATAATGGAAAACACTTTTACATAACTCATTTTCAAAATAACAAAAACGAGTATCCAGCGCATTAACATTTAAATCAGGTTTAAACGATACGGCTATAACTAAATAATTTTATGGAGATCATCAAAAGACAAAATGCGATGAGTGGCTTCCCCTTCTTGCTTTTTAATTAAAATAGTTCCATTTTTAATCCAGATATATTGATATTCTTTTTCAATTATAATTCTTTTAGTTTTATTAAATAGTAGTCTGTTATATGGAGTAAGTGATTCATTAATAAAAACAGTTTTGGAATAAGTTTGAATCTTTTTCTTATTGGAAATAATTTTCTGCTTACTCTCCATATTTTTGAATTTAATACAAATGATTTCCCTTGGCTTTGTCGTTGTTGAAGCGGCATTTGTGTTGTTGTTGTTGCGGTCGTTGGTTTCAGTTTTGCTAGTTATTGTTTTAACATAACAAAAGTTTATGTCATCAGCTGTTATGCTTTCATCGATATTTCTAAACAGTTGTAATGCCGAGGTCAATGCACTGTCTTTATTTACTTTAGGTAAACCAACAATATCAATGCATTTATTTAGTTTTTTTTGGCGCATTGAATTTACTTGGTGCTGGAGCATGTCAACCTTTTTTTGCAATTTTTTTTTTCATTTTCGAGAGAGCTAATGAGAGACAAGAAATTACAAATCATCTCCTTCAACGAAGTAATTTCATTATACAGAGACAAAATCTCTTTATGTACAACATCAAGAGTGACATGGGTTGAGGTGTTGTTGTTTTCACTAGGCTTGGCAGCAGCAGGTACTGATGGAGGTTCAAGTGCAGGTGTAGCTGGCGACGATGATGGTTGTGGTGGTGGTGGCGGTAGCGAAGATGTAATATGGGGCTGATGTTGTTCTTGTTTTGCAGTATATAAATCGGAAGAAACTAACTCGGGTGTTGTATGTACGAGTTTATTCTTAACTGATGGTGGAGGCGAGAAACGAAGAGAATCGCGCCGAGATTTACTACAAGATTGGCAACGATAGTTAGTATTGTTTTTTTTTCATGTATTCTGTTCAGGCGGCAACCCTATCCTACTATTTTCATGCTAAAATATTGCTCTCACCACCTAATCCTACACAGTCCATTTCAAGCTCGGAGACTAACCTAACCTAATTCAATAGTGAATAAAATTTATACTTTATTACATATTATCTCTTAATAAAATTGTTTTATTTTGAAATTTCCGGATTTTTTACAGAAAGAACCAGTGCAGGAACATTTTGGTCACTTCTCGCGGATCTCTGTAATAATTTAAATTAAAACAATTTATCTCGTCTCGTTACCGTCGCGGTCGCTCGTGGTACCTAAAGCACAACGTAAGAACAATACAATTCGCTGCTCGGTCTCGATTGTGCTACTCGGTTTGTGGTGAGGATTATATCGGTCTAAATATAAAAGAACATAGAAAACCTAAAGTGCTGTCGCATTGTAATCTAATCCAAAAAAAATTAAACATAATCTTGAAATAATTGTGTCGAATCAAACTAACATAACGGGTGCAGTGAACAGTTTACATTATATACAAAAAATGTATTAACAGTTTTAGGTTTTCTCTACATGAAAAGAAAAAAAATCTAATAAACTTAAGAGAATATAAAAGAGAGAAGTGTATTTATTTTCTAGTGAGTGTTGTAGCACTTTTAAATTACATACCACATACCCATCACATGAAACGTAAGCAATACGTTTGGTTCATGTAAGTAGACATTATTATAATTGGACTTAAATAATATACATATATATGTTCATACTTACTATGGAGGCGCTACCTAACCTACGTCAACAAAGAGGTCAAATTTTGAGAAAGATCACTCTTTTATTAAATACACTCGCGCAGGCAGATAAAGATTCGCGAATAATTTCTAAAGAAGAAATTGATGTTCATTTAGAACAAGTAGCCGATAATAAAAAAAAGTACGAAGATATTCAGTCGAAAATTGTGACTACAGATGGCAATCCTACTATGTCTGATGATTTTAGTCACGAGGAGAATTTTGAGGCAAAACTATTTGAGGCTAAAACAAATTTATTGACTCGTCAAAACACTCTTAACTCGGTACACTTCACGTCGTCTTCACCGAACAATACTTCCGCGCCAAATAATACCATACTCGACTCGAACAATCAATTTTCAAGAGTTGTAGAACAACAAAACAGAATTCTCGAACATTTTAATGAATCGGTTTTACAATTAACAAACACAAATCAACACGATAGAGAACATAAACTGCCTGCGTTACATATTCCTATCTTTACTGGAAAATATGAAGATTGGGCATCCTTTCATGATTTATATGTTAGTTTAGTACACCAGAATGAAAGACTCTCAAAGGTAAAAAAGTTCCAGTATTTAATGAGTTTAGTTAGGGAAGACGCAGCAGGTATTCTTAAGCACACAACAGTTACGGAGGCAAACTATGATGAGGCTTGGGAAAAGCTTAAGCAACGTTATAGTAAGAAAATTCCAATCGTCTCAAAACATATTCAACGTTTCCTAGACCAGCCTATTATAAAAGAAGCAAGTAACGCGGTTGCTATTCGTCGCTTGTATGACACGTCGGATGAAGTTGTTAGAGCTTTAAAATCATTGAAGGTTGATGGACGTGATGCCTGGTTAGTTCACATAGTATTACAGAAATTAGATTCTGATACGAAGCGCTTGTGGGCTCACGAAAATGGAGATAAGGATTACGATTGGAACGTTTTCTTAATTTTTTTGGAAAAACACTGTATTACTTTGGAGTCATGTCAGGAGCCAATCATTCGAAAAAACGTATCTTCTGCCCCATCAATTTCGACTTTTCGTGGTAACAATCCTAGGCAACCGCTAAACAAAACATTAGTCACCCAATCAGAGAAGTGCAAACTAGGTTGCAATGAATTTCACGCTATTTACTTTTGTCCTAAATTCCTATCATGCTCGATCGACGAACGAATGCTGCATGTTAAGAAACTGAACCTTTGTTTTAATTGCCTTAGGACATCACATAACGCGAACATATGTAGGTCAAGAAACTGCAAACATTGCGGAAAACGACATAGTAGCTTGTTATGTTTTTCGCAAACTCCTTCAACGTCATATTCGACCCCACTAATTGATGAAACTAAAAACCAGACTGCTGAAGAATCGAAAACTATTACAGCTACAAGCACATTGAAAATAACGTCTCGAGATTACGTATTTCTATCCACGGCTATCGTTTTGGTATATGACAGTCAGGGCACACCTCACTCTCATCGTGCATTATTAGACTCGGGTTCGCAAAGCAATTTCGCTACAAAAGCACTCATCGCTAAACTAGGAATACCCACCGAACATGTCACGTTCTCGATTGAAGGCATTGGACAGTCTGCTAAACCTATTAATAAAAAATCAACCTTGATTGTACGTTCACGAGCTCTGGAAAGTAATAATAATATCGAATTCCTAGTTATAGATCGTATTACTAGTGAAGTTCCACAAATTAAACTAGATATCGACCATCTTATTATTCCAAACCAGTGTGTATTAGCAGACCCCTATTTCAATGTTCCCGATTTGATAGATTTGTTGATTGGAGCTGAGTTCTTCTACAATATTCTGAAACCAGAGCGATTAGACCTAGGGGTTGGTAGACCGATTCTACAAAATTCTTTATTTGGCTGGCTCATTACTGGAAGATGCAGAATTGATCAGACTCAAAATGTTACTCACAGCTTTTTAACCGTTTCTAATGAAGATCTCGACAGCCGACTTTCAAAATTTTGGGAGGAAGATTTCAATCTCGAAACTAAAAAATCCTTATCTTTAGAAGAGAACTCTTGCGAACAACATTTTCTCGAAAACACGACTCGTAACTCGGATGGTAGGTTCATAGTAGCTCTTCCTTTTAATGATAAGTCCACAAAGCTGGGTAGTTCTAAGGAGCAAGCACTCAAACGGCTGTCTTATTTAGAAAGAAAATTTACTCACGACTCGAATTTACAATTTGAATACAATAAATTTATGCAAGAATATATATCTCTCCGACACAGACTCTAATCGGAAATCTCGACGATAATGATTTAAAGGAAGCCCTCTACCTGCCACATCATGGAGTTTGGAAATTATCAAGTACGACAACTAAGCTTAGGGTTGTATTTGACGGATCGTCAAAGACAACAACAGGTGTATCCTTAAACGATGCTTTGATGGTAGGACGTCCATCTCAGGATCTTTTATTCAATATTATTATTCGATTTCGCACGCACAATGTCGTTTTAATGGCTGACATTGAAAAAATGTTTCGCCAGGTTTTAGTGCGAAAAATGGATAGACCTTATCAGAGGATTCTTTGGAGATTGAATTCATCTGAACCCGTGAATGTTTATGAGATGAACACAATAACATACGGCCTTAGTTGTTCTCCATATTTATCTACTCGATGTCTCGTTAAACTCGCTGAAGACTCGAACACATTTCCTTTGGCTAAATGCGTATTGCTTAATGATGTTTACATAGATGACGTGTTAACGGGGTGTACAACAATAGAACAGGCAAAGCTCATACATCTAGAGCTTAAGAATCTCTTGGCACAGGGTGGTTTTAATCTTCGGAAGTGGGTCTCTAATTCTCATGAGGTGTTGAATGAAATACCACTAGAAGATCGCGAATTATCCGATGTGGACTTCAATTTAGATGAGGAGATAAAAACTTTGGGTCTTAGATGGTGTCCTTCCAGAGACACATTTCAGCTCACCACATCCCAAACACCGCTTAATCTCTCAAAACGGAGCGTGTTATCAGAAATCTCGAAGCTCTTCGATCCGTTAGGTTTGCTTGGTCCTACAGTTATAAATGCAAAATTACTCATGCAAAAACTTTGGAAAGCCAAATACTCTTGGGATGATCCTTTACCCGAAGATTTTTCAAATCAATGGACCTCATACCAACTGATGCTTTCATATTCTTCTGACTGTGTTATTCCTCGTCACATTAAGAATTTCCCAGATTGTTCTCGAATCGAACTCCATGGCTTTAGTGATGCCAGTGAGCAAGCTTACGGTGCATGTGTGTATGTCCGTGCGTTTAACCATAATGGTCTTGTCTCGTCTCATTTGCTGTGTTCCAAATCTCGTGTGGCACCTATCAAACGTCCCTCTTTACCACGTCTCGAACTTTGTGGAGCACATTTACTCGCGTTGTTAATAAAAAATGTTAAGGGTTGTTTGAACTTGGCTATTGACGACATAATTTGCTGGTCTGATTCTACAATTGTCCTTGCATGGATCTCTGGTGATACTAGTCGGTGGAAAACATTCGTTTCGAACAGAGTTAACGAACTCATATCTACTTGCAGTCCATCTACTTGGCATCACATCTCAACTGACCAGAATCCGTCCGATTTGCTTACTCGTCCAAATGATTCAACTAACCTAGCAACAAATTCTTTATGGTGGCATGGGCCCACGTTTCTTCTCGACTCGACCTTTGACTATTCGGTCTCTGTGAATCATTGTTCAGATATAGATAACCAGATAGTCAATCAAGAACTTCGTTCAGCAAAACAATTTCTCGTTCATGTAGCAGTGGAACATTCCTCGATTCTCGAGTCGTTAATAAATAATCTCTCGGAGTACTCACGCATTATTTACGTTCTTGCATACATCCGTCGGCATATCGATCGAAGAGTTTTCAAAAAACCTTATTCGGCCCTGCACTTATCACCTACAGAACTGGAGTCATCGCGTACTGTTCTAGTTAAACACGTCCAGGCGAAACATTTTTCATCTGAAGTCGAACTGTTGAAGACACATCGCAGCGTTAGTAAATGTTTCAAATCATTAAGCTTATACTTAGATGACCATGATGTCCTCAGGGTGGGCGGTAGAGTACCCGGTCGACATCCGATTTTACTTCCATCAAACGATCGATTCACGCTCTTACTTTTTGATGCGGAGTATAAAAGATTACTTCACGCAGGACCTCAATCACTGCTTGCATCGATTCGTTTGAAATTCTGGCCACTAAATGGAAGAAACTTAGCTCGAAAAATAACACGCAATTGTATTGACTGTTTTCATGTAAAACCACCTAAAGCGTACCAACTAATGTCAGATTTACCCGAAGATCGAATACGGCAGAACAGAGCATTTAAGATTTGCGGAATCGACTACGGTTTTCCATTTACCATTCTACAATCAAAGGGAAGAGGTGCTAAATCAACGAAGGCTTACGTTGCTTTATTCGTGTGCCTCACAACAAAAGCGATACATCTTGAGCTTGTGAGTGAGCTAACAACATCGGCTTTTTTAGCTGCACTCAAGCGCTTTATTTCACGACGCGGACGCTGCTCTCGCATATACAGCGATAATGCTACAAATTTTGTCGGGGCAAAGGGCGAACTCAAGGACCTGTTTAACTTACTTTCAACCACAAAAACCAAGGAAGAAATTCAAAAATTTTTCCGAAATGAAGGGATGGAATGGAGATTTATTGCTGCAGGCTCTCCTCATCAAGGCGGCTTGTGGGAAGCTGGCATCAAATCTACAAAACATCACTTGCGACGTGTCCTTAAGACACACACCTTTACGTTCGAAGAGTTCAACACATTACTCGTACAGATTGAAGCTTGCTTGAATTCTCGGCCTCTCACGCCACAGTCGTCGGATCCAAATGACCTTCAGCCATTAACACCTGCACATTTCTTGATAGGCGAATCATTGGTGGCTATTCCAGAACCAGACTATATAAACACAAATCTAAATCGACTTTCAAGATGGCAGATTATTCAACAATGCATTCAACATTTTTGGAAGCGTTGGTCACAAGAGTATTTATCAACCCTATATCTACGATCAAAATGGCAGTCCCCGCAAGAAAATCTACAAGTTGGAGATATGGTACTGATTCGTGATGAAAATCGTCCGCCTCTTCATTGGAATACGGGTAGAATATCTGAAGTTTTCTTCGGATCTGATCAACTTGTGCGAACGGTCAGAGTCAAAACTACTAATGGATTTATAAGCAGAGCTGTACAAAAGCTATGCAAACTTCCACTGCAAAAGTATCCGGATGAAAATTAATTTAAAAATAATTTGGTGGGCGGAATGTTCAGGCGGCAACCCTATCCTACTATTTTCATGCTAAAATATTGCTCTCACCACCTAATCCTACACAGTCCATTTCAAGCTCGGAGACTAACCTAACCTATTTCAATAGTGAATAAAATTTATACTTTATTACATATTATCTCTTAATAAAATTGTTTTATTTCGAAATTTCCGGATTTTTTACAGAAAGAACCAGTGCAGGAACATATTCTTTATCACAAAGTTTTAAATTTAAACATTTCAAATGAAAAATTATATTGCAACTAGAACACTGCGTTTGCGCTACCGGGAAGACCCTTACACCCGTTCACGGTTATGCACCTTGGGTTGTGTAATGCTCAAGGATTATGTCGTTTAATGGATAAGGTTATTCCTGCACGACTCAGGGACAACGTCTGTGTGTATTTAGATGACCTGTTAATAATCGCCCCGGATTTTGAGACACATGTCACCCTGCTGGGAGAAGTAGCCGAGTTTTTAACAAAGGCAAACCCCACCATCAACCTTAAAAAGTCCAAGTTTTGTTTTAAAGAGTTGAAATACTTGGTTTTTATCGTTGGTGGTGGGAAGGTGAAAACGGATCCGGCGAAGCTCGAAGCCGTCGTCGATTTTTCCGATGCCGAAAAATGCTCGACAGATCCGTCGGCTACTTGGTCTAGCGGGGTGGTATAGGGGATTTATCAAGGAATTCTCCAGTTTAACTGCTCCCTTGATAGATACGTTGAAGAAAAATAAAAAGTTTACTATGACGGAGGAAGCTATAACCGCGTTCGAAAAACTGAAAAAGGCTTTAAAGACTGCTCCGGTGCTCCCGCACCCAGATTTTTCGAAACGGTTTATGTGCAGTGCGACGCGTCGGACTCTGGAATCGGCGCGGTACTCTTTCACAGGAGAGAGGCGAGAGAAGAAATTCTTCCCAACGGAATTGTAGTGACCGAGAAGGAATGCACGGCAGCAATGATGGCAATCGAAAAGCTTAGACCCTATGTCGAGGGTATGGCTTTTACCATAATAACTGACCACTCAAACTTCAAATGGTTAATGACCATGAAGGATCTTAGTGGCAGGTTAGCTAGGTGGTCGCTTAAGTTACATAGAGCACCGAAAAGGCTCACTGAATGTCGTGCCAGACACGCTTTCTCGGACACATTTAGATAGTTTGGAAATAGGAGAAGTAGCGCCATTAGTTGATATCGAATCAGAAGAATTCCACTCCGAAGAGTACAAGGATCTAATCAACACCATTCGAGATCACCAGACAGAGTTGCCGAATTTGAAAATTAAGGATTCGTTTGTGTATAAACGCGCGCTACCCTTAACCAGTGACGATTCACTTTTGGAGAATACCTGGCGGCTGTGCATACCCTCAGGGTTAACAGAGTATAATTATGAACGCCCAGAACCTACCTCGAGCCGCGCATGGCGGGGTAGCGAAGACATTATAGCGGATACCAAAATATTTTTATTGGCCAAATATGACTGTTTAAATCCGACAATTTGTAACCGAATGCGAAATATGCAAGCAATGAAAGTCTACGAGTCAAGACCAACGTCCTCCTATATGTAACAGTTTCGTTACCGATCGTCCCTTTCAGAAAACGTATGTAGATTTTATCGGCCCTTACCCGCGTTCAAAAGCATGTAATTCGTTTGTTTTTGTTGTAATAGATCACTTATCTAAATATGTTTTATTAAAGTCTCCACGTTCTGCCAACTCGGGGAGCATCATTACCTACGTTTTTGAAAAACGATGTTTTTAATTCTTTCGGCGTACCTCAGATACTACATCCTAATAACGGCAAGCAGTTCCTGTCGAAGGAATTTCATAACTTTTTAGAGAAGTATGGTGTACGCCACTTCAGAACTGCGAATTATGCTCCTCAATCGAAGTTTCGTCCACTCTGCTACTGGCGTGTCACCGTATTTTGCCCTATTCGGTACCAATATGATGACACATGGGAGTAGCTATACGTTGGCCCAAAAATTGAATGTGATAGAGGATGGCAAACTGTTGGGCAAGTGGTTACCGTAGGACAGATTCTCTTTGTCATTACCATTAAAAATCAGTCAGTGTTAACGTCGGCTGAGAATTGAGGTGATACCTGAAGATTATAATTATATTTGTAAAAAAAAAAAAACCGAGTTCCAATCGTATTGCTTTGGGTTAATAGTGTTATCTCGAAAGATACGGCCTTGAGCAGATCGAGATCCTAGTGTTGCCTACTGAAAACTGGATTTAACTAGTGAAGTTGCACCAGTGAGGAAGAATTTCGGCGGTCAACGATGCAGAAAGTGGGTCGTTGCCGCCGTTGGTGTTTTGTACTTGATGCAAGGATATCCATACACATATGTGCTCTCAAATGAAAAGTGAAAACGATTCCGCTGCACATCTCTTCTTGCCCAGCTGAAAATCACTGGTGCAACTTGCAGCACAAATATTTAAGTCCGTGTAAGACGTAACATAGATTTTCTATATATATATATATATATTGTTCCGAACATACATTCATACCTTAATATACATACATCAACCTATCGGGTGCGGAATAGACTCCGTTTCGACCGTTGGTTATGTTATATCGTCACTTTTAGCCGATTTACCTATAATTTAAAATTTAAATTGATTTTAATGGCTAATTACTTCAATTTATAGGGTTGAGCTTCATCTCAAACCCTATATAAATATTATAATCATATACATTTTGTATTTCTTTTATATTGTTTTGAATTTTTAATTAATAAATTTAAGCTGTAAATCACGTCGAACATGATGAAAATGTACGTCTTTTCATGAGCTTCCAAGAGGCTAAGTATGGATCAATAAATTCTTTTTCAGGGGGTGTGGAAGGGCTGGCAATGGACACTCAGAAAGCAGTACTATGGTTCGATCGCGATCGTAAATACGATCTGATTTGTGACTAAGGGGAATTCGAGAATCGGACCGAATGAATTCCAGGTGAGGTGGGAATTTATTTATTTATTCACCAACTTCTTAGTTCCTTAGTTTAAATTTAATCTTAAGTCTTTAAATTGTTACCTAGTTTTAAGTTATTAATTAAGTAATTGTTAGTTGCTTGTATTAAGCTATAAATAAATAAATAGGACAAGCTGTAACATCAGCCGCAGCGTTTCCGAAGTGTGGATGATTTTGTGGTGGCTAAGTTGGAGAATTATTCATTGGCACGATTTATGTTTTTTTTTTAATAGGCGAGGTCTGGCTTTGGCGGCAAGATCCCCCCCCCCCCTTAATCCGGCGAGCTTAGTTGAGCATAGCAAGCATGCCATCGCCTCCATAGCGGACATTCTACCCCCTCTCAGTCCCATCCTACCCACTTCCTCTCCCTACATACTTCTACTCAACTTTTTCAGGATGCAACTTCTACTTCCACCCTACCTACTTCCACCTCCCATCCTTTTGCTTATTTCACAACACTGAAGCAAATGTCAAAATATGTTTCACATTTGTTCTGAACAGGTTTTAGTTTGTGTTAAAAAATCGTACACTCTTGTATTTTTCTGTTACAGTAGGGTTCGGGTATTGTAAAAGTGTAAAAGTGTAAGACTTTACCATTCAGTATATTTTGTTGTTGTAGTGCAAAAAAATGCTACACTTTTACACTTTTACAATGATACAAGACCAGATACATCGGATTGTAAATACCCCTACTGATACAAGACCAGATACATTGGATCATGAATACCCCTTTTATTTTGTTGTTGTAGTGCAAAAAATGCTACACTTTTACAATGATACAAGACCAGATACATCGGATCGTGAATACCCCTATATTAACAGAAAAATACAAGCGTGTAAATTTTTTCTTAACACAAATTACGATATTTCAGAACAAATGTGAAACAGATTTTGACATTTGGTTCATTGTTCCTACAGATTAATAAAGGTGTGTTCACAGTCTGTTGTAAAAAACTAAAATTTTACAAGACTTGTTACACCAGATCGTGAATACCCCTATTTTATTTATTTCTAACTACTATTGTTGTTTTATTTCATATCAAGTCCTAAAAAAAACGTTGCATACACCCAAGCTTGATCCCACCGCAAATCCTATAATTGGGCCAGGCAGGGGGTTGCAGCGAGGCCGAACTTATTATACGCCGTGAACTTATTTACAGAAAAACTTCATACAAGTAGGTTTTTATCTATACCTACATTTTGTTTAAATGTTTTTTTTTTTAATTCGCAATTGGTTTTTATTGAGAGTAAATAGGAATACATTTATATTAAAAGCACAGACAATAAATTATACAAATGTATCATCGTCATAAAAAAATTTGAGTCCATTTTTCATTTCAACAGACATACCCAAGAACAGGCTAGAAAGCTATCCTCCTGCTCATGATTAAAGATATCTGCCTACTGATGAAGAAAACTCTTTTCTCTCACATTACTTCCCTGTCTAGTTTGTGTGTACGAGTATTTATGTATCTGTCGGTCTGTCGGCTTTATATACCCTGCCGCTTTGTAATACATAAAATGAATGATTGATGATCGACGAAAGAGACGTACCGGAGTAAGGTAGATTTTTTCCATTATTCGCTGCAAAAAGATATTTTGGGTTTAAGTGGATTTGGGTGGAAGTGCAAGAGCAATTACATTTTATTTCGAAACGCGGCAAAGTTTTAGGCCCGATTGTTCATACACAACTTAAGCATTTAAGTTCTACTTAAGCACGTATGTGACATTTTACGCAGAGGAAAAAGTAGCCCAAAAGCGTTTAAAGTTGAATATAAATATTTATGATTCGTATCAGCAAACGGGTCTTAAAGATTTTGATAATTTTTTTTAAATGTAGGTAGGTAGGTATAGGTAGTACATATGTATAAACGGTGGGAAATTTTGAATTTTTTCGCACAGGTCTTTAACTCGGCTTTACGGAGAACTGTATATCTGAAAAAACTGATCGTTTTGAGATGATAGAAAAAGCCATGCATATTTCATTTCATGTTTTTTTTTGCGTTGAGATATACCTATTGATTTCTAAATATGTTAGTGCACCACCGAAAAACAATGTCTGGATGGCACCCACACTGGTAACTTCCGGGTAATTCCATGGTAACTCAAGTTACGTTTGGGACCAAGATACGAAATTTTGTACTCAAATATTAAATTATTAAGTTATTTTAAGTGTCAAAATAAACTAATATAGATAATATTAAAAAATCTAATTCTCATAAGAAACTGAAACTGCGAATTATAAAAACTTAACAAATGCATTAGCATGCTGTCCTTTTTTATTTTTTTAACTTTTACGTTTTTTAAACATTTTTTAATTTTTTTTAATTTATAGATCTACTGATTCTATATTTTTTAGTTTTTTGTATTTTATTTCAAAAAATTGCAAATGGGCTATTGATAAGAAAGATAATAAAAATTGAAGCCCTAAAAAAATTAAAAAACAGCTGAATGTTATGAATGCTTAAACATTCGTATGCACAAAAAAACTACTACGACTGTCCATTCATTTTTATCTCCTAGAATACATATATGGAGAAAAAAATGTTATCGCCTCCATCTTAATTTGTTTCAACATACAAAAACATAGTGAACGATAAATGATAATGTTTGTAAAAAAATTCAATGTCGACAGTTTTGTTAAGGAAAATAACTACACAAAATATACTAAAAATTCTCAAAAATGTTTTTCGTGTCGAATATCTCTTGGACAAACTCGCCAACTTTGGTCTTTACATGGTTGCTATTGAACATTATGATAATGTTTCCAAAGATTTTGAATTGATAATTGTGTTATAACAAAATGACATGGACTATCTATTTTCCAAGGTCACCAATAAGGGTAATTCCATGAAAAAGCGTACAAAAAAAGTAGTCAAATTCACAAAATTTATCAGTCTCATCATAACTTTTTTCTTACTTCTAAAATTAAAGTTACCGAATTTTGTGTAACTTGGCTTACCATAAATTTGTATAAATTATTTTCAGTAATGTAAATTTTCTATAAGATTATGATAAGACCAATGTTTTCTTGTTTTTAATTCATCATAGCAATTTCGTTTTATTGGTAATTTTAATTTCTATTAAATAAGAAAGCTACGGCCACAAAAATGCTCTTCCAAAAATTAACGTGAATATTATATAAATTGATATAATATTAAAAACAGAACGAAGTGTGTTTTAAGGTAGTATGAACACAAACATTTCGTATTTTGAAAGAGCCATGGAATTGTTTTATTTTGAAATAAGGTAATAGGAGTGGACGGGATTAGGATATAGGAAATGAAAATGATAGTTGGACAGGTTAGGATCGGTAGAAGGTAGGATTGGGACGGACAATGGGTTTCCTACGAAGGCGATGGCATGCTCGCGATGCTCTGCTCAGCTTGTCGAATGTAGGAAAGGATCTTGCCCCGCAGCTAGACCTCACCTATTTCAAAAAAACATAAAACATGCCCAAAAATTATACACACTTAGCCACCACAAAACCACGACACACTTTGGGGATTACTGCGGCTGTCGTTGCAGTTTGCTCTAGTCCCACCCAACCTGGAATTCGTACGTGTTTTTTCTTCGAATTCCCAAGGCTGAAAATCCAAATACTTAGAACTGCGGATGAACAATACTCACTTACCGGAAGGTCTCAACCAACCTGAGGCTGGCCGTGGCGCGATAGTTGTGTGCTCGCTTGTCAACCTCGTGGTTGCAGGTTCGATTCCTGCCGTTGTCTATGTCTTCTTATAATCCATTAAAAACCAATTCTAAAAATTGTCATAAAATTAGTTGCTGCTTTGTTCATCACATACTGTTTAGGCATAACACTAACAACATGTGATTGAGTAAACTAGCATACCCATAAAATATGACAACGAAATAAATAAAATAATGCGAATTATAAGGGACATATATAAATAAGACACGGTAATTCTTTCCGTATTAGTTCAGCCGCTATCCCTGGAGATAAATCTGAGACAACAACTAGCTCTAGTCTCAGCACATCGCGCCACACATTTTTCCTATTCTTCTTTCTTTTCTTCCACCGGATGACCGCGCTGTGTTAAGAAAACATATAAAGGGTATTCATACTCCCTTGATCGCGTGCAAAGTTATAAAAAAAAAACCTTACCGCACCCCCTGAAATTTAAAATCACCAAGCCATCGAACTTCTTGTATGCTCAATGAATAATAAGATATGATCGTTCATTTCATCAACCTGACTTGATTAACAATTTTATTTAATTATAAGATTATAAAAATTATATACAATAAAACTTGCAAACATTGGCAATCCACTTTAGAGATTGAATTTTAAACTGTGGAAACTACAAAATACTCAAAACGATTTAATTTATTTAGGTACATAAATCCATTAGGGAAATATTTAAGACACCGTTAATGGTTGAACTGTTAAATATAATAACCTCGAAAGTTGGAGAAAACTGTCGAATACTCTGTACGTTTATTCAATTTATAACGGCCAAAAGTTCTGACCTTTTCACGGCCTAACTGGGGCTTAAGTTCCCGTTTCCAACCGGCACTTCGTTGAATACTTCTATTATTTTTCCGAAGGGTATCTTTTACCGCCTTTCTCCTACCTACAGAGAGCTCTATGTGTGTATCTAAGGACGGGCGAAATCTCGCTGACGTCTACGGACTGTTTGAAGGAATCTAACTCACGGTAGATCAGCGTAATTATCACAAAAAAAAAACTAATCTTAATCAAGCTATTTCACAACACTTTTGCCCAAAAAGTCAGGCATTCATTCACCAAAGAATAAAAAGAAATATAATGCAACAAAAAAAATTATATAGAAAAATAAGAACAATATCACGCCAAATATAGGTATGTGTATAATTCCGCTCGGTGAAAACGGGGCTAAGACAGCCGCGTTGTATGCTTTCCGCACGGCTCTGCTACTTCCGACAAAAGGAACCAACTGTCGATAGTTCCAGGTAGGTTATTGATGGTTTAATCCTTCTAGGTAATTTTAAATTAAAGGGTGAAGGTGATCATGAGGACACCAACAAAGCAAACGTTGGTATAATGTAGATACATATGTATTTCTACCAATATGCACGTATGTACGTAATTAAATTTTATATAATAAGATAGGTATCGTTTTTATATAGGTACCAAGAAACATCACGGTACACGCTTTACTTGCTAGTCCGGGTCTGGCACGCACTTTAATACCTTTTTGAGCAGTCACACATGTGAGCATCGGGTGCTCCGCCCTGTATCATTAGCACTTCCTCGCATACGCAATCGAGCGGCGACAGGCCTTCTCATGTTTCGTTGGCCACACCCCAAAATCCACCCTCACCTCATAAAAGTTTTATTTTTCTTATTTGTTTTCCTTCAATTTTAAATTTTTTCACAATCTTTTTCGGAATATTACCGCCTTTTAAAAATTATTTTACTATTCTTGAATTTCGCCCGCACTATCAACTAACTACTTCAACGTCTGCTATTCAAATCCCCTTAACAATCGTCCAGAAAAATCTGCATTGCGGTTCCATCGGCACTTACCGTGGCAACATCTCTTTGTCATGCAAAAATTCTACTTTATTAATAATCGGCTACCTCAAATTCAACGACTTATTAAAGTACAGATAAATGATTGCCCGTACCCTGGATAAAAAGGTAGTATTCACTATTATCCTATATCAAAACCTTTTATCATTTCATGCTCAAACATAATTCTGCTAGCTTCCAATAAATTACAAACCTAGTTTTCTTTCACCTCCTCCCCCTTATTTTATTTATATGTTACCTTCCTTTTCCAACAATTTTTATTTATTCACTTAATATGCCACCTCTTCTAATAAAAACGTCTGCATAAATATCTCTTTAACTCGCTCCTTTCTGTATTCTATTTAATTAATTTACGTGTTGCGCGCCACCGGTCAAGGATATTTCTTTAAAAAAAAACATAAACATCATTATTTTACAACTGGCATTCGCGATTACTTTTTCGTTTTCCGCGTATAATTATATTTTTAAAGTGTTCCTAGTGAAAAAGTGAAAAGAAAAAACTCTCGGAATAACCTAGCAAGCAGATCTGGCCCTCTTGGAATCGCCCGGACTTGACTTAGGCCACGTTTCCTCTGTGAGGGCTCTATGTGGCATTTGCATCCCGTCGATCAGTCGGAGTTATTTTGGAAAAATAAATAATAATTCACGACAAGCAACTTTGTTATTATGTTTTTGGTTCATTTGATCGTGAATACTAACTAAGCGATTAATTAAGGGCTTGTGACAAAAAAAAATAACAAATTATCATAATGATAACCCATCCGACGCGCATGCAGAGGATCTCTTTTCTCTTAAGGATAGCTCGGACGAAGCTTTGTAACAGCCTTACTTATCTTACCTCTAGCCCCAACCAAGTCTCTCCAAAGGAACCATCCCGGCCAGTAAATCGTGAGTATAATAGACTATAAAAAAAAACCCAAGTGTCCGTCTCATGCGACTTCTTGACCTACTCACGGGGCGATACACAATGCTTAGTTTCCAGTCTTTCTAATTTTATTTGAAAATTGGTATAATCTCTAACTAATCTCTGCCTTTCTTTGTTTCTTAAAGGTAACTATCGGCCCAACCATCTTAAAATGCCGAATAGCGAAAGACGAGACAACCTCCACTCGCCAAACAGGCGTTCGTACCCGATATGCTACCGACTACTGGTCAGGTCATCGACACTTCGTGGCATAATGATGCCATCATGATTCCGCTGGAAGGTACAAACTTGGTAAAAGTACATGGTAAATATGTAATGTAGGTGCCTAAACATTATTTTTAGTTGTAAGATAGCTAATTTCAAATTTGAAATAAATCTAACTCGGACAAACTACTAAAATTATTGTTTTTATAGGTGTTGTTTATAAATTCTTGTTTGATCGTTGGCATTAGAGCTATATTTAAGAGCTGAACATGTAGGCTCATTATAATTAAGGATTGTTCTTGTGTAGCCGTAACAATTTCCTTCACATTAAATTTATTCAAGCCGATTTCCATTTTCACTAGCCAGGAATTTCAAATGAAAAAAACAATGTAGTTTGAAAGTTCCACACACACATTTAAAAAAGAGTTTGCTAGGTTTTTTACAAATTTCTCCCAACTCAAAAACAATTGAATTTTAGTAGCGATCAGTCTTCGTTGAAAAAAAAAACACATAACAGAGCTGCAAAAATGAGGTTTATAGGTGTATACTTATTTCGACGTTGATTGATTTTGTTTTTAATGTCGATTGATTTCAAATGTACGTAGAAAATGTTAGTACTTATATCTACATTTACTAATATTAAGTTTCTGGAAGTAAAAATATATTCACCTCTTCGCTGTACAGATTAGTAACAGAGTTGTATATTTTTTTTGCATATAGACTTTCAGCACACCAGGGGGCATATAAATATACGAGTGATAGCTCATAAACTGCTACATTTGAGTGCATATCGATTAAATTACCGTTATTGCATTCTTTGACTATTGATTGCAGTGAAAATATGGGATCTGTTGATTTTGTCTGATCAATCACTGGTTCTCTAAATTAAATATAATGTGACTTTCAGCAAAAAATTATACATTATTTTATTACGATAACTTACGTGATTTGGAGAGTTGCATACGTGGTAAGAATAAGCTCCATAAATACCAAGCATTCTTTTTTATATTGAAGTACCATTGTAAATTTCAAATTGTTAAATATGCTTTTAAGCCTCACTTGATTGTAAACATTCTTTATCTTGGTCAGAACTACAACCTAACGTAGTTTCATCAAAAGGCAAACATTTTGCTTTGCCAATAACAAAAGTAATGCTGGATTGATAGCGAAATCTTACCTACGGTGTTGTTGATAATACTGTCTCTCTAAAATATGAAGGATCGTTTTCTAGTCCAATAGCAATTTCTTCATTTTTTTTTTTGATTTACACAGCGGTAGCAAACAATATTTCATTATATTTTCAAATTAATACTCATTTAATACTAAAATACTAATTCGTTAACTAAATAACCTCGTTATATTAATCTGAGGACTTGACATAATTTTTTTAATAAAACATCGCCAATCATACAATTTTACACATTACGGCATAATCATTCAAATTAAATTTTTGTATGCATAGATAAAATAAACGATATCGATTACAGATCTGTAAATAATGTAGTAATGAAACACTGCACTTTTTGAGGATTTATTTACAAAAATAATCCTGTCAAAACCAGAGACTATAATAGCAAACAGCACCACACAAATAAGCCATGCCATAATAAGATTGGATACGTTTCACCCCCAATACGATATTTTTTACTTTGTTGTATTTGTACCATTTAAACGCTTTCCATGAAAAGATGGGAAATCGGAAAAAAACAGAAGAAATTACTAGGACTCACTGATCTCTATAATACACTGGATAGTGTATTCCCACTGATCTCTATAATACACTGGATAGTGTATTCCCACAAAAAAAACGACCCCAATAGAAAACTGTAATAATTGTAGTGGGTCCATGTCAGTATAACAGTATAACATTTTTGTTGCCAAAGTGACATTTCAAGATTGTTGCTTATGTTTGAAATTATGTTTAATCAGAGATCAGTGATTTAATCAAGCATTGAAAGGGCACTTTCTTCAAAAAAAAAAAATATAAAATTACACATCAATTTTCAACACAAAGGAACAAATGTAAGTACGAAATTTTCTTAATAAAAAAAGCCATAGTAATGATATATTTGATTGTTTCTAGTGTGTCTTCAACAGTGTTGGCTATATTGCTCGGCGCAAAATGCATTGTATGTATGGAAATATTTATTTCAAGCAATTATTTTAGTTTGTATTCCTTATTACTCGTTCTATTTCCCATCAGTTTGCTGCTGTATAAGTACATTTCTTTTAGATTTATCATTTCGTTTTAAATTACTTTAAACAATGTGTAAAAAAAAATTCTTTCCTCAGGGAACCCATTTCAACACTTACAAAAGGGTGAAGTGGCCAATCAAGCACCTTCGATTATTAATTTAAAATTCGTGCCGAATTAGATGATGATGTAGAATTTATACTCACTGAAACCGAAGTTCCAACTGAACATTATGTCCTAACCGAGTTCATAAATGATGACGAGGAACAAGAGAACGAGATTAGTGTGTTGGTAATGAAGGACCAGTACCCGAATGCACCGAAGAAATTCAAATTGATGAAGAGATAGATGTGAATGAAATTGATGCAGATGATGTGGATGCAATGGTTGTAAGGACGCAAGAAATTGTCGAGCATGTTTGCGGTAAATGTTTTAAATCATTTAAAACACTAAAGGTAAAATATTTTTAATTCTATGTGCATATATTTAATTGTGAATATTTTTAATAATGATAGCCTCTAAAGCGACACATTGCATTTTGTATTTTTTCTTCTGAATTGGTATCACGAAGGGACGAGATGCTAAAAAACATTGATAAAATTGAAAAGGAATCTTTGCACATGCATAAAAGGGATATTTGCTTTTGTTGCGGTGATAGCTACGACAAATGCCATGTATGAATCATAAAATAGACTTTCAAAGTTTTGTTTTTTTATATTATATGAAAATTTTAATGGTTTTTTTTCAGGGTGGTCATATTAATTGCTCCGATTGCCCTAAAACGTTTAAAACTCAATTAAGTCTTGAACGGTACATGTTTCTAATTCATTCAGAGAATAATGATTTTCCTTGTACAATATGCAATGGTAAAATTCGAACTGAAGCTTTATTAGACCTTCATATGGAACAACATATAACACGAGGCAAACCGTTTGCTTGTAAAGTGTGTGGTAAAGACTTTACTCGACATTATCATTTAAAACGGCATTTGAACTCTTAGTCGTGTGGTGGCAAAAAAGCCGATACAAAAAAAAAAGTTTAAATCACATTCGGGTCAAGGAGTATCAGCAAAGAAATCCGATTATATGGTTTGGAACTGAAGAGTACAAAGGCCCTCCAATTCTATGTACTCAAATACCATGAAACAATGGATAATTCGTGAGTTGTAATATGTATTATGTTTTTTTTACGTTTTGCAATAATTCAAAATTTTAGATTATCAAGTGATGTAGAAATGGTGAAAACTGAGACCGAAGCGGTCGTTATTCAAGAATACGTTTTTGAGTCCATTCCCGAAATATAACTTCCTAAAACACAATCTGTTCAAAATTACACCATCATTGCAAAGAATAACGAAGATTCTTCTGAATATGTGAAACCTCTTAAATCTATGACAAAAGCCGCACTTCGATCTGAACTTAGAAAATCTATGGCGGAATGTTTACGTGAATCGAATGTAAACAAATTTGAAGCAGGTGTAAACGAGGAAGAGATGCAGATTACTGAAAATGTTAGAAAACTACTTGATATCTTAGTGGACGCAGAGACACTAACTAAGTTTGGCTGGCCAGCGGATACTGTTGAAAAGGTAAGTTAAATATGTTTTATGAGAATATTTTTTCTTTCCACTGAATTAATGTTTATTTTGGATGTATGTTCTTCGTAAAGTTATTGAGAACTGTGGCTACAATATGACACCGATAATATTTCCCGATGACTATTTCACTAGAATGAGAGAGTATGTTAAGTTGGTCTTTACTGTTGTCATTCAAAATGATACTATAAAAGAACTATTGAATAATTATTCAATCGACGAGGTAATTGAGTTTGTTCTTTCAAGTGACAATGATGTTGATAATTAGAAATAGAAATTTAATGAAAAACAAATATGAATTTTTTGTTTGTAAATAAGTACATAAATGAATAAAATATATGTATATCAATGTTGATTATAATGAGTTCAAGATTAAAAAAGATATAATGTATTTTACTTAACGTTTAAAATAAGTATTCTTTTTTTTGCTAGCTAACTTTTATAAGAATTTTTATATTATGTGTAGGTTAAAGAAAAATAAATATATATACATATAATTTACTCACTAACAAATAGAAAATTTTGGTTGATCATTGACCTTTTTGCAATAGGCAGATCTGATATTAAATAAAAGTGAAGTGTGGATGAAATATGGAATGCGAATATAGTTTGTTCGTAACAATTTACAATCAGGTGCAATTTGAGATCACCAATATTGTTTTTTCCTAAATTTATCTTGTTTTGGCAATTAAAAATTAAATGGTTGTGTGTGAACTTTAATATAAATAATTATATTTCAAAATTTGCTTAGAAATTGTGAAGAATTTAGGTTGGTAAATTGGTTTAAATCGAATCGATTCCTTTCTTCGTCGGTCGTTCCCATGTGAAGTTATTTGTTTTTTATAATTTCAATTTTTTAGCACATATAATAATCCTAGCATATCAGAGGTGTCCCTTAAAAAAAGAACAGTCGGGGAGCGCCCTGTTAGGCGTGATAAGAGGTTTTATTTCTGGCTGCGTTTCGTAGTTTTTCACAGAAGAAAGCGCTGATGAAAGAGTAATATGTTTCCCCAGGCCAAGAAATTTCTTTGGACAAAATTATTAAGACTGTCATATGAATTGAAAAAAAAGAAGGTCTTCAATCGGTTTGCCTTCCTACAAGTTTATAGAGAGTTGTTTTAGATTTAAATTCACAAGTTTTGAGTGCACCGTAGTGTATGACCAGATAACCACAACACCAGTTTCCAATTTCACTTTTTTCTGCACATCATGCACCAACTTTAACTTCACAAATCAACATTTTTATTTGCGATTATATGTACTAGAAGGCAAGTTATGGATTCGTGCAAACAAAAAATCTAACAATTAAACATGACATTACGACCATAGAGAACGCCAAAAAGGTGGGTCATGGATTTGCTTTAAACTTGGTATGTATTTTTTGTTTTTATTCGGTAATATGCACACACGTTTTTTCATTTTTTTAAGAAGACAAATACAGTAGCTCCCATACATTTTTTTCTGGCGAAAAATAAAAAAACTTGTTTTTTTTTCGAAAATGGCTCCAACGATTTTTTTTTTTAAATTAGTTCATTGAATTTGAACAGAGGGAACATTTTGGTAATTTTTGTTTTGGAAACAAATTGTTACTTTTGGTACCTCTAGTAGTACCATTTTTTAAAAATACTTTTTACACTGAAATAAGGCAAAAGGATAGGAGGTGGAGGTAGGTAGGGTAGAAGTAGAAGCTGCACAAAAAAATTGAGTAAAAATATAAGAGGACCGGAAGCGGGTAGGATGGGACTGAGAGGGGGTAGAATGTCCGCTATGGAGGCGATGGCATGCTCGCTATGCTCGACTCAGCTCGCCGGATTAGGGGGGGATCTTGCCCCCATAGCCAGACCTCGCCTATTCCAAAAAAAAAAACAGAAATCATGCCAAAGAAAAAACTATCACTTAGCCACCACCAAATTGTCCACACTTCAGGAACGCTGCGGCTGATGATGCAGCTTTGCCTATACCCACCCCACCTGGAATTCATTCGGCCCGAATCTCGAATTCCCCTTAGTCGCAATTCAGATCGGATTTACTATCGCGATCGAACCATAATATCTTCAGGCTACTGTATGTCCATCGCTAGCCCTTCCGCACCCCCTGAAAGAAAATTTATTGCACCATTTTAAGCCCCTTGGAAGCTCATAAAAACACGGGGCGTTTCATCAGCATTTGACGTGATTTACAGCTTGAATTTATTACTAAATGCAACTTACATAAAATATACCAAACATTTAAAATTTAATATGGATAACAGGGTTTGGTATTAATCTGTAAAAACTATCAATTAAATTCTTAACTTTAAAAACCTTTATATACTTTAAATTCCCGGTAATTCGGCCAAAAGTGACGACGCGAGGTTACCGGCGGTCGAAACGGTGTCTGCTCTGCTCCCGCTAGGTTTAAGTTTCCAGTTATCCACCGGCCTTTCTAACTGACCTCCTTTTTTTTGAGTGAAGGTATCATCAACCCCCGTTATACTACCTACATAGAGCTCTCTGTGGGTAGCTAAGGGTTCGCAAAATCTTGCCATCACTACCGGAGTATTACGAATAACTTAATCCGCACGGGACGGACGACCCCCAAAGAAAAATCTTATATCGGCGTTCACTTTTGCCCCAACACCCAGCAATTCAAATATGTAGGTATATAAAAAAATCCAAAAAAGCTATAATAATAATAAATGAAAATCAACACTTAATTATAACACAAAATTTCACTATCACGCCAATGTTGTATATTGTTTTTTTTTTTATATATATATACGGCTTCGGCCTTTAAGCGTCGATCGCCAATCAACGGCGTACGGAATAATTAAATAAGCGTGCCCAGAAGCACCAGTCGTTACGAGTATATAGCGATTGGTAGGTAGTCGATTAAAACCAATCGAATTGTAGGTATTCTCGTACCGAAATAATTTTGGTATAGGCATATATATGTTTATATGTTATATAAGTATGAAAAGGTTTGCAAATATATCTATAGATGCATATGAGCACTAGGAGGTTTTTACTTGACCGCCCGGGTCTTACACGGGCCTGGATTTTAGTGCTGTAAGCTGCCACTTAACACCAGTGAGGTAGCGGACCCCTTCTTATTCCCAGAGGAGTTCTAGCTTCGCAATATGAGTCGTAAGGCGAGCTCGTTCCCACTTTTCAATACGCCAAGAGCAAATGAACTAGGAGGATATCCACGGTTAGACCGTTAAAAACACCAGCGGCGGCAACAACCCACTGTCTACGTCGTTAGCCGCCGATTCTTCCTCACTAAAAACAGGACATCCTTCAGAATAGCACTTTTAATCGAAATTGTGTTAATAATATTACCTGGTGCCCGTCACTAGCTAAATCCACTTTTCGGTTGGCAACAACAAGATTCTTATCCGCTAAAGCACTTTATTTCTTGAAATAAACACTATTACCCAACAAATCCGAAGAGAAACTCTAAAATAAATATCCTTATGATATCGCAAAAATTTATTACATTCGAATTCAAATTTTACCCGCGCAATCTATTATATGGAAAATTATGCTGTTCAAGAATCGCCTTTAAAGTTTTTAACGACTGAACTCCGCCTGATTTTAAATCGTAATGACAAAGAGAATCTGTCCTACGGTAATCACTAGCCTAACCGTGGCAAACTTCCTTTGTTCTTACGACAAGTTAGTCTAATTGGCGGTTTGCCACCGATAGCTCAACGGCTCGCACAAATACCGGAAAATGAAAATCCGTAGCCTATCCGAAACACTACCATTTACTACATTCCTATTTGCATCTCAGAAACAAACCTATTCTGTACTCAACCCTTAATTTCAACTCCTATTGTGAATCGCCACAATCTGTCCGCCACCTTCCCCTAAGTCATGTTGTCTTGTTTCTTATTTAAAAAAAAACCTACTTCCCTTTCCAATCTATCCCTACGATTGAAGCGAACCAGCAGTCATTCACCGTTCACTATCCCTGCTCCTTCCTCACATCATCCCATTACATCTTTCCAGAGCTTTATCCCCTACTAGTATACCTGCTTCGCTCTGGCACACTATCAGCCCGTCGGCTGTCAATAAAAAAAAAAATAAGTCATTCGCGCATCGTGGTAGTTCTGGGTTATGTGATTTTGTTTCAACAAAAACATCAACCTGCCGTCGTGCCGCCGTCAATTTTTTTCTGAAAATCAAATTCGTTCCAAATTAAAATCAATATTCTTCCGGAAAAACAGATCCGAATTAAATCTCTTTTTGGAGACGGATTCAAAACGAGTTTGTGTGCGGATTCTTACACCCTCCACCATATCTGTCCCGACGTGTCTTCATTTGTGTTGTGAATTAATTTGCCGGTTGTGCCAGTGTACCAAAAAAAATAAATTAATATATTAAAACAAAAAAAAATTTTGTAAAAGACTAATATCAAAACAAAAGCGCAAGTGGGTTTAGGAACCACCCCACGCCGGAATCGGGAAATCAAAACGAAACCAAGGTGTTTTGACGAACCGAAGGTTCAATTTTTCCCTTTTTTTTCTGGAGCCGCCCAGCAACCCCCACAGTCCCAAAAAGAGGGTCGGATCGTAATCGCTTGTTTCAACGCAAAAGGTATTGGTTTCAGCAGCGATTATTGGAACGAAATAAAAAAATATTTTATATGCAGGTATTTTCATCGGATGCATCTCAGGGGTGTCCACAACAACACTATTAACTGAGCACACATTTTATTATATGTATTTTTGTGAACTACTCGTATGTACATCAGAATTTTTTTCGTATTAAAATGTAGGTAGATATGTAGGTTTAATGTTTTATTTTTTTTTCAATTTTTTGCGGTTTTTATTGTTATGTATGTTAAAAGTTGTAAACAATTAATGTTGATGAACTCCAAAAGGCTATATGTATTTATTATAAAGAACAGCTGATTTGAAATTTACAGGCTGCACTTTTAATAAATTCATACACCTTTCTTATTTAAATACAATATAATCTTTATAACCATATATGTAGGTATGCAGTTCACAATTTTTTTCACCGCACAACACTTACTATCTTCAACTTCACAAAGAACTTTTTCAATTTTTTCCCTTTTGTTTTATATAAACAATTCTTATCCTATTATATCACTCTTTTATTTTATAAACAATTATCACAATGGTTGTTGTTGTTGTTGTTGCAGTTGTTTTCCTGACGGCCACTTAAACTAAACTCAATCAAAACACCAAAACTGTAGTTTTTTCCAATTATTAAGTCAGTTGTTTGAAATCAAACATACAAACATTGTATTGATGAAATGTTTATATAATATTAATTCTTTTAAAAGTCACTCAGTTTCCAACAATGTTTATTTTTTCTTTTTTTACAGGAAAAAATGTAACTGCCCATGTATTGAATAATTTACAACTGCTGAATACTGATTTGTGACAAGACATTTTGTGGACGTTATGTGCTCCATGTGTTACATAATATTATATCACAATGATGACAAAAAGAAAAATAGCTGTAAGAGATTTTAAATACACATAAACATATTGTACTGTAATATATTTGTAATTTTTTTTTTGTTTTATTCCGCAAATATTGCCATTACAACACCATTACCATCTGACTGCAGGGCTTTATTAGCAGCATATAATCCTAGTGAAATACATTCTTTCTCAGTTTTTCCACGTAACATATTTGCAATAAAACCACTCGAAAAACTATCACCAGCTCCTGATACATTAACAAGATTTTTAATCTCGTCTGTTGGATAAAAACGAATGGAACGTTTAACAGTAGTATGGTCCGCAGTAATGTCTAGTAAATGCTGGGTTTTTCTTCGATCAACAATAACTCCATGAGCGCCCAAGGTAAGTAAAATGCAATGAAAATGTTCATGAACTGCTTTGAGAACTGTTTTCGCAAACGGAATCAACGGAATTTTTGTCGCTGGGAGAGAATGATTTTCATGTTAAAGCTTGTGATATCGCAACTAATTTATAAAGATTTGGTGAGATGAACTTAATTTGTTGCCAAAGTTCTTTTGGAAGAATAAACGGTTTAGCAGCTATCTTCATGTCAGTTGTTTCAAAGAACCCTGGCTTCTTCTGCTTACGAGCTATATTTAAGATGGTTTCCATTGTTTAAAACGTAAATTAGCGTCCATAACAATGAGAGGTGTTCCAGACAAAATGTTTTCGTTTTTCAAAATTAGCTCTGGACTGATAGATCGATGGATTTCCATATTTCCCATGATTATTTTACAGTCTCCACATTTATCAAATATCACAGAACAGAGAGACGTGCAACTATTTGGATCTTGAAAGATTCCAGCGGTCAAGTGCATTGGTATTAATTTCAGAAAACTTTTTCCCAAATCGTCATTTCCAATAGCAGATAGGAAGTGCACTGAGCCATAAAGTTTGTAGATTCCTTCAGCAAGATTTCGGCCAACTCCTCCAGCAGTTTGGTTCACTTTTACCTCCTCCTCATCAGCTCTAAACCTGCATAACTAGACTACCTACCTACTAAACAGTGTCAATGTTTAGGTACATTGAAGTTGTCAGCTCCAAGAGCAAGTTAGTATGATCCAGTCGTGCATTTTATTTTGTTTTGCTGGATAAGAATAGCTTGGGAATTTACAATTTACTGGAGGTACATACCTTAAATTGAACTCAATGGAAAACGTAGCGCCTTAGCATGTACTAAAGCGCAAAAATATTATCTGAAATTTACTTTTAATCATCTTACGAGATGGTCAAATTGCATTAAATTATAAATGAACATCAGTTTAGTGATTTCGTTTTTTAGAGCAGCCAACTGTTATTTCATGTATACGAAATCTCTCACCACAAATTTATTTCCACGAGCTTGCAATTTTAATCAACACCTTTCTCTAAAAAAGTAACATTATATAAAGCACTTGATTAATTTATTCAAAGGCAAATTATGTTGAAGAATTTTAACTTTTTTGCTTAAAACCAATTACCAAAAGAAGGCCATAGAGAAAATAATTAAATAGAGGCGCGACTCGTACCCCCCTTGCCTTAAACACCCGCAAATTTTTTTTTAGGTGAGTAAGAGAAAACTCTCTTAATTTACTCATTTTTTCCTATCCGTGAATACATGTGAGTGGTGGATTAAAAAACCCTTTTGCTCAAACTGACAGATAATTTTTTTTGTTTTTGGTTTGTCAAAAGTCTGTCTGACATTTCTAATTACCAAAACATAAATAATAGTTTTTTTTTCACATTTGGTAAGTTTTTTTCATATTTATTTAATTTTTCTTTATTTCAATAAAAGAAATATATTTAACTATAAAAAAAATTGTTTTTTATATGTTTGTTTGATAAAGATTTGGCCACAATGCCGGAGATCCGATGGAAAGCGTACATCCAAAGGTATATCTTAGATTGGAAACTCAGAAACCAAACCCAATTGTTTCTTGTTTTCTATAATTGTTTTGTTGTTTTTTTTTTTTAGATTGGGAGTGAAGACGTACTTAGTTCATCTGGGAGTGATACCACCAACCACTCCACTTTACACAAAAACCAATCCATCAACAAAAAGTGAAGATCAAATTGGTGATTTAGAAAAGGAGGCTTCACATTGGCGGACACAATATGAAATCTCACGAATAAGCGATTCGCTGCCACATGAAGTGTCTCGTCTATGTAAAGGGAAACAACAATACAATGAGCCATTAGTAGTGGCGGGTTGTTGCTGTAGTACAGAAATAAAGAAAGCTTTTCTTGGAATCTATTCTTCGACAGGACATGTTTTGGTACCGGAAACAATTTCCCCAGCAAAATGACAGAGTAAGTAAACCTTTATTTTGCAAGTGCAAATTCATATCTAATCGATGTTTTTCTTATAAACTTTCAGAGATCTCGATAAACTGAAAGAAGGAATCGCTGAGAAAGTAGCTATATTATCTTTTTGGAAGAAATATATCGTCAGTGGCAATCTCATGAACGAGATCGATATGCACATGTTGACCGAAACACCTCGGTCTGTATCTTCTAAACAGATTGTTGGTCTGTCTGTGGATCAGCATTCAGTCAAGCAGAAATAAGGTACGTTAAATACAAAAAAACCTAATTTCATGTATTTTTAAGTATTTGTTTTTCTTTTAATTTTGTAGGATAAACAGCGCCTGCCATTCATCTCAAAATCATGACGAAGAACAAGGTCAGACCACACAAACAATGAAGCCCAACAGGAAGTCATTATTGCCAGATAATATAATTAAATACATTGGGCTCAATATTTTAAAGTGTTCTCCTTATGTATATATATATGTATATAGCTTAAGAATTGTGATTCAATTAATTTTTTTCGATTACATTTTCTTTATGGGTGTTCAAAAATATTCTTTTCATTTTAAGGGAAATGTAATGTTGTGTGTCTCAATGACACATAGGTAAGTATTATAGCCCTATGCTGAGGTAAATTAACACCCAGAACAGTTACAATCATCGAGATCAAGCAAGTACTTTGGAAATGACAGCTTGTCCAAAGTAGCAAATCCAAGAAATTTCTACTGATATCAAGAAAAATCTTGAAATCAGTACTTACGCCAAGCTCTAATTTCCAAACTACTTCCTTGATTTCGATGATTGTAACGGTTCTGAGTGTAAATTAACCTTAGCTTCTAAATCCCTGCAATCATTTTAAATTCAAAAAATTATTTCGAAAAATTGCTACATAAAAGTAGTTTCTTCGTGTTTTAAAAAAAAATGAAAAATTACAAAATTACTTTCAGATGCAATTTTTTTGAAATATTTGCTCGAATTGAAAACGGTTTCAAGAATTTACAAGCTGACATAAATTAAAACTCACAACAGTTTAAATCATCGAGATCAAGCGAGTACTTTGGAAATGACAGCTTGTCCAAAGTAGCAAATCCAAGAAATTTCTACTGATATCAAGAAAAATCTTGAAATCAGTACTTACGCCAAGCTCTAATTTCCAAACTACTTGCTTGATATCGATGATTGTAACGGTTCTGAGTGTAAATTAACCTTAGCTTCTAAATCCCTGCAATCATTTTAAATTCAAAAAATTATTTCGAAAAATTGCTATCTAAAAGTAGTTTCTTCGTGTTTTAAAAAAAATGAAAAATTACAAAATTACTTTCAGATGCAAATTTTTTGAAATATTTGCTCGAATTGAAAACGGTTTCAAGAATTTACAAGCTGACATAAATTAAAACTCACAACAATTACAATCATCGAGATCAAGCAAGTACTTTGGAAATGACAGCTTGTCCAAAGTAGCAAATCCAAGAAATTTCTACTGATATCAAGAAAAATCTTGAAATCAGTACTTACGCCAAGCTCTAATTTCCAAACTACTTGCTTGATTTCGATGATTGTAACGGTTCTGAGTGTAAATTAACCTTAGCTTCTAAATCCCTGCAATCATTTTAAATTCAAAAAATTATTTCGAAAAATTGCTATCTAAAAGTAGTTTCTTCGTGTTTTAAAAAAAAATGAAAAATTACAAAATTACTTTCAGATGCAAATTTTTTGAAATATTTGCTCGAATTGAAAACGGTTTCAAGAATTTACAAGCTGACATAAATTAAAACTCACAACAATTACAATCATCGAGATCAAGCAAGTACTTTGGAAATGACAGCTTGTCCAAAGTAGCAAATCCAAGAAATTTCTACCTATGTCAAGAAAAATCTTGAAATCAGTACTTACGCCAAGCTCTAATTTCCAAACTACTTGCTTGATTTCGATGATTGTAACGGTTCTGAGTGTAAATTAACCTTAGCTTCTAAATCCCTGCAATCATTTTAAATTCAAAAAATTATTTCGAAAAATTGCTATCTAAAAGTAGTTTCTTCGTGTTTTAAAAAAAATGAAAAATTACAAAATTACTTTCAGATGCAAATTTTTTGAAATATTTGCTCGAATTGAAAACGGTTTCAAGAATTTACAAGCTGACATAAATTAAAACTCACAACAATTACAATCATCGAGATCAAGCAAGT
This sequence comes from Philhelius pedissequus, assembly GCA_910595825.1. NCBI lineage: Eukaryota > Metazoa > Arthropoda > Insecta > Diptera > Syrphidae > Philhelius > Philhelius pedissequus. The sequence continues at coordinate 194,566,181 of OU343160.1, read as the reverse complement.
ACTTTGGAAATGACAGCTTGTCCAAAGTAGCAAATCCAAGAAATTTCTAACTATGTCAAGAAAAATCTTGAAATCAGTACTTACGCAAAGCTCTAATTTCCAAACTACTTGCTTGATTTCGATGACTGCAACTGTACTGAGTGTAAATTAACCTTAGCTTCTAAATCCCTGCAATCATTTTAAATTCAAAAAATTATTTCGAAAAATTGCTATCTAAAAGTAGTTTCTTCGTGTTTTAAAAAAAATGAAAAATTACAAATTTTTTTGAAATATTTGCTCGAATTGAAAACGGTTTCAAGAATTTACAAGCTGACATAAATTAAAACTCACAACAATTACAATCATCGAGATCAAGCAAGTACTTTGGAAATGACAGCTTGTCCAAAGTAGCAAATCCAAGAAATTTCTACCTATGTCAAGAAAAATCTTGAAATCAGTACTTACGCAAAGCTCTAATTTCCAAACTACTTGCTTGATTTCGATGACTGCAACTGTTCTGAGTGTAAATTAACCTCAGCTTCTAAATGCTTGTAATTATTTTATAATCAAACAATTATTTAGAAAAATTGCTATCTAAAAGTAGTTTTTTCGTGTTTTTAAAGTTAGACCGTTTTTTTAAAGGTGAAGTTGAACAAACATTCCCGAAAATAAAAAAAAGAATCACATACATGTATATATATATATAAATATTGTATTAATGACAACACAAAATAATTAAAATTATTATTATTATTCATTACAAATAAGTTTGCTGCTCACAAAGATATATAGAACATTAGGAAGAATAGAATAAGATCACATTTTTGCCAGGAACACATGAATGTTAATTATTATGATCCTTTTTTATTTCAATATTGGATGATGTGGTGTCTTCTGTTGAAGATTATGTAGCAGTTTGTGAGGCAGAATCATCTGCAACAGTTGTCGCCTGTCGTCGGTGTTGGTGTGTGTATCGTAATCGGTCTCATTGACTGCAGCAGATATTTCTCCATTGAACTGAATCAAACACAAGGCACAATTGGATTCACACGCAGCAAATTTCCAACAAAAACTATCTGTAAAATAAAAATTTAAAAATCTGTAAATATTTAGAGAATTTGAAATCCGATTTTATGATTAATAATAATAATGGATGCTATGATAGATTTTTCAGGATTCGTAGTAGATTTGGGATTGCGATGGATTCTGTGATAGGGCCGATTTATTAGTTTTAAATTTCGAGTTTTCTTTAATGTAACTAAACTTTGACGGTGTTTGTATGTAGGTCCAATTATCATTAGGTAAGTTTAAAGCCGATGTAGGTAAGTTCTTAGTATAATGAATAGAATTATTGTATGTTTCAGGAAATAGTTACTAGGTACCTACCTAAAAATGTATATTTAAATCTATGTTATGGATTTTAATTCTGTAAATTGGGATGGTAAAATGTACCTACATTACATACATATGTATGTATATGGACCCTAGGTATGTAAATATGTAGGTACATAATAATGTATAATGAAAGTGTTGGATGGTTATGTATCTATATGCATATAAAACTTTATATGATAGTTTTAATATACATAATATTCATTTGATTTTTAAAGATATATATAGGGTTTTCCAATAAGAGGTGTTATTTTGATATTCAAAAAAAAGAAATGCGTTGTTGAAGCGTGTATCGTTCCATTTTTATTAATAGCGTAGTTTGTACTTGTCAAATGTCAAAAAATGACAGCTTCAAAAGTGTCAGCTACCGAAATAGCGGGCTATTCAAAATAACACCTCTTATTGGAAAACCCTTGGGTTTTCCAATAAGAGGTGTTATTTTGATATTCAAAAAAAAGAACTGCGTTGTTGAAGCGTGTATCTTTCCATTTTTATTAATAGCGTAGTTTCTACTTGTCAAATGTCAAAAAACGACAGCTTCAAAAGTGACAGCTACCGAATTAGCGGGCTATTCAGAATAACACCTCTTATTGGAAAACCCCTTATTTATATAAATGTCAGAGAGTCCACCTAATACATAATGTATGTAGGTTGGTACCTATTCAGTGACCTAGATATCAGAAACTACTAAATCGATTTGCGTTTTGTACGTAATTTATTATTTTTGAAGTGGAAATTAAAAGAATAGTCAAATTTATAAATTTAAAGTTTATAAATTTAATTTGCTCTCCAAATTCATAACTTCAAGTTTCTATTTTTCATTTTTATTTATTAGTTTTAAACTGAATTTGAATATTTTTAAATGTAGCTAAACATTGACGCTATTAGTAGGTAGGTCCAAACATGTAGGTAAGTTTTTAGTATAATGAATTGCATGGATGATTCAAGGAATAGTTACTTAGGTACCTACATACCTACAAATTTATATTTAAATCTAGATTATAGATTTTAATTACGGAAATTAGGATGATAATTGTGTACCTACACTACATACAGATATGAATATGTAGGCATGTAAATGTGTATACATACAATGTACATTGAAAGTGTAAGTTGGTGATAAGTAGGTAGATATATGCATATAATTTTATATGATAGGTGCAATATACATAATATTCATTTGATTTTTAATGATATATATGTATATAAATGTATGAGAGCCCAAATAGTATATACTGTAAGTAGGTATGTATTCAGTGACGTAGATAGCAAAAACATGTGTATGTATGTAATTTAGTCATTATTATGCGTAAAAATGAAATATAATTAGGTAGAAGAAATGGATATACATATTTATATGGACCGACAGAGAGACAGACGGAATATCAAGTTATTGATTCTTAGTAAATTTGTTATAGTAATTAATTTTTGTATAACATAACTTATTATAATAAAATATACTAGCAATCCATTAAACAAAAAAAAAACTTAACTTATTATACTTACTATGAATTCTTTTCATTTTCGTCGCTGAGTATTTCTACCTCTTTGTTGGTTGATAAATATTTGCTTTGTTCCTGATATGGAAATTCATCGGAAAGTAAAAGCTTGCGGCAAATTGTTTCCATATTTTTTATAAATAAATTAAATACACGGTTGGATCGTATGTACTTGCTCTTGTGTTCGATCACATTGTTAGTAGAAAAGGTTTAATAATACGAAATGTTGTATTAACAAAAGATTGTCTCACACTATTCTTACATCCGGTGGGAGTTGCTTTGAAGCACGGAAAATGCTAGACAATCCATGCATATATTTCTTTTACTGGCAACGCTTTCTCTTTGGAGAATTCGATTGCCATGAAGATGAAGGAACTGTTGGGAGTTAGAAGTTAAATATAACATTTTATTTTTGTGTAAAGTTTCAACTAACTTACCTACAGCTATATGGCTGTTTATTGTGTGCATGGCACATTGGAAAATTTTGCTTTGGTGGAGTGGGAGTTTTTCCAGTTCCTGCAGCGCATGGACAAATGTCTCCATTGCAGTGGCCATATAGACTTGTGAAGCCACAACTTCCAGAGCGTTCATAACAGCTTCGGGGGCTTTCCGTCTTCCCAAGTAAAGCAAGCCCAGTATCGATGAAGATGGAACGATTCGATCCAGCGTAAAGAAATTCTTAGTCACATAATTGTACCAAAACGCATGGAGCAATTGTTGTTCAATTTAATCAGAAAGCAATGAATGAGCTGTTGCTGTACAGTCATTTGTTGCCATTCTCGCTCAAAAGCTTGTCCAGTGCAAATCCGGCGTTGGCGAAGCCATTTACAAAACTTGCAGCCAGATTCTGCATTCCTGAGTCCACTTGAATCAATGGGAAATTATTTCTTAATTAAACTTTTTTATGTGTACAACAATTCCCAGAACATATTTCAATCGAAACGAAGAACTAAAACTTGAAAAGAAAAACAGATAACATTCATCCAATTGTGTAAGACATTATAATAAGAACAGAATTATAAAAAAATATTTACGTACTGATTACTAGAATAATTTAATATATATTATGTATGGTCGTTAATGTTTCATAAGTTAAATAAATATGTATATATATACCGAAGCGAATGTTTTAAATAAAAAAAGGTAACGGAAACCCTCACTGTATTATTTATAATTTAAGTGCAATATGCATATGTACATAAGATCCATGTGATTTTTAAAGATACATAATTATGTATATATAAATGTATGACGGCGTACATCGTATGAAGTATTCAGTTCAGTTATTTTGGAAATATATATTTTTTTTTTAAACTCAAAATTTCAAAAACGAATCAATAGATTTTTTCGAAACTTCGTAATTGGTATTTTTTTGACTTTATCTTAATAGTTAAAAAAAAACTTCTTTTAGTTATATGCATATAGCTACCTACTCACCTACATCCTTCGTGTTCATTATTATATTTATATGTTTACATACCTAGGTTCCATCTATGTATGTACCTACATACATATTACTCTCCTATATTACAAATTTAAAATCCATACTATAAATTTAAATATGCTTTTGTAGGTAGGTACATGTGTAACTATATAACAAGTCATTGTACCATGAATCAAGGTAATCATACTTACATCGGCTTCAAACCTGCATAGGATAACTAGATTACCTACATACTAAACAGCGTCAATGTTTAGCTACATGAAAGTTGTTAGCTCCAAGATCAAGACAACCCGTTCCGAAGATATAGCTCAAAAGCACTGTTCACCTTGAAATACATAATCTGAAAATACTTTGGAGTGTATCTTTGGAACGGGTTATCCTAAAAACTTGGTTGATACCTTTTTGTAATCTACTCTTGATACTCTCAAAATCAGCATCAAAAGTTTTTATGTAGAAGCCTTATTGCAAAAAATCACTCTTGAAATACGCATATTTAGAATGATGTATGCGTATTACTGGAGCAATTTTTTTTAATACAACTTCTTTACAAAAAATGTTGATGCTTTCTTTGAAAGTATGAAGTGCTGATTCTAAAAAGATATCGCTCACCTTTATTGGACAACCCGTTGCAAAGATATAGTTGAAAATCTATTCACTGTTCACCTTGAAATACATAATCTGAAAATACTTTGAAGTGTATCTTTGGAACGGGTTATCCTAAAAACTTGGTTGATACCTTTTTGTAATCTACTCTTGATACTCTCAAAATCAGCATCAAAAGTTTTTATGTAGAAGCCTTATTGCAAAAAATCACTCTTGAAATACGCATATTTAGAATGATGTATGCGTATTACTGGAGCAATTTTTTTTAATACAACTTCTTTACAAAAAATGTTGATGCTTTCTTTGAAAGTATGAAGTGCTGATTCTAAAAAGATATCGCTCACCTTTATTGGACAACCCGTTGCAAAGATATAGTTGAAAATCTATTCACTGTTCACCTTGAAATACATAATCTGAAAATACTTTGAAGTGTATCTTTGGAACGGGTTATCCTAAAAACTTGGTTGATACCTTTTTGTAATCTACTCTTGATACTCTCAAAATCAGCATCAAAAGTTTTTATGTAAAAGCCTTATTGCAAAAAATCACTCTTGAAATACGCATATTTAGAATGATGTATGCGTATTCCTGGAGCAATTTTTTTTAATACAACTTCTTTACAAAAAATGTTGATGCTTTCTTTGAAAGTATGAAGTGCTGATTCTAAAAAGATATCGCTCACCTTTATTGGACAACCCGTTACAAAGATATAGTTGAAAATCTATTCACTGTTCACCTTGAAATACATAATCTGAAAATACTTTGAAGTGTATCTTTGGAACGGGTTATCCTAAAAACTTGGTTGATACCTTTTTGTAATCTACTCTTGATACTCTCAAAATCAGCATCAAAAGTTTTTATGTAGAAGCCTTATTGCAAAAAATCACTCTTGAAATACGCATATTTAGAATGATGTATGCGTATTCCTGGAGCAATTTTTTTTAATACAACTTCTTTACAAAAAATGTTGATGCTTTCTTTGAAAGTATGAAGTGCTGATTCTAAAAAGATATCGCTCACCTTTATTGGACAACCCGTTGCAAAGATATAGTTGAAAATCTATTCACTGTTCACCTTGAAATACATAATCTGAAAATACTTTGAAGTGTATCTTTGGAACGGGTTATCCTAAAAACTTGGTTGATACCTTTTTGTAATCTACTCTTGATACTCTCAAAATCAGCATCAAAAGTTTTTATGTAGAAGCCTTATTGCAAAAAATCACTCTTGAAATACGCATATTTAGAATGATGTATGCGTATTACTGGAGCAATTTTTTTTAATACAACTTCTTTACAAAAAATGTTGATGCTTTCTTTGAAAGTATGAAGTGCTGATTCTAAAAAGATATCGCTCACCTTTATTGGACAACCCGTTGCAAAGATATAGTTGAAAATCTATTCACTGTTCACCTTGAAATACATAATCTGAAAATACTTTGAAGTGTATCTTTGGAACGGGTTATCCTAAAAACTTGGTTGATACCTTTTTGTAATCTACTCTTGATACTCTCAAAATCAGCATCAAAAGTTTTTATGTAAAAGCCTTATTGCAAAAAATCACTCTTGAAATACGCATATTTAGAATGATGTATGCGTATTCCTGGAGCAATTTTTTTTAATACAACTTCTTTACAAAAAATGTTGATGCTTTCTTTGAAAGTATGAAGTGCTGATTCTAAAAAGATATCGCTCACCTTTATTGGACAACCCGTTACAAAGATATAGTTGAAAATCTATTCACTGTTCACCTTGAAATACATAATCTGAAAATACTTTGAAGTGTATCTTTGGAACGGGTTATCCTAAAAACTTGGTTGATACCTTTTTGTAATCTACTCTTGATACTCTCAAAATCAGCATCAAAAGTTTTTATGTAGAAGCCTTATTGCAAAAAATCACTCTTGAAATACGCATATTTAGAATGATGTATGCGTATTCCTGGAGCAATTTTTTTTAATACAACTTCTTTACAAAAAATGTTGATGCTTTCTTTGAAAGTATGAAGTGCTGATTCTAAAAAGATATCGCTCACCTTTATTGGACAACCCGTTGCAAAGATATGGTTGAAAATCTATTCACTGTTCACCTTGAAATACATAATCTGAAAATACTTTGAAGTGTATCTTTGGAACGGGTTATCCTAAAAACTTGGTTGATACCTTTTTGTAATCTACTCTTGATACTCTCAAAATCAGCATCAAAAGTTTTTATGTAGAAGCCTTATTGCAAAAAATCACTCTTGAAATACGCATATTTAGAATGATGTATGCGTATTCCTGGAGCAATTTTTTTAAATACAACTTCTTTACAAAAAATGTTGATGCTTTCTTTGAAAGTATGAAGTGCTGATTCTAAAAAGATATCGCCCACCTTTATTGGACAACCCGTTGCAAAGATATAGTTGAAAATCTATTCACTGTTCACCTTGAAATACATAATCTGAAAATACTTTGAAGTGTATCTTTGGAACGGGTTATCCTAAAAACTTGGTTGATACCTTTTTGTAATCTACTCTTGATACTCTCAAAATCAGCATCAAAAGTTTTTATGTAGAAGCCTTATTGCAAAAAATCACTCTTGAAATACGCATATTTAGAATGATGTATGCGTATTCCTGGAGCAATTTTTTTTAATACAACTTCTTTACAAAAAATGTTGATGCTTTCTTTGAAAGTATGAAGTGCTGATTCTAAAAAGATATCGCTCACCTTTATTGGACAACCCGTTGCAAAGATATAGTTGAAAATCTATTCACTGTTCACCTTGAAATACATAATCTGAAAATACTTTGAAGTGTATCTTTGGAACGGGTTATCCTAAAAACTTGGTTGATACCTTTTTGTAATCTACTCTTGATACTCTCAAAATCAGCATCAAAAGTTTTTATGTAGAAGCCTTATTGCAAAAAATCACTCTTGAAATACGCATATTTAGAATGATGTATGCGTATTCCTGGAGCAATTTTTTTTAATACAACTTCTTTACAAAAAATGTTGATGCTTTCTTTGAAAGTATGAAGTGCTGATTCTAAAAAGATATCGCTCACCTTTATTGGACAACCCGTTGCAAAGATATGGTTGAAAATCTATTCACTGTTCACCTTGAAATACATAATCTGAAAATACTTTGAAGTGTATCTTTGGAACGGGTTATCCTAAAAACTTGGTTGATACCTTTTTGTAATCTACTCTTGATACTCTCAAAATCAGCATCAAAAGTTTATATGTAGAAGCCTTATTGCAAAAAATCACTCTTGAAATACGCATATTTAGAATGATGTATGCGTATTCCTGGAGCAATTTTTTTAAATACAACTTCTTTACAAAAAATGTTGATGCTTTCTTTGAAAGTATGAAGTGCTGATTCTAAAAAGATATCGCCCACCTTTATTGGACAACCCGTTGCAAAGATATAGTTGAAAATCTATTCACTGTTCACCTTGAAATACATAATCTGAAAATACTTTGAAGTGTATCTTTGGAACGGGTTATCCTAAAAACTTGGTTGATACCTTTTTGTAATCTACTCTTGATACTCTCAAAATCAGCATCAAAAGTTTTTATGTAGAAGCCTTATTGCAAAAAATCACTCTTGAAATACGCATATTTAGAATGATGTATGCGTATTCCTGGAGCAATTTTTTTTAATACAACTTCTTTACAAAAAATGTTGATGCTTTCTTTGAAAGTATGAAGTGCTGATTCTAAAAAGATATCGCTCACCTTTATTGGACAACCCGTTGCAAAGATATAGTTGAAAATCTATTCACTGTTCACCTTGAAATACATAATCTGAAAATACTTTGAAGTGTATCTTTGGAACGGGTTATCCTAAAAACTTGGTTGATACCTTTTTGTAATCTACTCTTGATACTCTCAAAATCAGCATCAAAAGTTTTTATGTAGAAGCCTTATTGCAAAAAATCACTCTTGAAATACGCATATTTAGAATGATGTATGCGTATTCCTGGAGCAATTTTTTTTAATACAACTTCTTTACAAAAAATGTTGATGCTTTCTTTGAAAGTATGAAGTGCTGATTCTAAAAAGATATCGCTCACCTTTATTGGACAACCCGTTGCAAAGATATGGTTGAAAATCTATTCACTGTTCACCTTGAAATACATAATCTGAAAATACTTTGAAGTGTATCTTTGGAACGGGTTATCCTAAAAACTTGGTTGATACCTTTTTGTAATCTACTCTTGATACTCTCAAAATCAGCATCAAAAGTTTTTATGTAGAAGCCTTATTGCAAAAAATAACTCTTGAAATACGCATATTTAGAATGATGTATGCGTATTCCTGGAGCAATTTTTTTTAATACAACTTCTTTACAAAAAATGTTGATGCTTTCTTTGAAAGTATGAAGTGCTGATTCTAAAAAGATATCGCTCACCTTTATTGGACAACCCGTTGCAAAGATATAGTTCAAAATCTATTCGTATTCTATATTAAATAATATGTGTCTAAGAATCACATGAATCTTATGTATGCAGATTGCACCGAAATTATAAAGTTATGTGCATATAGCTACCTACCCACCTACATCCTTCATTTTCATTATTATATGCACATGTTTACATACTTAGCTTCCATAAATATATATATATATATATATATGTATATTTTACTATCCTAACTTACATAATTCAAATCCATAACAAAGATTTAAATATACATTTGTAGATTGGTATTTACCTAAGTAACTATTCTTTTAATCATCTATCCGACAATTCATTATACTAAGAATTAAAGTAATCTTAACTACATCGGCCTAAACAGCTTTAATGTCTAGATACATTAAGGTTGTTAGCTACAACAGCAAGTTCGTGCTATCCAGTCTTGCATTTTATTTAAGAATGACGGAGAAAAAGCAGGAGTTTTTTTTTTATTCTATACTATACTATACTATGAGACTTACCTTCTCCTTCCATTCCTTGATCATATCGGTACTATCAGCTGGCATTTGATCCGTATAAACCATCAACTTCCAGTACTTCATCTGCCGAATTGCACAAGACTGCACAACGCTCCAACTGATATGCGCACTTATCCAAACATTTCATACTTGCAATTTAATGGAAACTTTAGCCTTGGCATAGACTGCAGCTTCTAAATAGTCTGCAATGCACAACAAAGGCTGATTAGAAATCCTTACAAAATTAATAAATCGCCGAGTCCATATCTTGGAAGTGACCACCAGTTGAAATGGAATCTTTTCATCTTGAAGAACTGGAGAGATAAGCTTGAAGAGGGTTTCATCAAACTCGGGATTCTCATTCATTATGCTGTCCAAGCCATCGATAACAAAAGTTTTACTTGGCGTATTTTGAGCAAGTTTTCCTTCTGTAATTACAAGCACACCACACCCATTAAGCAGTTCAATTTTAACATCTTCGTTGTTTCGAAGTCCATATGCTGGGACAATACTAATTTTTGGTGTTGTGCTAGCCAAAATGCGTCGACAATGACGAGAAATACTCTCAACCTGAACGGACGATGGTGCGATTATAATAACTTATCGATTCTAGACGGAAACTCAACAGGGAGGCAAATAACACCAGGTTTTACCAGTTCTATTCGAGTTGATCACACAAAAGCAATTGCCACGAACTAAATGCGACCAAGCGTACGCTTGGATGCGATACATTTTAGTCAATCGCATGTGCTCCATTTCTTGGTGGATTTCTGCTGTAAACAAGGCATTCTTCATGCGTTCAATTGGTTTAACATTGTTTTTACTGTGAGCCAATACAAGATGCTTAACGAAATTTGTTTTCAAAGTAGCTTTACCAATGACTTCGGGAAGATTAAGATTGGTTTGGTATGATGGAAGATAAGAATTAGTTAAATTACGAAAGTATTCTTTTTCAGTTAATATTTTCGTAGAACGTATGGATGGATCGGAATTTTCACTAGAAACTCACGAAACAATATATTTTATAAATAAATTACAGGACAAAATACAAAATAAATAAAATAAAACTCGCGCACTTCCAATATTTGTTTTGAAATGAATATCTTTTTTTTTTAATTGTTTTGTGATCTGTCAAAATACTCACCTCACATTGAGTAAACTGGTCTTTTCTTGTGGTGGAATTTTGGCACGTTCGCATTAATATGCTATGGTTTGCTTCTACTTTTTGATTGGATTTTCTTCATTTTGAACATAAAATTAATAAATATTGCTTAATTTGTAAGCCAGAATCAACAAAAAGCTTTTATTAGTATGTTTTATGTTTGATTAAGGCCTTTAAAAATACAATTTAACTAAAAAGCAATTCATTTTTCAATTTTTCAATTTAACGGATTTCCATTTTAAATATATTAGGTCACCATATCTATCAAAATTGGGATTGCGCACTCCTCCGTTTCGATAAGCCTGTGTTGGTGTCTGCTCCATTTAAAATGCACGGGCAACTAACACATGCTTGTCGAAACGGAGGAAATCCTCTCAATTTAGCTTGTAGGGTGAAAGAGAATAAACCCCCGAAGTCGTGCCTCTATATTAGTTTCTCTATGAAGAAGGCTTCCAACACGAAAAATATATTTTCAAATTTCTAAATCAATAAATAATTCTTACTTTTATTTAATCGAATGTTTAAAATCAATAATTATTTGCAATTGATATTTATTTAAATTTCACTTATTCGATTTCAATTCAATCGTCCACATTTAAAATAAATTGTTTACGTCATTTTTTTGTTGTTGAAAACATTGAAAAAGGCAGTAGGATCTGTCCCTTTTTTCTTTCTATTTAATTACGAGATAGGCAATTGCAATGGTGCTACTGTCAAATTCAACTGGAGTCAAAAAAACTGTTATACTTTGTAGGGAATACACACTGATCTCTATATCATTACTATGACTTTTTTTATTAAGAAAATTTCGTACTTACATTTGTTCCTTTGTGTTGAAAATTGATGTGTAATTTTATATATTTTTTTTTGAAGAAAGTGCCCTTTCAATGCTTGATTAAACCACTGATCTCTGATTAAACATAATTTCAAACATAAGCAACCATCTTGAAATGTCACTTTGGCAACAAAAATGTTATACTGTTATACTGACATGGACCCACTACAATTATTACAGTTTTCTATTGGGGTCGTTTTTTTTGTGGGAATACACTATCCAGTGTATTATAGAGATCAGTGCTAGGACTGTCTTGCCAATGTGTCTATAGGAAGATGAACAAAAGAGATTTATGTCGATTTCGTTTCAATAAAAACATCGATCTGCCGTCGATCCGCCGTCAATTTTTTTCTAAAAATCAGATTCGTTGCAAATTAAAACCAATTTTTTTTCTGGAAAAACAGATCCGTATTGAATCTCTTTTTGGAGCCGGGTTTAAAAGGGATTTGTACACAGGATTCTATGTCCCCTTTCACACAGGCAAACCAGTTGCTGGAGATTTTTTTGACGTTTTCCTTTAATTGCCTTGTAGCTTTCACACGAAGATATAGATGAGGAAACTGATTTGTTCGTTTTTTGAATTGCTTATGATTTGACATTCGCTTTTTGTAAACAAACAATTTGCTTCGCGGCTGGAAAATTCTACACAATTTTGGGTTATAAATTAACCGGAGCTTATTTTTAGAAAAATAAATTTAAAATAAAGAAACCTGTGCCAATGTTCTACAACCTTGGCGATAAATTTTCGCCTCGTTAAAAAATGAAACGAAATATTCCATCCTTAACGATACTTGGAAAAAGAAATGTTCTGTAAGTCAAAGCGATAGTTTCAATTTCGGAATGGAACTTCCATTGGGAAAGCGATAACTTGAACTGTCATTTTGACATTTCAAATTCAAAACAATGGAAATTTATTAGTAAAACAGAAATCAAATCAATTTGTATAAACAAAAAACAGAAAATATTTCTAATAAAAATTCATATGTATATGTGTATTCAAGCGAGTGATTTTTAGTTCATTATGTTTGCCTTAGTTTTGATATCGGAAGTGCAAGAGCACCGAAATAAAATGCGTATACAACGCCGCAATCTCCGCGATAGCACTAACCCTTTTGATTTGCCCGAGGAGCGTGTTCGAGAGCTCTACCGGCTTAGCCGCGATGCAGCACATATTCTGCTTGGAGAAATACGCCCTCATATGAAAAAAGGTCAGAGGAAAACATTTATTCCCATCCCCATTCGTCTCTGTGCTGCATTGCACTTCTATGCTTCGGGGTCTTACCAAAGGGACATCGGCCAAGATTTTTCGGCAGCAATGAGTCGAACAATGGTTTCGAGGAGTCTCGACGGTACTACAAAACCATTTGGCAGCGAAATGGATAACGTTTCCAAAAGAGGACGAATACGATGTTATTAAGCAGAGGTAAGCTTACTATAAAAATATTGTCAGAACAAAAATAGAGCATCTTAGTAATTGAAATAAGGCAAAAGGATAGGAGGTGGAGGTAGGTAGGGTGGAAGTAGAAGCTGCAAAGAAAAAAATTGAGTAAAAATATATTAGGATAGGACGCGGGTAGGATGGGACTGAGAGGGGGTAGAATGTCCGCTATGGAGGCGATGGCATGCTCGCTATGCTCGACTCAGCTCGCCGGATTAGGGGGGGATCTTGCCCCTATAGCCAGACCTCGCCTATTCCAAAGAAAAACAGAAATCATGCCAAAAAAAAAACTATAACTTAGCCACCACCAAAGAGTCCACACTTCAGGAACGCTGCGGCTGAAGATGCAGCTTGGCGTATACCCGCCCCACCTGGAATTCATTCGGCCCGAATCTCGAATTCCCCTTAGTCGCAAATCAGATCGGATTTACTATCGCGATCGAACCATAGTATCTTCAGGCTACTGTATGTCCATCGCTAGCCCTTCCGCACCCCCTGAAAGAAAATTTATTACACCATATTAAGCCCCTTAAGAGCTCATGAAAAGACGTTACCTTTCAGCATATTTGGCGTGATTTACACTAAGTTTTATTTAAATAACGTTAAAATACTAGACAGCTTACATAATATAAAAAATATAAACTAACTGGAATATCGTATTGAGATAGGGCTTACCATAGATATCAACAACTAAATCAATTTAAATTCGCTTTTAAAATCAATTTAAATTTTAAATCATCGGTAAATTGGCCAAAGGTGGCTATTCAACGTAACCACCGATCGCAACGGTGTCTGTTCTGCTCCCGATAGGTTCAAGTTTTCGGTTTTCCACCCGCCTTTCTAACTTACCTTCTTTTTTGTATGACGGTGCTCTCAACCCCCCCGTAATCCTACCTACATAGAGCTCTCTGTGGGTAGCTAAGGGTTCGCAAAATCTTGCTATTACTACCAGGGGATTATGGACAACTTGATCCGCGCGGGACGGATGACCCCAATGAAAAATCTTAAGCAAGCGCTCCCTTTTACCCCTCTACCGAAAATTCAATAAGGTACGCGAAAACAAAAAACAAAAAAAAAATAGCTATAGTAGAAGAAAATGAAAATCAACTCTTAATCATAACAAAAACAAATCACAAGAACACGCCAAAGTGGTTTTTCTTTGTTGTATAAACCGCTCCAGCCTATACACGTAGATCGCCAAACACCGTCCACCGGGATATTTTAATAACGGGCCCGGAAGCCCCAAGCGTTAGAGGTATATAGCGGTAGGTAGGTAACCGATCGAAACCAATCGAATTATAAGCCGCCTCGCACCGTAATAGTTTGGTATAGATATATATATATTTGTATGTTTTATAGGTATGAAAAGGTTTGTAAAGATATATATAGATGTATATGAGCACTAGGAGGTTTTTACTTGACCGCCCGGGTCTTACACGGGCCTGGATTTTAGTGCTGTAAGCTGCCACTTAACACCAGTGAGGTAGGACTCCGCCTTAGTAACAAAGGAGTTCCAACTTGGTTAGATGAGTTGCGAGGCGAACTCGTTTCCACTTCTCATTCACTGCTAGAGCACCCACATATATGTACGGGTATGAAAATAAAGTACGAATGGCGACAACGAGCCACTGTCTACTCGTTGACCGCTAAAATTCCTCCTCACTATAAACAGGACACCCTTTAGAAATTTCCTTTTTTTTTACATTTTGTTAATCATATTACCTGGTGCAATTTTCTAAGTAAATCCAGTTTTCAGCGAGCAACACTGTGATACCGAGTTGCTTACAGCCGTATCTTTCGAGATATCACTATTAAACCCAACCACTACGATAGGAACTCTAAAATAACTATTCTTATGATATTGCACCCATTAATTTTTGTATTTAAATTTTACCCGCTCAATTTCTTATAAAAAAAATTTTTGATATTCAGGTATCACCTCAAATATTGACCGACGTGAACACGGACTGAGACTTAAATTGGTAATGACAAAGAGAATCCGTCCTACGGTAACCTCTTGCCTAACCGAGTCAAATTTTCTTTGTCATCACCAAATATTACTCAGATTAGAGGTTTCCTACCGATAGTTCAACGGCTCGCACAAATACCGGAAAATGAAAATCCGTAGCCTATCTGAAATACTACCATTTACTACATTCCTATTAGCAGCTCAGAAACAAACCTATTCTGTACTCAACCCTTAATTTCAACTCCAATTGTGAATCGCCCACAATCTGTCCGCCGCCTTCCCCTGAGTCATGTTGTCCTGTTTCTTATTTAAAAACCTACTTCCCTTTCAAATCTATCCCTATAATTGAAGTGAACCAGCAGTCGTTCACCGTTCATCATCCCTGCTCCTTCCTCGCATCATCCCATCAAATCTTTTCAGAGCTTTATATCCTACGAGTATACCTGCTTCGATCTGGCACCCTATCAGCCCGTCGTATTTATAACTGCTGTCAATACAAAAAAAATAAGTCATTCGCGCATCGTGATAGTGTTTGGTTCTGGGTTAGACGAAAATTTGTCCTTAATAAAAATAATACAAAATAACTTGTGCCGACAAAACAAAAAAAGGTGAAACAACAAAAAGGAATAATAATAAGATATAAATTACGAGTGGAACACAAAGAACAAGGCAACAAATATATATATATATGTATAGACCAATAGTGTTTGAAACTGTAATAACAAAAACCCTAGTCACGGTCAGAAGGCGACCCATCAGTAGGCAGCCGCCGGACGCCACCCACATCCCTATCCAGGGTAACTCCCTACAGAAGCGTCTGGCGTATCCTGGATCTCATGCGGACGATCGATCGACCATCTTAACCACATGTCGAGTACCAAGAGTTTTCTCTTACTCACCTAAAAAAAAAATTTGCGGGTGTTTAAGGCAAGGGGGGTACGAGTCGCGCCTCTATGTAATTAGTTTCTCTATGCCCCCTTGCCTTAAACACCCGCAAATTTTTTTTTTAGGTGAGTAAGAGAAAACTCTCTTAATCTACTCATTTTTTCCTATCCGTGAATACATGTGAGTGGTGGATTAAAAATTCATTTGCTCAAACTGACAGATTTTTTTTTGTTGATTTGTCATAAGTCAATCTGACAGTTCATTATACTAAGAATCAAGGTAATCTTACCTACTTCGGATTTAATCCTGCACAATATAAGTAAACTAGATTTACCTATACCTACTAACAACGTCAGTGGATAGATACTACCCTACCCTACCCAGTCGAGAAGATGAAAAGCTACTTGCAGAGCTTAGGTAGATATGGCAATAGTCCTTTCTTGTTTCCTATGTATGGTTGTGGAGAGATTCCACAGTGTTTCTGTCGACTATGTGCCGTCTTTGGTGGAACTTATTGTTTGAAGCGAAAGGTTAATGTTGTTTCTACCACGGAAGATGCTATTACATTGCAAGTTGATGGACACATTCTTGATGCAAAATATTTGGTCGTATCTTGTGGAAGCCTGTCTGTTGGTATATTGCCGAGTAATTTTCTAGCTGAAGGACAACACAGATGTGGTAATTTAGTACGCGGTGTTTATATAACTTCCACGCCAATCGGTAATGGGGATCAGAAGTCAGGTGGTGGCGGAGTGAATGTAATAAGGCTGATAGACAGTTCGGATACTACCAGAGGAGCAATTTTGCTGCAACCTTCGCATTATTCAGGAACGTGTCCTAAAGGATTGTGTAAGTTGACAAATTCTATTACATATTATATTTTCATGACGAAGACTTAAAAGTAAAAAAATAGGGGATTACTTTTTTCATACATAATTTATAGAATTTCTAACATATGCAACTTTGTTTTAGGGAGTTCTGTATATAAAACACTTATAGCGAGTTTCATTCAAGAAAAGATTGGCTCAACAATTTAAATTTAATATTTTTTTTTATTATTTCGTTAAAACGTTGTTCGTCTAAAAAAAAGCTTTAAAACTTGATTTTCTTACTAATCTAATCTAAAATACAAAAACCTATTACTTTCTTTTATTTTAAACAAACTTATCTATTTCAGATTTGATTCACATCACTGCTGAAGCCGTATCTACTGACCCTGAAGCTGATTTGGAACCATTTGTTAAACAAATATTTAATACCAATATTAATGGCTCCCCAAAACTACTATTTGCTGCTTATTTCCTTATTAAAAGATGAAAAATATGTCAACAAAATGAAACTTATTCTACGAATCGTGTGCCTAGGCTCTTATCCACAAGTGGACCGTTCTTCGAAACTGATTATGATTCATCTATTCAGAATGCTAAAAATATGTTCGAGAAAATCTATCCCAATGAGTCGTTCCTTCCAAGAGGTCCGGATCCAGAGGAAGTTATTATTGGAGATGAAGATCCCGTTGCATTGGCGGAACATACTTTGGCTGATGATTTAAAAGAACAGCATGCTATCGAGGGTGGCATGGAGTCAATGGACGTTTGTGAAACAGAAGTAGGAGACACATTTTGAATTTAGTTATAATCTTTTGAAATTTGTATTTTTTAAAACATATTTAATATAAATGAAATAGGATTTTGTTATTTTCTAGATTTATGAATAATGTACTAATCTCCACTTATGCTATACACTTATATAATATAAATTATACACTAAACGACACAATAATATTTAACCATAATTAAAAAAGAAAATGTTTTATTTCAAAATAATCACACAAATGTTACAAACTTTTTTTTACAGAAAGTGACGATTTGTATTTATTGGATGTGACGTGTTATGTAGCATATCACTTACATCCCTCTTTAAGTTATTTAAAAAAAATATTTTCAAAACCAACTGGAAAGTGGACATATATATTTATACATATATAAATAAATATATGTATATATTTTTAATTTTAAATGTGTTTTAAAAAGCACGACTGAATCTTACGAACTTGCTTTTAGAGCTAACAACTTTAATGTAGCTAAACGTTGATGTAGGTAGGTAGTTATGCACATTACTTCACATCATATGTACAAGGTACATAGTATTCATGTGATTTTTAAGGATATATTCTTCAGCGACCCCCCAAGAATTATGTATATGTAAGCTAAGGCAAAAATGAGTTGAGGAAAAATCTTAATTCTTGCGCAAATATGAATTATCAAAAAAAAATCAAAAATCGTTGGAGGGTTTTTTTTAATAATTATGTTCTTATGTACCTATACAATTTTTAGAAAAAAAATGAAACGCCAATTTGGTAATTATTAATAGAGGTACATATATAATTTTAATTTCAAAAAAATAAAATTTTTTTTAAATCGAAAATAATTTTTTTGAATATTTGAATATGCAATATTATTTATACTTTTAGGGAGCATTTTCAGAAAAAAAAATATAATCGGCGTCCATATTCGGTGTGATTCTATGATTAGCAAGAACTGCACATTACCAAAGTGCTCGCACATCGTGTGTCAACAATGTGGCCTTTATCAGAGGTATGTAGACTTGTTACTTATTTCCAATCATATGCACGTTTGCGTTTTACGAACATTCACATTTTCTTCAACTGCGTAATGAGAAACAGACTAGTTAAAATGCCACTTATCTAAAGTCCCAAATAATCATACTTAAACTGATTTGACCATTTATACTCCCAACTCCACTATGACCGTTAAAGAAAAAGCTCCTTTTTATTAAGAACATCTACATACAAAAGATTTACATACAAAAAGAATCTTTTTTTCAAATAATTTTACCAAAATCGATTTTTATAAACAAACAAGAATATTCATAATATCCAATTCCAATTTTTGTATATTTACTTGCAGTTTCTTTTCTTTTTGCCTACTACGTACAAGATACAAGTTGCTCGCAAGTATGGAGATGTAATTTACATTTTTTTGTGTCATCGCAAATGTTTGAGATGATCGCAAATTGTCTCCAATTGTATGCGACATGCCAATTTAAATGTAAATAAAATGCACGACTGGATCGCACGTACTTGGTCCTATGTTCGATCACATTATATGCTAAAGATTCCTACAATCTACCTAAAATCGAGTTCATAAATGTAAAAGTTAGGCTACACAATAAAAAACAAAAAACAGGTACAATTATTAAGGCAAGGACTCTATTCACAACGTCCAACACAATCGGAACTTATTCCATAAAGTCCACGCATAGCATATGACTTCAAATCAACCATCTTCCCATTAAGAAGAAGAGCTCGAATGCATCCAACATAACCATCTCGGTATTTCGTAGTAGCACCAATCACCGGATCTGATGTAGGATGTAGCGCGCGCACTGCGCCTGGGGGCTCTCGTACTTCTGCTTTGATCCATCAACGACAAGGCGAGCTTCTTTACTGTAAGGATATTTAAAAAGTTTTTCATAGTAATATTTACTTTAACTTTAAAGATAGGCAGAACAAAAAATGCACAAGAAAATTTGCAACATATCTTTGTTTACTTAGCGATTTCTCTCTACGCTGACTGTATGCCAGCGATTGTCATTCAAGTGATAACTTGTCTCCACATTTACACCCAGTGGTCCACTACCTGCTTGATATTGGAATTGCAATTTCGTTCCTCCAATGATGCTCAGTTTAATTAAATGGAAGGAATTCCTTTTCGCGGATGTCTCCACTGTCTTCGGTCCATTCCATTCTTTCCGAATCACAATTACACCATTTAGTTGGGTCGATACATTTGCCTAGAAATCCGCATTCGCATTTACGAGATCCTGGCAATACACCTGCCCAATAATCCATTCGTTGCTTGTGTCTGGAAACCCACCACGAAAATGGTCGGAATGCATGCAATTTACCTAAAGAAAAATACAAAAAAAATGTAATCTATCTACATATCTTGTTGGGGGATACAACAATTACTTGGAGAATTTAGGAGCTTAGCAGCTCTGCAGGAGTAACTAAGTCTTTGCCAGCAGGTATGAGATCGGTTCAATAGGGATTCTACTTGCATCAAATATGCGTCGTACATAATAGCCTGCTGGAATGAACCTGGCTCCTGGAAGCCATCGACTCTTGTTGTGCGTTCTTGGCTATGACAAAGTGTTATAATTACTCTTCCATCAGCTAAAAACGCAATCAAATTGTACAGTGGATTCTGGATAATCAGTAAGCAACTTACAATAAAATTCACAGATAACCGGGAATGGCTTTAGCGGGCCACTGCCATCGACATCAATGTACATATTGACCCTTTGCTGAACGCTCTGTACATTCTTTAAGGCTAAGCAGGAGAGTGGATATTTGGCTAGGACACAAAAAATAATGTATAATGAAAGTGTTGGATGGTTTTGGTTAGGTAGATCCATATGTGCATATAAAACTTTATATGATAGTTTTAATATACATAATACTCATTTGATTGTTAAAGATATATATTTATATAAATGTCAGAGAGTCCACCTAGTACATAATGTATGTAGGTTGGTACCTATTCAGTGACCTAGATATCAGAAACTACTAACTCGATTTGCGTTTTGTACGCAATTTATTATTTTTGAAATGGAAATTGAAAGAATAGTCAAATTTATAAATTTAAAGTTTAAAGTTTATAAATTTAATTTGCTCTGGCCCGATCCAACTTCAAGTTTCTATTTTTCATTTTTATTTATTAGTTTTAAACTAAATTTGAATATTTTTTAATGCAGTTAAACATTGACGGTATTAGTAGGTAGGTCCAAATATGTAGGTCAGTTTTTAGTATAATGGATTGAATGGATGATTCAAGGAATAGTTACTTAGGTAGCTACATACCTACAAATTTATGTTTAAATCTAGATTATAGATTTTAATTACGGAAATTAGGATGATAATTGTGTACCTGGAGGTACATTCAGATATGAATATGTAGGCATGTAAATGTTTATAAACGGTGATTTTTTAAGAGCTTGGTTTTTGAAAATTCAAAAAACACAGAAACTTGTAAAAAGTGAATGAAATTTTTATTCGGATCGATAAATCAATTTCTGCCATTTACTTTTTAAAAATAATTTCACTTAAATGTTGCCCGCCGCTACGCTTCAGGTGGTCCATTCTGAAGGTCCAATTTTGGCAAACTTTTCACACATTTCGGCCGGAATCTCAACAATGACGCGTTCAATGTTGGCTTCCAAGGCAGCAATCGTGTTTGGCTTGTCCCCATAGACAATAGACTTAACATAGCCCCACAAAAAATAGTCTAACGGGGTCAAATCACATGATCTTGGTGGCCAATTGACTGCGCCAAAACGTGAGATCAACTACTCACCAAATTCGCCTCTCAATTGATGCATGGTTTCGCGTGCAGTGTGGCATGTGGCACCGTCCTGTTGAAACCACATGTCGACCGAGTTCAATTCTTGCATTTTCGGCAAAAAAAAATCTGTTATCATCGAACGGTACCTTTCTCCATTGACCGTAACCCTGCGGCCTTCATCGTCCTTGAAGAAGTACGGCCCAATGATGCCGCCTGCCCATAAACCGCACCAAACAGTGCATTTTTCGGGATGCATTGGTAGCTGCTGAATTGCCTCTGGCTGCTCTTCACTCCAAATACGGCAATTCTGCTTATTCACGTATCCATTTAGCCAAAAATGAGCCTCGTCGCTGAAACGGACGTAGCGCGAAACTTCGTATTTGTTAGTTTTTTGACATTAAATTGAATAGTTAAAAAAAACTATATTCCTAAAATAAAAAACAACGGTACCTCCAATACAAATGCTAAAAATAACCGTTAAAAAAATGTATTTCTCGAAAACGGCTCCAAGAATGTTTATAAAAAAATGCGTGTTCTTAGATTAGTCCACTTTCTTTACTTATTAACGGCACTTCCCATAGAACCACTTTTCATATTTTTGACTTTCTCAACATTGGATGAACTGAATAAAATAATTTGTTTTATACAAATGCTCCCTAAAATTGTTAATAAAACTTTATACCAAATATTCAAAAAAAAAATGTTTCTATTTTTAAAAAATAAATACAATTTTTATTGAAAAATCGATTTTTCAAAAACTAGTTACAGATTTTTTTTTAATTTGAATTTTATATGTATATTAATAATATCTTAAAATGTTTTCGAAATTTTATACTTAAAAAATTAATTTATTAAAAAACCGCTCCTACGATTTTTGAATTTTATTTTGATATATTCTTAAAGAATTCAAATTGCATCTTTGTTTTGCCTCAAACTATAAAGACTAAGCAATATAAAACCATTAATTATGTGTATTATCCATTTATTTCTATACCTCATTATTATTCCCTTTTTACTAATCTTTGCGTATGTCACTGAATACTACATAAAATGTACGACCTCATACATTTATGTATACACATGTGTCTTTAAAAATCACATGAATCTTATGTATGCATATTGCAGATTGCATATTTACGCATATTTAAAAGTGCTGATTCTAAAAAGATATCGCTCACCTTTATTGGACAACCCGTTGCAAAGATATAGTTCAAAAACTATTCACTGTTCACCTTGAAATACATAATCTGAAAATACTTTGAAGTGTATCTTTGGAACGGGTTATCCTAAAAACTTGGTTGATACCTTTTTGTAATCTACTCTTGATACTCTCAAAATCAGCATCAAAAGTTTTTATGTAGAAGCCTTATTGGAAAAAATCACTCTTGAAATACGCATATTTAGAATGATGTATGCGTATTCCTGGAGAAATTTTTTTAATACAACTTCTTTGCAAAAAATGTTGACGCTTCCTTTGAAAGTATGAAGTGCTGATTCTAAAAAGATATCGCTCACCTTTATTGGACAACCCCTTGCAAAGATATAGTTCAAAATCTATTCACTGTTCACCTTGAAATACATAATCTGAAAATACTTTGAAGTTTTTTTTTACGAACGAAAATTAGGTAAACATTTGCAATGTGTAATTTATTTCGAAATTTTAATTCAATACTAAGAATTAACGTAATCTTAACTACATCGGCCTTAAACCTGCATAGGATAACTAGACTACATACCTACTAAACAGCTTTAATGGTTAGATACATTAAGGTTGTTAGCTACAACAGCGTGCGATCCAGTCTTGCATTTTATTTAATAATGATGGAGAAAAAGCAGGAGTTTTTGTTTTTTATTCTATACTATACTATACTCTGAGACTTACCTTCTCCTTCCATTCCTTGATCATATCGGTACTATCAGCTGGCATTTGATCCGTATAAACCATACACATGTATCCGGATTTGCGCAAGAATCTCTCAACTTCCAGTACTTCATCTGCCGAATTGCGCAAGACTGCACAACGCTCCAACTCATATGCGCACTTATCCAAACATTTCATAACAACCGACATCTTTTCGGAGTTACTTTGCAATTTAATGGAAACTTTAGCCTTGGCATAGACTGCAGCTTCTAAATAGTCTGCAATGCACAACAAAGGCTGATTAGCAATCCTTACAAAATTAATAAATCGCCGAGTCCATGTCTTGGAAGTGACCACCAGTTGAAATGGAATCTTTTCATCTTGAAGAACTGGAGAGATAAGCTTGAAGGGGGTTTCATCAATCTCGGGATTTTCACTCATTATGCTGTCCAAACCATCGACAACTAAAGTTTTACTTGGCGTATGTTGAACAAGTTTTCCTTCTCGTTGGACTCGAGCAAACGCTGCCGCGCGGTGGTATAATTAGAAGCACACCACACCCATTAAGCAGTTCAATTTTAACATCTTCGTTGTTTCGAAGTCCATATGCTGGGACTACTAATTTTTGGTGTTCTGCTAGCCAAAATGCGTCGACAATGACGAGAAATACTCTCAACCTGAACGGACGATGGTGCGATTATAATAACAGCTGGACCATAGGTCGGCAGAATGCCTTTCGATTCTAGACGGAAACTCAACATGCTACAAACCGGAGGCAAATAACACCAGGTTTTACCAGTTCTATTCGAGTTGATCACACAAAAGCAATTGCCACGAACTAAATGCGACCAAGCGTACGCTTGGATGCGATACATTTTAATCAATCGCATGTGCCCCATTTCTTGGTGGATTTCTGCTGTAAACAAGGCATTCTAATACAAGATGCTTAACGAAATTTGTTTTCAAAGTAGCTTTACCAATGACTTCGGGAAGATTAAGATTGGTTTGGTATGATGGAAGATAAAAATTAGTTAAATTACGAAAGTATTCTTTTTGAGTTAATATTTTCGTAGAACGTATGGATGGATCGGAATTTTCACTAGCAACTGACGAAACAATATATTTTAAAATTAAATTACAGTACAAAATACAAAATAAATAAAATAAAACTCGCGCACTTCTAATATTTGTTTTGAAATGAATATCTTTTTTTTTATTGTTTTGTCATCTGTCAAAATACTTACCTCAAATTGAGTAAACTGGTCTTTTCTTGTGGTGGAATTTTGGCACGTATGCATTAATATGCTATGGTTTGCTTCTACTTCTTGATTGGATTTTCTTCATTTTGAACATAAAATTAATAAATATTGCTTAATTTGTAAGCCAGAATAAACAATGCGCACTCCTCCGTTTCGATAAGCCTGTGTTGGTGTCTGCTCCATTTAAAATGCACGGGCAACTAACACATGCTTGTCGAAACGGAGGAAATCCTCTCAATTTAGCTTGTAGGGTGAAAGAGAATAAACCCCCGAAGTCGTGCCTCTAAGTTAGTTTCTCTATGCAAGGGGGGTACGAGTCGCGCCTCTATGTAATTAGTTTCTCTATGCTGTGTACTCCACAATTTTCGAACTAAAGACGGAATTATGGATGCTGTTAGTCATAGAGATAGTTATAGTTAGTTATAGTTATATGCATATAGCTACCTACTCACCTACATCCTTCGTGTTCATTATTATATTTATATGTTTACATACCTAGGTTCCATCTATGTATGTACCTACATACATATTACTCTCCTATATTACAAATTTAAAATCCATACTATAAATTTAAATATGCTTTTGTAGGTAGGTACATGTGTAACTATATAACAAGTCGTTGTACCATGAATCAAGGTAATCATACTTACATCGGCTTCAAACCTGCATAGGATAACTAGATTACCTACATACTAAACAGCGTTAATGTTTAGCTACATGAAAGTTGTTAGCTCCAAGATCAAGACAACCCGTTCCGAAGATATAGCTC
Organism: Philhelius pedissequus; assembly: GCA_910595825.1. Classification (NCBI taxonomy): domain Eukaryota; kingdom Metazoa; phylum Arthropoda; class Insecta; order Diptera; family Syrphidae; genus Philhelius; species Philhelius pedissequus. The sequence goes on along the minus strand of OU343160.1, from coordinate 194,540,798 downwards.
AAAAGCACTGTTCACCTTGAAATACATAATCTGAAAATACTTTGGAGTGTATCTTTGGAACGGGTTATCCTAAAAACTTGGTTGATACCTTTATGTAATCTACTCTTGATACTCTCAAAATCAGCATCAAAAGTTTTTATGTAGAAACCTTATTGCAAAAAATCACTCTTGAAATACGCATATTTAGAATGATGTATGCGTATTCCTGGAGCAATTTTTTTTAATACAACTTCTTTACACAAAATGTTGATGCTTTCTTTGAAAGTATGAAGTGCTGATTCTAAAAAGATATCGCTCACCTTTATTGGACAACCCGTTGCAAAGATATAGTTGAAAATCTATTCACTGTTCACCTTGAAATACATAATGTGAAAATACTTTGAAGTGTATCTTTGGAACGGGTTATCCTAAAAACTTGGTTGATATCTTTTTGTAATCTACTCTTGATACTCTCAAAATCAGCATCAAAAGTTTTTATGTAGAAGCCTTATTGCAAAAAATCACTCTTGAAATACGCATATTTAGAATGATGTATGCGTATTCCTGGAGCAATTTTTTTTAATACAACTTCTTTACAAAAAATGTTGATGCTTTCTTTGAAAGTATGAAGTGCTGATTCTAAAAAGATATCGCTCACCTTTATTGGACAACCCGTTGCAAAGATATAGTTGAAAATCTATTCACTGTTCACCTTGAAATACATAATGTGAAAATACTTTGAAGTGTATCTTTGGAACGGGTTATCCTAAAAACTTGGTTGATACCTTTTTGTAATCTACTCTTGATACTCTCAAAATCAGCATCAAAAGTTTTTATGTAGAAGCCTTATTGCAAAAAATCACTCTTGAAATACGCATATTTAGAATGATGTATGCGTATTCCTGGAGCATTTTTTTTAATACAACTTCTTTACAAAAAATGTTGATGCTTTCTTTGAAAGTATGAAGTGCTGATTCTAAAAAGATATCGCTCACCTTTATTGGTCAACCCGTTGCAAAGATATAGTTGAAAATCTATTCACTGTTCACCTTGAAATACATAATCTGAAAATACTTTGAAGTGTATCTTTGGAACGGGTTATCCTAGAAGCCTTATTGCAAAAATCACTCTTGAAATACGCATATTTAGAATGATGTATGCGTATTCCTGGAGCAATTTTTTTTTACTCAACTTCTTTGCAAAAAATGTTGATGCTTCCTTTGAAAGTATGAAGTGCTGATTCTAAAAAGATATCGCTCACCTTTATTGGACAACCCGTTGCAAAGATATAGTTGAAAATCTATTCACTGTTCACCTTGAAATACATAATGTGAAAATACTTTGAAGTGTATCTTTGGAACGGGTTATCCTAAAAACTTGGTTGATACCTTTTTGTAATCTACTCTTGAGACTATCAAAATCAGCATCAAAAGTTTTTATGTAGAAGCCTTATTGCAAAAAATCACTCTTGAAATACGCATATTTAGAATGATGTATGCGTATTCCTGGAGCAATTTTTTTTAATACAACTTCTTTACAAAAAATGTTGATGCTTTCTTTGAAAGTATGAAGTGCTGATTCTAAAAAGATATCGCTCATCTTTATTGGACAACCCGTTGCAAAGATATAGTTCAAAATCTATTCGTATTCTATATTAAATAATATGTGTCTAAGAATCACATGAATCTTATGTATGCAGATTGCACCTAAATTATAAAGTTATATGCATATAGCTACCTACCCACCTAAATCCTTCATTTTCATTATTATATGCACATGTTTACATACTTAGCTTCCATAAATATATATATATATATGTATATTTTACTATCCTAACTTACATAATTCAAATCCATAACAAAGATTTAAATATACATTTGTAGATTGGTATTTACCTAAGTAACTATTCTTTTAATCATCTATCCGACAATTCATTATACTAAGAATTAAAGTAATCTTAACTACATCGGCCTAAACAGCTTTAATTTCTAGATACATTAAGGTTGTTAGCTACAACAGCAAGTTCGTGCTATCCAGTCTTGCATTTTATTTAATAATGACGGAGAAAAAGCAGGAGTTTTTTTTTTATTCTATACTATACTATACTATGAGACTTACCTTCTCCTTCCATTCCTTGATCATATCGGTATTATCAGCTGGCATTTGATCCGTATAAACCATACATATGTATCCGGATTCGCGCAAGCATCTCTCAACTTCCAGTACTTCTTCTGCCGAATTGCACAAGACTGCACAACGCTCGAACTGATATGCGCACTTATCCAAACATTTCATAACAACCGACATCTTTTCGGAGTTACTTTGCAATTTAATGGAAACTTTAGCCTTGGCATAGACTGCAGCTTCTAAATAGTCTGCAATGCACAACAAAGGCTGATTAGCAATCCTTACAAAATTAATAAATCGCCGAGTCCATGGCTTGGAAGTGACCACCAGTTGAAATGGAATCTTTTCATCTTGAAGAACTGGAGACATAAGCTTGAAGAGGGTTTCATCAAACTCGGGATTCTCATTCATTATGCTCTCCAAACCATCGATAACTAAAGTTTTACTTGGCGTATGTTGAGCAAGTTTTCCTTCTCGTGCGACCAAGCGTACGCTTGGATGCGATACATTTTATTCAATCGCATGTGCTCCATTTCTTGGTGGATTTCTGCTGTAAACAAGGCATTCTTCATGCGTTCAATTAGTTTAACATTGTTTTTACTGTGAGCCAATACAAGATGCTTAACGAAATTTGTTTTCAAAGTAGCTTTACCAATGACTTCGGGAAGATTAAGATTGGTTTGGTATGATGGAAGATAAGAATTAGTTAAATTACGAAAGTATTCTTTTTGAGTTAATATGGATGGATCGGAATTTTCACTAGCAAAGGACAAAATACAAAATAAATAAAATAAAACTCGCGCACTTCCAATATTTGTTTTGAAATGAATATCTTTTTTTTTTATTGTTTTGTCATCTGTCAAAATACTCACCTCAAATTGAGTAAACTGGTCTTTTCTTGTGGTGGAATTTTGGCACGTACGCATTAATATGCTATGGTTTGCTTCTACTTTTTGATTGGATTTTCTTCATTTTGAACATAAAATTAATAAATATTGCTTAATTTGTAAGCCAGAATCAACAAAAAGCTTTTATTAGTATGTTTTATGTTTGATTAAGGCCTTTAAAAATACAATTTAACTAAAAAGCAATTCATTTTTCAATTTTTGAATTTAACGGATTTCCATTTTAAATATATTATGTCACCATATCTACCAAAATTGGGATTGCGCACTCCTCCGTTTCGATAAGCCTGTGTTGATGTCTGCTCCATTTAAAATGCACGGGCAACTAACACATGCTTGTCGAAACGGAGGAAATCCTCTCAATTTAGCTTGTAGGGTGAAAGAGAATAAACCCCCGAAGTCGTGCCTCTATATTAGTTTCTCTATGCTGTTAGAGTTGAAGACATAGAGCCGGATGAAGAAAATATTTATCATAATCCGGATAGTACTTCGGTGCACCAACGTGCAGCTATATTACTTCGGGATCGCCTTAAAACAAATATTTTAAGATGAAAAGCTAACCTAAAAAATATTTTTACGTACGTACATTATAAAAACATGCAATAATAAGTTGTAAGTAAAAATGTATGCAAAATACCTTTTACCTTTTTATTCATTATCTAATGATTCGCCCAATTTCTCGTATCTGCTACCTTAATTATTTTAAAACTAGGTAAATATAAGAAAAAGAAAATATAAATAAAACTCCATGCTAAATAGTATTAAGAATAAATTTTAGAAAAAAAAGAAACATTTAAACTGGACGGTTTTTTAAAATACTCAGTATTTCTGTATTCAATTTTATTAATGTGTCCAACTTCTCGTCTAATGAGGCTTGCATGTTTCTTGCTTCCTCCAGTGCATTACTATACCCAATATTTTGGGTCCTCCTGATTTTGGAAGGCTTAGGCATACATTCAACGTCGTCATCTGCGTCAACCTCCAATTCAATTTCCAAATTCTAAACATACAAAATTTTATTGTAATTCAATTAAATAAGGAATAAATTTTACTTACATCGTAATCGTATTCATGAATTTCAGCTGTTGGCGTTCCGACTTCCGGCGTTGAAGCATCCCCGTCGATGGCATGAATTGTTATTATTGACAACACTTTTTCTTCGAACTCACTTAGTGGACGAGGGCCATCCACCTTGCTCCCACCACCAGTTCGGTTAAGAAACGCCTTGTATTCGGCCGCTCTCTTCTTAAACGACGATTTTATGTCAGTCCAGCACTGAAATAAACAAAAATATAATAAAAATGTCCTCGAAACAAAATTAAAGCCAAAATTGTACCTACCTTTTTCCATTGCTCTATAGATTTAATGATTGGGCCTTGTGCGTTTAGCTGCCCACTCAATAGCCCCCATGTCTCGCCATTATTCTGCCGAGAATATATTCCGGCGAACTGGCCTCTGGCAAAAGGTTTATTGTTTAACATGAAGTCCACCAGCATTGTTTTTTGTGCACCAGTCACACGGGAGGATCTCTGAAATTATAAAATGTTAATAAAATAATATTAGAAACTAAAACTTTGTATTATTTCATTTACATTTTTAGCATCCGACATTTTTCTTTCAAATTACTCGCCGGCTACGTTTAAAGTGATTCAATTTAACGTTTTAGAGGAGAAAATTAACGACTTTCGTTCTTTCAGAACACCATTTTATCGCATACTTCCAGTATCCCATTCGAATTTGTTCCGTTCGATAAAATTATCGCCTGTCAAAGCTGCAGAACCTAATTGATGCGATTAAATAATTTTCGTTCCAATTTTCAACGTTTCTCGACGATTTTTATCGATGCGATACTTACAGAACGGTGCTGCTGGTGCGATTATGTAGGTAAATGTTGTTTTTGTATTGTGGTTGTTAATAATGGTTTGCTAAATTAATATATTTAAAGGTCACGGAAAAACAATGAACCGGGAGAAAATTGATTTGTTGTGCGTTTCTCTTGCCATCCAAATCTTGGACCCAACACATGATAGTGATGATGGGAAGATTATATTGGACTTATTGAAATGCACCGAAGCTTAATTGGTACAGGTGGACACATACGCCACTGACAGGATGATATGACTGATACCTGTGGTGCTGCCTGCTGCTACTGCTGATCGCTAATACAGGAACATCATTATAAACCAAATGTGATGATGAAGCCACAAGCTGAGAGCTTAGTTGGTCCGTGCGTTTTTGTTGTCGATTTTCCATGTCTAGGCGCATAATTGTATGTATGAAATGTGTACCAACTCGTGATGGATTGAATTAAATGCCTTGCCTACAAGAATTAAAACTTGAAATTTTCTTTCACAATGAATTTATTTAAGTAGCTCACTTGGCTTGGTTAATGTAATAATATAATTGTAGGAAACAATTTCTCTTTAAAAAAATATGTTTGACATCTATCAGAGACAGAAGTCAAAATGGAAACCTAAGAAAATTTCAAAGCATAACGTCAAAAAAATCTCTTCAAATCGTTTACCGGGGAGATTTTTTTCATTCCCCTTACTTCTTGCCCTTCTCACCTACAAACTCCCAGTTGCCGGCAACTCAGTTTCATTGTGTGAAAGGGGTCTATACACACACTACAATATTTGTTTCGAAGTTTCTCAATTGTTGTGTTGTGAAGTAATTTAATATTTTGTCAGTGTACAGAAAGGAAAAAGGATATTAATATTATTAAAAAATAAAAAAAAATGTTAAAATCTTTTTGCAAACAAATATTTAAAAGGTGCAAGTGGGCTTAGGAACTCTCCGCGGCGGAATCGGAAAATAAAAAAGAAATAATGACGTATTAACGAATTGAAAATTCGTTTTTTTTTAGAGCTGCCAAACAACACACACCGTCACAAAAATATATTCGGTCCGTAATCGTTCGTTTCAAAGCAAAAAAGTATTGGTTTTAGTAGCGAATCCTATTTATTGAAACGAAATCGACATTAAAATATTTCAGATAATATTTTTCAAATTGAAAACAGAGAATAGCTTTTGGAGTATATCTTTGGAACGGGTTGTCCAATAAAGGTCAGCGATATCTTTTTAGAATCAGCACTTCATACTTTCAAAGGAAGCATCAACATTTTTTGCAAAGTTGTATTTAAAAAAATAACTGCAGGAATACGAAAACATCGATGCAAATATGCTTATTTTTTGCAATAATCCTTCTACCTAAGAACTTTTGATGCTTTTGAGAGTATAAAGAGTAGATTCCAAAAAGGTATCAACTAAGTTTTTAGGATAACCCGTTCCAAGGATAAACTCCAAAGTATTTTCAGATTATATATTTCAAAGTGAACATTGGGCCTGCAAACACGGGATGAACAATTTTTGGACTAAAACCTATTTTCGTCTTTAGTCTAATACTATGTTCCCACCAAAGCCAAGTCCGAGATTTCAGCAGGAAGCTTTCGAGATTTTAAATTGGTGTTCAATCCGCCAAATCCACGCTTTCGTTTCTCAGAAGCACAAACAACAACCATTTTTGTTTATCTAATTCATCAACCAAAGCCAAGTTGTCAAATAAAAATCCATACTCTCTTTTTATCTACTTATCGTTAGAGTGAAAGATCGTAATTTGAACATAAAAAGCTTTCCACCTAAGTATGTTGAAGTTTAAAATGGACTAGTTCACTATGAATGGCCCGCATCGGCAATGGTATTTCATTGTGTTTTGCACGAAATCTCGGATTTCGAAATCCCAAAACTATATGGTAAAAGCTGCGTTTTATTATCTACGTCTGGGCTGGGTTATTTTTTAGCACGTATTACAAAAACAACTCGAGATCCAGGTTTCTATCGGGGTTCCTATCTGGGTTTCCAAATATTAGTATTAAGCACTGATCTCTGTAATACACTGGATAGTGTATTCCCACTTATCTCTATAATACACTGGATAGTGTATTCACATACAAAAATCGACCCCAATATAAAACTGTAATACTTGTAGAGGGACCATGTCAGTATAACGGTATAACATTTTTGTTGCCAAAGTTACATTTCAAGATGGTTACTAATGCTTGAAACTAAATTTGTTTAATTAACCATACCAAGGGCACCTTTTTCAAAAAAAATATAAAATTTAAATTACACATCTATTTTCGACAAATGTAGGTACGAATTTTTCTTAATAAAAAAAGCAATACTAATGATATATTTGATTGTTTCTAGTGTGTATTAAATACAATACAAGGAAGAATTACAATCGAAATCGTACCAATGGCCTACGTTCATATTAAGAAAAGAATTGAAAGTGGTTTCGGTGCTAGCTTAATAATGCCAATAGCGGCTTCTTAAGCCGCACCTTGTATCACTGATAACGTCAAATTTATCTTAGGCTGGCGGTGAGGGTCAACTCGTTGAAGTTCTCATAAACCATTGAGACTGGTTAAAAATCGACCAGAAAATCGAAAAAAACAGCATAATCATTCAACTCCACCAACAAGAAAACACATTTCCTTGAAACGTTCTGTTACCAAATTTTTAACCGGCCGGCGTATAGTTAGCACCGCGATATCACGGATTTCAAAATTTTTGATTCCTATAATTAGGTGAATATTTGGTGAAATTTGGTTAATCATTTTTAGAATTTGGTGAATCATGGTTTAAAAGTTATAAACAATTTAAGGTTAGGCGTATAGTTAGCACTCGATAAGAACAAAATAAAGGTTTATTGGTATCGATGGGAAATGGTTTTCCGAATTTAGTGAGACTATTTACGAATTTGGTGAAGCTATATTTTAATAAATAATTAAGAAAAACCAATTACAATGACAGTTCTATAAACAATTAACAATTAACAAACATACCTAGCGTCGTAACGTAACGTAGCTAAATCTGTCATACACGAACACAAAACTAACCCATGTACAAGATTCTGTCCCAATTTTTGACGTTCGTTTGACGTCTTGCAGTCTCCAAAATATTTGGAATTTTAACAAAATTAAACAAATCAATTCTCAGTGATGTGCAAAGTTTGAAGCAGATAGCAGACTACCAGAAGTTTCCCGACCAATCAAGAACGTATCTCAAATTTACAATTTTTATATAAAAACATTATCTTTATACCAAACTTTATTCATTGTTCTGCAAGTTAACTAAACGAAAACAAGTTATTAAGCATGTATAACCAACTGCGAATCCAGATAAAAATTGTATTTGAAAACTAAGTGAAAACCAATTCCGAAAAAAAAGAAAACAAGATGACTACATTGAAAATCGTATTCAATGACGATATAACGAATGACGATAGACAAACGATTATGTATGCCCATATATCATCTGTCCTATTTTCATCATGTTAATTGTAGTTATGTAGGAAGGCGTTTTTATATAATTATTTTAACAACTAAATTTGTTCTTATTTTAAAATATATAATTTACCCTACTTCTATTGAAAATGTCTCGTTAACCATTTAAGAATCAATAAAGCGTGACAAAACTCTAGAAAATTGTTTCATTGAAGCACCCGATGGTTTATCCAAAAGACACAAATCTATCCTTAATGCTGGAATTGAGAAAGCTAAGCTCTTAATAATTGCTATATTTCGTCAAGTGTATAGCGGCTTAGAAGCGCGACAAGTTCATATATCACTTATGTCGTTTTAATTTGGCAATCCGGAAGCCCTCTGGACTCTTAATTTTGTCTATCATTCTATTTATTGAACAAACCTTCAACTCGTTAAATTTGCATGTTATTTAATTCCTATTATTTGTACTGCGAATATAGGTACTAAATATATATAACTTGCATATGCATTTCTTAAAAAAATTCTTAAAATCAAGCATAACATTACGATCATAGAGAACACCAAAAAAGTGGGTCCCGCAATTCCATCTGTCTGACTGTCTGTCTGTCCTCGAGTCTACAGTCTTGGCTACGGTTGGATGAATTTGCTTCAAACTTGGTACCTACATATTATTTGTTCGGTAATTTATATATGCCCACACGTTTTTTTTCATTTTTTTAAAGACGAAAATAACGGTACCTGCCATACACTTTTTTTTTGCCAAAAAGGTAAATCTTATTTTTCTTGAAAACGGCTCCAAGAATTTTACTTTTTTAATTAGTACAGTCCATTTTTTTTAATTCGATTTTCAAAAACCAGTCACTGAATTTTTTGAAATTTGAATTTTATATTAATAACAGCTTTAAATGGCGTTTCAATTTCTTTTTCTGAAAATGTTTTTTAAAATTTTATACATACAAAATTATTTTTTTTAAACCGCTCCAACGATTCTTGAAATTTTTTCTGATACATTTTTTCTCCAAACTTTAACAACTAAGCAATTAAGCAATATAAAAACATTTAGTTATGTTTATTAACCATTTATTTCTACCTTATACTATCTTTCCTTTTAACGAATTTTTGCGTACGTCACTAAATACTACATATTTACAAAGTAGGCTCTCATACATTTATATATGTAGATATAATACAAATGACATTAATCTTATGTACGCACATGTATCCACAAAAAATTATAAAGTTATGTATATGCATACAGTTACCTACCCACCCACATCCTTCATTTTCGTTAAAATATGTATGTATGTATATATTTACATGCCTTAGATTCCATCCATGTATGTAGGTAAATATTTCTCTCCTAACTTACATAATCAAAATCCATAACCCAGATTTAAATATACATTAAATTGTAGGTAGGTGCCTATGTTACTATTCCATGAATCATCCATTCATTTCATTTTATTTTTGATCGAAAATTTTTTTTGGAATAATTCTTTTTTTTTTCGTCAAATAGCAGAATACAAATATTCACGTGAACATTTAACAGAAGAGGCATAGAGAAACTAACATAGAGACACGACTTCGGGGGTTTATTCTCTTTTACCCTACAAGCTAAATTGAGAGGATTTCCTCCGTTTCGACAAGCATGTGTTAGTTGCCCGTGCATTTTAAATGGAGCAGACACCAACACAGGCTTATCGAAACGGAGGAGTGCGCATTGTTTATTCTGGCTTACAAATTAAGCAATATTTATTAATTTTATGTTCAAAATGAAGAAAATCCAATCAAGAAGTAGAAGCAAACCATAGCATATTAATGCATACGTGCCAAAATTCCACCACAAGAAAAGACCAGTTTACTCAATTTGAGGTGAGTATTTTGACAGATGACAAAACAATAAAAAAAAAGATATTCATTTCAAAACAAATATTAGAAGTGCGCGAGTTTTATTTTATTTATTTTGTATTTTGTACTGTAATTTAATTTTAAAATATATTGTTTCGTCAGTTGCTAGTGAAAATTCCGATCCATCCATACGTTCTACGAAAATATTAACTCAAAAAGAATACTTTCGTAATTTAACTAATTTTTATCTTCCATCATACCAAACCAATCTTAATCTTCCCGAAGTCATTGGTAAAGCTACTTTGAAAACAAATTTCGTTAAGCATCTTGTATTAGAATGCCTTGTTTACAGCAGAAATCCACCAAGAAATGGAGCACATGCGATTGATTAAAATGTATCGCATCCAAGCGTACGCTTGGTCGCATTTAGTTCGTGGCAATTGCTTTTGTGTGATCAACTCGAATAGAACTGGTAAAACCTAGTCTTATTTGCCTCCGGTTTGTAGCATGTTGAGTTTCCGTCTAGAATCGAAAGGCATTCTGCCGACCTATGGTCGAGCTGTTATTATAATCGCACCATCGTCCGTTCAGGTTGAGAGTATTTCTCGTCATTATCGACGCATTTTGGCTAGCACAACACCAAAAATTAGTATTGTCCCAGCATATGGACTTCGAAACAACGAAGATGTTAAAATTGAACTGCTTAATGGGTGTGGTGTGCTTGTAATTACACCACCGTGCGGCAGCGTTTGCTCGAGGCCAACGAGAAGGAAAACTTGCTCAAAATACGCCAAGTAAAACTTTTGTTATCGATGGCTTGGACAGCATAATGAATGAGAATCCCGCGTTTGATGAAACCCTCTTCAAGCTTATCTCTCCAGTTCTTCAAGATGAAAAGATTCCATTTCAACTGGTGGTCACTTCCAAGACATGGACTCGGCGATTTATTAATTTTGTAAGGATTGCTAATCAGCCTTTGTTGTGCATTGCAGACTATTTAGAAGCTGCAGTCTATGCCAAGGCTAAAGTTTCCATTAAATTGCAAAGTAACTCCGAAAAGATGTCGGTTTTTATGAAATGTTTGGATAAGTGCGCATATGAGTTGGAGCGTTGTGCAGTCTTGGGCAATTCGGCAGATGAAGTACTGGAAGTTGAGAGATGCTTGCGCGAATCCGGATACATGTGTATGGTTTATACGGATCAAATGCCAGCTGATAGTACCGATATGATCAAGGAATGGAAGGAGAAGGTAAGTCTCATAGTATAGTATAAAAAACAAAAACTCCTGCTTTTTCTCCGTCATTATTAAATAAAATGCAAGACTGGATCGCACGAACTTGTTGTTGTAGCTAACAACCTCAATGTATCTAACCATTAAAGCTGTTTAGTAGGTATGTAGTCCAGTTATCCTATGCAGGTTTAAGGCCGATGTAGTTAAGATTACTTTAATTCTTAGTATAATGAATTGTCGGATAGATGATTAAAAGAATAATTACTTAGGTAAATACCAATCTACAAATGTATATTTAAATCTTTGTTATGGATTTGAATTATGTAAGTTAGGGTAGTAAAATATACATATATATATATATATTTATGGAAGCTAAGTATGTAAACATGTGCATATAATAATGAAAATGAAGGATGTAGGTGGGTAGGTAGCTATATGCATATAACTTTGTAATTTAGGTGCAATCTGCATACATAAGATTCATGTGATTCTTAGACACATATTATTTAATATAGAATACGAATAGCTTTTGAACTATATCTTTGGAACGGGTTGTTCAATAAAGGTGAGCGATATCTTTTTGAATCAGCACTTCATACTTTCAAAGGAAGCATCGACATTTTTTGCAAAGAAGTTGTATTAAAAAAAATAGCTCCAGGAATACGCATACATCATTCTAAATATGCGTATTTCAAGAGTGATTTTTTGCAATAAGGCTTCTACATAAAAACTTTTGATGCTGATTTTGAGAGTATCAAGAGTAAATTACAAAAAGGTACCAACCAAGTTTTTAGGATAACCCGTTCCAAAGATACACTTCAAAGTATTTTCAGGTTATGTATTTCAAGGTAAACAGTGAATAGTTTTGGAACTATATCTTTGGAACGGGTTGTCCAAAAAAGGTGAGCGATATCTTTTTAGAATCAGCACTTCATACTTTCAAAGGAAGCATCAACATTTTTTGCAAAGAAGTTGTATTAAAAAAAATAGCTCCAGGAATACGCATACATCATTCTAAATATGCGTATTTCAAGAGTGATTTTTTGCAATAAGGCTTCTACATAAAAACTTTTTATGCTGATTTTGAGAGTATCAAGAGTAGATTACAAAAAGGTATCAACCAAGTTTTTAGAATAACCCGTTCCAAAGATACACTTCAAAGTATTTTCAGATTATGTATTTCAAGGTGAACAGTGAATAGTTTTTGAACTACATCTTTGGAACGGGTTGTCCAATAAAGGTGAGCGATATCTTTTTAGAATCAACACTTCATACTTTCAAAGGAAGCATCAACATTTTTTGCAAAGAAGTTGTATTAAAAAAATTGCTCCAGGAATACGCATACATCATTCTAAATATGCGTATTACAAGAGTGATTTTTTGCAATAAGGCTTCTACATAAAAACTTTTGATGCTGATTTTGAGAGTATCAAGAGTAGATTACAAAAAGGTATCAACCAAGTTTTTAGGATAACCCGTTCCAAAGATACACTTCAAAGTATTTTCAGATTATGTATTTCAAGGTGAACAGTGCATAGTTTTTGAACTATATCTTTGGAACGGGTTGTCCAATAAAGGTGAGCGATATCTTTTTAGAATCAGCACTTCATACTTTCAAAGGAAGCATCAACATTTTTTGCAAAGAAGTTGTATTACAAAAAATAGCTCCAGGAATACGCATACATCATTCTAAATATGCGTATTTCAAGAGTGATTTTTTGCAATAAGGCTTCTACATAAAAATTTTTGATGCTGATTTTGAGAGTATCAAGAGTAAATTACAAAAAGTATCAACCAAGTTTTTAGGATAACCCGTTCCAAAGATACACTTCAAAGTATTTTCAGATTATGTATTTCAAGGTGAACAGTGAATAGTTTTTAAACTATATCTTTGGAACGGGTTTTTCAATAAAGGTGAGCGATATCTTTTTAGAATCAGCACTTCATACTTTCAAAGGAAGCATCAACATTTTTTGCAAAGAAGTTGTATTAAAAAAAATAGCTCCAGGAATACGCATACATCATTCTAAATATGCGTATTTCAAGAGTGATATTTTGCAATAAGGCTTCTACATAAAAACTTTTGATGCTGATTTTGAAAGTATCAAGAGAAGATTACAAAAAGGTATCAACCAAGTTTTTAGGATAACCCGTTCCAAAGATACAATTCAAAGTATTTTCAGATTATGTATTTCAAGGTGAACAGTGAATAGTTTTTGAACTATATCTTTATAACGGGTTGTCCAATAACGGTGAGCGATATCTTTTTAGAATCAGCACTTCATACTTTCAAAGGAAGCATCAACATTTTTTGCAAAGAAGTTGTATTAAAAAAAATAGCTCCAGGAATACGCATACATCATACTAAATATGCGTATTTCAAGAGTGATTTTTTGCAATAAGGCTTCTACATAAAAACTTTTGATACTGATTTTGAGAGTATCAAGAGTAGATTACAAAAAGGTATCAACCAAGTTTTTAGGATAACCCGTTCCAAAGATACACTTCAAAGTATTTTCAGATTATGTATTTCAAGGTGAACAGTGAATAGTTTTTGAACTATATCTTTGGAACGGGTTGTCCAATAAAGGTGAGCGATATCTTTTTAGAATCAGCACTTCATACTTTCAAAGGAAGCATCAACATTTTTTGCAAAGAAGTTGTATTAAATAAAATAGCTCCAGGAATACGCATACATCATTCTAAATATGCGTATTTCAAGAGTGATTTTTTGCAATAAGGCTTCTACATAAAAACTTTTGATGCTGATTTTGAGAGTATCAAGAGTAGATTACAAAAAGGTATCGACCAAGTTTTTAGGATAACCCGTTCCAAAGATACAATTTCTTTACGCTGGATCGAATCGTTCCACCTTCATCGATACTGGGCTTGCTTTTCTTGGGAAGACGAAAAGCCTCCGAAGCTGTTATGAACGCTCTGGAAGTTGTGGCTTCACAAGTCAATATGGCCACTGCAATGGAGACATTTGTCCATGCAGGAACTGGAAAAACTCCCACTCCACCAAAGCAAAATTTTCCAATGTGCCATATAATCCATTGGTGCATACACACAATAAACAGCCATATAGCTGTAGGTAAGTTAGTTGAAACTTTACACAAAAATAAAATGTTATATTTATCTTCTAACTCCCAACCAGTTCCTTCATCTTCATGGCAATCGAATTCTCCAAAGAGAAAGCATTGCCAGTAAAAGAAATATATGCATGGATTGTCTAGCATTTTCCGTGCTTCAAAGCAACTCCCACCGGATGTAAGAATAGTGTGAGACATAATCTTTTGTTAATATAACGTTTCGTAATATTAAACCTTTTCTACTAACAATGTGATCGAACACAAGAGCAAGTACATACGATCCAACCCTGCGTTTAATTTATTTATAAAAAATATGGAAACAATTTGCCGCAAGCTTTTACTTTCCGATGAATTTCCATAGCAGTAACAAAGCAAATATTTATCAACCAACAAAGAGGTAGAACTACTTAACGACGAAAAATGAAAAGAATTCATAGTAAGTATAATAAGTTAAGTTTTTTTTTTGTTTAATGGATTGCTAGTATATTTTATTATAATAAGTTATGTTATAAAAAAATTAATTACTATAACAAATTTACTAAAAATCAATAAAATCATTTTTTTGTGATCTAGAGTTACGGATTAAATTTTTGCAAATTTTACACTTTAAAAAAATCGAACCCGAAATTTTAATCAAACTTGATATTCCGTCTGTCTCTCTATCGGTCGATATAAATATGTATAGCCATTTCTTCTACCTAATTATATTTCATTTTTACGCATAATAATGACTAAATTACATACATACACATGTTTTTGCTATCTACGTGACTGAATACCTACCTACTTACAGTATATACTATTTGGGCTCTCATACATTTATATACCTATATATCATTAAAAATCAAATGAATATTATGTATATTGCACCTATCATATAAAATTATATGCATATATCTACCTACTTATCACCAACTTTCACTTTCAATGTACATTGTATGTATAAACATTTACATGCCTACATATTCATATCTGAATGTACCTCTAGGTACACAATTATCATTCTAATTTCCGTAATTAAAATCTATAATCTAGATTTAAACATAAATTTGTAGGTATGTAAGTACCTAAGTAACTATTCCTTGAATCATCCATTCAATCCATTATACTAAAAACTTACCTACATATTTGGACCTACCTACTAATAGCGTCAATGTTTAGCTACATTAAAAAATATTCAAATTTAGTTTAAAACTAATAAATAAAAATGAAAAATAGAAACTTGAAGTTATGAATTTGGATCGGGCCAGAGCAAATTAAATTTATAAACTTTAAACTTTAAATTTATAAATTTGACTATTCTATTAATTTCCATTTCAAAAATAATAAATTATGTACAAAACGCAAATCGAGTTAGTAGTTTCTGATATCTAGGTCACTGAATAGGTACCAACCTACATACATTATGTACTAGGTGGACTCTCTGACATTTAATAAATATATTCTTTAAAAATCAGATGAATATTATGTATATTAAAACTATCATATAAAGTTTTATATGCATATATGGATCTACCTAACCATAACCATCCAACACTTTCATTATACATTATTATGTACCTACATATTTACATACCTAGGGTCCATATACATACATATGTATGTAATGTAGGTACATTTTACCATCCCAATTTACAGAATTAAAATCCATAACATAGATTTAAATATACATTTTTAGGTAGGTATTTAGTAACTATTTCCTGAAAAATCTATCATAGCATCCATTAGTAGTCCAAAATCATAAAATCGGATTTCATAATCTCTTAATATTTACAGATTGTTTAATTTTTATTTTACAGATAGTTTTTGTGGGAAATTTGCTGCGTGTGAATCCAATTTCTATGAAACTGCTTGCCTATGCCATGGAGACTT
The DNA here is from genome assembly GCA_910595825.1 of Philhelius pedissequus. NCBI lineage: Eukaryota > Metazoa > Arthropoda > Insecta > Diptera > Syrphidae > Philhelius > Philhelius pedissequus. The sequence continues at coordinate 194,524,456 of OU343160.1, read as the reverse complement.
GTGTTTTGATTCAGTTCAATGAAGAAATATCTGCTGCAGTAAATGAGACCGATGACGACACACACACCAGCACCGACGACTCGAAGCACAGGCGACAACTGTTGCAGATGATTCTGCCTCACAAACTGCAAGACACCACATCATCCACCTCATCCAATATTGAAATAAAAAGGGATCATAATAATTAACATTGATTGTGTTCCTGGCAAAAATGTGATCTCTATTCTTCATAATGTTCTATATATCTCTGTGAGCAGCAAACTTATTTGTAATGAATAATAATAATAATTTTAATTAGTTTGTGTTGTCATTAATACAATATTTATATATATATATACATGTATATGATTCTTTGTTTATTTTCAGGAATGTTTGTTCAACTTCACCTTTAAAAAAAAAAACGGTCTAATTTTAAAAACACGAAAGAACTACTTTTAGATAGCAATTTTTCGAAATAATTGTTTGATTATAAAATGATTAAAAGGATTTAGAAGCTGAGGTTAATTTACACTCAGAACCGTTTCAATCATCGAAATCAAGCAAGTAGTTTGAAAATTAGAGCTTGGCGTAAGTACTGATTTCAAGATTTTTCTTGATATCAGTAGAAATTTCTTGGATTTGCTACTTTGGACAAGCTGTCATTTCCAAAGTACTTGCTTGATCTCGATGATTGAAACTGTTGTGAGTTTTAATTTATGTCAGCTTGTAAATTCTTTAAACCGTTTTCAATTCGAGCAAATATTTCAAAAAATTTGCATCTGAAAGTAATTTTGTAATTTTTCATTTTTTTAAAACACGAAAAAAACTACTTTTAGATAGCAATTTTTCGAAATAATTTTTTGAATTTAAATGATTGCAAGGATTTAGAAGCTAAGGTTAGTTTACACTCAGAAACGTTACAATCATCGAAATCAAGCAAGTAGTTTGGATATTAGAGCTTGGCGTATGTACTGATTTCAAGATTTTTCTTGATATCAGTAGAAATTTCTTGGATTTGCTACTTTGGACAAGCTGTCATTTCCAAAGTACTTGCTTGATCTCGATGATTGAAACTGTTTTGAGTTTTAATTTATGTCAGCTTGTAAATTCTTGAAACCGTTTTCAATTCGAGCAAATATTTCAAAAAAGTTGCATCTGAAAGTAATTTTGTAATTTTTCATTTTTTTTAAAACACGAAGAAACTACTTTTAGATAGCAATTTTTCGAAATAATTTTTTGAATTTAAAATGATTGCAGGGATTTAGAAGCTAAGGTTAATTTACACTCAGAACCGTTACAATCATCGAAATCAAGCAAGTAGTTTGGAAATTAGAGCTTGGCGTATGTACTGATTTCAAGATTTTTCTTGATATCAGTAGAAATTTCTTGGATTTGCTACTTTGGACAAGCTGTCATTTCCAAAGTACTTGCTTGATCTCGATGATTGTAACTGTTCTGAGTGTTAATTTACCTCAGCATATAGCTATAATACTTACCTATGTGTCATTGAGACACACAACATTACATTTCCCTTAAAAAGAAAAGAATTTTTTTGAACACCCATAAAGAAAATGTAATCGAAAAAAATTAATTGAATCACAATTCTTAAGCTATATACATATATACATACATAAGGAAAACACTTTAAAATACTGAGCCCAATGTATTTAATTATATTATCTGGCAATAATGACTTCCTGTTGGGCTTCATTGTTTGTGTGGTCTGACCTTGTTGTTCGTCATGATTTTGAGATGAATGGCAGGCGCTGTTTATCCTACAAAATTAAAAGAAAAAAAAAAAACTTAAAAATACATGAAATTAGGTTTTTTTGTATTTAACGTACCTTATTTCTGCTTGACTGAATGCTGATCCACAGACAGACCAACAATCTGTTTAGAAGATACAGACCGAGGTGTTTCGGTCAACATGTGCATATCGATCTCGTTCATGAGATTGCCACTGACGATATTTTTCTTCCAAAAAGATAATATGGCTACTTTCTCAGCGATTCCTTCTTTCAGTTTATCGAGTTCTCTGAAAGTTTATAAGAAAAACATCGATTAGATATGAATTTGCACTTGCAAAATAAAGGTTTACTTACTCTGTCATTTTGCTGGGGAAATTGTTTCCAAAACATGTCCTGTCGTAGAATAGATTCCAAGAAAAGCTTTCTATATTTCTGTACTACAGCAACAACCCGCCACTACTAATGGCTCATTGTATTGTTGTTTCTCTTTACATAGACGAGGCACTTCATGTGGCAGCGAATTGCTTATTCGTGAGATTTCACATTGTGTCCGCCAATGTGAAGCCTCCTTTTCTAAATAACCAATTCGATCTTCACTTTTTGTTCATGGATTGGTTTTTGTGTAAAGTGGAGTGGTTGGTGGTATCACTCCCAGATGAACTAAGTACGTCTTCACTCCCAATCTAAAAAAAATAACAAAACAATTATAGAAAACAAGAAACAATTGGGTTTGGTTTCTGAGTTTCCAGTCTAAGATATACCTTTGGATGTACGCTTTCCATCGGATCTCCGTCATTGTGGCCAAATCTTTATCAAACAAACATAAAAAAACAATTTTTTTTTATAGTTATATATATTTCTTTTATTGAAATAAAGAATAATTAAATAAATATGAAAAAAAACTTACCAAATGTGAAAAAAAACTATTATTTATGTGTTGGTAATTAGAAATGTCAGACAGACTTTTGACAAACCAAAAACAAAAAAAAATTATCTGTCAGTTTGAGCAATAGTGTTTTTTAATCCACCACTCACATGTATTCACGGATAGGAAAAAATGAGTAAATTAAGAGAGTTTTCTCTTACTCACCTAAAAAAAAATTTGCGGGTGATTAAGGCAAGGGGGGTACGAGTCGCGCCTCTATGTAATTATTTTCTCTATGAGAATAGGGCTGAATGTTTACCTCCAGTCGTGCATTTTATTTTTTTATGCAAATGCAGTGTTAATAAAACTGCATACTCGAATTTTCAAAAAACTTGTTTTTGTATTTTTCAAAAACCAGTGATTGAATTTGTTTGAAATTAAAATTTTATATGTACATTAATAATTACTTCAAAATGTAGTTTCAATTTTGAATATCGCTACCTACCCATACCTATATCCTTCACTTTCATTATTATTTGAACATATTTACATACCTAAATTCCATGTATGTAAGTAGGTGGGTACCACTGATCTCTATAATTATAGAGATCAGTGGTGGGTACATATATTAAATTATTACTAACTTGCATAATTAAAATCAATAATGTTAATTTAAATATACATCAGTGGGTAACTTTACCTATTCCTCGAATCATCCATTCGACAATTCATTATACCGAGAATCAAAGTAATCTGACCTACATCGGCTTTAAGCCTGCATACGATAACTAGACTACCTACTGACAGCGTAAATGTTCAACTGCATTAAAATTTTTTAAGATTTCTCTTCAATTGATTTACTGACAGCGTAAATGTTCAACTGCATTAAAATTTTTTAAGATTTCTCTTCAATTGATTGACTTTTCTTGTTAGAGTCTTTCGGACAAGATCCTCATCCTTGGAATACGAGGACAGAGATGCAGCTGCCCTTTGCGAACCAGAGATTTCAGGACTTAGTTCCTGGACGTCCTGAGCTCGTTGAATCTAAGATCGTTGATGTTGCGGAACTTGTAACGTAGCTGAATGTATATCTGAACCATCACCACAACGACTCCGATTAGCATGTGAGCTGTGAAGACTGTAAAGTTGACACCATTTTTTGCAATAAATCTATTCGAAGCAAAAGTCCAATTGTCCACCTCCCAAATTAAATAAATAAACAAAACAAACAAAATATACAAAACATCAATTCAGAGGTCACAACTGACAGTAGTTGGGACATGAGAAAGAAGTTTGGTTTTGTAGAAAAAAGATCTGTTTGTTCGCCTGAGCACAAACTTTCAGAATTTGGTGTATCTTACTTTTTAAGTAACGGGCACTTTTACACGAAATTACATTATTTTTTCGGAATGGTGCCGCGCTTATATATAATTGCTTATAACTCAGTAACTAAGATTCACCAAATTCTGAAATCTTTTGTGAAGTCTCCTAAGCTTAGTTTGAGCTCGAGCACCAATTTTCAGAATTTGGTGAATCTTAGTTAGTGAGTTATAAGCAATTATATATAAGCGCGGCACCATCTCTAATAAAAACATTTAGTTTCATGTAAAATTGCATGTTACTTAAAAAGTAAGATTCACCAAATTCTGAAAGTTGGTGCTCGAGCTCAAACTAAGCTTAGGAGACTTTACAAGAGATTTCAGAATTTGATGAATCTTAGTTAGTGAGTTATAAGCAATTATATCATCATCAACTCTAATAAAAACATTTAGTTTCATGGTAAAAGTTCATGTAACTTAAAAAGTAAGATTCACCAAATTCTGAAAATTGGTGGTCGAGCTCAAACTAAGCTTAGGAGACTTCACAAGAGATTTTAGAATTTGGTGAATCTTAGTAAAGGAGTTATAAGCAATTTTATTTAAGCGAGACACTATCCCGAATGAAAAATAGTACTTTCTTGAAAAGGCACCTCTAACTTAAAAAGTATGATTCAACAAATTCTGAAGCTTGGTGATCGGGGTTAGGCCTAGCTTAGAAGACTACACAAGATATTTCAGAATTTGGTGAATCTTAGTTACTGAGTTATAAGCAATTATATATAAGCGCGGCACCATTCCGAAAAAATAATGTTATTTCGTGTAAAAGTGCCCGTTACTTAAAAAGTAAGATACACCAAATTCTGAAAGTTTGTGCTCAGGCGAACAAACAGATCATTTTTCTACAAGACCAAACTTCTTTCTCATGTCCCAACTACTGTCAGTTGTGACCTCTGAATTGATGTTTTGTATATTTTGTTTGTTTTGTTTATTTATTTAATTTGGGAGGTGGACAATTGGACTTTTGCTTCGAATAGATTTATTGCAAAAAATGGTGTCAACTTTACAGTCTTCACAGCTCACATGCTAATCGGAGTCGTTGTGGTGATGGTTCAGACATACATTCAGCTACGTTACAAGTTCCGCAACTTCAACGATCTTAGATTCAACGAAGCTCAGGACGTCCAGGAACTACGTCATGAAATCTCTGGTTCGCAAAGGGCAGCTGCATCTCTGTCCTCGTATTCCAAGGATGAGGACCTTGTCCGAGAGGCTCTAAAAAGAAAAGTCAATCGATTGAAGAGAAATCTTAAAAAACTTTAATGCAGTTAAAAATTTACGCTGTTAGTAGGTAGTCTAGTTATCGTATGCAGGCTTAAAGCCGATGTAGGTAAGATTACTTTGATTCTCGGTATAATGAATTGTGGAATGGATGATTCGAGGAATAGGTAAAGTTACCCACTGATGTATATTTAAATTTACATTATTGATTTTAATTATGCAAGTTAGTAATAATGTAATATATGTACTCACCACTGATTTCTATAATTATAGAGATCATACATACATAGATGGAATTTAGGTATGTAAATATGTTCAAATAATAATGAAAGTGAAGGATATAGGTATGGGTAGGTAGCGATATTCATATAACTTTATAACTTACGTCCAATATATATAATATTCAGGTGATTTTTAAAACTATGTATATATAAATGTATGAGAGCATACCTAATATATATGTAGTTAGTCAGTGACATACGCTAAAAGGAGTAAAATGCACTATAATTAGGTAGAAATAAATGGATGATATACATAATGCAATCTTTTATTTTTATTGATAATTGTTACAGTTTGAGGAAAAAAAGAAGCCATTGGAATTGTTGGACAAAAAATATGAATATATAAAAAACTTTGGAGCGTTTTTTTTTAAATAGTTTCTTATTTCTAACATTTTGAAAACATATTTAGAAAAAAAATTGAAACTACATTTTGAAGTAATTATTAATGTACATATAAAATTTTAATTTCAAACAAATTCAATCAATAGTTTTTGAAAAATCGAAGAACAAGTTTTTTGAAAATTCGAGTATGCAGTTTTATTAACATTGCATTTGCATAAAGAAATAAAATGCACGGCTGGAGCTAAACATTCAGCCCTATTCTGTTAAATGTTCACGTGAATATTTGTATTCTGCTATTTGACGAAAAAAAAGAATTATTCCAAAAAGTATATAAATTTCGATCAAAAATAAATTTAAACACAGATGTTTTTAAGAATTAAGCAAAAAAGAAATATTAGTAAAGATTTTGAAACAAAAGATAGAAAAGATTATAAAATAAATTTTGAAAAATTGAGTGAAATATTCACGTGAATCGAAAGATTCGATCGCATCGGATAGCAGATTAGGGCTCATTTACACTGTTAGTAAGTGAGTATAGTCTATAGTTATCCTATGCATATATAAAACCGATGTACATATGTAGGTAACATTACCTTGATTCTTAGTTTAATGAATTGTCGAATGGATGATTCAAGGAATAGTAACCTACCTACAATTTAATGTATATTTAAATCTCGGTTATGGGTTTTAATTATGTAACTTTGGAGAGAAATATTTACCTACATATATGGATGGAATCTAAGGCAAGTAAATATTCACATTCATACATATTTTAACGAAAATGAAGGATGTAGGTGGTTAGGTAACTGTATGCATATACATAACTTTATAATTTTTTGTGGATATGCATACATAAGATTAATGTGATTTTTAATATATCTATATATATAAATGTATGAGAGCCTACTTTGTAAATATGTAGTATTCAGTGACGTACGCAAAAATTCGTTAAAAGGAAAGATAGTATAAGGTAGAAATAAATGGTTAATAAACATAACTAAATGTTTTTATATTGCTTAATTGCTTAGTAGTTAAAGTTTGGAGAAAAAAGATGCCATTTGAATTCGTCGACAAATAAAGAATGTATCAGAAAAGATTTCAAAAATCGTTGGAGCGGTTTAAAAAAAATAATTTTGTTTGTATAAAATTTTGAAAACATTTTCAGAAAAAAAAATTGAAACGCCATTTAAAGCTGTTATTTATATAATATTCAAATTTCAAAAAAATCAGTGACTGTTTTTTGAAAATCGAATTTAAAAAAAATGGACTGTACTAATTAAAAAAGTAAAATTCTTGGAGCCGTTTTCAAGAAAAATAAGATTCACCTTTTTGGCAAAAAAAAGTGTATGGCAGGTACCGTTATTTCCGTCTTTAAAAAAATGAAAAAAACGTGTGGGTATATATAAATTACCGAACAAATAATATGTAGGTACCAAGTTTGAAGCAAATTCATCCAACCGTAGCCAAGACTGTAGACTCGAGGACAGACAGACAGTCAGACAGATGGAATTGCGGGACCCACTTTTTTGGTGTTCTCTATGATCGTAATGTTATACTTGATTTTTAGAATTTTTTTAAGAAATGCATATGCAAGTTATATATATTATAGTACCTATATTCGCAGTATAAATAATAGGAATTAAATAACATGCAAATTTAACGAGTTGAAGGTTTGTTCAATAAATAGAATGATAGACAAAATTAAGAGTCCAGAAGGCTTCCGGATTGCCAAATTAAGACGACATAAGTGATATATGAACTTGTCGCGCTTCTAAGCCGCTATACACTTGACGAAATATAGCAATTATTAAGAGCTTAGCTTTCTCAATTCCAGCATTAAGGATAGATTTGTGTCTTTTGGATAAACCATCGGGTGCTTCAATGATTCACGCTTTATTGATTCTTAAATGGTTAACGAGACATTTTCAATAGAAGTAGGGTAAATTATATATTTTAAAATAAGAACAAATTTAGTTGTTAAAATAATTATATAAAAACGCCTTCCTACATAACTACAATTAACATGATGAAAATAGGACAGATGATATATGGACATACATAATCGTTTGTCTGTCTTCATTCTTGAATACGATTTTCAATGTAGTAATCTTGTTTTCTTTTTTTTCGGAATTGGTTTTCACTTGGTATAAAGATAAAGTTTTTATATAAAAATTGTAAATTTGAGATACGTTCTTGATTGGTCGGGAAACTTCTGGTAGTCTGCTATCTGCTTCAAATTTTGCACATCACTGAGAATTGATTTATTTAATTTGTTAAAATTGTTTAAAAAAATTCAAATATTTTGGCCACTACAAGACGTCAAAAGAATGTCAAAAATTGGGACAGAATCTTGTACATGGGTTAGTTTTGTGTTCGTGTATGACAGATTTAGCAACGTTACGTTACGACGCTAGGTATGTTTGTTAATTGTTAATTATTTTTAGAACTGTCATTGTAATTGGTTTTTCTTAATTATTTATTAAAATATAGCTTCACCAAATTCGTAAATAGTCTCACTATATTCGGAAAACCATTTCCCATCGATTGATACCAATAAACCCTTATTTTGTTCTTATCGAGTGCTAACTATACGCCTAACCTTAAATTGTTTATAACTTTTAAACCATGATTCACCAAATTCTACAAATGATTAACCAAATTTCACCAAATGTTCACCTAATTATAGGAACATTTGGTGCTAACTATACGCCGGTCCTGTTGTTGTAAAGGATTTAAAAAAGTTTCTACCTATGATAAATTTTTATAGAAAATTTATTCCTAATGCTGTAGTAAATCAAATCCCTCTTTTCGAGCTTATCCAAAGTAATAAGAAGAATGACAACACACCAATCGCTTGGACATCTGAAGCAGACATTGCTTTTGAAAAATGCAAATCTGATTTAGTCAAGCTTCACTTCTTTTTTTACACTAACTTACGTACTTTAAAAAGTCCTCGCCTCTTCTATCTACATATCCACCGCACCTCCTATGGATCGAATGAGGTCATGCTCTTAAGTTGCTAGGTGTTATTTCGTACGAAAATTGTTTAGATTTTAATCTTACCACCACCAGTCTTAAGCTCTATCTCTTACTTGGTAAAGTTAGATTGACTTATGGTAGTTTAAAATAAGCCGAATAACCCACCAGAATGAGTTTCAAGATTTCAACAACGTTAAGTCTGAACGAAACCTGTAATTTGCATGACATCCAAGAATGATATACAAGCGGATTTTTTAACTGGTGAACAAGAACTGGAAAGGAAGATACTGCAGATTACAGAATTATGGTTACATCATAATATGTACAAAATATAAAGTTTTGCTAATTATAACCTACTCTCGATCAAAGCAATTATTTAACTTTTTGAGGCCTGTAGTAATTCTATAGAAACAATAACACTTCGTTTCCAGGGTGTAATTGAGAGAAATTTTCGTTTACAATTTTCCATTATTTTATTGATGGTTCTCACACTCGGTAAAAACTATTCATCTGTTTCCAAAACAAGAAAATGATGAGAAAAATTATATAAAGAGTATATTCAACCTTTTTTTCCTATTCATTTCTGAAAAGAAACTTGGGTCCAAGACTCGTGAGATCATAGTTTGAATGGACATACGTTTTTTTAAAGGATGACTATCCAGATAACCCTCCCCCTTCTCTTGCCGCGACTGTTTAAAATCAAACTACAATTAAAATGAACTTGCATTCAAATATCAATTTCTCCAGTAGCAATTTAGCCCAGTAACTTCAATCAGACCAAAAACATAATATTAAAAAAAGAGCCAAGTTCTTCCATATAAAAAGATATATGAAACAATTGAGCAAAAAAGTAGTAAGAATTTGGCGTACTTTTAGATGTCAATACTTTTCAGCTGACTTCTCACATAGAGGTTTTTTTGTAAAGAAGAAGAACTTGGCTCTTTTAACATGTTTAAACATGTATGTTTTTGGTCTTATCTCACTCCTTTTTGCAAAGATTTAAATGCAATATTTGTTGAGCATGCGATGATGCATTTGTTGCAATTTTAAGCGCCTTTCTTCAATGAAGATAGGTAGTAATTTTATAGATGCATTTATAATTTCAAAATGACAATAAGCAGACACTTCGAATGAAAAATCTTAGATTTTCTATTTTTAGCTTTGTAAGGGGTTTTCCAATAAGAGGTGTTATTTTGATATTCAAAAAAAAGAAATGCGTTGCTGAAGCGTGTATCGTTCCATTTTTATTAATAGCGTAGTTTCTACTTGTCAAATGTCAAAAAATGACAGCTTCAAAAGTGACAGCTACCGAAATAGCGTGCTATTCAAAATAACACCTCTTATTGGAAAACCCTTGGGTTTTCCAATAAGAGGTGTTATTTTGATATTCAAAAAAAGAAATGCGTTGTTGAAGCGTGTATCGTTCCATTTTTATTAATAGCGTAGTTTCTTCTTGTCAAATGTCAAAAAATGACAGCTTCAAAAGTGACAGCTACCGAAATAGCGGGCTATTCAAAATAACACCTCTTATTGGAAAACCCTATATATATGTACCTACATCAAGCTCCACCGTTCTACCAAATTTCATAATTCTATGACAATACGCAGTGCTCCTCATAATTAATATCAATTCTTCTCAAATGAGCGGGTACCACGCCCCTGAATGTAAAATCTCAAATTTTAAAATGTTGCCTTTGCCTGTCAATTGAACCTTACCACTGTACCAAATTTCATCATTTCACGATGGTCAAACGTGCTTCAAGTAAAATATATCAGTTTTATGAGAATGGGCGGGTACCACGCTCCTGAATGGAATAATCTTAAATGTCAATGTTTTCCTTTACTCACCGTTGTTCTAAATTACAAGATTCTACGATATCGGGAAGTGCTCCATAATTTTGATTATCTGTCAGTGAGTGAGTCAGACAAATAGTTACGGTTTTTGCAGTCTTATATCTCGGGAACCACTAAGCTAAAGAATTGAGATTTTGACCTTATCCTGGTGAGCTTAGCAAATGCTGCTAGTTTATAGTTTCTGACTTTATTGGTACCTACTGATGTTAGAGGAGGGGTCGAAAATAGTCTGAGTTTGATCACTGTAAAAAAGGTGTAGTGCCAGAACTTGGCTGGGTACTACCGTTCCCTTTGTTATCCCTAAAACTTGAATTCGAAAGTTAATTTCTTCAAATCGGTTTTAACAAAAGTGTTTATAACTAATCCACACCGTTGTTCAGCAAGATCTTCTTTCTTTTAAGCTTTTTTTTCATCCACCTCTTAAGTATGTAAAAGGTGATTTTTTAAGAGCTTGGTTTATGAAAATTCAAAAAAACACAGAAACTTGTAAAAAGTGAATGAAATTTTTATTTGGATCAATAAATCAATTTCTGCCATTTACTTTTTAAAAATAATTTTACTTAAATGTTGCCCGCGGCTACGCTTCAGGTGGTCCATTCTGAAGGTACAGTTTTGGCAAACTTTTTCACACATTTCGGCCGGAATCTCACCAATGACGCGTTCAATGTTGGCTTCCAAGGCAGCAATCGTGTTTGGCTTGTCCCCATAGACAATAGACTTAACATAGCCCCACAAAAAATAGTCTAACGGGGTCAAATCACATGATCTTTGTGGCCAATTGACTGCGCCAAAACGTGAGATCAACTGCTCACCAAATTCGTCTCTCAATTGATGCATGGTTTCGCGTGCAGTGTGGCATGTGGCACCGTCTTGTTGGAACCACATGTCGACCGAGTTCAATTCTTGCATTTTCGGCAAAAAAAAATCTGTTATCATCAAACGGTACCTTTCTCCATTGACCGTAACCCTGCGGCCTTCATCGTCCTTGAAGAAGTACGGCCCAATGATGCCGCCTGCCCATAAACCGCACCAAACAGTGCATTTTTCGGGATGCATTGGTAGCTGCTGAATTGCCTCTGGCTGCTCTTCACTCCAAATACGGCAATTCTGCTTATTCACGTATCCATTTAGCCAAAAATGAGCCTCGTCACTGAAACGGACGTAGCTTGCGAAACACATTTTTCACAGAGCACGAATTTTGATAATAAATTTCAATAATTTGCAAACGTTGTTCAGGCGTAAGTCTATTCATGATGAAATGGCAAACAATACTGAATCGAAATGTCAAATGTTCGTGGAATTTGTCATGTGTGATCTGTCAAAAATATAAACGTCAAAAACCAAGTAGCAAAAAAATCAGCCTTTATTTACTCTGGAAATATGAAACATCAAGTCAAAATATTTGTCATAGTTCACTAACAAATGTTTCAACTTTAATAAAAAAGTATAATATATATAATTATTTTCTTTATTTTTAAGTTATTGACCAATTGGTTGAATTATTATAGGTGTTCGAGATTTAAATATACTTTGGCTGTTTTGGTCGTAATATATTTTTAATGAAAAAAATTCATTTCCTTTCCCGACGTTTCGACGGTGGTTGCCGTCTTCTTCAGGGGATCTTTTATTAACAAAAATTAAAAGAACATATTATACACATAAGAACATTAGTGTAAAATTTGGCAAACTTACATTTAGCATGTATCACAGATAAACATAAATAATACAATAAAAGACAAATATAAAGTAATGATACAAAAAGAAACACTTCGATTGAAGTTTAGTCGGCTTTAAATTGTCACGAATTCTGCTTAGTCACCAAAGACCAGTAAACTGATGAAATGTTCTGGCTGTCTTGTTTACGATTCATATTGTTTTTGTTGTTAATAATATGAAGCGTTTCAAGAGTATACCGCTTGGAGACATGTTTCTCCCTTTCCAGGATTTCCACTCTTTCAAAATCTGGTTTGTGTCCATGCTCAATGGAATGTAAGGCCCATAGAGAAACTAATATAGAGGCACGACTTCGGGGGTTTATTCTCTTTCACCCTACAAGCTAAATTGAGAGGATTTCCTCCGTTTCGACAAGCATGTGTTAGTTGCCCGTGCATTTTAAATGGAGCAGCCACCAACACAGGCTTATCGAAACGGAGGAGTGCGCAATCCCAATTTTGGTAGATATGGTGACCTTATATATTTAAAATGGAAATCCGTTAATTTCAAAAATTGAAAAATGAATTGCTTTTTAGTTAAATTGTATTTTTAAATGCCTTAATCAAACATAAAACATACTAATAAAAGCTTTTTGTTGATTTGGGCTTACAAATTAAGCAATATTTATTAATTTTATGTTCAAAATGAAGAAAATCCAATCAAAAAGTAGAAGCAAACCATAGCATATTAATGCGTACGTACCAAAATTCCACCACAAGAAAAGACCAGTTTACTCAATTTGAGGTGAGTATTTTGACAGATGACAAAACAATAAAAAAAAAAAAGATATTCATTTCAAAACAAAGTGCGCGAGTTTTATTTTATTTATTTTGTATTTTGTCCTTTGCTAGTGAAAATTCCGATCCATCCATACGTTCTACGAAAATATTAATTTAAAAAGAATACTTTCGTAATTTAACTAATTCTTATCTTCCATCATACCAAACCAATCTTAATCTTCCCGAAGTCATTGGTAAAGCTACTTTGAAAACAAATTTCGTTAAGCATCTTGTATTGGCTCACAGTAAAAACAATGTTAAACCAATTGAACGCATGAAGAATGCCTTGTTTACAGCAGAAATCCACCAAGAAATGGAGCACATGCGATTGACTAAAATGTATCACATCCAAGCGTACGCTTGGTCGCATTTAGTTCGTGCCAATTGCTTTTGTGTGATCAACTCAAATAGAACTGGTAAAACCTGGTGTTATTTGCCTCCATGTTGAGTTTCCGTCTAGAATCGAAAGGCATTCTGCCGACCTATGGTCCAGCTGTTATTATAATCGCACCATCGTCCGTTCAGGTTGAGAGTATTTCTCGTCATTGTCGACGCATTTTGGCTAGCACCACACCAAAAATTAGTATTGTCCCAGCATATGGACTTCGAAATAACGAAGATGTTAAAATTGAACTGCACAATGGGTGTGGTGTGCTTGTAATTACACCACCGTGCCTGCAGCGTTTGCTCGAAGCCAACGAGAAGGAAAACTTGCTCAACATACGCCAAGTACAAACTTTAGTTATCGATGGTTTGGACAGCATAATGAATGAGAATCCCGAGTTTGATGAAACCCTCTTCAAGCTTATCTCTCCAGTTCTTCAAGATGAAAAGATTCCATTTCAACTGGTGGTCACTTCCAAGACATGGACTCGGCGATTTATTAATTTTGTAAGGATTGCTAATCAGCCTTTGTTGTGCATTGCAGACTATTTAGAAGCTGCAGTCTATGCCAAGGCTAAAGTTTCCATTAAATTGCAAAGTAACTCCGAAAAGATGTCGGTTGTTATGAAATGTTTGGATAAGTGCGCATATCAGTTGGAGCGTTGTGCAGTCTTGTGCAATTCGGCAGATGAAGTACTGGAAGTTGAGAGATGCTTGCGCGAATCCGGATACATGTGTATGGTTTATACGGATCAAATGCCAGCTGATAGTACCGATATGATCAAGGAATGGAAGGAGAAGGTAAGTCTCATAGTATAGTATAGTATAGAATAAAAAAAAAACTGCTTTTTCTCCGTCATTATTAAATAAAATGCAAGACTGGATAGCACGAACTTGCTGTTGTAGCTAACAACCTTAATGTATCTAGACATTAAAGCTGTTTAGGCCGATGTAGTTAAGATTACTTTAATTCTTAGTATAATGAATTGTCGGATAGATGATTAAAAGAATAGTTACTTAGGTAAATACCAATCTACAAATGTATATTTAAATCTTTGTTATGGATTTGAATTATGTAAATTAGGATAGTAAAATATACATATATATATATATATTTATGGAAGCTAAGTATGTAAACATGTGCATATAATAATGAAAATGAAGGATGTAGGTGGGTAGGTAGCTATATGCACATAACTTTATAATTTAGGTGCAATCTGCATACATAAGATTCATGTGATTCTTAGACACATATTATTTAATATAGAATACGAATAGATTTTGAACTATATCTTTGCAACGGGTTGTCCAATAAAGGTGAGCGATATCTTTTTAGAATCAGCACTTCATACTTTCAAAGAAAGCATCAACATTTTTTGTAAAGAAGTTGTATTAAAAAAAATTGTTCCAGGAATACGCATACATCATTCTAAATATGCGTATTTCAAGAGTGATTTTTTGCAATAAGGCTTCTACATAAGAACTTTTGATGCTGATTTTTAAAGTATCAAGAGTAGATTACGGAAAGGTATCAACCAAGTTTTTAGGATAACCCGTTCCAAAGATACACTTCAAAGTATTTTCACATTATGTATTTCAAGGTGAACAGTGAATAGCTTTTGAGCTATATCTTTGGAACGGGTTGCCTTGATCTTGGAGCTAACAACTTTCATGTAGCTAAAAATTGACGCTGTTTAGTATGTAGGTAATCTACGAGTGGATGATTCAAGGAATACTTACACATGTACCTACCTAGAAAAGCATATTTAAATTTATAGTATGGATTTTAAATTTGTAATATAGGAGAGTAATATGTATGTAGGTACATACATAGATGGAACCTAGATATGTAAACATATACATATAATAATGAACACGAAGGATGTAGGTGGGTAGGTAGCTATATGCATATAACTAAAAGAAGTTTTTTAACTATTAAGATAAAGTCAAAAAAATACCAATTACGAAGTTTCGAAAAAATCTATTGATTCGTTTTTGAAATTTTGAGTTTAAAAAAAATATATATATTTCCAAAATAACTGAACTGAATACTTCAAACGATGTAGGCCGTCATACATTTATATATACATAATTATGTATCTTTAAAAATCACATGGATCTTATGTACATATGCATATTGCACTTAAATTATAAATAATACAGTGAGGGTTTCCGTTACCTTTTTTTATTCAAAACATTCTCTTCGGTATATATATACATATTTATTTAACTTATGAAACATTAACGACCATACATAATATATATTAAATTATTCTAGTAATCAGTACGTAAATATTTTTTTATAATTCTGTTCTTATTAGAATGTCTTACACAATTGGATGAATGTTATCTATTTTTCTTTTCAAGTTTTAGTTCTTCGTTTCGATTGAAATTTGTTCTGGGAATTGTTGTACACATAAAAAAGTTTAATTAAGAAATAATTTCCCATTGATTCAAGTGGACTCAGGAATGCAGAATCTGGCTGCAAGTTTTGTAAATGGCTTCGCCAACGCCGGATTTGGACTGGACAAGCTTTTGAGCGAGAATGGCAACAAATGACTGTACAGCAACAGCTCATTCATTGCTTTCTGATTAAATTGAACAACAATTGCTCCATGCGTTTTGGTACAATTATGTGACTAAGAATTTCTTTACGCTGGATCCAATCGTTCCACATTCGTCGATACTGGGCTTGCTTTACTTGGGAAGACGAATAGCCACCGAAGCTGTTATGAACGCTCTGGAAGTTGTGGATTCACAAGTCTATATGGCCACTGCAATGGAGACATTTGTCCATGCGCTGCAGGAACTGGAAAAACTCCCACTCCACCAAAGCAAAATTTTCCAATGTGCCATATAATCCATTGGTGCATACACACAATAAACCGCCATATAGCTGTAGGTAAGTTAATTGAAACTTTACACAAAAATAAAATGTTATATTTAACTTCTAACTCCCAACAGTTCCTTCATCTTCATGGCAATCGAATTCTCCAAAGAGAAAGCATTGCCAGTAAAAGAAATATTCCGTGCTTCAAAGCAACTCCCACCGGATGTAAGAATAGTGTGAGACATAATCTTTTGTTAATATAACATTTCGTAATATTAAACCTTTTCTACTAACAATGTGATCGAACACAAGAGCAAGTACATACGATCCAACCGTGCATTTAATTTATATATAAAAAATATGGAAACAATTTTCCGCAACCTTTTACTTTCCGATGAATTTCAAAGCAAATATTTATCAACCAACAAAGAGGTAGAACTACTCAACGACGAAAAATGAAAAGAATTCATAGTAAGTATAATACGTTAAGTTTTTTTTTGTTTAATGGATTGCTAGTATATTTTATTATAATAAGTTATGTTATAAAAAAATTAATTACTGTAACAAATTTACTAAAAATCAATAAAATCAATTTTTTGTGATCTAGAATTACGGATTACCTCTTTGCAAATTTTACACTTTAAAAAAATCGAACCCGAAATTTTAATCAAACTTGATATTCGGTCTGTCTCTCTATCGGTCGATATAAATATGTATATCCATTTCTTCTACCTAATTATATTTCATTTTTACGCATAATAATGACTAAATTACATACATACACATGTTTTTGCTATATACGTCACTGAATACCTACCTACATACAGTATATACTATTTGGGCTCTCATACATTTATATACCTATATATCATTAAAAATCAAATGAATATTATGTATATTGCACCTATCATATAAAATTATATGCATATATCTACCTACTTATCACCAACTTACACTTTCAATGTACATTGTATGTATACACATTTACATGCCTACATATTCATATCTGAATGTACCTCTAGGTACACAATTATCATCCTAATTTCCGTAATTAAAATCTATAATCTAGATTTAAACATAAATTTGTAGGTATGTAGGTACCTAAGTAACTATTCCTTGAATCATCCATTCAATCCATTATACTAAAAACTTACCTACATATTTGGACCTACCTACTAATATCGTCAATATTTAGCTACATTAAAAAATATTCAAATTTAGTTTAAAACTAATAAATAAAAATGAAAATAGAAACTTGAAGTTATGAATTTGGATCGGGCCAGAGCAAATTAAATTTATAAACTTTAAACTTTAAATTTATAAATTTGACTATTCTTTTAATTTCCATTTCAAAAATAATAAATTACGTACAAAACGTAATATCTGATATCTAGGTCACTGAATAGGTACCAACCTAAATACATTATGTACTAGGTGGACTCTGAAACTTATATAAATATATATCTTTAACAATCAAATGAATATTATGTATATTAAAACTATCATATAAAGTTTTATATGCATATATGGATCTACCTAACCAAAACCATCCAACACTTTCATTATACATTATTATGTACCTACATATTTACATACCTAGGGTCCATATACATACATATGTATGTAATGTAGGTACATTTTACCATCCCAATTTACAGAATTAAAATCCATAACATAGATTTAAATATACATTTTTAGGTAGGTGCCTAGTAACTATTTCCTGAAACATACAATAATTCTATTCATTATACTAAGAACTTACCTACTTCGGCTTTAAACTTACCTAATGATAATTGGACCTACATACTAACAGCGTCAAAGTTTAGTTACATTAAAGAAAACTCGAAATTTAAAACTAATAAATCGGGCCTATCACAGAGTCCATCGCAATCGAAAATCTACTACGAATCTTGAAAAATCTATCATAGCATCCATTAGTAGTCGAAAATGATAAAATCCGATTTCAAATTCTCTAAATATTGACAGATTTTAAAATTTTTATTTTACAGATAGTTTTTTTTTGGAAATTTGCTGCGTGTGAATCCAATTTCTATGAAACTGTTTGCCTATGCCATGGTGCCTTGTGTTCTTTGATTCAGTTCAATGGAGAAATATTTGCTGCAGTCAATAAGACCGATGACGATACACACACCAATACCGACGACGCGAAGCACAGGCGACAAGTGTTGCAGATGATTCTGCCTCACAAACTGTTACATAATCTTCAACAGAAGACACCACATCATCCAATATTGAAATAAAAAAGGATCATAATAATTAACATTAATGTGTTCCTGGCAAAAATGTGATCTTATTCTATTCTTCCTAATGTTCTATATATCTCTGTGAGCAGCAAACTTATTTGTAATGAATAATAATACTAATTTTAATTATTTTGTGTTGTCATTAATACAATATTTATATATATATATACATGTATATGATTCTTTGTTTATTTTCGGGAATGTTTGTTCAACTTCACCTTTAAAAAAAACTGTCTAACTTTAAAAATACGAAATAACTACTTTTAGATAGCAATTTTTCGAAATAATTTTTTGAATTTAAAATGATTGCAGGGATTTAGAAGATAAGGTGAATTTACACTCAGAACCGTTACAATCATCGAAATCAAGCAAGTAGTTTGGAAATTAGAGCTTAGCGTAAGTACTGATTTCAAGATTTTTCTTGATATCAGTAGAAATTTCTTTGATTTGCTACTTTGGACAAGCTGTCATTTCCAAAGTACTTGCTTGATCTCGATGATTGAAACTGTTGTGAGTTTTAATTTATGTCAGCTTGTAAATTCTTGAAACCGTTTTCAATTCGAGCGAATATTTCAAAAAAATTGCATCTGAAAGTAATTTTGTAATTTTTCATTTTTTTTAAAACACGAAGAAACTACTTTTAGATAGCAATTTTTCGAAATAATTTTTTGAATTTAAAATGATTGCAGGGATTTAGAAGATAAGGTTAATTTACACTCAGAACCGTTACAATCATCGAAATCAAGCAAGTAGTTTGGAAATTAGAGCTTGGCGTAAGTACTGATTTCAAGATTTTTCTTGATATCAGTAGAAATTTCTTGGATTTGCTACTTTGGACAAGCTGTCATTTCCAAAGTACTTGCTTGATCTCGATGATTGAAACTGTTGTGAGTTTTAATTTATGTCAGCTTGTAAATTCTTGAAACCGTTTTCAATTCGAGCAAATATTTCAAAAAATTTGCATCTGAAAGTAATTTTGTAATTTTTCATTTTTTTTAAAACACGAAGAAACTACTTTTAGATAGCAATTTTTCGAAATAATTTTTTGAATTTAAAATGATTGCAGGGATTTAGAAGCTAAGGTTAATTTACACTCAGAACCGTTACAATCATCGAAATCAAGCAAGTAGTTTGGAAATTAGAGCTTGGCGTAAATACTGATTTCAAGATTTTTCGTGATATCAGTAGAAATTTCTTGGATTTGCTACATTGGACAAGCTGTCATTTCCAAAGTACTTGCTTGATTTCGATGATTGAAACTGTTCTGAGTGTTAATTTACCTCAGCATAGGGCTATAATACTTACCTATGTGTCATTGAGACACACAACATTACATTTCCCTTAAAAAGAAAAGAATTTTTTTGAACACCCATAAAGAAAATGTAATCGAAAAAAATTAATTGAATCACAATTCTTAAGCTATATACATATATATATATACATAAGGAGAACACTTTAAAATATTGAGCCCAATAATGACTTCCTGTTGGGCTTCATTGTTTGTGTGGTCTGACCTTGTTGTTCGTCATGATTTTGAGATGAATGGCAGGCGCTGTTTATCCTACAAAATTAAAAGAAAAACAAGTACTTAAAAATACATGAAATTAGGTTTTTTTGTATTTAACGTACCTTATTTCTGCTTGACTGAATGCTGATCCACAGACAGACCAACAATCTGTTTAGAAGATACAGACCGAGGTGTTTCGGTCAACATGTGCATATCGATCTCGTTCATGAGATTGCCACTGACGATATATTTCTTCCAAAAAGATAATATGGCTACTTTCTCAGCGATTCCTTCTTTCAGTTTATCGAGATCTCTGAAAGTTTATAAGAAAAACATCGATTAGATATGAATTTGCACTTGCAAAATAAAGGTTTACTTACTCTGTCATTTTGCTGGGGAAATTGTTTCCGATTTTCACTTCGATCTTCACTTTTTGTTGATGGATTGGTTTTTGTGTAAAGTGGAGTGGTTGGTGGTATCACTCCCAGATGAACTAAGTACGTCTTCACTCCCAATCTAAAAAAAAACAACAAAACAATTATAGAAAACAAGAAACAATTGGGTTTGGTTTCTAAGTTTCCAATCTAAGATATACCTTTGGATGTACGATTTCCATCGGATCTCCGTCATTGTGGCCAAATCTTTATCAAACAAACATAAAAAACAATTTTTTATATATATATATATATTTCTTTTATTGAAATAAAGAAAAATTAAATAAATATGAAAAAAAACTTACCAAATGTGAAAAAAAAACTATTATCTATGTTTGGTAATTAGAAATGTCAGACAGACTTTTGACAAACCAAAAACAAAAAAAATTATCTGTCAGTTTGAGCAATAGTGTTTTTTAATCCACCACTCACATGTATTCACGGATAGGAAAAAATGAGTAAATTAAGAGAGTTTTCTCTTACTCACCAAAAAAAAAATTTGCGGGTGTTTAAGGCGCCTCTCTATTTAATTATTTTCTCTATGGTAAGGCCAATGCTGTCTTCCCAGTACTTTTTAAATTAATGTCGGATTTGTGGTTGGAAATTCGTTGACGAAGATGTTGTTTCGTTGTACCGATATAGGAAAGATTGCAATTTTCTTCCGCATTGCGAAGACAGTTAATTTTATAGACTACGTCTGTGCACTTATCCTTTTCCGTTTTTGTTTTCATGTTGGTGAAAAGAGGTGCCAGCGTCCTATTGGACTTATACGCTAAGCTGACGTTATTAGTACTATTTTTTACCGTCTCTTTAAAGTTTTCTGACAGTTTGGGAACATAAACTATACTCTTATAAATACCTGAACATTATTAGTTTATGGTTACATGTTTATTTAAAATAAACATTTTTAACATCTACTACGTTTATATGGAGAATTGAATCGGTATTGAATCAGGATTTAGGCCTTTGTATACTTGAATCGGATTAAAATAGGATTACTCGATCCGATCCCACTAGAAGAGCTGAATCGAATTGAAAATGTACTTATATACCTGAATCGAGGAATTGAAGAATCGAATTCACATCTGATTCTTGGTGTGTGTGTGCACCAATAGTGTTTTTTTGTGTTCAGTGGGTGTCCGGTTGCTTTGTATTTTTTTCTGTTGCATGTTTTTGTTGTTTATTCTGTAAGCTCAAATTGTCACTTCGATTCCATTTTAACTCAATCTTCCGATCCCACGAAGCCATATACCTGAATCGAAATCTCAATTCGATTCGATTCGATTCCTCAATTCACTCATATAAACGGGGTAATAAACTAATAACATACGGACCCGATACCTCTGCTTTAATTTGACATTTGCCAACAAGCTGAAACACGCACACATGTAATTTTCCCGTTCCTCTTCCAGTAGACACATTGATGCAAACGCACACAAGAATCTTTTCTGTTCCTCTTCCTATAGCCGCATAGATAACACAGCCCTAGTAATTTGGTTTTGTTTTGTTTTTCGCTTTCACATCTATTCATGGATAAGGTGCTAAATGTACAAATCATAAACTAATGACATAAGGACCCGAAACCTCTGCTTTTATTTGACATTTGCCTACAAGCTGAAACACGCGCTCAAGAAACATTTCTGATCCTCTTCCAATAG
Organism: Philhelius pedissequus; assembly: GCA_910595825.1. Taxonomy (NCBI): domain Eukaryota; kingdom Metazoa; phylum Arthropoda; class Insecta; order Diptera; family Syrphidae; genus Philhelius; species Philhelius pedissequus. The sequence goes on along the minus strand of OU343160.1, from coordinate 194,502,242 downwards.
ACACATTGAAAAAAACGCACATAAGGATCCTTTCTGCTCCTCTTCCTTTAGACACATAGACAACACAGCCCTAGTAATTTATTTTTGTTTTGTTTTTCGATTTCCCATCTATTATTGGATAGAGTTTCAAACCTACAAATAAAACAATGTATAGAAATGGTTATCGAAGGGTGAAACGTACGAAGGTTTCCAATCTTATTATGGCTTATTTGTTGTACAAATACAACAATGGAAACAAATGGGTTTGGGGGGTGAAACGTACGAAGGTTTCCGATCTTAGTATGCCTTATTTGTGATTTTCAATTTATTTAATTTCAAGCTAATGTCGATTTCGTTTCAATAATTAGGATTCGCTACTAAAACCAATACTTTTTGGCTTTGAAAAGAACGATTACGGACCGAATCTCTTTTTAGGACTGTGTGTGTTGCTTGGCAGCTCTAAAAAAAAACAAATCTTCAATTCGTTAAAACATCATTATTTCGTTTTAATTTCCCGATTCCGACGCGGGGGAGTTCCTAAACCCACTTGCACTTTTTTAATATTTGTTTCCAAGAAGTTTTTAACATTTTTTTTTATTTTTTAATATATTAATTTACTTTTTCTGTACACTGCCACAAAATAAAAATTAACTCACAACACAACAATTGAGAAACGTCAAAACAAATATTGTAGTGTGTGTACGAATCTGTGCACAAAAAGAGATTCAATACGGATCTGTTTTTCCAGAAAAATATTGGTTTTAATTTGAAACGAATTTGATTTTCAGAAAAAAATTGACGGCGGATCGACGGCAAGTCGATGTTTTTGTTGAAACGAAATCTACAATAGGCAACCAATGATCTCTATAATACACTGTATAGTGTATTCACACAAAAAAACGACCCCAATAGAAAACTGTAATAATTGTAGTGGGTCCATGTCAGTTTAAAGGCACTTTATTCAAAACAAAAAAATATAAAATTACACATCAATTTTCAGCACACAAAGGAACAAATGTAAGTACGAATATTTCCTAATAAAAAAAGGCATAGTAATGATATATTTGATTGTTTCTAGTGTGTCTTCCACAGTGTTGGCTATATTGCTAGGCGCCAAATGCACTGTATGTAAATATTTATTTCAAGCAATTATTTTAGTTTTATTCCGTATTACTCGTTCTAATTCGAAATCTCAATTAGGGAAAATGTCTCTAAACGAAGCAAAGAAGATGGTAGCTTTAAAAGCGGCGGATCGATGTGTTAATCGAAATACTGCTATCGGAAGTAATTGCGTATTAATCACATCTTGAATAAATCTGCCATATGATTAAAAATCGTATATTCTTATTTTATTTTTTTTTGTATGTTTTTTATTGAAGTTAGGAGTATGGTCACATTGATTCTTGTGTATCACCGTTATTGAATTTACAAGAATATAATATCTTTTTAAATATGAACGCCTACACTATTTTCCATCAGCTTGCTTCTTTATACGTTCATTTCTTTTAGATTTATCATTTTGTTTTAATTTACTTTAAAAAATGTGTAAAAAAAATTCTTTTCTCAGGGAACCCATTTCAACACTTACAAAAACGTGAAGTGGCCAATCAAGCACCTTCGATTATTAATTTTATAATTCGCGCCGAAGTTCCTCTGTCTGGAGTTTTGAAAACATTAAGCGCAGACTACAATAAAGTCCAAGAAGCACTTTTAGGAGTTCTACGTCAAGTTCTGGTTGGTAAGTAATTTAAAATTCTGAAGATGATAATTTTTAACCAACGTTTTGACTTTCTTTTCACAAGGTAATAGCTTTGATTTAATATTATCAGTTGCGACTGTAGAAGGCCGATTAAAAACATTTGTGTTGAAATAAGGCAAAAGGATAGGAGGTGGAGGTAGGTAGGGTAGAAGTAGAAGCTGCAAAAAAAATTGAGTAAAAATATAAGAGGACAGGAAGCGGGTAGGATGGGACTGAGAGGGGGTAGAATGTCCGCTATGGAGGCGATGGCATGCTCGCTATGCTCGACTCAGCTCGCCGGATTAGGGGGGGATCTTGCCCCCATAGCCAGACCTCGCCTATTCCAAAAAAAACAGAAATTATGCCGAAGAAAAAACTATCACTTAGCCACCACCAAATTGTCCACACTTCAGGAACGCTGCGGCTGATGATGCAGCTTGGCCTATACCCACCCCACCTGGAATTCATTCGGCCCGAATCTCGAATTCCCCTTAGTCGCAAATCAGATCGGATTTACTATCGCGATCGAACCATAATATCTTCAGGCTACCGTACGTCCATCGCTAGCCCTTCCGCACCCCCTGACAGAAAATTTATTGCACCATTTTAAGCCCCTTGGAAGCTCATAAAAACACGGGGCGTTTCATCAGCATTTGACGTGATTTACAGCTTGAATTTATTACTAAATGCAACTTACATAAAATATACCAAAAATTTAAAATTTAACATGGATTACAGGATTTGGTATTAATCTTTAAAAACTATCAATTAAATTCTTAACTTTAAAAACCTATATATACTTTAAATTCCCGGTAATTCGGCTAAAAGTGACGACGCGAGGTTACCGGCGGTCGAAACGGTGTCTGCTCTGCTCCCGCTAGGTTTAAGTTTCCAGTTATCCACCGGCCTTTCTAACTGACCTCCTTTTTTTTTTTGTGAAGGTATCATCAACCCCCGTTATCCTACCTACATAGAGCTCTCTGTGGGTAGCTAAGGGTTCGCAAAATCTTGATAACACTACCGGAGTATTACGAATAACTTAATCCGCACGGGGCGGACGAACCCCAAAGAAAAATCTTATATCGGCGTTCACTTTTGCCCCACCACCCAGCAATTCAAATATGTAGGTATATAAAAAAAATACAAAAAAGCTATAATAATAATAAATGAAAATCAACACTTAATTATAACATAAAATTTCACTATCACGCCAATGTTGTATATTGTTTTTTTTATATATATATGCGGCTTCTGCCTATAAGCGTCGATCGCCAACCAACGGCGTACGGAATAATTAAATAAGCGTGCCCAGAAGCACCAGTCGTTACGAGTATATAGCGATTGGTAGGTAGTCGATTAAAACCAATCGAATTGTAGGTATTCTCGTACCGAAATAATTTTGGTATAGGCATATATATGTTTATATGTTATATAAGTATGAAAAGGTTTGCAAACATATCTATAGATGCATATGAGCACTAGGAGGTTTTTACTTGACCGCCCGGGTCTTCCACGGGCCTGGATTTTAGTGCTGCAAGCTGCCACTTAACACCAGTGAGGTAGCGGACCCCTTCTTATTCCCAGAGGAGTTCTAGCTTCGCAATATGAGTCGTAAGGCGAGCTCGTTCCCACTTTTCAATACGCCAAGAGCAAATGCACTAGGAGGATATCCACGGTTAGACCGTTAAAAACACCAGCGGCGGCAACAACCCACTGTCTACGTCGTTAGCCGCCGATTCTTCCTCACTAAAAACAGGACATCCTTCAGAATAGCACTTTTAATCGAAATTGTGTTAATAATATTACCTGGTGCCCGTCACTAGCTAAATCCACTTTTCGGTTGGCAACAACAAGATTCTTATCCGCTAAAGCACTTTATTTCTTGAAATAAACACTATTAATCCCAACAAATCCGAAGAGAAACTCTAAAATAAATATCCTTATGATATCGCAAAAATTTATTACATTCGAATTCAAATTTTACCCGCGCAATCTATTATATGGAAAAGTATGCTGTTCAAGTATCGCCTTTAAAGTTTTTAACGACTGAACTCCGCCTGATTTTAAATCGTAATGACAAAGAGAATCTGTCCTACGGTAATCATTAGCCTAACCGTGGCAAATTTCCTTTGTTCTTACGACAAGTTAGTCTAATTGGCGGTTTGCCACCGATAGCTCAACGGCTCGCACAAATACCGGCAAATGAAAATCCGTAGCCTATCCGAAACACTACCATTTACTACATTCCTATTTGCATCTCAGAAACAAACCTATTCTGTACTCAACCCTTAATTTCAACTCCTATTGTGAATCGCCCACAATCTGTCCGCCACCTTCCCCTAAGTCATGTTGTCTTGTTTCTTATTTAAAAAAAACCTACTTCCCTTTCCAATCTATCCCTACGATTGAAGCGAACCAGCAGTCATTCACCGTTCACTATCCCTGCTCCTTCCTCACATCATCCCATTACATCTTTCCAGAGCTTTATCCCCTACTAGTATACCTGCTTCGCTCTGGCACACTATCAGCCCGTCGGCTGTCAATACAAAAAAAAATAAGTCATTCGCGCATCGTGGTAGTTCTGGGTTATGTGATTTTGTTTCAACAAAAACATCAACCTGCCGTCGAGCCGCCGTCAATTTTTTTCTGAAAATCAAATTCGTTCCAAATTAAAATCAATATTCTTCCGGAAAAACAGATCCGAATTAAATCTCTTTTTGGAGACGGATTCAAAACGAGTTTGTGCGCGGATTCTTACACCCTCCACCATATCTGTCCCGACGTGTCTTCATTTGTGTTGTGAATTAATTTGCCGGTTGTGCCAGTGTACCAAAAAAAATAAATTAATATATTAAAACAAAAAAAAAATTTGTAAAAGACTAATATCAAAACAAAAGCGCAAGTGGGTTTAGGAACCACCCCACGCCGAAATCGGGAAATCAAAACGAAACCAAGGTGTTTTTCTGGAGCCGCCCAGCAACCCCCACAGTCCCAAAAAGAGGGTCGGATCGTAATCGCTTGTTTCAACGCAAAAGGTATTGGTTTCAGCAGCGATTATTGGAACGAAATAAAAAAATATTTTATATGCAGGTATTTTCATCGGATGCATCTCAGGGGTGTCCATAACAGTGTCAAGACTGATTCAATGTAATGAAACTTCGAAACAAGTTCCAGGTGAAGTTGGTAAAACCTCGGTCACAGATAAACTCTATTCGATGTATCATTTTTAATGCTGACATTTATTGTTCAAAAATATGGCTCAGACGTAAGCAATGAAACTGTAATGAGTTCAATTTGTTTATCTTAAAATTGCACATCTTTAGGTTGTTCTATCGGAGAATGGTGATTTATTTTTTGAAAAATGGGTGAATGTATGGTAGAGAGGAATGAACCGAAATCACCAACAAATATGGTCGCATTGTGCGATGCAAATATTGTCGATGAATTGCTTTTGAGTCTTAGTAAACCAGAAGACACAGCTAAAAAACAGGTACGAATAATAAATATGTTATGTATATAGAAGGGAAAATGTTTAGTAATTGACTTAACTGACGCATTTTTATCATAGTAATCTGACTTGGCAGGACATATGTATGAATATAACCGGAGTTCTATATCAAGTCCTGGTTGCGTGGGAAAATGAAACTCTATCTTCGACCGATGTCAAAGGAATCTTGGATAGAATTAAATGTCGACTTTTTTCGTTTTCAGTTTGTGCCGCATAATTTTGTGCGCTTACATGCAAACTGTGCGAGAAGTAAGATTTATTTTTTTTATTGTAATTGCAGTTTTACAGAATTTAACTTTCTTTCTCATTCTCTTTCCAGGATGAATTTCTTAAACCCCTCAATGTGGTGCAACAATTGTTGTCCACTCTTAGCCCGGAAGAAATGTCGTCACAAGATAATACCAAAGAACGCTTGGGATTGTCCTTCCAAATTATAAGAAAAATGCAACATGACAGTCACCCATCGGGAAATCCTAAAATGCGTAGCTTAACAGTCACTCAAAATCTTGTATCACACACACCGCTGATTGAGCAGTTCAAGGATTTGTGGAAAAGCGTTTCACAGCACGGCTGGGTGCCAGTGAAAGTTGCACAAATTTTAGACAGTCTACTGCAAGCTGGAGGTCCAGTTTGGTTTGTTACGCAGCTAAAAGAGGAGATATTAAAGTGTAAATACGGAAAAGTGAGAAATAACCATATTTTATAGAATCCATTAGAATCGAATGGTTTTTTTTTCTTAAGGATATGATGAAGAGTATGGACATTGTATTTGCTGTAATGCATTTAGATATTGAAAGAAACACGGCAGCTATTCTGGAAGGTATTGTGCCACTTATTCTCTTCAATAAGACTGGAAGGTTTGTAAAAAATAATTTAAAAAAAAATAAATTCAAAGGGAAATTAATAAATACCTTTCTTTTGTACAGTGAAGATATAACGGAATCCCAATCTTTTGTCTTGGCACGATTGTGTGTATATTGCATTATATCAAATCTTGAGACCCGAACTGCTCCTTTAAAGAAACGTTCGCGATCGGAGAATATAGACGAAACAGATATGGGCAGCAAAAATATGCAAAATGACAAATCCTGAAAGTTCAGATAACTCTAGTTCGAGTGATTTTGCAATGGAAGCTCACCAAAACAACAAGGAGCCTCCTTCGGTTATCACGGATCCTCTTCAGAGTAGTCTACAAGCAATGTTCAAAGTATGCGCTGAGTTTGTAGCTACCGATGAGATCTCCCCTAGGATTTCATTTTTCAATTTATCTCACTTCTTGTCGAATGCGGTAAAGATCGTGTGAAACTTGTTCTTAAGTTGCTACCAAATAATTTGGTTCAAAATTTACTGAAGGTTATGGTAACGGATGGAATTACAGTTGGACTCATTTGCCGGTAAGCTAAAAAATTTATAAAAATGTCTTCATTTATCTTATAAAATTTTCTTTTATTGTTTTTTTAGAATTTACGATCTGAGAATTAATACAGGTAGACAATCTGCAGTTTCGGATTTGTGTCTGTTACGGAATATTAATTTAAGAAAAAAGTATTCAATTGTAAATAGTTAACGAACTTACTGTTTCTATAATAAAATCTTAACACAGGGAAAGGGACAAATTAGAAGTTTCAAGATTTGTTTGTATATTAAAAAAATAAAATATTGAAAATAAAAATATAATGCAAACATTTTTTTTTAAAGAAGCTGTCGAGTTTTGAGTTTTCACAACCTTGTCAGCATGTGGTTTTTATGTTTTTTTTTGTGACAAAAAAGTGCAGTTAAGAGCATAAAAAATAACATAGTATGGCTTATTTGTGGCTGCAAGAGAAGATTGTCGCATCGTGTGCGATAATCTGGTAATAATCGCCGATTTTACAAAGAATTCCAAAAAAAACTCGGAGAACAGTACAAAAAAGGAATTCCAATCATGTATCAACCAGAATCGCGTGAATATTTCCGAAGGGCAAAAACTCATTCTCAAGGCCGATTTCCATTTGGGGCGAAAAGTCAACTCAATGTTCCGATAGCAGCGTCATCAGAAGGGGTCCACATCAACGGCATCCGTTCATTTTTGAAAACAAACACATAATCATTTTTGGTACATTGGTTATCGTTTGTCTCTGCCCGAAAAAACAGACAAACGACTATTCATGTTGCAATACAATTGCCACCAAATATGCAGGAGAGGATTTTCGAAGCAGCACCGCCAAAAAAGAGCAACAGTGCTATTGGACGAAAAGTCGTTGTATCGACCAACATTGCTGAAACCTCACAATTGACGGTGTGGTCTTTGTGATTGATCCTGGATTCGCGAGCACAAAGTATATTAACCCACGTATTCGATTGGAGGGTTTATTAATTTCACCAATAAGTAAAGCTTCGGCACAGCAAAGAGCTGGTCGTACAAGATAGCGTAAGTGCTTCGCTTTACACCGAGAAGAAACTACAATTCCAATAAATTCAGAAGGAAACTTTTGAGCATCATTCACTTTCCCTAGAAATTTGTATTCACGATAATCCCGATCCCCGATAGGGCCTATTAAATGTTGAATTTGACTGAAATGTAGCCATACATTGGAGTGGCTGGCTGTTTTTAGAGACAGGGGGTTAACATGATAGATATTAAAATGTCAAATATACTTAAAAAACTATACTTACAAAAAAATAAATACAAAAAATGCATCTTATAGATACTACATATTTATATTTTTTTCTAAATAAAAACAACAATAAAAAAGCCTATTGGCTATACATAATATATAAAACGGTTTAATGGCATTATTGTCTCATAAAAGGCGTATTTTATAACACCATTATAATAGTTTAATAATATGGAAATTTCTTGAAATGCATCTTCCGACATAGATATATGGGGTTGGCTATTTAATCCCGCGCCAAATAATCCCGCGTAACTAAATCCCGCGTAACGAAATCCCGCGCCACAAAATCCAGCGCAACGAAATCCCGCGCAACGAAATCCTGCCGATTTACTACCTTTCTTGATACAAAGCGACGGCGCTGTATTAAATTTTCATTCTCCATACGATTTTGTTATTTTGACCAATCAAATCAAAACTCCTCCCCTTTTGCATTTTTAGAAGACGGCTCTTTTTCAGAATTTCACTACTTTTAGTTTTAGTCACTCGAAAGAGTGAGAAGCACGGAGAACGAAGGAAAAAAAAGTATAAAAGGGGATTGATTCCGGAAATTCTTCAGTTCTTTTTAGAACTCGGTAGAGGCAAGACTTCATTAAGAGATATGAATGGATTTCAAATGGCTGGTTGTGGATGGATGGTTTGTGGGTGGAGGTGGGTGTGTGGGCGGTTGTGGGGTGGTAGGCGAGGGGTTTTGGGGTGGTTGGCGAGGGGTTTGTTGGGGGTGGTTAGGTTTTTGCCGCTGGTTTATGTGAGAGATGGTTGGTGTGGGTAGTAGGTTGGCGGTTTGTGTCCACTGCTGCAATTTCTTTTTTTTACTTTTGCCCAAAATTGTTTTATTGGACGGAGAATTTTATTGTTTCTGTAAAAAAAAATCGTCGTCTAATAAAAGTACTTAAGCAGGTCAATTAGGCGATTTTTTTGCCCTAGACGGAGGTCTGGGGCAACTTTTCTTATAAAGTTCTTTTTAAGACTTCAAATTTATTTCGAAAAAAATGTTTATCTTTAAACTCAATTTGCGGGCAAACTAAGCGTTCTAGAGGCATGAAAGTTTACACACTTTGAACTCTGTTTGCGGCTAAGCGGCTTGTCCTAGCGACTTAAAAATTGCATATTCGTGATCTAGTGTCACCTTTCAATCGGCGAATCTTTAAACTCGATTTGCAGCAAAACTTAGCGTCATAAAGCCTTGAAAATTAACACTTTTTTGTCTTTAAGCTCGAAATAAAATTTTTCCTCCAAAAAGCACAACGCGTAAGCGGGGCATGCTGCCCCCCTGCCTGGGCCAATTATAATATTTGGGGTGGGTTCATTTTGGGTGTATGCAAAGCTTTTTGGAATTAAACATTTTTTTGGACTTAAAGAAACTACATGAGTGTTCACCGAACAGTTTTTAAAATCGACATATTTTTATTAACTCGATTTGCGGCTAACTAAGCATCCTAGTTAGTTAGAAATGTCTGAAATCATTTTATACCTCTGTGTGATTATTTGGTCGTCCTAAAAAGGACGGATTGAGATAAAAAAGTACTTTTTTCCATAACTTTACGAAAAATATTTTTTCGTAGCCCAACATTAATACACAACAATTATTGATAATTCACAAAAAAAAAACACGGCACAATTACTTTTGCTTAAGTACTTCTGTATTCGACGAGGAATTTCATTTGCTCTGTAAAAAAATTCGTCGTCTAATAAAAGTACTTAAGCAGGCCAATTGGCAGATTTTTTGCCCTAGATGCAGGTCTAGGGCACCTTTTCATAAAAAAGTTCTTTTCAGAACTTAAAATTTTCTTCGAAGAGATATAATTATTTAAAAGAAATCGAAAAAAAAAGTTGGTAAAAAAGGTTTTTTCCAAAACTTTAAAAAAAATATTTTTCTAAATACCTAAAATATATATTTATTGTCCAAAAGTACCAAATAGTATTTTCCAAAAAGTATTGGAAATCCCGTCTAATAGTAGTGAACAATCTCAATATATATCCGTACGTGTAATTCAAAAAAAATTCAATTTAAATCCGCGGGATTTGATTACGCGCGATTTCGTGGCGCGGGATTAAATTACGTTCCCAGATATATGGCCTTTAAAATAATTTTTGGGTTCTTAATATCACTTTTACTTTGAATCAATTTAAGTTTTCGTTCGTGCGAAGTGACTTTTCGTTGGCCAGATTTCACATCATCCGGCATAGCGTCAGTTGTGGGTCTGATTACAGCTTGCAAGCTAGCTATGGCTATGGGTTAAGAAAAGTGATGCAAAAAGATCACCAGTACCAGTAAATATATATCGTTTCCCTGCAGTGGAATGCTGAGTATATAACCAGGACCATTCTGTTTGCTTAGAAATGCCAAAAGTTCTCCGGGTGAGCCCGAATTTATGCTCGATAAAACCACAGTTTCTCTATTTTATTAAATAGATTTTTAGATTTTTGTCGTCACCAAATTACTTTTTGATGGATTTTTTTTTCACCAAATTACTTTTAGATGTAACTTTTTAAAAATAATTCTTGGATTTAAAAATGGATCTGGTGACATATTTTATTTACGCCACATGAACACAAGAGATACATACAATAAATGAAGAATAATCTAAATCTTAAAATTTAACACTGCATTCAAACAATTGCAGCCGGTTCGATGGCCACTTTTGTCTCAACAATTGCGACAGTTTCCTCAACAGCTTTTTGTCCAGGGCCCGGTTTTTGCTTTATTTCAACTTCAGAAAGTTTGTCATCGTTCGAATTTGTGACGTTTTTATTAGGTTCTTCAACTATATCTATTTTCATAGAAGTGTCCAATTTTTGAAAATTCGGTTCCTTCTTGGCTACCGCACTACCATAGCTAGATTTAATAAATAAACAACTAAAAGCTCGACTATAGCTGGTGCATCTGCGCCTCTGCGGACGTATTGTCTTCGTCATCTTCTTCGGTCTCTGATTCGTATTCCTTCTGAATATACTGTTTTTTGGTTGGTAAGCTTATGTGCAATACACATGTAGCATCTTCAAATATATTTGGTACTGGTTTCTGAGACACTACGCCACTCTTCTCGAGACCACATGCACGGAAAGGAATTTGTTTCTTATCTTCGAGAAAGTGTTTTTTTATAGGCATAGCTCTTTCACCGCATTTTACTACAAATGCATTTAACATAAGGAAGACCTTTCGGAACATTGCCATCGGTATTTTTCGAATGCTTTTCTTAAAATTTTCTATGCAGAGCAGACTAAATTCCATGGCGTCGATGGTAGTGGTTGAGCGCTTTAAGTTTCTCGTACAAAGTATGTTCGCCAGGTGATCTTTTATGCTATTCATGAATCCTGCACAACGTCTCCCTTTCCTTGGGAATTGCATGCAAGTATCTACGTTTTTCCTTCAAAATATGGTGCAATCGATTAATCTGTTCCATGTAGAGATTTTGTAGGTTGGTAAGTTTCTTCCTAGATATAGCAATTGCCTCCTCATTTGTTTAAGCAAATCATCGTCTTGCGAATCAACACTTTCATCATCAAATATGTCCCACTCGTGTCCTTTGGACGCTTTGTCGAATGTAATTGCCTCTACCTCCGAAGAACTATCCGAGGCATAATCGACAACTCGTCGTTTTTTTAAATCAAACTATTGTTGAATATTTGGAGAAACTATGTACATCGATCTCTTCGTCGATTTCGGAGCTCGGTGGTGGTGGCGGTGACGAAGGTTCAATGCTCAAATGATGGGACTGGCTATTCAGAAGCACTTCATTGGTTTCGACTTGTTTTAATTGTCGAATTAAACTGCGAGTCATTTTTAATTGGGATAGACGACTATGCTCGAAGCACGAGGATCTTTTAATATATGACGGAGACAAAATTCATAACCATCCAATCGAGATATCGAACACTCGTATGTGGGGTTGGCACAAGCTTTGGCTTTTCTTTTTAATCTCTACATGAAGTTGTTCGCGCAATTCTTTATCTTGGTCAAACAAATTATGGTTATTGGGTAATTCACGAGTTTGGAGAACTGTGATTTTTCCAAGTCCAATGTTTTTTTTTTGTAAAAGAAATTACAATTCAGTTAAACACAATTTTATGAAATGGCGGACCGACACAAAACACGACATATGTACAAAGCGTGATACCTACTTGCCCCGTTCTCTAGCCTAGCCTGTTACAAATAGAGGACTTAAAATAAAACTCAGAAACGTTTAAATGAACCAAATTAAGCAATTACTTTTGGACTTATAAACTGGTGTACCTGCCGAATTGATGAAATGTCTATCAATTTTAAGAAATTTAATGAAATTGGGAGGTAAACCACTCTATAATTCGAAAACTACGTGCTTCATTGGGATGGTGTAAACAGTTCTGAGTTCTAATTTATGTTTTCTTTCTAATTCCGGATATCAAGTCCAAGAATTATTTCAAGAAAATTTCATCTTAAAGCAATTTGGTGACAAAAAAAATCCATCTAAAAGTAATCAAATCGGCAGATAAACTAGTTTAGAAATCAAAAAATAATTGCTTCATTGGGATCATTCATAGAGGCTTGAGGTTGATGTTAAAATTGCCAAAGAAGTCTCCTTCTGTTACATGTGGGTACACGGAAATATGTGATATAAAGTTTATAAAAGAAAAAAACGGACAAAAAAGCCTACAAGCCCAATAACGATGAGCTATATGTCAATAGTACCTACTTACTATGGCAGCTGAATTCAAGTCATAGTAACCTGAAGGATATACTTCCGTAAATTTTTGCCGATTCTTCTTTATGGAAACTTTAACAAGTCTTCATACCTACCTTTTTTATAAAATTTGGAATTCGTATGAACTCTTACCAAAAGTCGTATAAATCTGTGAAATCAGCACAAACCAATGTTCAATACATCTAACAATAACAACTCAACTCATATTTTACCATTAACAAATACATTTTTTATTGCAAATACTACACTTTATGGCAAACTTGCCACATAAATATATATTTGTTATTAAATAACATGATTAAACTATCAGTATTTGCTTCAATTGATGTAATAGCCTAAATAGTATTTACTTTCGATCGTTCTTCATCTACTTGTTTTTAAAGTTGTTATTGTGGGTTTTCCAATAAGGTGTTATTTTGATATTAAAAAAAAAGAAATGCGTTGTTGAAGCGTGTATCGTTCCATTTTTATTAATAGCGTAGTTTCTACTTGTCAAATGTCAAAAAATGACAGCTTCAAAAGTGACAGCTACCGAAATAGCGGGCTATTCAAAATAACACCTCTTATTGGAAAACCCCTTATATTCTTTGATAAATATTAACCTGAAGCTGCACCCTATGGTTCCATCTACAATAATATGATTTGATCGAAGCATCGCAACTTTTTTCAAAAGATGATCTGAAGAGCACGAGGGAACTGCCCAAATTGCTGGATAATTATCAGAGCGTAATAAGCAATCACTTTAGATACTCTTCAAAGGTCGTTGGGTAGTCCCAATCTACCATACTCGGCTGCCAACTGTTTATGGAAAACTTCTCAGTATAGTCAAATGCAAAAATATTTCTACTAAAGGAAAATGGAAATGCATAAGACGTGATTTTCTCAAAAACCGATCAGCGAGAATGATTCTGCTGTTTTTGTGCAAAACCAATTGTTCTGGAACCTTTGCAAGAGATCTCGATTCAATAAGCATTCTTAGGTGGCGATGTAGACCCTCCAATTTTTTCAACTCAACAAATTGTCCCTAATGGCACATATACCACAATTATTTGGTCCGTCTGCCTTTGTGCTAGAGAACGAATGCAACGTCGATAGTTGGTGATAAATAAGCACTAGAAATAAAGGTTCACTTCAATATACGGATACATGAATCTGACATCATTGCGTTGGACTAAGTCTTGTTCGCCGATAAGATAAGTGAATGGTGTGCTTCTTTCCATCTTCCCATTTTGATTTTGCAGATTTAGTTTAGTCGATGTTGAAATTAGTCTAAGGAATCTGAACTTGCACTTTTCCGGAGAAATTGTCATTTTTAAATATTTCATTAGACGAATCCATTTTTAATAACATTTATCTTTTTAATACACTGACCCATCACTGAACACCGCACAAAGAATATAAAAACCAATTAATGTGCAGGTCAATTAAATTGAGAACGAAAAGAGTGGAGAATTGTACTAAGAAATCTAGTACAGCTATCTACTAAAATTGCACATTTCGTCGTTCAGCAGCGTACTGGTATAATCGAGACGTCATCGCTCAAGGTGGAGAAGAGCGCCTTCGGTTCAGTAGGACTGTGTCCGATCGGGACCGGAGGGATAGGGCGAAACAGGAGAACCAGTTCTGGTGGCTCTCTGAACAGCATCGTGATATTTAAAGTCGATGAAGATGATATATCTTGGCCGACTTACATAGATTTAGGGCATTAGGTATAGGTAACAGTCAGGGTGGCACCAAAAAAAAAATTAAAAATATGTATGTATGCGGGGGCATGCGTGCATGTATCTGCGTGTCTGTACATGTGTGTGCGTACGTATATGTATGTGCGTATGTACATGTGTGGGTGGGTTGCATGCTAGTGTGTGTCTGCATGCATATAAAAAATAAACAAAAAAAAAATTAAAAAACGAAAAAAATGCTGCTGTGGCTGTTCTAGTTTTTAAGTAGTTATAAGTATTATTAGGTATTTTAAGTAGTTTAAGTTATTTTTAGTTAGTATAAGTTAGTTTTATTTAGTTTTAATTATTTTTAATATATATTTAAGTTTAGTTTATAGGTAAAAAAAAAAAAAAATGATCAGATACCAAGTTTTCTGTATAAAAGTTTCTTGAAATATAAAATAAATTAAAAAAAAAAATTTAGATTTAATTAAAATAGTTTTTAGGTCGAAAGACATTAGTTGTAAGAGTTATTGTTTAATTTAGAGCGCCCGTAAAGGGCCAGTAAATTAGTTGTAAGTTATTGATAATTAGGCTAGTTTTAAACATTTTTGTCTAGCTTTAAGATAGTTATAAGTTAATATGAAATAAAAATGAATTTAAAAAAAAAAAAAAAAAGAAAAAAAAAAAGCGTACTGGAAAACGAAAAGTAGAGCGAAATTTTTCGTTTATGATTTCGCCGTGTCATTTTTGTATGGGATTTTTCGTTTCGCATCAGCAGCGTACTAGGCTTTACAACAAAAAGCTAAGCAAGTAGTGTAGGTATACTATATTAAGAAAGATCAAATATTTCGATAACTGATTGACTCACTAATGATTGGACCTGTTTGAATTTTCAGAGTATCATTCCAAAAAAAAGATCAGATCTAGATAAAATTTTAGCACAAAAGATCTTATCTCTGATGGGTTGGCAGATTTGTTATGAATGCACATATATGTACATGTAAGTCTTTTCTGTCAACGGTTAAATATTTTGTTATTAATTTCTTGTGAACTTGTGAAATAGTGCTAAATAAATTTAAAAAATAAACAAATAATGGACCAAGATGTTAATAATTTAGGTCTTATTAATTTAGTTAGGTTTATAATTGCATCGTCTTTGCCTTCCTCGTCATCTGATGATGAAGATATGTGTTTTTTTGGGAATGTGTGTGTCAGTCATTCACCACTACTACAATTAAATCTGGAAAAAAAGTTTAATTGTAAAGATCAAATACCGATTTTGAGAAGAGATCTTTGAAACTTGAATGAAACTCGCTTTAAATGAAAGCGGTGCATAAAAAACTTCAAAATTTAAAATTTGTTTTATTTTGATCTCACCTTATACTTTTATACATGCATATATATTTAAATGTTTCTCAACAATACTGAATTATAATTATTATATAGTTCCAGGTTGTAATCAAACAATATTTCAATAGATACATTTATCCGGGTGTGAAAGAAACACATTTGAGATAGTTTAGCTTATTAAAAGATATAATACGCAATTAGTAACGGTAAAGTAATAATAATTGTTATTGTATTTAACGTAAACAAGTTTATCTCTTCCAATTATTTTACGATGGACCTTATTCGCCCGAGGACAGACGCATTCCCAAAATATCCGGTCCGAAGATGAGAATAGTATATATTGTAATAAATCATTCCCTTGAAGACCTTCATAGAGGTCTCCTGAAATGAAAGATTATACATACCTAGTTAACAATAAAACAAATTTAATTTTCAACATACTTAGATCCTTTTCTTCAAGAATTCGGCCCTTGATAGACTTGTATCGAGTATGATTTGATAAATGTACGGAATTGATTGCGTCCACTTCGAACCCAAGTACCTTGCGCAAGTAATGTAAAAACTAGTTATTTTAGTGTGCAAATCATGAACTAAATACCTGCAATAGAAATGTTGCACTTTTGTTTCCACATATCCGTGAATTACATGGCTCTGAATTGAGAGAACACGCTTTAACAAGTTTCCCGACATTTTTATGTGCATTTTTTAATCAAAGATTAGACTATATATGTATATAAATATATTTTTGTGATCGGGCTGCAAATCTGAAAATGGAAAACGTTCGTTAATAATATGCATATATATAAAAAAAATAAAGAAATTATATCAACCACTTACCAAAATAAATAGCGGCCATCTTCTCTTCCAATCGGTCGGTGTTCAAATGTCAAATGTTTGTCCTATTGTACTATCTGTGGAGATTCCCAGCCACAGATTATAGTACACACTACACCGTACGTTACACTATCGGCGCTATCCAAACCCATAGGCATAACTTGTTGTATTTGTAAATGTGACTCTATCCAACAGTCGAATGTGCATACACACAGAGGCAAAAATCTTAGTTCTCAGCACACAGATACAGAACTATCAGTTTCTTAAGAGCACTAGCTAGTAGGCTAACCCAAGATTGCTGCTGAATTGTTCCATTTTGGTAGGGCTCACCTGTGGTAGAAAGCAGAAGTGACGTATGTTTGTTTTCCTTGATTCATGATTGAAAATTGTTTGTGGATCATAGATAAAAGGAGAATTGAGTCAGGATTGAATCTGGACTTACATATTTTCTGGAATCGAACTGAAATCGGATTACTCAATACATTCCCATTAAAAGAGCTGATCGAGTTGAAGCAACTTATTAGGTGCCCCTGCATCGGTGAATTGAATTCACGTTCTGATTCGTTGCATGTGAGGACAATAATGGTGTTTTGTGTTAAGATGGGTTTTGTTTTGTTTAGATGTTTTTGTTGTTGCCTGGTCTATTTGTTGTTTTATCAGATTATAATATGTTCTGGGTAAGGTCAGACGGAGATTATAAGGGTATTCATGCAGCTAGAGAATTTTTCGCTTTACCGAGTTATATAATTTTCCGCCAGATGTACGCGTGAACACCCCCCTTAAAAATACTTGCATAAATGTGGTAAGCTATTAGACGTTCGTTAAACTATAGCTCCGTGATGCTTCTTAGGTATATTTTTTCTACATCAAATTCGTGAGATAAATTTATGGGCTTGGCCGAATATTTCTGCCAAACAAACTTTGACAGTTCGTTTTGGAGGAGATAAAAATTATTCAGTTTCGGGGGCTTACCACGTTTCGGCCATTGCTAAATACCCTAAAAATAATGTTTAGTTTGTTTCCACTTTACGTTTACACGTGTCCTTTTTGTCATCGAATCCGTTTTGTTTAGTTTTTTGTTGTGTTTTACGTCCTGTTATCTGTCGAAGTCGTTTTAGGTTTGACAAATTGTTTCTCGGCAATATTAAGATTAAGATTAAGATTCATAATCCCTTGAGCACGTGCAAAGTTATAAAAAAAAAGGAAGCCAATGCTAATATAAAATAAACCGAAAACAAGAAAAAATCTTAAAATCCCCACCTGCTCGCCAATAACTTCGGTTTATAAACCTGATTTTGGCTTCGACAATTTTTGAACACACCCTGAAGTTGTTGGCACTGCAGGGAATGCGTTTCATTTCACCAACACCATCAAACGGATGTGAAAAAAAACAACACATACTAAGTCACCGATCTGTGTATATACCTTCCAGTTAGGATAGAATTATCCGACTTAATTTTGTTTTTATTATGAGGTATCTTCCTCAAAGGGTCATAGAGCTATCTCTGTCCTACCTGTATGTTTTCTTTATATGTCACGATATAGGCTGAGAATGATATGGTGTTTTGACTAATACGAAATGATGATGACAGGTTAAACGAATGCTAAATTCAAGTTGCATTGCTATTGAATATTAAGTTGCATATTGAGAAAAAAGTAAAGTCCGCTGCAAAAGTTCCACAAAAATAAGAAAAAATGGAAACAAAAATTGGAAAATTTAGAATTTGGCTCACCACCGTATAGTTAGCAGCCAAAAATCTGGAATATTAAAATTTTTGATGCAAATAATTTTGTGAGAATTTGGTGAATTTAGTGAGCCATATCTTAGACTTTGGTGAATCATAGTTTAAAAGTTATTAACAATTTAAAGTTCGCGTATAGTTAGCAGCCAATGGAAACAAAAGTGGGCTTTATTGGTATCAATCGATGGGGAATGGTTTCTCGAATTTAGTGAGCCTATACTCAAATTTGGTGAAGCTATTGTTCAATAAATAATTAAGAATAACTAAACAAAATGACAGTTCTATAAACAAATACAATTTACACGCTTCGTAACGCAATGTATTCGAAATTGTCATTCATGAAGGCAGTACCAACACACAAAAACAAAATTCTGTCCCAATCTCCCCTTCCAATTGTCAATTCTGTGTCAAGTCTGAAAAAAGAAAATATGAAATTCGGTGAACTAAGGTTGGCTACTGGCTTTCGCACATTAAAAACTAAGAAACAGTAACAAAAAAGAAAAAAAAAAGTAATTGTGTTTTAAACAAATAAAAATTACACATAAAAGTAAACCGTGCCTTCATAAATGTTGTGCAAATCAACCAAACGTAAGGGTGATGTGTCGAAACTAACGATCGGAACAGCACCAGAAGAAGCCAACCAATCTCCATAAATTCCCAGTTCCAGGTATCGCACATTGACCACAACCGCGCACATCTTCCGCAATGGAAGATGCTTTATTGAATCTGAAGCATCCTCAGGATAGTATATTACACAGCAGCCCTTCCTGCAAAATTGGAGGAATACGGTAGGAAAACGAAACCCGCAAAAGACAGTCCATAAAACCCGCTATAACCAAGGGACCAAAATACAGTTCTCGAATCGAACTATCAAAGTTACAACTATTTTCTAATTATTTCTAACATAAATGTCCATGCAAAAATGTACAAGTGTTTTCTATATGTATATTCTATTAACCTATTCGCGACAAATAGGTATCAAAAGAAATTGAATCTAAGAAAAAGAAAAGAACATATTCATTAAAAAAAGTGTAATTATTCATTTTTTATAAATTCTTAGATTTCGCTTCTCATAAAAATTAAGTGTTATATATGTATACATACATGTAAATATTCAAAAGAAAAAACTGAGCTTTCGCTCTATTTACAACAAAAAAAAAAAAAGATAATGCAACTTATCGTATTATAAATGTATATATGTACCTTTTATTTTTGTTGTATTTATTTAGTGGCAAAACGCTACGCGCAAAAGTATATAATAACCCTTGATTGAGCAAGAAGGAAAACATTTTATCGACCGCCATGAGGCAAACATTGTATAACTTAAAACAAAACAATAGAAAAAACAGGCAATACATTATAGCCGCATATGAACTAATTTTAAACCTGAAATAAGAATTGTATTAGACTAATGACGTTTTTATTTGGCAATCCGGAATTCTTCTCCGATCCGGGATCCTAACTGAAGACTTTTGTATGATTCTGACGATTCTGAATTTTAATGAGATTGTATGTGTAAAAATAATTGTGTACGGGAGAATATTCAAATTGCACAGTTGCACAATTATGATACAAAAAATGGCAACATTCGAGTTTGACGTTCAAATATATGAATGTGTGAGTTCTTCTGGTTCTGATTCTGATTTCAAATCCGGAAGCAAAATTCTCTTCTTTACAGAATTAGAACTGTCATTTTTTCCCAAGTGAACGCTTTCAGAAGAGTCCGGAAGGCTTCTGTATTGCCAAATATATACGACATAAGACAGAAACTGTAACCATAGAGAATCAATAAAATTCAATTCAATTCAATTCGGTGAACTAAATTATTTGATAATCTTGATTAGAGATGGCGAAGTAAGGTGTCTTGAATCCTCTAATGAAGAGAAGCTTATTTCGAGAGCGAACATATATTTTATAGTTGTCCAATATAATATATAGCAATATATAGCTAGGTATCAGCAATCTCGAATACCTTGAAGATAATATATCAAACCGAAAAAATGCCACCGACAAAAATCTCAAAAACAAAAACTATTGCGATAGGTCTTAAGATTTAATAGATTTCAAAATCGATCATGCTTATGAGAATATCTCTTAAAGAAGAACTTTCTAAGCTTATTGAAATATTAATTATTGACTACGAGGTATTATTAGAAAGGAGAATAGGCTTTATTGGGCGAGTTGCATCACTTTATGACCCATTTCATATAAAAGGTCTCATTGAGTAATATATTTTATTATATGGGCAAAGGTCTGCATCTCATTTAGTCAATAAAATAATTATTGCCAACAACTTGATTCATTTTTGTCTCTTATTTACAATTTTTTAAATCTAAGTTGGTTTAAATTATTGTGCGATTTCAGTGTTTATTTTTTTAATTATATACGCGCACCAAGAAGATTTTAACTACCCTTAATTAGCACAATGCGAGGAGATGCCGATATAAGTACATTCGTTTTAAAGTTATGAATATCAAAATGGTAGAGAAAAATAAAGCCGCATTGCACATCCGTCTTGTACGGTTAAAGAGAGAATCTCTGCTCGTTACACTACGTCCGAAGTTGGGCTCAAGGGTAAACTGCTGAAAATTCCTAGAAGCTCGATTATTACGGTTAAAAAGATTAAGGGGAGGAATGCAAATGGCTATATTCATAGAACATTGTATATATAAGAATTGAGATAAAACAATGAAAAATCGGTAACATTTCGACGGTGTTTTCTAGAGTTGTAAATGCTTCAGTTGTTGTTAAAGATATTACGAGGTATATATTTTAAATTCTATCTAACAGAATTCAGGAACCCCCGTCCTTATGTGGTAGTTATACTTAAGCTTTTAAGCCAGATCAAAGGGAAGATGAACGTAAAAACTTAGCAGTATTTTTAGCACCAAAGAATATGTGATTGTTCTACAAAAGAGAGTATGTGATACACATACATTTAACTAAGAGCTGATTAGTTCCTTTAATACACGTGCTCGTGGATAGCGCATATAGAGGATGGGTTTTGCTTTAACCACAAACTGCAGCTTTGAGTTTTTGAAGCATTCAATTTTAAGCGGTTTTTAATTTTTCAAGGATCTAAATTTGAAATCGATTACGAACAGCATTAAAGAGAATAAGAAAAACAGTCGGATTAAAAGCCAAGCACTGGAGACACTAGCATTTACTTTATGAGTATCAGAATTGAAACCTTTCAATACGACTTGTATTGATATGCCGGAAAGGCTATTTCTAATCCAATGAAGAATAGGTTCATCGATAAAATTTAATACATTTTCGTTAAGAGAGCTTGAGGAAATATAAAGTGCAATAATCTGGCTTTTTCAAAAACGATGTAAAGATTCGTGCCACTGTTCGGTGAGATATAGCATCAGATCTTGGAACTTTTGCTACGAAACCGCTTTATCGTTTTCCAAGATGCTGATTAATCACTAATCAGAGTTTGCATGACCTTGAAAAGAAGAGACGTAAATGCAATTATAGATAGATAAAGATTGAAGAAGCTTCGCTCTTTCAGGGACAGGCTGGATAAAAATTCTGTTTTCAATACACTTTGAAAGATACCAATAGAGTAGGGTGGAAGGCAAAGCTTTCGCAGTGTTTTTGCCACCGTTGAAGAACACCTTTTCAGTACGATCCGGGCCAGCGGATTTGTGTATCGCGGTCTTTAAATACAACTCCATGAGTGTGACACAAGGTTAGCCTCATGAAATTATATACGCTCTCAAGTACAGGAGGAGTTATAACACTCTCTGTCAGCCATACGTTTTTACATATAGCCAACAATTTCTTACTACGTTTTGGTAATTGTAGTATTTTAATATTCCTATGCACCTATGTAACTATTCCTTGAATCATCTATTCAACAATTTATTATACCATTTATAGAACCAAAGTAATCTTACCTACATCCGCTTTAAACCTAACTAATAATAACTAGAATTCCTACCTACTAGCTACAAGAGCAAGTTCTCTGTAATTCGATTCTAAAGTGAAATCGTTCGAATTCGGACAATATGTACTGTTTATTTGAAAACCGGAAATTGAAATCCGAATTTGGGATCGAAAATGGGAAATTTCGTACTTTGCAACGCTATTTTCATTGCTAAATACATTCGAATTTCTGAAATTTCATTCGATATCTATTCATCAACCGGAAAAGTTTTTCTAAAAGCTGAAATATAAGTATTTAAAAAAAATACATAAATAATTTTTGATGGTTAAATGTTTATTATATATATATATTATACACTTATTGAAGAAAATAGAATAAATATAATGATATTTTTGATGATAACATATTATTATTTTAAGGGGAAACCACAAACAAAAATATTAACACAAAACAAAATCAATTTGAAATTATGGTTGAATTAATGTGTTCCCATCCGGATTTATCAAACGGCTATTTAAAAACTGCAGAAGCACAGAGAACTTCAAGTAACCTGTGGAAGCGTTTAGCAAATGATTTAAATGCAGCTGGTCAACCAATGCGTGAAGATTATGCTTGGAATAAAGTAAGCATTTAAACAATCACGTTTAACAAATTCAAAAATATTTATTAGGTTTTGGCCGATTATAAAAATCACATTAAGTCTAAAGCATGGAAAAATAAAAATTGTATTTCGGGAACAGGAAGTGGCCGGTCTAAGTATTGCAGTTTCAATGCTTTGGAAGGAAAAGTAATAGCGTTGTTGTAGATAGATGAGTCTCGGTCTCCGAGACGAAATTACTTTAAAATCACCTGAGACGAGACTAACAAAATTCTCGCCTGATCTCGTCTCGTTGCCAGCCCTAAGAGAAAGCAATTTGACTTGGATGAGAAGTACAAAAAAAACATATAGAACTTGATGAGAGGAGAGCTAGAAAAAGAAAAAAATTGAAATAAAGAAAAAAATGAAGACGAAAAAGCCAGAATAATGTTGAAGACGAAAACCGGGTCAAAAAATTAAACTTAATTAAAAATTGCGATTTTATTGCAAATTAGAAATTATTTTCATTTATTTCTTTAAAATAACTACTTTTCCTTAAAATAACGATAACAGGTGCTGGTATCCAACTTGTGCAAGAAATTTAAGAATTGCACCTAGTTTTATAATTGCAGCCATTGAAGACAATATTTTCCTTTTCCGCAGATCATCCACTTATGCCGTTCATAACATACATAAGTGTTTCTTTTAAAAGACGATAATTTTTAACAAAACTAGAAAAAATATGTATTAGTATAAATATAAAAATTATAATTATAAATATAAGTATAAAAATTAAAATAATCAAAAACGAATATTATTTAAGTGCTGTTAAATTTAAAATGTCATTTTTGACAAAAAACGAGCTCGAGTTCCGAACATTTATTCGAAAGTTGCAAAGGTTATTTTGCAACATTTCCTTTCGATTCGAAAGTTGTACAAACTAACTTTGAAATTAGAATCGTAAATAACTTTCGTACGGTTTTTACTTTCGAATCGAATTGCCGAGTTATGCCCAGCAGTCTTGCATTTTATTTACATTGTCTTTCATAGACGTTATTGCATATTTACACGATTGACATATTTTCTGCCTTGTTACCCATTTTTGCCATTAAACGCGATTTTATATATAAAAGACTAAAATATAATAGGAAATGTGGGTGGCAATGGCGCAGTGGATAAAGTGCTTGATTGCTAACTTAGACGTGTGGATTCGATCCCCACGCTGGGCGCATTCTTTTCTATACCTCCAATTTTAATTGGATGCCGCCCATGTGTTAAAATGAGATAGTCAATACCTGGTTCTCAAATCCACTGTGTAATCAAAAAATTATTTCCTATCATTCTCTATCTTCTAACTAGTGCCGTGCAATTCAGACCTTAGGTCTTACAGGCATACAGTTAAATTTAAAAAAAAATAATAAAATAAAATGTAATTTTGTCGGTCGTGTGAATCTAGCTGAAAGTTTAAACAAAAATTAAAATATAAGACTGCTTTGACACAAGGAATCGGAGTTGCCAGCAACTGAAAGTTTTGAAAGCGAGAAGGGCAAGAAGTAAGTGCAATTCGCCATACTTCTTTCCCTTCTCGCCCTCAGAACACTATAGAGCTTAACTGCTAACTTGGAGCATTCTTTTCTATACCTACCTCCAGTTTCAACTGAATGCCTACTACTGTTACGAAACCAAAATTATTTATGCATCCCTTCGAACATATTTAAAAAAATATCTGATTAAAGTATTATTAACATTTATTTTATTTTATAAATCAAAAACATTTTAAAAATTACACACATACATATACATATTTTATATGTTACCGTTTGCCCTGAAATGATTGTGACAAAATGTGTACATTTAAAATAAAAATATGTATCCCCAATTCCTACCGAAAAAAGAATCTCCGCGATAATATAATATCATAAAAGTAACTGTGATATCCCATTCCCGTTCGAAAAGTGAGATAATAAACACCTAATTCTTGTGGTAAATGCTAGAATTGATTTATTGGTATATGTTGATATACCAATGATTAATTAATATATTGCGGACAATTAATTTCTTTTAAGTAATTTATTAAAAATGTACATGTTGTTCATGTTAGTTAGAATAGAATGAAAATTATTTTCTTGTTAAATAAAAATATTAAACAAAAATCTCAACCACATACAATATTAAAATAATAATACAGTAGAAGCTGCTGACACTTAATACAAAGTGTAACTTTTATCATTTCCAACAGTATATAATTTGCCAAGGATATGTAATTTCTTAAAAGTCCACCTACTGCTACACCATCTTTTCTTATATTCGAGTTTATTTTGTATATACCTACTTGTTATGTTCATAAGACGATAGAAAGAAAAGAAAAATCCTCTGACTGTTGGGGTTGAATTCTATTTATTAACTTCACTTAGGAACTAAAACTTAATAACATATAGTGTGCTTATTTTATCATTGCAGACAATTTTGTGCATATTATTTAAGAAAAAAGAATTGCCGTATAATAGTTCATAATTCGCACTCAAAACAGTATGGTTCACAAGAACAGCCACACCGCAATATACAACATTCTTTCCCCTTAAAAGCTATATTCTCACGTAACACATGATACATATCTATATACTGAAATTTAATAGGCTTTATACAGATATCAGAAATAGAAATACAGAAATTTAAAGATATCATTTACAGATATCATTGTTTTTTTGTTTTTATGTAACTATGATGTAATTCATTTGTTAATACCATTCAGTAATTTTCAGTAGCTTAAATATAATATTTATATTAATTTAATTTTTTTTGTTATTACGTTAAACGACATCAATTCATGATGTATTAGATCTACTCCACTAAAAACCATATATTTACTGGCAAAAATAATATATTTAAAAATTATATACCTATATATTTCTATTACTTTGTTGGAATTTTTGCTTGCATTTATATTTTAGATCTTCTTAAATTTTCCAAACCTCTTACTGTTTCGACTCTTTTTCTTTTACAATTATTAGGGTTAATTTCCTCTGATTCTTTGTCCTTAATATAAGAATAAACTAATAGTTTATTAGCAAAAGTTAGTTTATATATCCCTTTTTTAATTGGTTAAAATGAGCAGTTCGATAAATTTCATTGATTTTAATTGTATATACAAATTTACTTAATCTATTACTTCTTACTGCAGGTATCCATTTGATTCTATTTTAAAAGTTATTGAGATACAAAACGGTTTCATTTTTTCTTTAACAGGTTCTTCAAAATCATTCTTAGTATTAAAATATTTTCTATTGCATGACTTTACTTCGATGGAGCTAAATATCTTATCATTATTGTTTTTTATTAAAAGATAATCTAAAAGCGTTCTAGTTTTGTAAGAAAAAATTAAACATGATGGCGAACGATCGGTAATTGTGTTTCGATATTTAAATAAATAACTTTCAATTTTCTCAATTATTGACAAACTTACAGACTCGCTTATATACTTATATATACGCTTCTATACCTTTGCATCGCAAGAACGTTTAAAACAACTCGACGAAAATGGTAGACCGTTGTCCGTTACTAATTTCCACGGAATGCCAAAAATAGCGAAATTTCCTCTTAGTTTCCTTATGACACTATTTGCATCGTTTTTCGTCATTATAAAAACTTCGACCCACTTCGAAAAATCATCCACTAATATAAGAAACTTGCCCTTCTAAATATGAAAAATCTAAATGCACTCGTTCATAAGGTGCAGTTGTAGCTCTCCATAATCCTAAAGGAACAATTTGGTATAATTTTGAAGAGTCAAACAAGTTTGCATTCCTTAGCCACCATACATACAACCTTGCCATTTTGTTCATCCTTACTATAGCCACACATGGCGCTACCATTGGAGCTTTTCTGGAATAACTAATCTATTCCTGAAAAATATATAATCTTCTTCGCATTCCAATTGATTCCATCCCCGTTTACCGCAATCCAAAACCTTAATCAAAGGGCAATCCGCTTTCGTATACTTAGAAACAATTGCCAAATTCAATGGGAAATTACTCTTTTCAATAATATTTCCAATTATGCCTGGTTCAATTTCCAAATCTTTTGATAGTGGCAGCCACGAAGAGCCTCCGCATTCGCCAATATCTTTCCATTTCTGTGTATAATTTTGTAATTATACATACCCATAAATATAATTCATCTTTGTACCCGCGCGGCGGCTTCTGGTAGCGGACACTTAGGGATTAAACATTTCTTTTAGGGGTTCGTGGTCACTAACAATCGTGAATTCTCGATCATACACATAATTATGAAATTTTTTAATAGCAAAAACAAAAGACAAAATTACACTTATTATATAAATATGGCAAACTCTCCATATAAATATGGCTAAAAAGTTTCATATTTATATTTAAGAAATTGACAAAGTCGGTGTAATAGGCCTATCGGGGAACCGAACACCTTACCAAAAAAACGGTTAACGCACTATAATGCATACCTCTTGGTTAGTGTGGAAATGCATTGTGTTATGACTACCTTTTTACAGTTGAACATCGAAAAGAATTCTTTGTTGTTGCCAGAGATTCAAGCGATGGGATATGTTTTAGTAAATATATAATGATCCGTAATCGTTCTTTTCAAAGAAAAAAAGTATTGGTTTTAGTAGCGAATCCTATTTAATGAACCGAAATCTACATAATAGACAAAATAATAAAAATAAATTAGTAGGAATAAAATTAAATAATTTGACATAATCCTACCATTTGCAAACGCTCTCTGAGATCCTTTCTATGAAGAATTAAACTGAAAACTCTTGTCCATTTCTATTTGCCAACAGGGATTTCAATCAGGAATTGCAGATTTTTCTTGGCAAAATATAACCCAAAATAAAATTAATATTTGCTTGTAATTCTGATTTATGATCCATCTTTCGCTAGTAGTTTCAATTCAATTCAAATTTTATTGAGACTTTTATAAAAAGTTACATTTATGGGTAATACTAAAAATATTTAGTTTGTTATAAAAGTGGCTATAATGTATTGCATTCTTTTCAGTTTTCTGACTCTGATGGAGTAAGAGCTAAGCCTCGTGGCAGACTATTTATACAATGAATATTGTTGTTGGACTGCTTTTGCTCAGAAGCATTCTTTGAGTAGTACGAGACGAGAGTCTCCCGCTAGTAGTTTCGTTATTTACTTTATTTGACACTTAAACTGACAGCTGATAAATGAGCATTGAACTGAATTCTGAAAAATTGGGATATGGGACATTTGTTTGTATTTTTCAGATGCCCTTACGTTACGTTAAATCAGTTTGCTTTTTAGTTAGCTTGTTTTATTAAATTTATAAAAACTAAATTGTTTTAAATTCATTAATACATTTCCCCAATTTCTCGAGCACATTTAAGAATTTTTGTTATCCTTTTTTGAATATTAGAAATTAATTTCAGAATAACGTGAACTATTATTTTAAAGTTAGGTATTCACAATTTCTTAAGAAAATACACTACTCGTTCGGATAAATTATTATTTTTATAAATTAATTAAGATTCACTGAATTCTGAAATATCTTTTTTAATAATTTTTGATTATATCTGAGTTAGAAAACAAAACTTCATAATTTAGTGAATCATAGTTTTTAAAATCGCAATTTTTGAAGAAAATATACAAAACGTTTCTCAGAGTGTCGCATGCATAATAAATCATTTATAGCGAACTATCTGTGATTCACCAAATTATGAAATTTTGTTTTCGCAGATATAGTCAAAAGTATTAAAAAAGATATTTCATAATTTGGTGAACCGCAGGTAGTTTGCTATAAATGATTTATTATGCATGCGATACTCTGAGAAACGTTTTGTGTACTTTTTTCAAAAACTGTCATATTCTAAAAAACTATGATTCACCAAATTATGAAATAAAAAAGTTTTTAGGTTGAAGGCTTATTAACAAAATCACTCTTGAAATACGCATATTTAGAATGATGTATGCGTATTCCTGGAGTATTTTTTTTTAATACAACTTTGCAAAAAATGTTGATGCTCCCTTTGAAAGTATGAAGTTTTGATTCTAAAAAGATACACTCCAAAGTATTTTCAGATTATGTATTTCAAGGTGAACAGTGAATAGCTTTAGGACTATGTCTTTGAAACGGGTTGTCCAATAAAGGCGAGCGATATCTTTTAGAATCAAAACTTCATACTATCTAAAGAAGCATTAACAAACCAAAAGTAGTTTTGTCACCAAATTACTTTTAGATGTAATTTTTTAAAATAATTCTTGGACTTGAAAATGGTATCCGAAATTAGTAAGAAAGCATAAATTAGAACTCAGAACAGTTTACACCATCCCAGTGAAGCACGTAGTTTCCGAATTTTAGAGTGGTTTACCTCCCAACCTTATTGATTTTCTTAAGATTGATAGAAATTTCATCAAATCGGCAGATGAACCAGTATATAAATCCAAAAGTAATTTTTTAATTTGGATCATTTAAACGGTTCAGAGTTTTATTTTAAATCCTCTATGTGTACCATTTTTATATCCATTACATCTAAAAGTAATTTGGTGGCAAAAAAAAAATTCCATCTAAAAGTAATTTGGTGACAAAACTGTGGTTTTCGTTGCCATTTCGCTCTCCTTGTGGAGACCACCGAAAATTTTCGTTTCGCATCAGCAGCGTACTAGGCTTTATCCGAAAAGCTTAAAAATGTTTATGGTTTATTGAAGAAATCTAATAATTTTGAATGGAAAATAGAATGACAAAAGAATTAGTAAAGAGGATAGTAAAGAATATTTGATAAAAAATAATTCATTGATTCATTATTATGAACATTTATACTTATTATTGTTGCTTGCGACCCAAGTCCTTATGGAGTAGGTGCGGTTTTGTCCCACCTCGTAGATGGAGTAGAACTGCGTTGAGTAATACTGAACACAGTTGCATTGTGAAGCCTTAAATGTTGTCATATAAATACATATGTCGATCACACTTATATGAAACTTTTTAGCCATATTTATATGGAGAGTTTGCCATATTTATATAATAAGTGTAATTTTGTCTTTTGTTTTTGCTATTAAAAAATTTCATAATTATGTGTATGATCGAGAATTCACGATTGTTAGTGACCACGAACCCCTAAAAGAAATGTTTAATCCCTAAGTGTACGCTATCAGAAACCGCCGCGCGGGTACAAAGATGAATTATATTTATGGGTATGTATAATTACAAAATTATACATAGAAATGGAAAGATATTGGCGAATGCGGAGGCTCTTCGTGGCTGCCACTATCAAAAGATTTGGAAATTGAACCAGGCATAATTGGAAATATTATTGAAAAGATTAATTTCCCATTGAATTTGGCAGTTGTTTCTAAGTATACGAAAGCGGATTGCCCTTTGATGAAGGTTTTGGATTGCGGTAGACGGGGATGGAATCAATTGGAATGCGAAGAAGATTATATATTTTTCAGGAATAGATTAGTTATTCCAGAAAAGTTCCAATGGTAGCTCCATGTGTGGCTATAGTAAGGATGAAAAAAATGGCAAAGGAATGCAAACTTGTTTGGCTCTTCAAAATTATACCAAATTGTTCCTTTAGGATTATGGAGAGCTACAACTGCACCTTATGAACGAGTGCATTTAGATTTTTCATATTTAGAAGGGCAAGTTTCTTATATTAGTGGATGATTTTTCGAAGTGGGTCGAAGTTTTTATAATGACGAAAAACGATGCAAATAGTGTCATAAGGAAACTAAGAGGAAATTTCGCTATTTTTGGCATTCCGTGGAAATTAGTAACGGACAACGGTCTACCATTTTCGTCGAGTTGTTTTAAACGTTCTTGCGATGCAAAGGTATAGAAGCGTATATATAAGTATATAAGCGAGTCTGTAAGTTTGTCAATAATTGAGAAAATTGAAAGTTATTTATTTAAATATCGAAACACAATTACCGATCGTTCGCCATCATGTTTAATTTTTTCTTACAAAACTAGAACGCTTTTAGATTATCTTTTAATAAAAAACAATAATGATAAGATATTTAGCTCCATCGAAGTAAAGTCATGCAATAGAAAATATTTTAATACTAAGAATGATTTTGAAGAACCTGTTAAAGAAAAAATGAAACCGTTTTGTATCTCAATAACTTTTAAAATAGAATCAAATGGATACCTGCAGTAAGAAGTAATAGATTAAGTAAATTTGTATATACAATTAAAATCAATGAAATTTATCGAACTGCTCATTTTAACCAATTAAAAAAGGGATATATAAACTAACTTTTGCTAATAAACTATTAGTTTATTCTTATATTAAGGACAAAGAATCAGAGGAAATTAACCCTAATAATTGTAAAAGAAAAAGAGTCGAAACAGTAAGAGGTTTGGAAAATTTAAGAAGATCTAAAATATAAATGCAAACAAAAATTCCAAAAAAGTAATAGAAATATATATGTAGGTATATAGTTTTTAAATATATTATTTTTGCCAGTAAATATATGGTTTTTAGTGGAGTAGATCTAATACATCATGAATTGATGTCGTTTAACGTAATAACAAAAAAAATTAAATTAATATAAATATTATGTTTAAGCTACTGAAAATTACTGAATGGTATTTTAAATGAATTACATACATAATTACATAAAAACAAAAAAAAATGATATCTGTAAATGATATCTTTAAATTTCTGTATTTCTATTTCTGATATCTGTATAAAGCCTATTAAATTTCAGTATATAGATATGTATTATGTATTACGTGAGAATATAACTTTTAAGGGGAAAGAAGTGTTGTATATTGCGGTGTGGTTGTTCTTGTGAACCATACTGTTTTGAGTGCGAATTATGAACTATTATACGGCAATTCTTTTTTCTTAAATAATATGCACAAAATTGTCGGCAATGATAAAATAAGCACACTATATGTTATTTAGTTTTAGTTCCTAAGTAAAGTTTATAAATAGAATTCAACCCCAACAGTCAGAGGATTTTTCTTTTCTTTCTATCGTCTTATGAACATAACAAGTAGGTATATACAAAATAAACTCGAATATAAGAAAAGAGGGTGTAGCAGTAGGTGGACTTTTAAGAAATTGCATATCCTTGGCAAATTATATACTGTTGGAAATGATAAAAGTTACACTTCGTATTAAGTGTAAGCAGCTTCTACTGTATTATTATTTTAATATTGTATGTTGAGCTGAGATTTTTGTTTAATATTTTTATTTAACAAGGAAATAATTTTCATTCTATTCTAACTTTTCATTGAACAACATGTACATTTTTAGTAAATTACTTAAAAGAAATTAATTGCCCGCAATATATTAATTAATCATTGGTATATCAACATATACCAATAAATCAATTCTAGCATTTGCCACAAGAATTATGTATTTATTATCTCATTTTTCGAACGGGGATGGGATATCAAAGTTACTTTTGGGATATTATATTATCGCGAAGGATTCTTTTTTCGGTAGGAATTGGGGATACATATTTTTATTTTAAATGTACACATTTTGTCACAATCATTTCAGGGCAAACGGTTACATATAAAATATGTATATGTATATATATAATTTTTAAAATGTTTTTGATTTATAAAATAAAATAAATGTTAATAATACTTTAATCAGATATTTTTTTAAATATGTTCGAAGGGATACATAAATAGTTATGGTTTCGTAACACTGGTAGGCATTCAGTTGAAACTGGAGGTAGGTATAGAAAAGAATGCTCCAAGTTAGCAGTCAAGCTCTATAGTGTTCTGAGGCCGAGAAGGGAAAGAAGTATGGCGAATTCCACTTACTTCTTGCCCTTCTCGCTTTCAAAACTTTCAGTTGCTGGCAACTCCGATTCCTTGTGTCAAAGCAGTCTTATATTTTAATTTTTGTTTAAACTTTCAGCTAGATTTACACGACCGACAAAATATGCCTGTAAGACCAAAGGTCTGAATTGCACGGCACTAGTTAGAAGATAGAGAATGATAGATTGTTTACACAGTGGATTTGAGAACCAGGTATTGACTATCTCATTTTAACACATGGGTGGCATCCAATTAAAATTGGAGGTATAGAAAAAATGAGCCCAGCGTGGGGACCGAATCCACACGTCTAAGTCTTCATCATTATTCTGGCTTTTTCGTCTTCATTTTTTTTCTTTATTTAAATTTTTTTCTTTTTCTAGCTCTCCTCTCATCAAGTTCTATATGTTTTTTTTGTACTTCTCATCCAAGTCAAATTGCTTTCTCTTAGGGCTGGCAACGAGACGAGATCAGGCGAGAATTTTGTTAGTCTCGTCTCAGGTGATTTTAAAGTAATTTCGTCTCGGAGACCGAGACTCATCTATCTACAACAACGCTATTACTTTTCCTTCCAAAGCATTGAAACTGCAATACTTAGACCGGCCACTTCCTGTTCCCGAAACACAATTTTTATTTTTCCATGCTTTAGACTTAATGTGATTTCTATAATCGGCCAAAACCTAATAAATATTTTTGAATTTGTTAAACGTGATTGTTTAAATGCTTACTTTATTCCAAGCATAATCTTCACGCATTGGTTGACCAGCTGCATTTAAATCATTTGCTAAACGCTTCCACAGGTTACTTGAAGTTCTCTGTGCTTCTGCAGTTTTTAAATAGCCGTTTGATAAATCCGGATGGGAACACATAAATTCAACCATAATTTCAAATTGATTTTGTTTTGTGTTAATATTTTTGTTTGTGGTTTCCCCTTAAAATAAATATATGTTATCATCAAAAATATCATTATATTTATTCTATTTTCTTCAATAAGTGTATAATATATATATAATAAACATTTAATCATCAAAAATTATTTATGTATTTCTTTTAAATACTTATATTTTAGCTTTTAGCAAAACTTTTCCGGTTGATGAATAGATATCGAATGAAATTTCAGAAATTCGAATGTATTTAGCAATGAAAATAGCGTTGCAAGGTACGAAATTTCCCATTTTCGATCCCAAATTCGGATTTCAATATCCGATTTTCAAATAAACAGTACATATTGTCCGAATTCGAACGATTTCACTTTAGAATCGAATTCCAGAGAACTTGCTCTTGTAGCTAGTAGGTAGGAATTCTGGTTATTATTAGTTAGGTTTAAAGCGGATGTAGGTAAGATTACTTTGGTTCTATAAATGGTATAATAAATTGTTGAATAGATGATTCAAGGAATAGTTACATAGGTGCATAGGAATATTAAAATACTACAATTACCAAAACGTAGTAAGAAATTGTTGGCTATATGTAAAAACGTATGGCTGACAGAGAGTGTTATGACTCCTCCTGTACTTGAGAGCGTATATAATTTCATGAGGCTAACGTTGTGTCGCACTCATGGAGTTGTATTTAACGACCGCGATACACAAATCCGCTGGCCCGGATCGTACTGAAAAGGTGTTCTTCAACGGTGGCAAAAACACTGCGAAAGCTTTACCTTCCACCCTTATCTACTGGTATCTTTCGAAGTGTATTGAAAACAGAATTTGTATCCAGCCTGTCCCTAAAAGAGCGAAGCTTTTTCAATCTTTATCTACCTATAATTGCATTTACGTCCCTTCTTTTCAAGGTCATGCAAACTCTGATTAATGATTAGTCAGCATCTTGGAAAACGATAAAGCGGTTTCGTAGCAAAAGGTCCATAATCTGATGCTATATCTCACCGAACAGTGGCACGAATCTTCACATCGTTTTTGAAAAAGCCAGATTATTGCACTTTATATTTCATCAAGCTATCTTAACGAAAATGTATTAAATTTTATCGATGAATCTATTCTTCATTGGATTAGAAATAGCCTTTCCGGCATATCAATACATGTCGTATTGAAAGGTTTCAATTCTGATACTCATAAAGTAAATGCTAGTGTCTCCAGTGCTTGGCTTTTAATCCGACTGTTTTTCTTATTTTCTTTAATGCTGTTCATAATCGTTTTCCAATTTAGATCTTGAAAAATTAAAAACCGCTTAAAATTTAATGCTTCAAGAACTCAAAGCTGCAGTTTGTCGTTAAAGCAAAACCCATCCTCTATATGCGCTATCCACGAGCACGTGTATTAAAGGAATTAAATAGCTCTTAATTAAATGTATGTGTATCACATACTCTCTTTTGTAGAACAATCACATATTCTTTGGTGCTAAAAATACTGCAAAGCTTTTGCGCTCATCTTCCCTTTGATCTGGCTTAAAAGCTTAAGTATATCTCCCACATAAGGACTGGGGTTCCTGAACTCTGTTAGACAGAATTTAAAATATATGGCTCGTAATATCTATAACAGCAACTAAAGCATTTACAACTCTAGAAAACACCGTCGAAATGTGTTATGGCTACCTGTAAAGGTATAGATTACCTAAGGATTAAGAGGGACCCATACCCGAAATTTTCCTGGGCAAATATTCGATGGAAAGCTGTCCTGCAACTTGCGAAATACAGCCAGGCGAAACGGTGGAATACCTACGTAATTATTCGAAGCTGGTCGCTGGGGTCCCATCCATATGCATCCATTGGAATAAAATTGTGTGTGAGGGCTGGGTGTCGGTCCGAGAGAGCCACCCGTACCCGGCGGAACAACAGGGCGCAAGAAAATTGGCCACAATTGCCAGTTGTACCTGCCTGCACATACTAGGCCGAGGGTAGTTCTCGGATGCAAGTGTCCTCCGGTCTTAAAGATTAAACTCCTTTTGGTGGCATTCATGGGAGAAAGTTTTCACAAATTTTCCAATTAAATTATAAAAAAAAAAAACAATGAAACAATGAAACAAAGCTACGTGTGAGCCCGGCAAAATGTAAGTAGAAAATGGGAAATTCTGTCAAGAATATTGACAGAAGAAATGTAAGTAGGTAGGGCAGAGTTTTGTGGAGTTGTTCCCAAACTGAGCAAGGTGGTTCGCGTCAAGAATACAGTTTTTTCGTTGGTGGGTATACTAGGAACGCCTGAAAGTATAATAAAGACTTTCGGATAGGAAGCTATATGTACGTTGAGGTAGGACCGGTTTTATGTAATTTGATTTGAATGTAGGTCAACCTAGTTCGTTGAACCAGAAACCTGCAAGAAATTTA
The DNA here is from genome assembly GCA_910595825.1 of Philhelius pedissequus. Lineage (NCBI taxonomy): Eukaryota > Metazoa > Arthropoda > Insecta > Diptera > Syrphidae > Philhelius > Philhelius pedissequus. The sequence continues at coordinate 194,466,562 of OU343160.1, read as the reverse complement.
CTTTCGTAAAGTGCCCGCAATGTGATCATGCGAGTCGAGTACGGTACAGGGTAGCGGTGTAGTTTTTTTTTTGATGAATATAGCATTGCGAATCGAACTTAGAGAAAGTGCTGCTGGTACAAAAAAAAAGAAAATTAAAAATAAAGTAAGAAGTTTGCGATAACGACCGTTGGACATTCGGACCCTTCCGTTTCCCATCCTCTCCCCATCCCTGTATCCTACCCATACCACGCCCCGGTCCTCATCCAGTTGCCTCATTTCAAATGGCGCCCAATGTATTTGTTATTGCCCTAGTCTTTCCCAAATGTGTTCGTTATCCTCGCTGACATTGTTGAGGCAATTCGTATGTCTTAGCCTAGATAGCTCATTAGCATGCCGGATTAATTGCGACGAAAAGCATCAATATTGCCAGCGAGAATAAGGAATACATTCTTTGTTTTGTTGAATTTATTGCTTCGTTTGGTGTCGGTGATTCTGTATGTCTTCAACCGTATGGTTCTTAAACACAACGATTGAAATGCGACACAATCTCTCGGCCCGAACGGAGTAATAATGTTTCCGGTTTCAGTTGTGGTTGCTGCCAGGGTGAGAGCGTATGGTAAGTCTTGATCAGGATGGCTTTTAAGAATGCCTGACCAATTGCGACGACGCGTTCGAGCACTGGGAGTGACATCAACTGGAAATTGTAATCGTCCTGTAATTATTTAACATGAAAGGAATCACACTGAGAAAAAAAAGTAATGAAAGAAATGGAATTTTTGATGAAAATACTGCTGTGGAATCATTTAACCCCAAACACCTCCACGTTGCCAAAACAGCCCCCGAAAGACCCCCAAATGACATACGTATAACAATTATTACAAATTAAAAAAGTATAATACCCATTGTCTAACAGATAAGAAAGATTCTTCAAATTACATAAATTACATTAAAACAACAAAAGTTGCTACATAAATCACCCAATTATTATTTATTTATTTTAGTTTGGAATTCCTCAGATCATAAGATCATTATATTTTCTAAAGGATCGAGCTTACAGTGATATCGTGGAATATCGATGTATATATATGCATCCATTCGTATCCCTGTAGTTTCGTTTCATATTTGTTTGATTTTCATTTATATATACCTATAGGGTAGTGACGACATCAAAAACCGAGACGTTTAATAGGTGCAATACTGCAGGATATTGTTTTTTTTTTTACTTTCAATTATTAATATTATTAATTTAAAAATAAAAAAAAAAAAAAAAAAATTAAATAATATATATATATCTTAATAATAAAAAAAATATATATATTGCTTTAGGTTAATTAGGTATAAGCGCTCCCCGTTAAACCGAGTAGCTATCAACTATTTTAGGACGTAGCGTCTTTCGTCAAGATTTTTTTTATTGGTTGGTTAAGGTAATACGTATTATTTTTCTTCCTATCCTACGAGATCTTTATCAGGGTAGTGGAAAATATCCGGCGCTACAAAAAAAAAAAAAAAAACAAAAAAAAAAAAAAATATATACAACCAAATTTTTGTTTTGCAGTTTTCGAATGTGGAACCGGCTGACATCGGACGAAGAAGAAAAAGCCAATATTTTGAGGAATAAATCGCAAAGCAGATCAGTTACACGCTCTTTGCTTAGAAATTTTGAAGAACAATTAAGAGCGATGCCTATAGAACATTCGCCCCCAGCTGCGCCAAAACCTCCAGAACAAAGTACAGCACTTTTGGACACGCTGCCTCCCGTGACGCCGTTATTCCCATTTCCACCTCCCGTAGAGATGGCAGGTGTATCAGTTATTCAAGTAGAGAACCAACATCATAGAGGTTTAACTCCGATCCGGCCGTCGGGAGTAAGCGTGAATGGGAGCTCAAGTGAATCTCCTGTAGCACCTACATACAGTGAGGTCAGCGGGCCAGAAGTAGGCATACGTCAAAGCTCGGGAAGTGATCTGGTGAGAGAAATGGCCACCTCAGGTGGCAACCAGGAGAAAAATACCATCGTAAGCGAGCCGAGCGGACGGGATGCTACGCCACAACCCAACACGGGCGAAAATAGGGAACAAATGATACAACAGGGGACCATATCGGCCGAGTTAAGAACGGTCATTAATTTGGCAGTAGTAAATGCATGTGATTCCTACCGAAATTCGATTCAAAAGAGCATATCAGCCTCAGTGAGATCGGAGGTTGAGAGGGGCTTCGTGGATTTCCTAAGAGGAATTAACTACACCACCCGTCCAGTTCCTCCTATAGAGGAAAGAATACATCCGTCGACGAGCAATCTTCCAGGTGCTCCTCCGCCGACCCTGCCACCACTCCAAGCAGCGCGGGAAGCTCCGATGCCACCTCCACGAGATCCACACTCTAGACCATTTATTCCAATGCAGCGTGACGATTTAAATTTCAACCGGTATCGAGATATCGGACCTGATGGAGGAGCGCCGTATTGGGGCATGAGAAATTCATACTACCGACATAACCCAACTCAGAGTCACTCATCTTCCGGGCTCACGAATAGAAGCATGCGCCCGCATGTTCGGATCGATAAGTGGGGAGTGACGTTTGACGGAAAACCTGAAAAGCTCACAGTAGAGGACTTTGTCTTTCGAGTAGAGATGTTGCAATATCAGCATGAGTGTTCCTGGTCTGAGGTCTTGAGGGATTTCCATCTACTACTCTCAGGGGCCGCCAGCGAATGGTACTGGCAATATCAGAGATCCAGTTATCGTCCAGACTGGCCGACATTGAGAGAGGCACTGTTGCGACAATTTCGAAATTCTAAATCAGATTTAGATATTATGCGCGAGATAATGGATCGGAAACTCGGCCCCTGGGAACCTAGTGAGGACTATTTTGCTGCAATTAACAAATTACGATCTCAGCTCAGGATCCAGATTCCAGAAGCTGAACTCGTAAAGGGTTTAAAAAAGAACTTGAATGCTAGGATTGGGAATCTGGTTTATCCACAAACCATTTATACGCTAGACCAGTTGAGGATAGCATGCAAAGACGCCGAGTACACCCTCTCAAACCGCGACCGTGATGGCCGAAGCAACAGCGACCGCCGCCGGCTCGTTATGCAGCGCATGAGCTGGAGATCGATCCGGTAGAACAGTTCTTTTCAGACGGTTACGTGGATGCCTTTCAAGCGGTGAGCAATCGCCCGAACAAGGCCACGGCGAATGGCGAGGCTAGGTCGACAGCCTGTTGGAATTGCCGAGTGGTTGGTCACTCCTTCATGGATTGTCCATCGGCCACGAGGAACATTTTCTGTTACAGGTGTGGGCTGGAGGGAGTGATAACTCCGAAATGTCCATATTGTAAGCCGGAAAACCGGAGTCGGAATGCGCGGGTTCTGGGGGAGCCGCGTTCTACACAGACGGCCCCAGATATTCAATAACCACTGTAGTAACCCAAACACTTACAGCCAATTATTCACCTCAATCGAACGCCTCGGAACGGTTAAATAGGACACTGTTAGCGGCAATACGGTCCTATCTGAAGGAGGATCAACGCGACTGGGACATACACTTGAGCGATATTGCTGCCGCGTTGAGAAGTTCCGTTCCGATCCGGCCGTCGGGAGTAAGCGTGAATGGGAGCTCAAGTGAATCTCCTGTAGCACCTACATACAGTGAGGTCAGCGGGCCAGAAGTAGGCTACGTCAAAGCTCGGGAAGTGATCTGGTGAGAGAAATGGCCACCTCAGGTGGCAACCAGGAAAAAATACCATCGTAAGCGAGCCGAGCGGACGGGATGCTACGCCACAACCCAACACGGGCGAAAATAGGGAACAAATGATACAACAGGGGACCATATCGGCCGAGTTAAGAACGGTCATTAATTTGGCAGTAGTAAATGCATGTGATTCCTACCGAAATTCGATACAAAAGAGCATATCAGCCTCAGTGAGATCGGAGGTTGAGAGGGGCTTCGTGGATTTCCTAAGAGGAATTAACTACACCACCCGTCCAGTTCCTCCTATAGAGGAAAGAATACATCCGTCGACGAGCAATCTTCCAGGTGCTCCTCCGCCGACCCTGCCACCACTCCAAGCAGCGCGGGAAGCTCCGATGCCACCTCCACGAGATCCACACTCTAGACCATTTATTCCAATGCAGCGTGACGATTTAAATTTCAACCGGTATCGAGATATCGGACCTGATGGAGGAGCGCCGTATTGGGGCATGAGAAATTCATACTACCGACATAACCCAACTCAGAGTCACTCATCTTCCGGGCTCACGAATAGAAGCATGCGCCCGCATGCTCGGATCGATAAGTGGGGAGTGACGTTTGACGGAAAACCTGAAAAGCTCACAGTAGAGGACTTTATCTTTCGAGTAGAGATGTTGCAATATCAGCATGAGTGTTCCTGGTCTGAGGTCTTGAGGGATTTCCATCTACTACTCTCAGGGGCCGCCAGCGAATGGTACTGGCAATATCAGAGATCCAGTTATCGTCCAGACTGGCCGACATTGAGAGAGGCACTGTTGCGACAATTTCGAAATTCTAAATCAGATTTAGATATTATGCGCGAGATAATGGATCGGAAACTCGGCCCCTGGGAACCTAGTGAGGACTATTTTGCTGCAATTAACAAATTACGATCTCAGCTCAGGATCCAGATTCCAGAAGCTGAACTCGTAAAGGGTTTAAAAAAGAACTTGAATGCTAGGATTGGGAATCTGGTTTATCCACAAACCATTTATACGCTAGACCAGTTGAGGATAGCATGCAAAGACGCCGAGTACACCCTCTCAAACCGCGACCGTGATGGCCGAAGCAACAGCGACCGCCGCCGGCTCGTTATGCAGCGCATGAGCTGGAGATCGATCCGGTAGAACAGTTCTTTTCAGACGGTTACGTGGATGCCTTTCAAGCGGTGAGCAATCGCCCGAACAAGGCCACGGCGAATGGCGAGGCTAGGTCGACAGCCTGTTGGAATTGCCGAGTGGTTGGTCACTCCTTCATGGATTGTCCATCGGCCACGAGGAACATTTTCTGTTACAGGTGTGGGCTGGAGGGAGTGATAACTCCGAAATGTCCATATTGTAAGCCGGAAAACCGGAGTCGGAATGCGAGGGTTCTGGGGGAGCCGCGTTCTACACAGACGGCCCCAGATATTCAATAACCACTGTAGTAACCCAAACACTTACAGCCAATTATTCACCTCAATCGAACGCCTCGGAACGGTTAAATAGGACACTGTTAGCGGCAATACGGTCCTATCTGAAGGAGGATCAACGCGACTGGGACATACACTTGAGCGATATCGCTGCCGCGTTGAGAAGTTCCGTTCCGATCCGGCCGTCGGGAGTAAGCGTGAATGGGAGCTCAAGTGAATCTCCTGTAGCACCTACATACAGTGAGGTCAGCGGGCCAGAAGTAGGCTACGTCAAAGCTCGGGAAGTGATCTGGTGAGAGAAATGGCCACCTCAGGTGGCAACCAGGAAAAAATACCATCGTAAGCGAGCCGAGCGGACGGGATGCTACGCCACAACCCAACACGGGCGAAAATAGGGAACAAATGATACAACAAGGGACCATATCGGCCGAGTTAAGAACGGTCATTAATTTGGCAGTAGTAAATGCATGTGATTCCTACCGAAATTCGATACAAAAGAGCATATCAGCCTCAGTGAGATCGGAGGTTGAGAGGGGCTTCGTGGATTTCCTAAGAGGAATTAACTACACCACCCGTCCAGTTCCTCCTATAGAGGAAAGAATACATCCGTCGACGAGCAATCTTCCAGGTGCTCCTCCGCCGACCCTGCCACCACTCCAAGCAGCGCGGGAAGCTCCGATGCCACCTCCACGAGATCCACACTCTAGACCATTTATTCCAATGCAGCGTGACGATTTAAATTTCAACCGGTATCGAGATATCGGACCTGATGGAGGAGCGCCGTATTGGGGCATGAGAAATTCATACTACCGACATAACCCAACTCAGAGTCACTCATCTTCCGGGCTCACGAATAGAAGCATGCGCCCGCATGTTCGGATCGATAAGTGGGGAGTGACGTTTGACGGAAAACCTGAAAAGCTCACAGTAGAGGACTTTATCTTTCGAGTAGAGATGTTGCAATATCAGCATGAGTGTTCCTGGTCTGAGGTCTTGAGGGATTTCCATCTACTACTCTCAGGGGCCGCCAGCGAATGGTACTGGCAATATCAGAGATCCAGTTATCGTCCAGACTGGCCGACATTGAGAGAGGCACTGTTGCGACAATTTCGAAATTCTAAATCAGATTTAGATATTATGCGCGAGATAATGGATCGGAAACTCGGCCCCTGGGAACCTAGTGAGGACTATTTTGCTGCAATTAACAAATTACGATCTCAGCTCAGGATCCAGATTCCAGAAGCTGAACTCGTAAAGGGTTTAAAAAAGAACTTGAATGCTAGGATTGGGAATCTGGTTTATCCACAAACCATTTATACGCTAGACCAGTTGAGGATAGCATGCAAAGACGCCGAGTACACCCTCTCAAACCGCGACCGTGATGGCCGAAGCAACAGCGACCGCCGCCGGCTCGTTATGCAGCGCATGAGCTGGAGATCGATCCGGTAGAACAGTTCTTTTCAGACGGTTACGTGGATGCCTTTCAAGCGGTGAGCAATCGCCCGAACAAGGCCACGGCGAATGGCGAGGCTAGGTCGACAGCCTGTTGGAATTGCCGAGTGGTTGGTCACTCCTTCATGGATTGTCCATCGGCCACGAGGAACATTTTCTGTTACAGGTGTGGGCTGGAGGGAGTGATAACTCCGAAATGTCCATATTGTAAGCCGGAAAACCGGAGTCGGAATGCGAGGGTTCTGGGGGAGCCGCGTTCTACACAGACGGCCCCAGATATTCAATAACCACTGTAGTAACCCAAACACTTACAGCCAATTATTCACCTCAATCGAACGCCTCGGAACGGTTAAATAGGACACTGTTAGCGGCAATACGGTCCTATCTGAAGGAGGATCAACGCGACTGGGACATACACTTGAGCGATATTGCTGCCGCGTTGAGAAGTTCCGTTCCGATCCGGCCGTCGGGAGTAAGCGTGAATGGGAGCTCAAGTGAATCTCCTGTAGCACCTACATACAGTGAGGTCAGCGGGCCAGAAGTAGGCTACGTCAAAGCTCGGGAAGTGATCTGGTGAGAGAAATGGCCACCTCAGGTGGCAACCAGGAAAAAATACCATCGTAAGCGAGCCGAGCGGACGGGATGCTACGCCACAACCCAACACGGGCGAAAATAGGGAACAAATGATACAACAGGGGACCATATCGGCCGAGTTAAGAACGGTCATTAATTTGGCAGTAGTAAATGCATGTGATTCCTACCGAAATTCGATACAAAAGAGCATATCAGCCTCAGTGAGATCGGAGGTTGAGAGGGGCTTCGTGGATTTCCTAAGAGGAATTAACTACACCACCCGTCCAGTTCCTCCTATAGAGGAAAGAATACATCCGTCGACGAGCAATCTTCCAGGTGCTCCTCCGCCGACCCTGCCACCACTCCAAGCAGCGCGGGAAGCTCCGATGCCACCTCCACGAGATCCACACTCTAGACCATTTATTCCAATGCAGCGTGACGATTTAAATTTCAACCGGTATCGAGATATCGGACCTGATGGAGGAGCGCCGTATTGGGGCATGAGAAATTCATACTACCGACATAACCCAACCCAGAGTCACTCATCTTCCGGGCTCACGAATAGAAGCATGCGCCCGCATGTTCGGATCGATAAGTGGGGAGTGACGTTTGACGGAAAACCTGAAAAGCTCACAGTAGAGGACTTTATCTTTCGAGTAGAGATGTTGCAATATCAGCATGAGTGTTCCTGGTCTGAGGTCTTGAGGGATTTCCATCTACTACTCTCAGGGGCCGCCAGCGAATGGTACTGGCAATATCAGAGATCCAGTTATCGTCCAGACTGGCCGACATTGAGAGAGGCACTGTTGCGACAATTTCGAAATTCTAAATCAGATTTAGATATTATGCGCGAGATAATGGATCGGAAACTCGGCCCCTGGGAACCTAGTGAGGACTATTTTGCTGCAATTAACAAATTACGATCTCAGCTCAGGATCCAGATTCCAGAAGCTGAACTCGTAAAGGGTTTAAAAAAGAACTTGAATGCTAGGATTGGGAATCTGGTTTATCCACAAACCATTTATACGCTAGACCAGTTGAGGATAGCATGCAAAGACGCCGAGTACACCCTCTCAAACCGCGACCGTGATGGCCCGAAGCAACAGCGACCGCCGCCGGCTCGTTATGCAGCGCATGAGCTGGAGGTCGATCCGGTAGAACAGCCCGAACAAGGCCACGGCGAATGGCGAGGCTAGGTCGACAGCCTGTTGGAATTGCCGAGTGGTTGGTCACTCCTTCATGGATTGTCCATCGGCCACGAGGAACATTTTCTGTTACAGGTGTGGGCTGGAGGGAGTGATAACTCCGAAATGTCCATATTGTAAGCCGGAAAACCGGAGTCGGAATGCGAGGGTTCTGGGGGAGTCGCGTTCTATACAGACGGCCCCAGATATTCAATAACCACTGTAGGAACCTAAATACTTACCAACCCTAATGCAAACCGAATGTCAATTTTAGTAAGGGATACCAATCAGCAGAAGGATACCATAAAACCGGAAATACCGCAACAAGTTAAGCCATTGCATGTGAGAATTAAGGAGTATAATGAAGCCAGGGATAGAATTTTTAATGGAAGCGTAAGCGCCATATCTAATTAAATATTGAAAGCGCGAAATAGGTTTCAGTCTAGAAAGCATATAAGAAAAAGTATAGCTTCGACGGTTGTTGATACGAACACGGATCCAAGGCCTTATGCGAAGGACAATGTTGTTGGTACCGATTTCTTAGGTCTTTTAGACAGCGGAGCAAGTGTGAGTATACTTGGTAAGAATTGTTTGAAATTTGTCGAAGGCGCGAAAATCACGATACAGCCGTATAGGGCCGGCGTCAAAACCGCCGACGGAAAGAATCAGGAGATCGTGGGTAAAATTCAAGTTCAGGTGGCGTACAAACATATAACACGTCCGATAACCTTGTACTCGGTTCCCAGCTTGGACCAGGAATTGTACTTGGGAGTGGATTTCTGGCGAGAATTTCAGATCCCGCCACAAATAATCAGTACCGTGTCCGTTTCGGAGGAAAAAACAGACATGGTAAGTTCTCATGACTTATCGTTCGATCAGCGGTCTGCTTTGGAGGCGGTCAAGCGGAAATTTTTAGATTTCGATCGGAACGGGATTGGTAAAACAACAATAATGGAGCACATCATCGATACCGGAGATGCGGTTCCGGTAAAACAGAGACACTACCCTGTATCTCCAGCGGTACAAGCCATTCTGTACCAGGAAATAGACCGAATGCTTAAGCTCGGCGTTATTGAGGAGAGCGAGAGCCCCTGGTGTTCACCGGTTGTCCTTATAAAGAAGCCAGGCCCAGACAATACGGTCAAGTATCGTTTTTGCCTGGATTCTCGAAGGGTCAACGCGGTTACCAAAAAGGATGCTAACCCTCTCCCCCATATTGAAGGGCTTATCAGTCGACTACCCGATACCTATTTTATCAGCAGCGTAGACTTGAAGGAAGCATTCTGGCAAATACCGTTGGAGAACGGGAGTAAGGAAAAAACTGCGTTTGCGGTACCGGGGAGACCCTTGTACCAGTTCAGGGTCATGCCCTTTGGTCTGTGTAATGCTGCCCAAAGGTTATGCCGTTTAATGGACAAGGTGATCCCTGCACGACTTCGGGACCGGGTTTTCGTGTACTTGGATGATCTACTCGTCATTGCGCCCGACTTTGAGACCCATATCGCCCTATTGGACGAAGTAGCCGAATGCCTAAAGAGAGCGAATCTCACCATCAACGTAACGAAATCCAAATTTTGCTTTAAGGAGCTTAAATATTTGGGTTTCATCGTTGGCGGTGGGAAATTAAAACCCGATCCGACAAAGGTAGAGGCTGTGGTGGATTTTCCCTTGCCTAAAAACGCCAGGCAGGTTAGGAGGTTGCTGGGACTAGCGGGGTGGTATAGGAGGTTCATAAAAGATTTTTCTAGCTTGACCGCCCCACTAACAGACACGCTGAAAAAGAAAAATGCTAAGTTCACTATGTCCGAAGAAGCGAAGTTGGCTTTCGAGAGTTTAAAGAAAGCTCTAACAACCGCGCCAGTACTATCGCACCCGGTTTTTTCAAAAAGGTTCTATATACAGTGCGACGCGTCGGATTCCGGAATCGGGGCGGTACTGTTCCAGAGACATGGTGATAACATCGAACTGCCGATTGCTTACTACTCGCAGAAATTAAATGCTTGCCAAAGGAACTATAGCGTGACCGAGAGGGAGTGTATGGCAGCAGTAATGGCAGTGAAAAAGTTCCGACCGTATGTCGAGGGCATGGATTTCACAATTATAACCGACCACTCAAGTCTGAAGTGGCTAATGACCATGAAGGACTTGAGCGGGCGGCTTGACAGGTGGAGTCTGGAATTACAGTCATATGCCTTCGACATAGAGCATAGGAAAGGATCGCTTAATGTGGTGCCCGACACTCTCTATCGGGTCCACGTAGAGGGTTTAGCCATAGAAGAGGTTGCACCGTTGGTAGATTTGGACAGCGATGAATTTAAGTCCGACGAGTATAAATCCCTCCTAAGTAAAATTCAAGGTCACAAGGAGGAATTGCCGGATCTAAAGGTCGAAGATGAATACGTATACAAACTTACATTGCCATGTGGCGCGGACGAGTCTCTCGTGGAACATAATTGGTGTCTGTGGATACCGTCCACTTTGACGGAAAACCTGATTGCCAAAGCTCATGATCCTCCCCAAGCATCTCATGGCGGTATAGCCAAAACGTTACACCGAATACGGCAGTGTTTTTATTGGCCAAATATGACTATTCAAGTGCGTCAATTCATAGCTAATTGTGATGTGTGCAAACAATCTAAGTCTTTTAACCAAGTATCACGCCCACCCATTGAAAACAGTTATAATTCCGACCGACCTTTTCAGAAGTTATACATTGATTTTATAGGTCCGTACCCGAGGTCAAAAAAAGGTAACGCGTATGTCTTCGTCGTCCTTGACCACCTATCGAAGTTTGTGTTCTTGAAACCGTTGCGAGCGGCTAATTCCGGCATTGTTATCACCTTTTTAAAAGATGAAGTTTTTAATGTGTTTGGCGTACCACAAGTTGTCCATTCAGACAACGGCAAGCAGTTTCTTGCTAAGGAGTTTCAGCTTTTTTTGAAACATTTTGGGGTGAGACACTTTAGAACGGCCAATTATTCACCTCAATCGAACGCCTCGGAACGGTTAAATAGGACACTGTTAGCGGCAATACGGTCCTATCTGAAGGAGGATCAACGCGACTGGGACATACACTTGAGCGATATCGCTGCCGCGTTGAGAAGTTCCGTTCACAATGCTATCGGTGTTTCCCCATATTTTGCGCTTTTTGGAGTGAATATGATGATGCACGGTAGTGGCTACGAATTGGCACAAAGGCTGAACGCTGTAGAGGATGGAGAGCTGGTGGTTTTACCGAGGCAAAACCGTTTGCAAATCATACGATCAAAAATCAAAGCTTCAATTCAGAAAGCAAACGAACGAAGAGCAAAGGCCTACAATACCCGATCCCGAAACGTACGCTACTTGCCTGGTCAAGAGGTGTTCAAACGTAATTTTGTCCTTAGTGATTCGTCCAAATGTATTTCGGCTAAACTTTGTCCAAAATTCACTAAATGTCGTATCGTAAAACCCGTTGGGAAAAATATGTATGAACTAGAAAACCTAGGGGGAAAAGCTATCGGAGTCTTCCACGCGAAAGACCTTAATCAATAGGATTTTGTAGTAAAATAGCTTAGCCAACACATTCGACTTACACTCCAATCAAAAAGCGATTTTAGAATAGAGAAACAACAATAAAATCAAAGGGATAAATGTTCAGAAAAAAAATTAAAGCAAAATATATACGTATATAAATATGTGTATAAACCAATTAGTGCAGCTAAACCACATGTGTGTACTTTTCTCTGTGAATATTCCAATTATCGAATGGCCTTTCAATAAATGTTCCGTACCTAATTTCCAAATAGAGAACACCTATTTTAATCCGTACCTGATTTTCGTAGTTACCCAAATGCTTCTACCTGAAAATATTTATTAAAGCTACCCAGCGCTTTGATAATCCTATCGTACCTGACATTCAAATGTGAACAGCGAACACCAGTGATGTTTTTTTTTCGTCTGGAAATGAACCACGACCAATAATCACATTGTACCTGGAACCTCAGGTTGATACTTATACCATCTGTGATATTTTAACCTCCTCATTGTGCCTCATTATATGTATGTAATATTATTAAGGAATTCTGCCTTTATATAAGTTCGCCTGAACATTGATGATCGCTGATACGCCGCGTTGACCTAGACAATCAAAAAAAAAAAAAAAAAAAATCTGCGATACTAGTAATTAAGTAGTTTTCGATAGCATAAATCGATGTCCTGATTAAGGTGTCGAATGACTATCTATATAAAAGCCATTGAGTGATGAATGGCATCAATACCCTTCTAGGATTCGTGAAACGTATTCCTACTTATTCACATAGAGGGATCAAGAAAATACGACAAACGACAGCATAAGAATGGATGGTATATGAGGAAATCGGCATGTCTATGTGGTCAGCCTATATAATTACAATTATAAAAACGTATTTTGATTTCGTTGGCATATTTTATTTAACTTATCAGAATTCGATTATAAAATGCTCTCTTCGCAGACTATAGTCTAGTAGTAGGTCTCAAATACATTTAGAAAAAAAAATCCAATAAAGAGCATAAATTAAGGCTAAGGTAAAGGAGGTGGAGAAAGACTTACACGGTTCAAACTCTGGTTCCGTCGGTTGGGGTTATTATTCATGTATGAGGTAGACACGAATCCGTTCTTGAGGAGGTGATTAGTGGATGGGAGATTTTAAGGTCGGCTCACATATATTTGGCCTTACAGTAAAGTAGTTCCTTGCCCGGCTTGTAGGCGTGAGTTCTCCCCAAGTTCGCTGTCATCTTAATACTTAAGGTAGCCGTGTCACCGCCTCTGTAGTTCAGTAGTAATCTCCAGATTCGGAGTTTTGTTATGGCTACCTGTAAAGGTATAGATTACCTAAGGATTAAGAGGGACCCATACCCGAAATTTTCCTGGGCAAATATTCGATGAACAGCTGTCCTGCAACTTGCGAAATACAGCCAGGCGAAACGGTGGAATACCTACGTAATTATTCAAAGCTGGTCGCTGGGGTCCCATCCATATGCATCCATTGGAATAAATTTGTGTGTGAGGGCTGGGTGTCGGTCCGAGAGAGCCACCCGTACCCGGCGGAATAACAGGGCGCAAGAAAATTGGCCACAATTGCCAGTTGTACCTGCCTGCACATACTAGGTCGAGGGTAGTTCTCGGATGCAAGTGTCCTCCGGTCTTAAAGATTAAACTCCTTTTGGTGGCATTCATGGGAGAAAGTTTTCACAAATTTTCCAATTAAATTATAAAAAAAAAAACAATGAAACAATGAAACATAGCTACGTGTGAGCCCGGCAAAATGTAAGTAGAAAATGGGAAATTCTGTCAAGAATTTTGACAGAAGAAATGTAAGTAGGTAGGGCAGAGTTTTGTGGAGTTGTTCCCAAACTGAGCAAGGTGGTTCGCGTCAAGAATACAGTTTTTTCGTTGGTGGGTATACTAGGAACGCCTGAAAGTATAATAAAGACTTTCGGATAGGAAGCTATACGTTGAGGTAGGACCGGTTTTATGTAATTTGATTTGAATGTAGGTCAACCTAGTTCGTTGAACCAGAAACCTGCAAGAAATTTACTTTCGTAAAGGGCCGGCAATGTGATCATGCGAGTCGAGTACGGTACAGGGTAGCGGTGTAGTTTTTTTTTTGATGAATATTGCATTGCGAATCGAAGCGTCATAGTGTTAAGGAGGAACACTTAGAGAAAGTGCTGCCGGTACAAAAAAAAGAAAATTAAAAATAAAGTAAGAAGTTTGCGATAACGACCGTTGGACATTCGGACCCTTCCGTTTCCCATCCTATCCACATCCCTGTATCCTACCCATACCACGCCCCGGTCCTCATCCAGTTGCCTCATTACAAATGTTACCGGTTTTTCATTGTTTTATCTCAATTCTTCTATATAAAATATTTATGAAAATAGCCATTTGCATTCCTCCCCTTAAGTTATTCAACCGTAATATTCGAGCTTCTAGGAATTTTCAGCAGTTTACCCTTGAGCCCAACTTCGGACGTAATGTAACCAACAGAGATTCTCTCTTTATCCGTACAACACGTATGTGCAATACGGCTCTATTTTTCTCTACCATTTTGATATTCATAACTTTTAAACGAATGTACTTAGGTATATCGGCATCTCCTCGCATTGTGCTTATAAGTGTAGTTAAAATCCTCTTGGTACGCGTATATAGTTAAAAAAAGAAACACTGAAATCGCACAATTATTTAAACCAACTTGGATCTAAAAAATTGTAAATAAAAGACAAAAATTAATGAAGTTGTTGGTAATAATTATTTTATTGACTAAATGAGATGCAGACCTTTGCCCATATAATAAAATATATTACTCAATGAGACCTTTTATATGAAATGGGTCATAAAGTGATGCAACTCGCCCAATAAAGCCCATTCTCCTTTCTAATAATACCTCGTTGTCAATAAGCTTAGAAAGTTCTTCTTTAAGAGGTATTCTCATAAGCATGATCGATTTTGAAATCTTTAAAATCTTAAGACCTGTCGCAATAGTTTTTTTTTTTTTTTTAGATTTTTGTCGGTGGCATTTTTTCGGTTTGATATATTATCTTCAAGGTATTCGAGATTGCTTGATACCTAGCTATACATCTATTTCATCTGAAGGCCACCACGATACCTGCGTTCCTAGATATTGGACAACTATAAAATATATGTTCGCTCTCGAAATAAGCTTCTCTTCATTAGAGGATTCAAGACACCTTACTTCGCCATCTCTAATCAAGATTATCAAATAATTTAGTTCACCGAATTGAATTGAATTGAATTTTATTGATTCTCTATGGTTACAATTTCTGTCTTAGTCTAATACAATTCTTATTTCAGGTTTAAAATTAGTACATATGCGGCTATAATGTATTGCCTTTTTCTATTGCTTTGTATTAAGTTATACAATGTTCGATAAAATGTTTTCCCTCTTGTTCAATCAAGGGTTATTATATACTTTTGCGCGTAGCGTTTTGCCACTATATAAATACAATAAAAATAAAAGGTACATATATACATTTATAATACGATAAGTTGCATTATGTTTTTTTTTCTTTGTTGTCAATAGAGCGAAAGCTCAGTTTTTTCTTTTGAATATTTACATGTATGTATACATATATAACACTTAATTTTTATGAGAAGCGAAATCTCAAAAATTATAAAAATGAATAATTACACTTTTATTTTTAAATGAATATGTTCTTTTCTTTTTGTTAGATTCAATTTCTTTTGATGTATATTTGTCGCGAATAGGTTAATAGAATATACATATAGAAAACACTTGTACATATATGCATGGACATTTATGTTAGACATAATTCACTGTTGCTTGGTGGAATAGTTGTAATTTTGATAGTTCGATTCGAGAACTGTATTTTGGTCCCTTGGTTATAGCGGGTTTTATGGAGTGTCTTTTGCGGGTTGTTTTCGGTAGCTCCAATTTTGCAGGAAGGGCTGCTATGTAATATATTATCCTGAGGATACTTCAGATTTAATACAGCATCTTCCATTGCGGAAGATGTGCGCGGTTGTGGTCAATGTGCGATACCTGCAACTGGGAATTTATGGAGATTGGTTGGCTTCTTCTGTTGCTATTCCGATCGTTAGTTTCGACACATCACCCTTACGTTTGGTTGATTTGCACAACATTTATGAAGGCACGGTTTACTTTTATGTGTAATTTTTATTTGTTTAAAACACAATTATTTTTTTTTCTTTTTTCTTACTGTTTCTTAGTTTTTAATGTGTGAAAGCCAGTAGCCAACCTTAGTTCACCGAATTTCATATTTTCTTTTTTCAGACTTCACACAAAATTGACAATTGGAAGGGGAGATTGGGACAGAATTTTGTTTTTGTGTGTTGGTACTGCCTTCATGAATGACAATTTCGAATACGTTGCGTTACGAAGCGTGTAAATTGTATTTGTTTATAGAACTGTCATTTTGTTTAGTTATTCTTAATTATTTATTGAACAATAGCTTCACCAAATTTGAGTATAGGCTCACTAAATTCGGGAAACCATTCCCCATCGATTGATACGAATAAAGCCCACTTTTGTTTCCATGGGCTGCTAACTATACATGAACTTTAAATTGTTAATAACTTTTAAACTATGATTCACCAAATTCTAAGATATGGCTCACTAAATTCACCAAATTCTCACTAAATTATTTGCATCAAAAAATTTAAAATTCCAGACTTTTGGCTGCTAACTATACGGTGTTATTTGGCTCGGTGTTTTTTTTTACTAAACTTGTGAATTGAGGCGAAATTTTATTGTAAAATTTTTACCTGTTTTTTTTTCAAGTTAATGAAGTTCGAATTTTCTTTTGTCATCCATCCTACCTAAATTTTTTTGCGATCCAGTTACATACATATTATATAATAAAATTCGGAAGTAGGAAGTTTGAAAGTAAAAGGTTTTATTGAAAAGAAGATAAAAGATGTATAAATTTCTGGGTATATTTTTTCGGCGGCCCCAGATAAGCGTTCCAAACTTGGGCCGCCGCAACATTTTTTTTATTGAATCAAACTTTTTTCAACAATTTTTGTCCAATATCTTTGTTCACCATTTTCAAATTTGGGTGTGGTTGCCGCAGGTTGAAAAAAAATCCTGCATCTCATCGCTTCGGCTAAGTGTTCCTGAGCAATTATATTACCTTTGTTATTACGACACAAGCCGCTTCTCGGATTTGGGACAAATTTTGATCCTGTTCTTGCGAGGCGTGGAAAAATCATCCGCCTCCCACTTTCCCCCAGTCCTGAAAGCAATAAACCAAAGAAAAAAGTCCGTGAGCCCTTTGCTCTTTAAATCAAAAATATTAAAATATAACCAAAAAAAAAAAAAAAAAAAAAAGAGAGAAAGAGAAAAAAAGAGAATATACATATTAAAAGAAAAAAAAACATTTAAATATATACATATATATGAACCAAAATAGTGTTGGTGATCGTCTATTATTTTTGTTGTACTTCTATATTACACCATTTTCATATGATATTAAAACATTTACTTTTATATATATAATTAGTTTGAAATTTAACTAATTTCATTTGGTTTAATAGAATTTCCTTTTTATTTAATTCATAATTCACGGCCCGACTATCCTGTAAGTGAAAAAAAGCCGGTTTCCTCAGGTTTGTGCGATTTGATTTTCTTTGTGTCCTTAGGTAGACGACCTCCAATAAGCTCTCTAGGGGTATGGCAAACGAGGTTTTTGCCTTTTTTTTGTGTTATATTTTTAAATACCGCAATAGGTATAGTTTTTGTTCTGTCCTGAATTTTTGTTTATTATAAAAGAAACCGTTTTTTTTCAATTCGCATTTGTTGTTGGTTAGTTTAATTTTTATATGGATATTTATTTATTGAAAATCTTTGTTAAATTTGTTAATTTTTTTTGTTGGTTACATTCAATTAAATTGTTTTTGAATATTAAACTTTTTCTTGCATATGAAAATAAAACTTTAAGAGATTTTGTGAAGTTTGGAAAGAAAATAAGTTTTAGTGGTTTTTCTGTTTCGCATAAGTGAAACTATGTTCTATTAAATGCATTTTTCAGGGGGTGCTTACGGTGGCTGAAAGTTTCGGTGAAGAGGGTATGGTCTGAAACTGATCATCCACCATCTTGGGGGAATCTAAAAATGGCCGCAGATTCCTAAGGTAGGGTGGGTAATGGCCTCACTGCAACAACATCCGCAGTGCCTTGATGTGACAATAGTCCGTCCATCTTTATCTTCCAATTTCCTTTTCCTTTCCTTAGGTCTGATCTGTTTTTTTGTTTGCAGATGAGGTTAGGTTTCCGGGGGCAAGATCCCTCCCGGCCGACGATCTGATGCCATGCATAGCAAGCAGGGCACGAACCCCGGAACTTAGCATTCTATCCCTTTTCCGAACTATTCCTTTCCAATATCCTAGCCCGTCCTTTTTCCCACTTATCTCCACTACCGCGACCTAGCCACCTCCTCTTGCCCGCAACAAAATTGGCGCCCAACGTCGCTAAAGGGTTTGTCCAACCTAGTTGGAACGTTTATTTGACGAGATAGATTTTGTGTTCTTTGTTTCAGTTGGTTTGTTTGCAACCAAACTTGCTGTGAATTTTTAGACCTCGTAAGTCTGCAACAGGAAGGCCTCAGGCGTACCTACTTGTATTGCGACGAGTGTTTGGAAATTCACAGCGACTGCGGTTAGTAAGTGTTGTGCGATTTATTTGGCATTACTGGCGATGTTCTTTTGCAAAAGCTTGAGTAAGATCAGAAAGCGTATTTTAGTATCGTTTTTCCCTATTCCTATCCTTACTTTTTTTTACTATTCTATATCTAATTTTCAATCCTATAGTCTCGTCATTTTCTATTTGGTAGCGGTAACTGTGTGTGACGTTTAGTCCGACATCACCGTTCAAAAATTTTTGTCGAGTTTTATCTCACCGTTTCATGTCTTCAAGCGAGGTCCTTGAGACAGACTAGAATTGCGGGAACGGTGAGAGAAAACTTTGTAATGTGATTTGTTAGTGTTTCTAGTAGTTTTCCCATATTATTATTGTCACATCAGGGATTTTAGTTCGTCCGTCTGATGTCTTTTTTTAGCGATGTCGTAAGTAGGATCATACCATGTCGCTAAGAGAAACCACCAAAGAGAAGCTACCTAAAGCCAAAATAAAAAGATATTTGATTCAAGATTAATTCCTGCCAGAAGTGAAAAATTAATTTGGGTTAAATTTTGAAAATCGTTTGAAGTCGTAAAAGCTTTAGGATGAAGTTAAAAGAAAGTTAACACAGTACCTACTAAATTAGCAGAGATAAAAGATCAAATCGTTAATAGTTTGCAGATAAATTACCTACGTAAAATCGACATATAAACATACATATAAATACTTAGTATATAGTTATAAAGACAGAAAAAACTAGAAAACCAAATTTTCGGTTTTTGTATTGACAGTTTTTCAGTATTGTTTTTTTTTTCTTATTTGTCAATTTTGTTAAGGAGTTTTCTTGGTAATTTACGTTTAAAAAAAAAATTAAAGCTAGTGTAAGATTCAAAATTACTAATTACTATTTTTGACAGTCGTTTTCTTTTTGTTTCTTTTTTGGATTTAGTTTTTTTAGGAATTACTAAAGAATTTTTTAAGTTTACAGAGTAAAAAAATAGGAAACGTAAGTTTTTGAAAAAGTTTAGTTTTTGTTTTGTTGTGTGAAAAACATTGTTTTTGAATAATTTTTTTTGTCTATACATTTCTTTCGTTCGGTATTTATCTTGTGTTAAAATTGTTATTTCTTTATTTATTAATAGTTAGTTTTACTATTAAGTTCTTTAAACTTAATTTCAGTTTGTTTCGTATCAGAGGAAATACTGAAATCAAAGTATATTTCAAAAACAGTTCTAGTTTTTTTTTTTTTTGGTAAATTTAAGTTTTTTTTTTCTGAGAAAAAAAAATAAGTTAATTTTTTCAAATATATACATAGATTGGGATTAAGGTTTTTGAGTATTGTTTTTTTTCGAATTCGGTTTTTGTTATTTTTGAAAATTCAAAAACATTTGATTTTTGTTTTTTTTTTGTTTTTTTTTTAAATAATTTTCGTTGTTTTTAATTTCGTTTTTTTTTGTTATTTTTGAAATCTAAATAATCCTTTTTTTGAATTTTTGTTCATAGTTTATCAAAATTGATTATTTACCTTTTTTTGATATACTTATTCATTTTGTTTGTTTATCTTAATTTTCTTTTGTTACTTTGACAAAACAATTTATTTTCGTTATTTTTTTTTATTTTTTTTCTCATTTAATTATTCTTTTGGTTACAATATTTTTTTTGGCTTAAGTTAAACAGTTTTTTTCATTTATTTATTTTGCTCAGATTTTTTTGTTAAGTTTTATTTCATTTACATATTTCTCTTGAGCTTTGAACTTTTACTAAAGTTCTGTAAGTTTTTTTTGTTACATTATTTTTTTCGGTTTTGAAAAACTCACCATTTTTTTGTTTTGTTGTGAATTGTTTTGGTCGTTAAATTCTCTTGCTGAATTAATTGACTAATTTAAATTGAAAATGGCTCACGGAAATAGGGAGGAACAGGATCGCATCAGTAAAATGATAAGAGATGCTGAAATTGATGAAGCAAGAGTTACTAGGTCAACTACACAAAATTTAGACTCCGGTACCAGGCACCGAGTATTACACTCACCTCTAATTAGTTATAGGCGGATCCGTCCCAGATCTCAAAGCAAAGTTAGCTCTGGCGTTCCTTCACCTATTGGCCAAAATACGAGTGCTCACACGTCTTCAATATCTACTCCGTCTCACAGCGAAATTAGCAACACGGGAGTCGCATCAGTGCCACAACCAGAAAGTTTTGGCTCTCTCGACAACACAATCCGGCCAAATGTTGGTAGGGAGGTTGAAGATAGGGCCCCAGGTATTCCGTGAAACCATGGTTCGAGGAGAATCCTCGAAAGTATAGCGAGGACTTTACCTTTACCTAAAACGAAACAAAAAAAGATTATATCAGAAGATTTAGAAAATTGTATAAGCAAGGGATATCTACCTGCAGAAAAGGGTTAGAGCAGGATATAACCGCACATTTAAGTGTCGAAATCGAAAGACAACTCAGTAGATTTCTCGAAAAATTAAATTTGGCTCTGCCAACTCCAGCTTCAGCCGACAATAACCAGCCGAGACAACCATCAGTTCTGCCACCGGCGACGAATCCTTTGCCTGTAGGTCCACGACCGATAACAGGTAATAACCCCACTTTTGCAGGGCCTCCACCAGTAGTACAAAATCATTCAGCTAATCAAGGTAGGAGTGCATTCGTACCGCTAACACGTCTGCGTTGAACCAATCCAGTATCCGTAGCTTCAGATAGGTCTTTCCAACCTCCGGCCAATCCGCAAGTTTTTGGGGGCTACCAAACTCCGTACACCCCTTTCCCATTTCCACCTCCAGTAATACATCCATATATGAATTCGGGATACAAATCACCTGCTAAGGTGGATAGATGGGGTTTGAAGTTTGACGGCCTTTCCGACGAATTAACAGTCGAAGAAAAGTTACAAAGTTGTTACGCTTGTTCGTGGAATGAGATTCCAATTACTCTCCGGTTCAGCCTACGATTGGTTTTTGTAGTTTCAGGTCGATAGAGAGTTCGACTGGCCCAATTTAAAAGAGGCGTTATTGAGCCGATACTAAAACCCCATGACTGATCTTGAGATAGTTCGAAACATTCTGGATCGGAAACAGTATTCCTACGAAAGTAGCGAAGAATTCTTTGCGGCCATAAACAAAATGAGGTTTCAATTGAAAATGCCAATTCCCGAGGCTGACATGGTCAAAATTATCAAGCGAAACTTGAATGAGAAAATCCGAAATTTAGTGTTTCCACAAGCCATTTTCTCTCTTGATCAGCTTCGTTTTGTGTGTAGGGAAGCGGAAGCAGCTTTTTCGAAGAGAGATAGGGATATACCCGTGCCTAAATCAGCTGGTAGGCCTCCGAATAAGTATAGTGTAAATGAGCTGGATATGAAGAAGAATACCAGCCTCCTTATGAATAACTGGCCGCTTACCAATTCGGTGGAGCTCGTGTTAAAAACCCGCCAAGAAGATATGCCGACAATACAACTCTTGTGTGTTGGAATTGTAAAGTTCAGGTCATACATATTTCGACTGTGAGGCTGATGAGCGAAATTTGTTTTGTTTTAAGTGTGGCAAGGAGGGTGTAAAGGCACCAAGTTGTCCGCGATGCCACCCGGAATACCGAGCAAGGGACGCGAAGGTTCCGAGGGAATCGCGTGCCTCCCCGAAACAGGACCCCCAATAAATAGTAGAGATGAGTTGAAAAATGAAAAATCTGAAAAATAAATAAAAAATTAGAAACTCTTCCAAAAGAGGGAGAGAAAAATATTAAAATTTTAAAGCGTCAAGAGAAGTTAGAATTGAAAGATAGTCCCGACTAGCTTTCAAACCGCAAGCATCGTTTTAGTCTCTTGTGTGATTTTTTCCTTGTGCTGCTTTGCGCAAACCGGTATCTCCCGTTATACCATATTTTTCTTATCAAATCAATTTTTATTTGCAACTTTTTTGCTAAATAAGAATACCCTTGTGTGCAAACTCACGTGTTCAAAATGGCCCTCGGGCTGGATGGGTCCCGTTTCAGGCTGTTACCGCTTGACGTTAATTCATCTTTATTTCAACCAAATAAAAAACATAAACCTAACCTTACTCCTTTGTGTAATTACCCTGATCTTCCTACACCAACAAATTCTAAAAATCAAGTTCATAGTGATCTCTCCAAAATCCAATGATAAGCCCATATCATCTCTCAGTCCCTTTTTATTAAAAAAATCTATCGATAATATCAGTAAAGAATATGAACAAATATCTCAATTACGCGACGGAAACCTTCTTATTTTGGTTAAATCGCAAAAAGCCGCTGAAATATTCCTTAAAGTGAATAATCTTGCAAACTCTTGTCCAGTTGTTGTTAAACTTCATGACAAATTAAATGAGTCCAAGGGAATAGCCTATGCCCCTTGTTTGATTAACGTCTCTGAGGCTGAAATTATTTCAGAAATGAAATCTCAACACGTGACTGATATTTATAAATTCACAAAAACTGAAGATGGAAAGCAACGAGCAACTGGGTTAATGCTTTTTACCTTTAACTCATACCATACCCCAAAATCGGTAGACATTGGTTTTTATAAAGCCAAAATCACCGAATACATCCCAAATCCAATGCGCTGTCGAAATTGCAAACTCCTTGGCCATACAAGTAAACGATGCATGGCGGATACAAAATGCGACTCCTGCAGTCTTTCCCCGCACACTCCTCTACCGTGTGAGAGAATTATGTGTGCTAATTGCTCACTTGCCCATTTTTCTTCTTCTAAATCTTGCCTAGCCTACAAAGAAGCCAAGGAAGTTCTGACAATAAAAACACATAAAAAATGCACAATGGCTGAAGCTAAGAGAATTTATAAAGAGAAAAAAAAATATCCCTTCTCACTTCTCATCCTCTTCAGTTTCATTTGCAGAAAAAACAAGACAGATTCCAAATATCATAACCTCAAATGTACAAACTCCCAAAAATGATAATATTTAAAGTTCTACAATTAACAATACAGAAAAACAAGCCCCAAACACAACAAAAATGTCTAAAATAAATAATGCAAGCACAATAACTCCAAATTCATCGCAAAATGCTCCAAAAAATACAGACACATATGCTCTTCCTTCAACATCTTCCAAACTAAAAAATATTAACAATTCACTTTCAATCACAGCCCTACAATCAAAAATGTCCGAACAACTGTCCTCATCTAACGCTCCAAAAATCTCACAAATCATTCCAAACAACTCAGTTACCACACAACCTACTTCCTCTGAAATAGACAACACCAACTCTACCAAAAAACAAATGGAATCTCCTCTATCAAAAATAGCCCAACAGTTACTTGATAAAAATTCTTACTTTATGCTTGATTCAGGTCCGCACGATGTCGACATGCAATAAAAATACAAACATCGACTCACTACTTGACTCCGCTGTTCGGGTGTTGGGTCGACCCGCCTCTTTAGAGAACGTGGTCGCTTCAACATCAGACCCGCGGAGTCAAGGAACTGATCAACTTAACCCCGACAACTCTACCTCCTTAAAAATTAATTCAAATTCCACTTACATGACAAGAGAAATAAATAAAATCCTACAGTGGAATATTAAAGGTTTTATTAACAACTATAATGAACTGGGTATTCTTATAAAAGAATATCTCCCAAGTATTATCTGCCTTCAAGAAACACATTGTGCTGCGAAGTTCAAACCGAATATACCCAAAATGTATATAGGATTTTTCCACAATCTAGCTGAAAACGTAACAGAAAACAAGGAGTAGCTATTTTAATATAAAAAGGGATACCACACAAACAAAAAGTCATTAACTCGCACATTCTTACACTGGCAGTTGAAGTTCAACCTCTGATAAGTTCACTGTTATACAATATATATACACCCTAATCAATCCTTTTCAATTAATGATCTACTAAATATAATTTATCAAATAAATACTCCAATTATAATAGCTGGTGATGTCAATTCCTGGAGTGTTTTGTGGGGCTCCCCTACAACTAATGGTAGAGGTGCAATCTTGGAAAGGTTTTTATTAAACAATAATCTCATAATTCTCAATGATGGCTCCCATACACATTTTTCCACGCATCAAAGCTTCACGCATATAGACATTACAACCTGTTCTCCCGAATTGTATCCAAAAATCGAGTGGATTGCTCTAGATGATCTTTACAACAGCGATCATTTCCCTATTATCACGACAATAACATCAAGTCAAGCTCTCCAAAAATACCGCACCACTCCAAAGTTCAAAACTGATCTGGCAAACTGGCCACTATTTCAAGACATTACACAAAATTTGTTATGCACAAACATCTCTTCAAACGTAAATCAAGAGGCCGCTCGTCTTACCAAAGCGATCAGACATGCATCTAACCATTCGATACCTCAAAGTTCTGCAAAAGCTCCAAATCGGACAGTTTCTTGGTGGAATTCAGAACTTCACTACTTGCGGAAAGAAAAGAATAGAACATGGAAACTTTTTAAAAGATTTCCTAACCAGCAAAACTTAATCACATTCAAAAAGTCAAACGCTAAGTTTCGTAGGGAAGTAAAAATTTCAAAAACAAAGAAACTGAAAGAAATCACAGCTTCCATATGCCCCACATCTTCTCCTTCGAAAATATGGCAAGAAATCCGTTGCCTTACAGGTACCTATGTAACCCCAGTCTATTGTATGCATCGCAGACCAAGATCAACAATTCACCACACCTTATGAAATAAGCAACCTTTTTGCCAAAACATGGTCGGACTGTTCCAAAGATGAAAACTTTTCCGCCGCCTTCAAAACGAATAAAACTGCTTCTCTAAGTTTCCCTTTCAATAATAACTGGTTATCACTTCAATCCAAACATATCGAAATACCTATTACATTAATTGAACTTGAAAGCTGTCTCTCTAAGTTAAAAGGGAAAACACCTAGTAGGGATCGTATTTCATACCCCATTCTTAAAAACCTCCCAACATCAGCTAAATCTAGACTTGTTCTAATTTACAATAATATTCTTAATACAGGCATCATTCCACAAAGCTGGAAAATTACAACCATACTTCCTTTACCTAAGCCTAATAAATTGAATACTTGTGTAAACGGATATCGCCCAATATCCCTGATTCCATGTGCTTCAAAAATATTGGAAAAATTGTTGCGACAAGGTTACTTTGGTTTTTGGAATCCAAAAACCTATTAAGCTCTAATCAAGTTTGCTTTCAAACCAAATAGAGGGTGCGATGACGCCCTTCTGCACCTGGACCTATATGTAACAAAAGCCCTCTCATCTCGAAACCATGTCACTATTTTGTCTTTAGATTTCGAAAAAGCATTCGATAGGATTGGCATTCATCAAATCTTAGACAAAATTATAACCTGGGGCATTGGCCCGAAAATATTCAACTACATAAAGTCCTTTTTGACAAATAGGAAAATTTGCGTCAAATGTTACAATTGCTTCTCAGATTACTATCCGCTTCATAATGGTATTCCGCAAGGATCCCCCTTGTCAGTAGTGCTATTCCTTATTGCTTTTGATGAAGTCAGTACCATAATATCAAATCACTCGCAACTTGACCACTGTATTTATGCAGACACCGCACGTCTACATTTTATGTAGACACAATAGGTTGATATAACACCAGAATCTTTTTTCAAAAGTGGTTTCGGATATTTTAAGATGGTCGGCTACCTCCGGTGCTAAACTATCTGTAGACAAATGCAAAACATTACATATATGCCGCAAAACTTCCTGTACAAATTTCTCTTTTCGATTTAATAATGTTAATATAGAAAATGTAAATAAGTTAAGTATTTTAGGCATTATTTTTAGTGATAAATATAACTTTAAAAGTCATTGTATTGAACTAAAAAAAAAAACTGGCTGCTAGAGCAAACATTGTTAACTTCTTATCATGTAAACAATCGAATGCTAACTTAAATACTTTATGTAATATCACTAGATCTCTTGTATTAAGTAAGATTGATTATGGTCTCTTAATCTATGGAAACTCTCCTAAAACAACAATCAACATTATCAAGGGACCAGTACGCAGTACGCAGGAGCCTAAACGCTTTTCCCACCAGCCCAATACGTAGAATAATGGCTGAAGCTGGACTTCCTTTAGTGGATGAACGCATTTTTGAAAGCAGAGCAAAGCTGTACGCAAAACTTTCGTTTATACAAGGATCCATTATAAATGACGACCTTAAAACAATAGCCAAAGAAAAATCTTCCAAGCGTATTCGATCAGCTTTATCAATCGCAATAAAAACTGCTAATTTAATGGAGTTTCCTGTGGTAAAAAATAGGAAATACTTCCCGATATTCCCACCTTGGAGCATACAAAAATCATCCTTTATAATGGATATGACTGACTATATAAAGAATAACACCACCAGCAGCATGTATCGGTCTCTATTTCATGATATGACAACTGACCTAAGGTCCGACGATTGGAGTTTCGTATTTACCGACGGTTCTAAAAACCAGCATAGCACCTCATTTGCATCAATTCACGAAGACGGCTCATTACTATCAATAGGCTTATTGGATAGTATAGCTTCAATTAATCGCAAAGCTACCTGGTAAATTTATAATATGTTCCGACAGTCAGGCAGTTTTTAAGGCAATACAGAATCCTAATAACACAACGGTCCTTATAAAAAAAATTAGAGATCTCATTTTAAAATATCCGAATAAACTAAAACTTATGTGGATACCTGGACACGTCGGGATTATCGGTAACGAACATGCAGACAGTGCGGCCAATAATCCTCATCTTTCCCCCGTCAAATCGTTTGGAAATCTTACCAAACTTGATCTTTTACGGGAAGTTAAAAACAATTAGACAACAACAACTAAATGAGTGGCAGAACAATTACCAACACATATACAAATCCATAAACATCAATAAAACTTAAGCTCGTTATCCAATCACCACCTCCAAGCAGATGAATACTGTTATGGTCAGACTACGCCTGGGACACACAGCACTCACCCACCAACATCTTCTAAGAAACACAAACCCACCAACCTGCACTCACTGCCAAACGTCAATAGACATAAATCACATCCTTGGGATAGGAACATGCAAATCAATAACCTCCAACACCAGCATCTACAACCCACCCTCATCCATAGAAGAGATCTTAAGTAACTTAGACCCAGCAAATATTAAAAAAATATTCAATTTTACAAAACTACACCATACACAAATCTAAAATTTATTACATAAATAACTTTATATTTATATAAATTTACTCCGTAAAATATAAACCAAATAATTTTTTTTAACTTAAGAGTCAGAAGCTCTAAGCAGCTAGTGCTCACATTATGTTAACATGTAAATTTGTAATTTAAAGTTAATAAATTATAATAATAAAAATAATAATAATAGAATTGAAAGAATATCAAGATAAAGAAAAACATTTATTTCAAATAAAGCCATTTCATATCTATCTTAAAGAATATCAAGAAGCTAAAAGGAGAATTTTTAACAGTGCGATAGACATACCGTCTAAAATTATTTTAAAAACTAGGGCCAGATTTAAGGCTAGAAAAGATACTAAAAAAAAAATATCGTCGTCAATTTTAAATGTAGAATCCGATCCCCTACCTTATGCGAAATTTCAAATAGTTTCACGAGAATTTATAGGTTTGCTGGACAGTAGAGCCAGCGTTAGTATTTAAGGCAAAAATTGTCACCAATTTATTCAGCATTCCATTTTGCTCAGGAGTTAGGACCGCTGACGTCAAAAGTCAGTCAATCGTGGGTAAAGTCGAATTACAGGTCCAATATAAAGATAAAGTTGAGGGGCTGACGTGCTTCCTCGTACCCAGCTTGGATCAAGAGATCTATCTTGGTATTGATTTTTGGAAAGTGTTCCAGTTAGCCCCGGGGATTATAAGTAGTGTTTCGATTAACGAACGTTGTCTCCGGAACGGCAGGCCAGATTGGATGCAGTCAGGCGAAAATGTCTGTGCTTCGACCGAGATGGTCTTGGTAAACCAACACTCATGGAGCATGTTATAGATACAGGGGACGCGACCCCTGTGAAACAGCGTCACTACCCTGTTTCTCCGGCGGTGCAAGCAGTATGAAGAGCTGGACCGGATGTTGAGCCTCGGCGTTATAGAAGAGAGCGAGAGCACTTTGTGTTCGCCAGTGGTTCTCTTGCGGAAACCAGGCAAGAACCGACTTTGCCTGGATTCTCGCAAGGTGAACTCACTGACGAAGAAAAACGCCAATCCGCTCCCGCACATCGAGGGGCTCCTCAGCCGGTTACCAGATACTTTCTTCATAAGTAGTATAGACTTGAAAGAAGCATTCTGGCAGATACCGTTGGAGAGACAGAGTAGGGAAAAGACTGCCTTTGCGGTACCGGGAAGACCTTTGTACCAATTTACTGTCATGCCTTTTGGGTTGTGCAATGCAGCCCAAAGGTTATGCCAGTTAATGGATAAGGTGATTCCTGCACGACATAGAGATCGTGTCTTCACGTATCTCGACGAGCTCCTTATCATGGCACCTGACTTTGATTCCCATATCGCCCTGATAGATGATGTGGCTGAGTGCTTGCGTAAAGCTAATTTCACCATCAACTTGAACAAATTGAAGTTTTGCTTCAAAGAACTGAAGTATTTCGGGTTCATTGTTGGTGGTGGGAAACTTAAGACCGACCCTGCGAAGGTGGAGGTTATCGTGGATTTTTCGGTTCCAAAAACAACTTGTCAGGTTAGGCGGCTACTTGGTCTTGCGGGGTGGTATAGGAAGTTCATCAAGGACTTTTCATGCCTGACTGCCCCCTTGACGGACCTGCTGCAGAAAAAAGACGGCAAATTTCATGACAGATGAGGCGCTGAAGGCATTTGAAGAATTAAAAAAGGCTCTTACTACCGCACCGGTATTGTCCCATCCGGATTGTCAAAAAAAAATATATCCAGTACGATGCGTCCGACACTGGTATAGGTGCGGTTTTATCCCAAAGGAACGACATTGATGAAGAGGTCCCTATCGCGTACTTCTCTCAAAAGCTCAATAAGTGCCAGAGAAACTACAGCGTAACTGAGGAGTGTATGGCCGCGGTGATGGCCGTAAAAAAATTTAGACCATATGTCGAGGGCATAGACTTCACGGTAATTACTGACCATTCCAGCCTTCGATGGCTGATGAGTATGAAGGACCTGAGTGGCAAACTCGCCCGATGGAGTTTTTTGCTGCAGTCCTATGCCTTCGACATACAGCACCGAAAAGGGTCGTTGAACATAGTTCCGGACAATCTTTCGCGGGTGCATGTAGATTCCCTGGCACTTGAAGATGTTGCCCCGTAGATAGACTTGGAGTCCGAGGAGTTCCTGTCAGAGGAATATTTAGATTTGATTGAAACCGTTTATAATTCTAAGGAGGAACTTCCTGACTTAAAAGTAGAAGGCAGGTATGTCTATAAGAAATCGTTAAAAAAGTTAGGTGAAGACGAAGTGCCACAGCATTGGTGGCTTCTTAGGGTACTATCAGGCCTGACAGAAGAAATAATTAGTAGGGCCCATGATCCCCCGAAGGTTGCTCATGGTGGCATAGCAAAAACGTTAAATCGTATTAGACAATATTTCTATTGGCCTAACATGACTGTGCATGTTCGTGAATATGTTTCTAATTGTAGTGTGTGTAAGCAAATTAAAGCGTCTTATCAAGTATCTCGTCCCACTATTGTTACGGCCTATTGTAGTAATCGACCGTTCGAAAATTTATATATTGATTTTCTCGGTCCTTACCCGAGATCAAAATCCGGTAGCGCGTATGTATTCGTTGTGGTGGATCATTTGTCCAAATTTATTTTATTGAAAATATTAAGAAATGCAAACACATCAAACGTTATTAAATTTTTGCGAAAGGAAGTTTTTAATGTGTTTGGCGTTTCGAATATCATCCATTCGGATAATGGAAAACAATTCGTGGCAAAAGAGTTT
Source organism: Philhelius pedissequus (assembly GCA_910595825.1). Lineage (NCBI taxonomy): Eukaryota > Metazoa > Arthropoda > Insecta > Diptera > Syrphidae > Philhelius > Philhelius pedissequus. The sequence goes on along the minus strand of OU343160.1, from coordinate 194,436,161 downwards.
CAAAATCTTTTGTCCAAATACGGTATTAGGCATTTCAAAACCGCCAACTATGCACCGCAGTCGAACGCGTCGGAGAGAGCTAACCGCTCGTTGTTAGCAGCCATCCGTTCGTATTTGAAAAACGATCAGCGCGAATGGGATGTTCATCTCAGCGATATCGCGTGTGCATTGAGGAGTTCGGTTCATAGTTCTACTGGTGTGTCACCATACTATGCCTTATTCGGAACTAATATGATGACACACGGTAGCAGCTATGAACTAGCCCGAAAACTAAACGCGATGGACGACGAGTTGTTAACTCCGACGAGATCGACTGCAGTGTAAAAGAAAGAAAATATTTTAAACGCAAACGATAAGTCCGCAAAAGTATATAACATCCGTACAAAATCGGTAAAATTCTTGCCCGGACAGGAAGTGTATAAAAAGAATTTCATCTTAAACGATGGTACTAAAGGCTTATCCGCAAAATTATCGCCGAAATTTATAAAATGTAGAATTGTTAAGCAAGTCGGGAACCAAATGTACGAGCTTGAGAATCTTAGCGGAAAAATATCGGCTTATTTCACGCTAAAGATTTAAAACAATAAATTCACTACGCGAAACCGATGACATGAAATCCGATATCTACTTTTTTTTACCGAAACGTCGATGAAAACCAGTGTATACATGTTGTATGTGTCTTCTAAATCCTTAAATGTTTTTATGTTTACCTAATACCTGCATAAATCGTTTAAGTTTTAGTTGATTTAGAATAAATTATCCTTAAAACACTCCGCACTTAGTACCTGATTGTAGGTAATTCCTTTAAAATACCTAGCACCGCACCTGTAAATTCTACTATCTTCTTTTAATCAAAAACAATAGTATTTTATTTTATTTATTTTAGTATTTATTTATTTATTGCATGCTTATATTTAGTCGTTTAGTAATATTATTTATATATATATTTATTTTGTTCTTAAGCCGATATGTAATAATCTAATCCGGAATAATTTAAAACTAATCTGAATTAACATATCCGGAACGATTAAAAACTATTTTCTACTGTGATATTTACACTTCTTTTTATCTATTTACACTAGCTTTAGTAAATTAACTTTAACATCTGTGATATTTTCATTTTTTATTTTATTTATACTTTAGGTTTAGTGATTTGCTTTTCAAATCAATGATAGTAATTTTAAGATTTAATTATGGAACTGTGATATTAGTATTAGGAATACACTGTAATGTTTTTTTTTGTACGTATATTTATTTATTCCACTTTGTTTGCATGTCATTTTTAATTATTTAATTGATGGTCTATATAACGTATATTGGGACATGCACTCTCAAGTATCGTAACTTTGAAAAAAAGAAAAACTCACTGTAAATGTAGAAAAATAACTATATGTAAGCGATGAGTTGTTGCAACTGAAATATATGAACTTCCACAGCTGACTGCTTTGGTTAGATAGGTCTAATTACGTTGAGGGTCGTTGACCTCATATGTAATCTGAAAACTATGAGAAAAAAAAGATCAATGTTTTAATCGGCCGGTTTTAAGTTCATAGTACGTACCTGTACTGTTAGCAGCTGCCATCCGTGTAGTCGGGAACAAAAAAATGTTTTTGGTGTTAAGTTGGCCCGGATTTGAAGCATGGGTTGCTCTTCCACAGATTTACAGAAAGTGGGTATTACACAAATTCAGCCAACCGCCGACCTAGGGATGTCTAAAAGAAATGATTACTATTAGAAAATACTTCTCAAAAATGTAAATAAACTCACCTGTTTATGCCCGGCATAACGTGGGTTAACTCCCCACAAGGCCGTCACAGACAACGGTACTCAGCGCGTCTTTTTTTTCTGCCTTTCGCTAAGTAGGTACTCCCGCGAAATACCAATTTTTTTGTTGTGGCCGCCCTCTTTTATTCGTACTTTTATTAGAGTAAATCCAAAAAAATGAACGAATTTTGTTGTGATCGGTCTGCCCGGAATTCCATACAAATCTTAAAATGGAAAACGTTCGTTAATAATATGCATATAAGTATATAAAAAAAAAGAAATTATATCAACCACTTACCAAAATAAATAGCGACTATCTTCTATTCCAATCAGTCGGTGGTTCAAATGTCCAATGCAAAAATCTAATAACATATGTCGATTTCGTTTCAACAAAAACATCGATCTGCCGTCGATCTGCCGTCAATTTTTTTCTGAAAATCAAATTCGTTTCAAATTAAAACCAATATTTTTCTGCAAAAACAGATCCGTATTGAATCTCTTTTTGGAGACGGATTCAAAACGGATTTTTTTAATGTCGATTTCGTTTCAATAATTAGGATTCGCTACTAAAACCAATACTTTTTGGCTTTGAAAAGAACGATTACGGACCGAATCTCTTTTTGGGACTGTGTGTGTTGCTTGGCAGCTCTAAAAAAAAACAAATCTTCAATTCGTTAAAACATCATTATTTCGTTTTAATTTCCCGATTCCGACGCGGGGGAGTCCCTAAACCCACTTGCACTTTTTTAATATTTGTTTCCAAGAAGTTTTTAACAATTTTTTTTATTTTTTAATATATTAATTTACTTTTTCTGTACACTGCCACAAAATAAAAATTAATTCACAACACAACAATTGAGAAACGTCAAAACAAATATTGTAGTGTGTGTACGAATCTGTGCACAAATCCGTTTTGAATCCGTCTCCAAAAAGAGATTCAATACGGATCTGTTTTTCCAGAAAAATATTGGTTTTAATTTGAAACGAATTTGATTTTCAGAAAAAAATTGACGGCGGATCGACGGCAAGTCGATGTTTTAGTTGAAACGAAATCGACATAAGATTCGTACACACACTACAATATTTGTTTTGACGTTTCTCAATTGTTGTGTTGTGAATTAATTTTTATTTATTTTGTGGCAGTGTACAGAAAAAGTAAATTAATATATTAAAAAATAAAAAAAATTGTTAAAAACTTCTTGGAAACAAATATTAAAAAAGTGCAAGTGGGTTTAGGAACTCCCCCGCGTCGGAATCGGGAAATTAAAACGAAATAATGATGTTTTAACGAATTGAAGATTTGTTTTTTTTTTATAGCTGCCAAGCAACACACACAGTCCCAAAAAGAGATTCGGTCCGTAATCGTTCTTTTCAAAGCCAAAAAGTATTGGTTTTAGTAGCGAATCCTAATTATTGAAACGAAATCGACAATAAGGACCCGAAACCTCTGCTTTCATTTGACAATTGCCTAAAAGCTGAAACACGCCCTAAGTAAATTTTCTGTTCCTCTTCCATAATACCCATTGATAAAAACGCATACAAGAATATTTTCTGTTCCTCTTCTTATAGACGCATAGACAACGCATCCCTAGTACTTTGTTTTTGTTTTGTTTTTCGATTTCACATCTATTCATGGATAGAGTTTCAAACCTACAAATACAACAATGTAAACAATTGCGCTTAGGGGGGTGAAAGGCACGAAGCTTTCCGATCTTAGTATGGCTTATTTGTGGTCCAATGTTTGTCCTATTGTACTATCTGTGGAGATTCCCAGCCACAGATTATAGTACACACTACACCATACGTTACACTATCGGCACTATCCAAACCCATAGGCTTACCTTGTTATAATGGGTGATTTTTTTGCTACTTGGTTTTTGACGTTTATATTTTTGACAGATCACACATGACAAATTCCACGAACATTTGACATTTCGATTCAGTATTGTTTGCCATTTCATCATGAATAGACTTACGCCTGAACAACGTTTGCAAATTATTGAAATTTATATGTGAAAAATGTGTTTCGCAAGCTACGTCCGTTTCAGCGACGAGGCTCATTTTTGGCTAAATGGATACGTGAATAAGCAGAATTGCCGTATTTGGAGTGAAGAGCAGCCAGAGGCAATTCAGCAGCTACCAATGCATCCCGAAAAATGCACTGTTTGGTGCGGTTTATGGGCAGGCGGCATCATTGGGCCGTACTTCTTCAAGGACGATGAAGACCGCAGGGTTACGGTCAATGGAGGAAGGTACAGTTCGATGATAACAGATTTTTTTTTGCCGAAAATGCAAGAATTGAACTCGGTCGACATGTGGTTCCAACAGGACGGTGCCACATGCCACACTGCACGCGAAACCATGCATCAATTGAGAGGCGAATTTGGTGAGCAGTTGATCTCACGTTTTGGCACAGTCAATTGGCCACCAAGATCATGTGATTTGACCCCGTTAGACTATTTTTTGTGGGGCTATGTTAAGTCTATTGTCTATGGGGACAAGCCAAACACGATTGCTGCCTTGGAAGCCAACACTGAACTGAACGCGTCATTGGTGAGATTCCGGCCAAAATGTGTGAAAAAGTTTGCCAAAATTGGACCTTCAGAATGGACCACCTGAAGCGTAGCCGCGGGCAACATTTAAGTGAAATTATTTTTAAAAAGTAAATGGCAGTAATTGATGTATCGATCCAAATAAAAATTTCATTCACTTTTTACAAGTTTCTGTGTTTTTTTGAATTTTCAAAAATCAAGCTCTTAAAAAATCACCGTATATTTGCAAATAAGACTCTATCCATAAGTAGGTGTGAAATCCAACAGCCGAATGGGCATACACCCAGAGGCAAAAATCTTAATTTTCAGCAACAGATGCAGAACTACCAGTTTCTTAAAAGCACTAGCTACCACTGCTCACTGATCCACTGATCTCTATAATACACTGGATAGTGTATTCACCACGGATCTCTATAATACACTGCATAGTGTATTACCTTCAAAGTATAACAGTTTTTTTGACTCCATTTGAATTTGACAGTAGCACCATTGCAATTGATCCCTATAATACACTGCATAGTGTATTCCCTACAAAGTATAACAGTTTTTTTGACTCCATTTGAATTTGACAGTAGCACCATTGCAATTGCCTATCTCGTTTTTTATAAAAAGAGAGAAAGAGATAGATTCCACTCCTTTTCAAAACAAAAAATGAAAAACAATTTATTTTTATTATCAGTTTCAATCAAGATAATAAGAACTACAAACAATTCAGAAAAGGGAAGACGGAAGACGGAACCTGGACAATCGGATTTCGCAAGAGATTATATCAATCAAGACGAGGGAGGAATTGATATTGAAACTGCAAAGAAGTCCTTCGTGAAGATGATAAATTCGATAAGAACGTTTCAAGGAAATTGTCAAAGCTAAGCACAAAGTTGAAAAGAAAAAATCAAAAAGCAAGAATTTGGAAGACGAAGATGAAGTCGACGGCTTTGGTAGTGATGAACACGATCAACATGATGTCGATTTGTCATGTTTGCCGAATGCAGATAAGATTTAGAAGAAGACGACAAAGAAGATGAACCACGTCACAAGAACGTGAAAGATATTGCAGAAAAATTATCATTAAATATGGAAGCTGAAATTATTGCAATGTAATTGTTGGGAAAATAAAACAAGTTCAAAATCTTTTATTTATTTATTTATTTATTTCATCATCTATCGAGTTTCCTCCTACAGATTGCTTAAATCTAACTTAATCTATTTCATATAATTTTAATTTGTATTTTTATTAACGTTTTCAGTTAACTGTAATTTAAATGCATATCTTTCAAGACTCGAGTCTACATTGAAATCTAATTCATTATATACTTTCATACATCTTGTGAATGGTTCATTAGAACCATAATTATATCTATGCAAGGGAATATAAAAAATTTTCTTCCTGGAACATAGATATTTAAAAGATTTAAAAGATTAGGACATTTTATATGGTATGACAATATATCATAAACAAACATTACACAATTAACAACCCGACGAAAAAAATAAGTGTATGTGATCGATAAAATGAGAAGGTGTTACATTTATTTATATTAAGTGAAAGAAAATTGTTTTCACTCCAATCTACTATTTTATCTATATCATTTTGAACTTTAAAACAGTCATTCGTGCTTTTTACTATAGAAAATAATTTTAAGTCATCTGCAAATAACAAACAACTTGTATATTGCAGTAAAGAAGGTATTTCATTCACATAACTTAAAAATAACAGAGGGCTTAGATGGCTTCCTTGAGGGACACCAGATGTAACAAATAATATCTTTGACGCACAATTGAAAATTTTTACGATTTGTCTCCTGTTAACAAAGTAACTTGACAACCATTTAAGAAGAGCCGAGTGAAAGCCAAACTGTTTAAGTTTTTTTATTAAAAATGATATGCAAATACTATCAAAAGCTTTTTTAAAATCTGTATACAATACATCCACTTGATAACCTGATTCTAGGGCATCAGAAACATATTTAGTAAAAAGTGATAAATTTGTGGTTGTAGATCTGCCACTTACAAATCCATGTTGAAAAGGAAATATCTGTTCTTTTATAAAAAAATAAATTTTCTGTTTTACAATAAGCTCAAATAGTTTTGGTATACCTGAAAGTTTTGAAATCGGCCTATAATTTTCAATTTTATGCTTTTGTCCTGCTTTAAAAATAGGAGTTATATACGAAAACTTCCAATTATCAAAAAATATTCCATTTCAAAGGGACATATTGAAAATTTTTTGAAGCGGCTCTGATAATGAAACACATTGCTTTATGAAAAAAGGAGGTATGCCATCTGGACCGGAACTTAAACTTGAATTCAGTTTTGAAATTCCTTGCATGATGTCTTCAATAGACAGATAAAGGCAACCGAGATTCATATTTGAAAGCAAGTTTTCCTCATAATAAGTATCCGGAAGAACAACAGAAGAATGGTCCATATACACTGTTTCAAAAAAATCTGCATGTAGAAGTTAAGTCAGAAGAGGTTTGGTTGTTAAATTCCATATTTGTAAAAACACCAGAATTTTGTTTTTTAGAATTTATAAAAGTCCAAAAGGCTTTAGGATTTGTTGTAATTTGAGATTGAATGCTTTAATTTATATAACAATCTATTAAGAAAATCATATTCACGGCGTAACTGACACTAACGCTTTCGATCACATTCCCCTTTCGATTTTGTATATACCTCAAAGGCTTTATTTTTTACATTTTTAAGATTTCTGAATCTATGATTATTCCAAGGTAATTTAAATATTGGTTTCTTTTTTTTAGTTGGAATGAATTTTAAGAACCCATCGAATAAGTAATTTAAAAAGTTATTATAGACATGTTCAATTTGAGTTCCAGAAAGAATTAATGTCCAGTTTAAAGATGCAAAATATTCATTTAATCTTACATAATTTCCTTTTGCAAAATTGAATTAATTTGTCAAATTACTTATTGTATTGTACACAGGATTATTATTATAAACTCTTAATGAAATACAAGTTGCTTTATGAAAAACAGTATTTGTCACTAATGGAAAAATAATCTCATTGACATCATAAGCTAAGTTATTAAAAGTAAATACCAAATCAAGAAATCTTTTCATTGAATTACAAACAGTATTTATCTGAATAAGATTTTGTGATAACAAGAAATCTATAAATAAAATTTCATGCTCTTTTTTAACATTATATGATATCATACATTTTTCATCTTCTGAATAATTCCAATGAACATTACATAAATTGTAATCACCCAGAATGCATGGTATTTGATGATCAAAAAGAATTTCGATTATATATTCAATATTATTAGCATGCATTTCATAAATTAATTTAGAACTATTTGGTGGTATATAACTTGCAACAAAAACTATTTCTTCATGCAAACCTAATAGTGCGTTTTCATTAGAGCTCAAATTACATAATTTGGCAAATTACAGAAAAAGTGTTTTCATTACAAATTATCTCATTTCGTTTGACATCCGGCTGAATTTGGCTGAATTTCATTTGACAGTTCTTTGACATTTAAAATTTAATTAAATAACTTGTAAAATTATAAAATTGCAAAAATCTTTTCCTAGATGTCTTGTTCCCGCTTAATATTAGAAAAACTAGATTAGTGTATGCTGATCCTGTGAGTATTTAAAGAGTGAAAAGAAATTAGAAGGTTCATTTGTATTCTTGTTTTTTATTAGATTGTTCGTGCAGATATAAAAGAAGTTAATGAATTGGATTTAAATGGTGCCCTATACCAAAATTTCTTTCTGTGACTTGATAACGAAAATGGAATGTTTCCGTTTTTGGAAACAAGGCTAGTGGCACAGCCGATATCATTTATTCACCCTAAATGTAGTCGATTAGATGAGGAAAAAATAGCAGCTGGCGATCGCCTAGGGGCCTAATACTTTGTTAAATCTATTATAATAATAGGTTGTTAAATCTCTGCGAGATATAGCTTTGGCGCCAAACTGGTGTAGTGTAGTTCTTAAAAAAAAATAGACAAAATAAAAAAAAAACATTTGAAAATAGTTGATGAAAACCTTTGTATTTTATTTGAATGGGATAATTGCGCTGTGGTTTCAAAGCACAGGTGAATATTTCGTGAAAAATGGCCTGAAGTATATTTTCAAATAGAACTCAATGCCGCTTAAATCCTCCAAATGAAGGAAACAGTTTCGAAATGGCAGCGTTTTCCATTTGCCATTTGATGTGCTTTTAAAAAAAATCTTGAAATCTGTCCTATATGATTTTTGTTTTTAATTTTCCATAAAATGAAAAATTATTTACAGGACAGCCAAGACAATTGCAATACAAACCCAAAACCGTTTGAATCTCTCAAATGAAGCAAGTACTTTAGAAATGACAGCTTCTCCAAATAAGCAATTCCAAAAAATGTCTACTAATTTGAAGGAAAATCTTGAAATCAACATACGCAAAGCTCTCATTTTCAAATTACTCGCTTGATTTCGATGATTAAAACTGTTCTGAGTGTAAATTTATCTCAGCTTCGAAATTCTGAAAACGATTTTAAAATCAAGCGAAGATTTCGAAAATTTTCTATTAAAAAGTAGTTTTGATAAATGAAAAATTACAAAATTACTTTCAGATGCAAATTTTTTGAAATATTTGCTCGAATTGCAAAAGGTTTCAAGAACTTACAAGATGACATAATTTTAAACTCAGAACAAATTTAATCATCGAGATCAAGCAAGTAGTTTGGAAATCTTGATAGAAATTTTTCGAAATATTTGTTCGATGCATACATTATTATATATATTGATAAACCTAGGTTCCATATCTATATACATATGTAGGATTACCTTCCTAATTAACATAATTACTAAAATCCATAATATATATTTAAAGAATCGTTTTTAGATAGGTACCTGTATACCTATTCCAATTCATTAAATTAAGAACCAAAGTAAAGTAAAGTAGTCTTACCTACATCGGCTTTAAACCTACATACCTACCTAATTATAACTACCTACTTTACTAATAGCAGCGTTAATGTTTAGCTTCATTCTAGTTGTTAACTACAAGAGGAAGTTCGTACGATCTAGTCGTGCATTTTATTTGTTTTATTTTCATTTTTTAAGCTATCTACATTAGCGAAGGTCCAACAAAAACTCGTCGTTTATTATGAGTTATTGGACCCTATCATGAATCCTCCAGGGAATTTTGTTTCCCACGGAATATTTTATTCCCTCGAAATTTTTTCTGCGATCGTCAATCTCGCACAGAATAAAGTTCAGCCGATTAAAATATTGTATGAAATGTCAGCAAAATCCCCTGGGAAAGCTCATTCACGATACCAATAAAGTTCGAGGGAAACTTTTGTACATCATTCACGCGCCCCAAATTTCCTGGGATATTTTTATTCACGATAATCCCTATTACCGTACCTTACCTACTCTTTAATAACCACAATTCAATGGAAATTATTATTCTATCCAAGAGAATCTAATGACATCATCTCTACTATCCACCTACAAAATTTCATTAAAAACCGGTCAGAGTCGTTGACGTGTGAAAACGAATCAAATACACAAACTCTCCCACATAGAGAAACTAACATAGAGGCACGACTTCGGGGGTTTATTCTCTTTCACCCTACAAGCTAAATTGAGAGGATTTCCTCCGTTTCGACAAGCATGTGTTAGTTGCCCGTGCATTTTAAATGGAGCAGACACCAACACAGGCTTATCGAAACGGAGGAGTGCGCATTCCCAATTTTGGTAGATATGGTGACCTTATATATTTAAAATTGAAATCCGTTAAATTCAAAAATTGAAAAATTAATTGCTTTTTAGTTAAATTGTATTTTTAAAGGCCTTAATCAAACATAAAACATACTAATAAAAGCTTTTTGTTGATTCTGGCTTACAAATTAAGCAATATTTATTAATTTTATGTTCAAAATGAAGAAAATCCAATCAAAAAGTAGAAGCAAACCATAGCATATTAATGCGTACGTGCCAAAATTCCACCACAAGAAAAGACCAGTTTACTCAATGTGAGGTGAGTATTTTGACAGATGACAAAACAATAAAAAAAAAAGATATTCATTTCAAAACAAATATTGGAAGTGCGCGAGTTTTATTTTATTTATTTTGTATTTTGTCCTGTAATTTATTTATAAAATATATTAAAAATGAAACTGTCCAATCGTCAAATTCATCACTTTTACAATCTCCGTGTTCCACACCAGTTGCTAGTGAAAATTCCGATCCATCCATACGTTCTACGAAAATATGAACTCAAAAAGAATACTTTCGTAATTTAACTAATCCTCTTCTTCCATCATACCAAACCAATCTTAATCTTCCCGAAGTCATTGGTAAAGGTACTTTGAAAACAAATTTCTTTAAGCATCTTGTATTGGCTCACAGTAAAAACAATGTTAAACCAATTGAACGCATGAAGAATGCCTTGTTTACAGCAGAAATCCACCAAGAAATGGAGCACATGCGATTGACTAAAATGTATCGCATCCAAGCGTACGCTTGGTCGCATTTAGTTCGTGGCAATTGCTTTTGTGTGATCAACTCGAATAGAACTGATAAAACCTGGTGTTAACAGCGTTTGCTCCAGGCCAACGAGAAGGAAAACTTACACCAAGTAAAACTTTAGTTATCGATGGTTTGGACAGCATAATGAACGAGAATCCCGAGTTTGATGAAACCCTCTTCAAGCTTATCTCTCCAGTTCTTCAAGATGAAAAGATTCCATTTCAACTGGTGGTCACTTCCAAGACATGGACTCGGCGATTTATTAATTTTGTAAGGATTGCTAATCAGCCTTTGTTGTGCATTGCAGACTATTTAGAAGCTGCAGTCTATGAAAAGGCTAAAGTTTCCATTAAATTGCAAAGTAACTCCGAAAAGATGTCGGTTGTTATGAAATGTTTGGATAAGTGCGCATATCAGTTGGAGCGTTGTGCAGTCTTGTGCAATTCGGCAGATGAAGTGCTGGAAGTTGAGAGATGCTTGCGCGAATCCGGATACATGTGTATGGTTTATACGGATCAAATGCCAGCTGATAGTACAGATATGATCAAGGAATGGAAGGAGAAGGTAAGTCTCATAGTATAGTATAGTATAGTATAAAAAACAAAAACTCCTGCTTTTTCTCCATCATTATTAAATAAAATACAAGACTGGATCGCACGAACTTGCTGTTGTAGCTAACAACCTTAATGTATCTAACCATTAAAGCTGTTTGGTAGGTATGTAGTCTAGTTACCCTATGCAGGTTTAAGGCCGATGTAGTTAAGATTACTTTAATTCTTAGTATAATGAATTGTCGGATAGATGATTAAAAGAATAGTTACTTAGGTAAATACCAATCTACAAATGTATATTTAAATCTTTGTTATGGATTTGAATTATGTAAGTTAGGATAGTAAAATATACATATATATATATATATTTATGGAAGCTAAGTATGTAAACATGTGCATATAATAATGAAAATGAAGGATGTAGGTGGGTAGGTAGCTATATGCATATAACTTTATAATTTAGGTGCAATCTGCATACATAAGATTCATGTGATTCTTAGACACATATTATTTAATATAGAATACGAATAGCTTTTGTACTATATCTTTGGAAGGGGATGTCCAATAAAGGTGAGCGATATCTTTTTAGAATCAGCACTTTATACTTTCAAAGGAAGCATCAACATTTTTTGCAAAGAAGTTGTATTAAAAAAATAGCTCCAGGAATACGCATACATTATTCTAAATATGCGTATTTCAAGAGTGATTTTTTGCAATAAGGCTTCTACATAAAAACTTTTGATGCTGATTTTGAGAGTATCAAGAGTAGATTACAAAAAGGTATCAACCAAGTTTTTAGAATAACCCGTTCCAAAGATACACTTCAAAGTATTTTCAGATTATGTATTTCAAGGTGAACAGTGAATAGTTTTTGAACTATATCTTTGGAACGGGTTGTCCAATAAAGGTGAGCGATATCTTTTTAGAATCAGCACTTTATACTTTCAAAGGAAGCATCAACATTTTTTGCAAAGAAGTTGTATTAAAAAAAATAGCTCCAGGAATACGCATACATTATTCTAAATATGCGTATTTCAAGAGTGATTTTTTGCAATAAGGCTTCTACATAAAAACTTTTGATGCTGATTTTGAGAGTATCAAGAGTAGATTACAAAAAGGTATCAACCAAGTTTTTAGGATAACCCGTTCCAAAGATACACTTCAAAGTATTTTCAGATTATGTATTTCAAGGTGAACAGTGAATAGTTTTTGAACTATATCTTTGGAACGGGTTGTCCAATAAAGGTGAGCGATATCTTTTTAGAATCAGCACTTCATACTTTCAAAGGAAACATCAACATTTTTTGCAAAGAAGTTGTATTAAAAAAAATAGCTCCAGGAATACGCATACATCATTCTAAATATGCGTATTTCAAGAGAGATTTTTTGCAATAAGCCTTCTACATAAAAACTTTTGATGCTGATTTTGAGAGTATCAAGAGTAGATTACAAAAAGGTATCAACCAAGTTTTTAGGATAACCCGTTCCAAAGATACACTTCAAAGTATTTTCAGATTATGTATTTCAAGATGAACAGTGAATATATTTTGAACTATATCTTTGCAACGGGTTGTCCAATAAAGGTGAGCGATATATTTTTAGAATCAGCACTTCATACTTTCAAAGGAAGCATCAACATTTTTTGCAAAGAAGTTGTATTAAAAAAAATAGCTCCAGGAATACGCATACATCATTCTAAATATGCGTATTTCAAGAGTGATTTTTTGCAATAAGGCTTCTACATAAAAACTTTTGATGCTGATTTTGAAATTATCAAGAGTAGATTACAAAAAGGTATCAACCAAGTTTTTAGGATAACCCGTTCCAAAGATACACTTCAAAGCATTTTCAGATTATGTATTTCAAGGTGAACAGTGAATATATTTTGAACTATATCTTTGCAACGGGTTGTCCAATAAAGGTGAGCGATATCTTTTTAGAATCAGCACTTCATACTTTCAAAGGAAGCGTCAACATTTTTTGCAAAGAAGTTGTATTAAAAAAATTTCTCCAGGAATACGCATACATCATTCTAAATATGCGTATTTCAAGAGTGATTTTTTCCAATAAGGCTTCTACATAAAAACTTTTGATGCTGATTTTGAGAGTATCAAGAGTAGATTACAAAAAGGTATCAACCAAGTTTTTAGGATAACCCGTTCCAAAGATACACTCCAAAGTATTTTCAGATTATGTATTTCAAGGCGAACAGTGCTTTTGAGCTATATCTTCGGAACGGGTTGTCTTGATCTTGGAGCTAACAACTTTCATGTAGCTAAACATTGACGCTGTTTAGTATGTAGGTAATCTAGTTATCCTATGCAGGTTTGAAGACGATGTAAGTATGATTACCTTGATTCTTAGTACAATGACTTGTCGAGTGGATGATTCAAGGAATAGTTACACATGTACCTACCTACAAAAGCATATAAATTTATAGTGAGGTAAATCTGAGACAACAACCAGCTCTAGTCTCAGAACATCGCGTCACACATCTTTCCTATCCTTCTTTCTATTCTTCACCAGATGCCGCGCTGTGTTAAGAAAAACATATAAAGGGTATTCATAATCCCTTGAGCGCGTGCAAAGTTATAAAAAAAAAAAAAAATATAAATTTATAGTATGGATTTTAAATTTGTAATATAGGAGAGTAATATGTATGTAGGTTCATACATAGATGGAACCTAGACATGTAAACATATACATATAATAATGAACACGAAGGATGTAGGTGGGTAGGTAGCTATATGCATATAACTAAAAGAAGTTTTTTTTTAACTATTAAGATAAAGTCAAAAAAATACCAATTACGAAGTTTCGAAAAAATCTATTGATTCGTTTTTGAAATTTTGAGTTTTAAAAAAAATATATATTTCCAAAATAACTGAACTGAATACTTCATACGATGTAGGCCGTCATACATTTATATATACATAATTATGTATCTTTAAAAATCACATGGACCTTATGTACATATGCATATTGCACTTAAATTATAAATAATACAGTGAGGGTTTTCGTTACCTTTTTTTATTCAAAACATTCTCTTCGGTATATATATACATATTTATTTAACTTATGAAACATTACCGACCATACATAATATATATTAAATATTATTCTAGTAATCAGTACGTAAATATTTTTTTATAATTCTGTTCTTATTAGAATGTCTTACACAATTAGATGAATATTATCTGTTTTTCTTTTCAAGTTTTAGTTCTTCGTTTTGATTGAAATTTGTTCTGGGAATTGTTGTACACATAAAAAAGTTTAATTAAGAAATAATTTCCTATTGATTCAAGTGGACTCAGGAATGCAGAATTTGGCTGCAAGTTTTGTAAATGGCTTCGCCAACGACGGATTTGGACTGGACAAGCTTTTGAGCGAGAATGGCATCAAATGACTGTACAGCAACAGCTCATTCATTGCTTTCTGATTAAATTGAAAAACAATTGCTCCACGCGTTTTGGTACAATTATGTGACTAAGAATTTTTTACGCTGGATCGAATCGTTCCACCTTCATCGATACTAGGCTTGCTTTACTTGGGAAGACGAAAAGCCACCGAAGCTGTTATGAACGCTCTGGAAGTTGTGGCTTCACAAGTCTATGGCCACTGCAATGGAGACATTTGTCCATGCGCTGCAGAAACTGGAAAAACTCCCACTCCACCAAAGCAAAATTTTCCAATGTGCCATATAATCCATTGGTGCATACACACAATAAACAGCCATATAGCTATAGGTAAGTTAGTTGAAACTTTACACAAAAATAAAATGTTATATTTAACTTCTAACTCCCAACAGTTCCTTCATCTTCATGGCAATCGAATTCTCCAAAGAGAAAGCATTGCCAGTAAAAGAAATATATGCATGGATTGTCTAGCATATTCCGTGCTTCAAAGCAACTCCCACCGGATGTAAGAATAGTGTGAGACATAATCTTTTGTTAATATAACATTTCGTAATATTAAACCTTTTCTACTAACAATGTGATCGAACACAAGAGCAAGTACATATGATCCAACCGTGCATTTAATTTATTTATAAAAAATATGGAAACAATTTGCCGCAAGCTTTTACTTTCCGATGAATTTCCATATCAAGAACAAAGCAAATATTTTTCAACCAACAAAGAGGTAGAACTACTCAACGACGAAAAATGAAAAGAATTCATAGTAAGTAGAATAACTTAAGTTTTTTTTTTTGTTTAATGGATTGCTAATATATTTTATTATAATAAGTTATGTTATAAAAAAATTAATTACTATAACAAATTTACTGAAAATCAATAAAATCAATTTTTTGCGATCTAGAATTACGGATTACTTTTTGCAAATTTTACAATTTAAAAAATTCGAACCCGAAATTTTAATCAAACTTGATATTCCGTCTGTCTCTCTATCGGTCGATATAAATATGTATATCCATTTCTTCTACCTAATTATATTTCATTTTTACGCATAATAATGACTTAATTACATACATACACATGTTTTTGCTATCTACGTCACTGAATACCTACCTACTTACAGTATATACTATTTGGGCTCTCATACATTTACCTATATATCATTAAAAATCAAATGAATATTATGTATATTGCACCTATCATATAAAATTATATGCATATATCTACCTACTTATCACCAACTTACACTTTCAATGTACATTGTATGTATACACATTAACATGAATACATATTCATATCTGTATGTAGTGTAGGTACACAATTATTATCCTAATTTCCGTAATTAAAATCTATAATCTAGATTTAAATATAAATTTGTAGGTATGTAGGTACCTAAGTAACTATTCCTTGAATCATCCATTCAATCCATTAAACTAAAAACTTACCTACATATTTGGACCTACCTACTAATAGCGTCAATGTTTAGCTACATTTAAAAATATTCAAATTTAGTTTAAAACTAATAAATAAAAATGAAAAATAGAAACTTGAAGTTATGAATTTGGATCGGGCCAGAGCAAATTAAATTTATAAACTTTAAACTTTAAATTTATAAATTTGACTATTTTTTCAATTTCCATTTCAAAAATAATAAATTACGTACAAACCGCAAGTCGAGTTAGTAGTTTCTGATATCTAGGTCACTGAATAGGTACCAACCTACATACATTATGTACTAAGTGGACTCTCTGACATTTATATAAATATATATCTTTAACAATCAAATGAATATTATGTATATTAAAACTATTATATAAAGTTTTATATGCATATATGGGTCTACCTAACCATAACCATCCAACACTTTCATTATACATTATTATGTACCTACATATTTACATACCTAGGGTCCATATACATACATATGTATGTAATGTAGGTACATTTTACCATCCCAATTTACAGAATTAAAATCCATAACATAGATTTAAATATACATTTTTAGGTAGGTACCTAGTAACTATTTCCTGAAACATACAATAATTCTATTCATTATACTAAGAACTTACCTACATCGGTTTTAAACTTACCTAATGATAATTGGACCTACATACTAACAGCGTCAAAGTTTAGTTACATTAAAGAAAACTCGAAATTTAAAACTAATAAATCGGCCCTATCACAGAATCCATCGCAATCGAAAATCTACTGCGAATCCTGAAAAATCTATCATAGCATCCATTAGTAGTCGAAAATTATAAAATCGGATTTCATAATCTCTAAATATTTACAGATTGTTTAATTTTTTTTTTACATATAGTTTTTGTGGGAAATTTGCTGCGTGTGAATCCAATTTCTATGAAACTGCTTGCCTATGCCATGGAGCCTTGTGTTTTGATTCAGTTCAATGGAGAAATATCTGCTGCAGTCAATGAGACCGATGACGACACACACACCAACACCGACGACGCGAAGCACATGCGACAACTGTTGCAGATGATTCTGCCTCACAAACTGCAAGACACCACATCATCCACCTCATCCAATATTGAAACAAAAAAGGATCATTAACATTGATTGCGTTCCTGACAAAAATGTGATCTTATTCTATTCTTCATAATGTTCTATATATATCTGTGAGCAGCAAACTTATTTGTAATGAATAATAATAATAATTTTAATTATTTTTTGTTTTCATTAATACAATATTTATATATATATACATGTATATGATTCTTTGTTTATTTTCGGGAATGTTTGTTCAACTCCACATTTAAAAAAAACGGTCTAATTTTAAAAACACGAAAGAACTACTTTTAGATAGCAATTTTTCTAAATAATTGTTTGATTATAAAATGATTGAAGGATTTAGAAGCTGAGGTTAATTTACACTCAGAACCGTTACAATCATCGAAATCAAGCAAGTAGTTTGGAAATTAGAGCTTGGCGTATGTACTGATTTCAAGATTTTTCTTGATATCAGTAGAAATTTCTTGGATTTGCTACTTTGGACAAGCTGTCATTTCCAAAGTACTTGCTTGATCTCGATGGTTGAAACTGTTGTGAGTTTTAATTTATGTCAGCTTCTAAATTCTTGAAACCGTTTTCAATTCGAGCAAATATTTCAAAAAATTTGCATCTGAAAGTAATTTTGTAATTTTTCATTTTTTTTAAAACACGAAGAAACTACTTTTAGATAGCAATTTTTCGAAATAATTTTTTGAATTTAAAATGATTGCCGGGATTTATAAGCTAAGGTTAATTTACACTCAGAACCGTTACAATCATCGAAATCAAGCAAGTAGTTTGGAAATTAGAGCTTGGCGTATGTACTGATTTCAAGATTTTTCTTGATATCAGTAGAAATTTCTTGGATTTGCTACATTGGACAAGCAGTCATTTCCAAAGTACTTGCTTGATCTCGATGATTGTAACTGTTCTGAGTATTAATTTACCTCACCATAGGGCTATAATACTTACCTATGTGTCATTGAGACACACAACATTACATTTCCCTTAAAAAGAAAAGAATTTTTTTGAACACCCATAAAGAAAATGTAATCGAAAAAAATTAATTGAATCACAATTCTTAAGCTATATACATATATATATACATAAGGAGGACACTTTAAAATATTGAGCCCAATGTATTTAATTATATTATCTGGCAATAATGATTTCCTGTTGGGCTTCATTCTTTGTGTGGTCAAACCTTGTTGTTCGTCATGATTTTGAGATGAATGGCAGGCGCTGTTTATCCTACAAAATTAAAAGAAAAACAAATACTTAAAAATACATGAAATTAGCTTTGTTTGTATTTAACGTACCTTATTTCTGCTTGACTGAATGCTGATCCACAGACAGACCAACAATCTGTTTAGAAGATACAGACCGAGGTGTTTCGGTCAACATGTGCATATCGATCTCGTTCATGAGATTGCCACTGACGATATATTTCTTCCAAAAAGATAATATGGCTACTTTCTCAGCGATTCCTTCTTTCAGTTTATCGAGATCTCTGAAAGTTTATAAGAAAAACATCGATTAGATATGAATTTGCACTTGCAAAATAAAGGTTTACTTACTCTGTCATTTTGCTGGGGAAATTGTTTCCGATTTTCACTTCGATCTTCACTTTTTGTTGATAGATTGGTTTTTGTGTAAAGTGGAGTGCTTGGTGGTATCACTCCCAGATGAACTAAGTACGTCTTCACTCCCAATCTAAAAAAAAACAACAAAACAATTATAGAAAACAAGAAACAATTGGGTTTGGTTTCTGACTTTCCAATCTAAGATATACCTTTGGATGTACGCTTTCCATCGGATCTCCGTCATTGTGGCCAAATCTTTATCAAACAAACATAAAAAAACAATTTTTTTATATATATATATATATTTCTTTTATTGAAATAAAGAATAATTAAATAAATATGAAAAAAAACTTACCAAATGTGAAAAAAAACTATTATTTATGTTTTGGTAATTAGAAATGTCAGACAGACTTTTGACAAACCAAAAACAAAAAAAATTATCTGTCAGTTTGAGCAATAGTGTTAGGAAAAAATGAGTAAATTAAGAGAGTTTTCTCTTACTCACCTAAAAAAAAATTTGCGGGGGGTACGAGTCGCGCCTCTATGTAATTATTTTCTCTATGCTCTCCCATTTGAATGATAATCCAATTTCTCATCCATATGCTTACCAAATTTTATTAAAAGCCATATTCAATGTATTGCGGAACAAACATCCAAGTATATTTTTTTCCTATTTAAGTCTCTCGCATATGAAGCTTTAAATTTTTTGGGATAAATATAACCTATATGATAATCCAGTGCCTCTACCTATCAAATTGCATCCAAACTTAAGTCGTTGATGCGTGTGCTTCTTGGCTTCTTGAGAACAAAAGCTAATGTTGCTATTTGTAGAATGACCAGATGTTTTAATGTGCTCTATGTTTAATAAAAACAAATCTATCCCGCGTGAAACATACATTTTACCGCAATAAAAAGTATCCTGCGTGCTATTACAGATTATAATCTATGTCTATGCCAAATTTTATCCAGATTCGTTCAGGCGGCATCCATCAATCCATCCAAACGCTCACATTTATAATATTAGTAGGATAATAATGCAAGCTAAATGTATGTGTACATACTACATGGTATTAAAACTTAATAAAAGAAAAACCAATACCAAAAATAATGTCTTATTTTGTTTTTATTTGGTTTCATCAGCAGTCTCATCATAAATTTCACATCATGTCCACCTTGCGGGCCTGAGTTTGCAAAATCTAAATCGTGCGGATCCTAGATTTTGATCAAGACTTAAAGACACGTATATCCCATTATTTTTCGTCAGTCTTAGCATCTCGCCTAGTTTTGAGCACGGAATTCTTATTTTTTCGGCGCATTTCTCCTGATATCAAGAAAATAACCAACAATTATTCCAACCATCACTTTTGGTAGAGCCCCGAATTTGACATTTTGCTGAAATCAGAAGATAACTAATAAGTATGAAAATGCAAATTAAAATGTTTGCTAGCCTTCAAGTAGCCGTTTTTGACACCAAAATATAAAGCCAATCCGAAATCTGTACCAAATAGAAGAGATCTTTGGAAAAATGATTGAACACAACACTCCGAAGAAATTGGCAAAAGGATCCGAACTGTCCATCATGCCATCTTTCTTCAGATAATCCTCATCACATCGATTGTAAGTTTCGCGCTCCCCAGGATCGGACAGTACTTCTTAGGCAGCGCGTAGATCATGGAATTTAGTTGATGCGTCGAATCGTCCTTGGTCTTGTCGGGATGTAGTTCTTTGGCCTGCTGGCGAAATGGATTTTTAATTTTGTTTGTGGAGGCTGATTTTTCACATTGAAAATGGGATAATATGACGACCGGCCAACGTGACCACAAAATAGAAGATTAATTGAACCATATTGGGCAGAATGAAATTTCAATTCCAATTTCCTGTGCAATGGCGAGGGCAATATCTAGCTGTTTTTCCAGTGCCAGGTGGGCCGTCGAAGGACTTCTTCAATTTAATTTTTATTTTGATACCACGAACATAAACTCTATTGCTTTATTTTTCGCGTATCAACTTTCACTATCGATCAAAGAAATTATTCTGGGAAAATGTTTATCCTCACAACAAACAGCACGCCATATGACAAGTTTGACAATTTGAATGAAATGGTGGTTCAGTTTGTATTCTATTTTGATTCAATTTATTCAGCAAAGGTGCGATCGATTTGTATTTTAGTTTTACTGAATGGTTTCATTCAATTTGCGAGATAATTTCGTGCAAATTATCTCAATTTGGAAATTTTATATTGTATGGGAAATGAGATAATTTGGGACTCAATTTGCAAATTTTCAACGAAATTACGTAATTTGCCCTAATGAAAACGGGCTATAAGCCATTACATAAACTTACAATAACACACAGCTGTTCAATATTGTCATCTCTTGTTGGCAGCTCAGATCGCCGACTTGAAAATTTTGAATGCACAGCAATAAGTACTCCTCCTCCACGTTGAGTAGAATTGCGGTATCGATCAGAACGGTAAACATTGTAAAAGTCGTCAAATATTTCAACTGTTTGTATATGAACATGCAGCCAAGTTTCAGTGAGAACGATGACGTCATATTCATGTAAAGACACAGCGAGAAACACTTCTTTTGTTTTTGTTCTAATACCACCAGCATTCTGGTAATATACAAAGAGCAAATTTGAAGAATGTTTTCATGTCGATGACGAAGTAAATGAAGATGAAGAGGATGAAGAGTATGATGCAGGTATTAAAACTGAAGAGCGCGATGAAGAAGAGTGAGAGTGAGATGGCAGATTAAGATGATGATGTTGAGGGACATCGAAAACTTGATGATGTTGAACATTTGCATTTACTTGTTCAGGTTCGGTTCCAAAAACAGTGTGTTCTCGTATGGCTTCAGATTCTCCTTTTTTGAAAAAAAAACCGAATAATTTTACATGTACGCATTGCGGCCAGTATTCTCCCTTTAATGCACTATCAAGAGCTTCTGATGGTAAACCAAGACGAAAGTTGATGTGATTTAATGTGTCCAAATCAGCATTTTGCTTACACAGTGGGAAACAAGAAAGTTTGTCCTTAGGAACACCCAATTTTTTCGATGCATATGCAATAATAGCATCTGATTTTGTTGTTGGTGAGAAGCGTGACAGATGAATCCATTTCAAAGCAGGTATCACCTCTAAATATGTTGAGGAGACATTATTGCCAACTACATGCCGATCGTTCTTGTTTTTTTGCTTATTGTTTTTGCGGGAAGGTGGGAGAGTTTTGTGCCTGCCATGGTGGAGGTTAGCGATTTGATTTGGATTGTTTTTATTTTTTGCACTTTCGTATAGGTTTTCTGTAAGGGAAAGGGCAACACCGCTAAAGCAAGGGTCAACAACCTCGGGAGACAGATTTCGCACTTTATTCAGAGAGATAATAGCGGAATTGTTTTCACTTTTATTAAAATTGCTCGTTTTTTTATCATTGATTTGATTTTTATTTGGAATCATCATGTTATTGTTTTTAAGGGAATCTTTAATTTCGGTTAGTTCACCTTTAAGTTGCCAGACATTTTTATTTAGCTCATTCATTTTAGCTAATAAGTCTAAAGCAGAGTTGCTTGAACATGCACTACATTTCCAAGTTATGTTTATACTCGATTTAAGAATATTTAACACATTTTCGGATAAACTTGTACATTTTTCATGAAATACTTGGTTGCATATACCACCACAAGTTAAAAGATCTTTTGTGGCGGATAAATTACACTTTGCACAACGTTCATCCATTTTAAAAATTTAGTTTATAAGTATAAAACAAGTAGAATTTTAAGAGCGCAACAAAAACACGTCTGCTTATCACAACTTATATTTACAAATGGAAGTCAATATTGTGCGTTTCTCTGTCTTCTTTCGCAAACCGATTGGAGACCTTCTTTTTTGACAGCAAAATTCGGTCGATAGCAAAAACAATCGTGCTTCCACTGCGCACTCCGATGGCGGTATTTTGATTAACCAATTGATCCATCTCTTTGAAGGCTGCCATCTTCTTTTTTTTTAATATTTAATACACACTAGAAACAATCAAATATATCATTAGTATGGCTTTTTTTATTAAGAAAAAATCGTACTTACATTTCTTGAAAATAGATGTGTAATTTAAGTTTTATATTGTTTTTGAAGAAGGTGCCCTTGGTATGGTTGATTAAACAAATTTAATTTCAAGCATAAGCAACTATCTTGAAAATTAACTTTGGCAACAAAAATGTTATACTTTTATACTGACATGGACCACTGATCTCTATAATACAATGGATAGTGTATTCAGTACAAAATATAACAGTTTTTTTTACTCTATTTGAATTTGACAGTAGCACCATTGCAAATGCCTATCTCGTGTTTTTATAAAAAGAAAGAAAGAGATAGATTCCACTCCTTTAAAAAAAAAAAAATTGAAAAACAATTTATTTTTATTGTCAGTTTCAATCAATATAATTAGAACTACAAACAATTCAGAAAAGGTTAGACGGAAGACGGAACCTGGACAATCGGATCTCGCAAGAGATTATATCAATCAAGACGAGGGAGGAATTGATATTGAAAATGCAAACAAGTCATTCGTGAAGAGGATAAATTCGATAAGAACTTTTCAAGGAAATTGTCAAAGCAAAGCACAAAGTTGAAAAGAAAAAATCAAAAAATCAAAAAGTCGACGACTTTGGTAGTGATGAACACGATCAACATGATGCCGATTTGTCATGTTTGCCGAATACAGATAAAATTTAGAAGAAGACGACAAAGAAGATGAACCACGTCACAAGAACGTGGAAGATATTGCAGAAAAATTATCATTAAATATGGAAGCTGAAATTATTGCAATGTAATTGTTGGGAAAATAAAACAAGTTCAAGTTCTTTTTCAAATGGAAGTCAATATTGTGCGTTTCTCTGTCTTTTTTCGTCTTAAAATTCCAGGTTATTTACAATACATATTAAAAATCTTGTAACAGAACGATTCAAGGAAATGTGTTTTCTTGTTGGTTGAATTGAATGATTATGCTGTTTTTTTTCGATTTTCTGGTCGATTTTTATCCAATCTCAATGGCTTATGAGAACTTCAACGAGTTGACCCTCGCCGCCAGCCTAAGATAAATTTGCCGTTATCAGTGATACTAGGTGCGGCTTAAGAAGCCGCTTTTGGCAATATTAGGCTAGCACAGAAACCACTTTCAATTCAATATTTAATATTTAATACACACTAGAAACAATCAAATATATCATTAGTATGGCTTTTTTATTAAGAAAAATTCGTACTTACATTTGTTGAAAATAGATGTGTAATTTAAATTTTATATTTTTTTGAAGAAGGTGCCCTTGGTATGCTTGATTAAACAAAATTAATTTCAAGCATAAGCAACCATCTTGAAATGTAACTTTGGCAACAAAAATTTTATACTGTTATACTGACATGGACCCTCTACAATTATTACAGTTTTCTATTGGGGTCGATTTTTTTGTGTGAATCACTGATCTCTATAATACACTGGATAGTGTATTCACACAAAAAAATTGACCCCAATCGAAATCTGTAATAATTGTAGTGGGTCCATATCAGTATAACAGTATAACATTTTTGTTGTCGAAGTGACATTTCAAGATGGTTGCTATGCTTCAAACTAAACTTAATTAAAATTCTTTATTTTAATCAAGCAAGGGCATATTTTTGAAAAAAAAAAATATGAAATATAAAAATCAATTATCAGCACATAAAGCAACAATGGTTATAAGTTTGACCACTGTAATGATGTAAGTACGTCTTTTTTTAATAAAACAAAAACATTAATGATATGTTTGATTGTTTCCAGTGTGTTTTCATCAATTTGGCTATATTGTTGGGTACAAAATGCATTGGATATTCTATGTTGAGAAAATGATTAGCAAAACTTTAAGTTCAAGACATTGTATACTGAATGGATTAATTCTCCAGTAGATGCAATAAGAAGTGTTAAGAACAACTAACATAATTTAAGGACTGAAAAAGACAACATTTTTATTAAGGATGGTTTATGAATGAAGAAGCATTGTATATCTTAGATAAATTGAATTTACCTCTAGTCATTTCTATTTGTACAACTCTGCGTGTTCAACTGTTATTTCCATAGGCAAGAATGGAATTCTAGAGTATGAATTAAAATATGACTACAAATTTCTATTGAAATTTCTTAATACAAATTAAATTGGTGGTCCTTAAGGATGAAGTGCATCATCAGAAAGAAGTTCCAATTACCAGGTCCTATTTGAAATATTATTTTTTTATTGGATTTTCATTTATAGCTCAATCAAGTGAATCTCCTTCTTGGTAATGCTCAATTGGCTCTGGGGCAAACCAAGTAGTGGGCAAAATTAATATCTGCAATCAATTTTCCATTGACTATCGCCAAGTTACAACGATTCTACTAAAATCTATATGCTTGAATTAAGCGAAATAAAATAAATAAATACTTATCACACACAACTAGTACCGTAAATACTGTGATCGGCGGCGGAGCGACATGGGTGCACGTCATCGTGCTCACTCCATTCAGATCATCAAGGTTGAAGCAAAACATGCTTCTTGTAGAAAGTTAGAGAGGAGTTTTGTTTTTTTTATAAGAATTTTTTTAAGATCGCTGTAAACTGAATATAAAAAACAACTAGGAAAATAAAATCACGTTTTTATTTTAGCAAATCAATAAGAGTTTTCATTAGTACGTATATTATACATTTACGAGGGTAAATGGAAGCCGTATACTATTCAACAAATGAATTCTTTCCTTAATCTTTGGTAATGAAATACATACGTTCACAGATTTCTGCTGACTGTCATTTACAAGAGAAATTAAAAAAAAAAAACAGGAATATAAAATTTTAACAGAAATTTGAACTTTGATCAAATAAAAGACCACAACCCACAATCACTGTTACTAGAGCATTTTTAGGAAGGTTTAATAATGACGCGTCGCCGGAATGAAACGATTGTTCCAAAATTGAATTGGATACATCATCCACTATCCAAGATTGGAAAAAAAAATTATTTTTTGATTCCACTGGACTACAGAATACATAGTGCTTCCTATCGAAACTGTTTTTGACAATGTTATAATAAAAATTGCCAATATAACAAAAATAAAATTGATATTTTCCCAGTAATATGCAATTTTGTATATACATACATATATGTATTTGTTTGCTGTATTTACCGTAGTGTTAATGCAAATTGTGCACTACTTACGAAACTTCGTATATAAAAAATTAATATATTGAGCTGTTTCTACTAAAATCTTTTGCTTAAGATGTGATCGAATATGAGAGCAAGTTCAGATTTTGTTGCTTTTAGGCATAGTTGCTTAGCAAGTTTTGCGTTTAATTTTTTTAAAAACAATTTGAAAACATACAATGCTTTTTTTGTATTTCCTTTAATGTACACAAAATAAAAAATAATATTAAACAAAAAATTAACCAAATTATAAATAAAACTACTCCTAAAGCGTCTCTTCGATATTGTCCACTGAAACAGCCTCATCCTTGTCGACAACCATTTCGCCAGACATCACTCTATCAAAATGCTCGTTTATTGTAATGTACTTTGTCATATTGCAGCCACACGGCATTGGATAATTGTACTTTTTCCGAACCTTGCCCTCTACTTCGAAATTATATTCGCGCACCTTTCTAGGTATCTACACGCCTCTTCTGGCAGCACAAAAATGAATTGTTACCAATAACAGAATCTTCACGAGCTTCACCTGGAAACAGTACATCGAACCAAATGCAAAATCTTTTAAAGCGACCTAAGTATTCTTTGGCACTAAGGATTCAAATTTGATTTCTTCAATTTCATCAAGAGTTACTTCTTCAAGATTCATGAAATGAATAATCGTTCCCGTTGCCAAAACATCGTCTTTTCTTAGACCAAATATTTCTGTTTTTGAAGATTTTTGGCACGTAGTCTTTGTGAGAATTTCGTCATCTTTATTCCATCGACACAACATGCGGAACAATAAATATTGTGGCTTGCTTAAGAAACATAATGCCGCCTGGCTTATGGAAGTTGTCTCTAGCATACATTACCGAATCCAGCATACCTAAGTGCAGCACATAGAAGCCGATCCACTGCGAAACTATAATATCGACTTTGCCCACCGAAGCAGGAAAAATGAATTCTTCCATTTGGATCGGATCATCTTAACTACCGATGTGACTTCATTATTTCCTTTAGACTTCGAGAGCGATTTTAACTAAATATAATGCTTCGGCGGCATAAACTAACTTGGCCCCAGCCTTGGCACAGAAAGCTGAGCTAATACAAAATGCAAGTGCCTGCACCGATGAGACGTCTACGAATGTACGAAGGAATTGTTTTTTGTTGTTAGAAATTGCTTTGGCGGAATCTATCTTTAAGCATGATATCATGGTTCTGAATGGAAAAAAAGTCGAAAAGAAATTAATAAATATAATGTATACTTACTTCAAGATCCTGGTACATAATAATAGTAAAAATACAAAATTATTCTCTGGCTTCTATGTTGAAAGTTCACAAGTCACAATAAAAATAAATTATTATAAATTAATTATCTATCTCGTTGTTTCTTAAAAAAAAAAACGAGATAGGCAATTTCATTGGTGCTATTGTCAAATTCAATTGGAGTCAATAAAACTGTTATACTTTGTAGGGAATACACTATCGAGTGTATTATAGAGATCAGTGGAATCATCCGTCTTAGCTTTGTTTTTATTATGAGGTATTTTCTTCATAGGGTCATAGGGCCATATCTGTCCTACCTGTATGTTTTCTTTATATGTCACGATATAGGCTGAGAATGATATGGTGTTTTGACAACGGAAATTACGAAAAAAAACGAATGCTAAATTCAAGTTGTATTGCTATTGAACATTAAGTTGCATATTGAGAAAAAAGTAAAGTCCGTGGCAAAAGTTCCACAAAAATAAGAAAAAAAAGGAAACAAAAATTGGAAAATTAAGAATTTGGCTCGGTGTTTTTTTTTACTAAACTTGTTAATTGAGGCGAAATTTTATTGCAAATGTTTAACTGTTTTTTTTTTAAGATAATGAAGTTCGAATTTTCTTTTGTCATACATCCTACCTAGTTTTTTTGTGCGATCCAGTTACATATATATTATATAATAAAATTCGAAAGTAGTGAGCTTGAAAGTAAAAGGTTTTATTGAAAAGAAGATAAAAGATGTCTAAAATTTCTAGGTATATTTTTCCGGCGGCCCCAGATAAGCGTTCCAAACTTGGGCCGCCGCAAAGTTTTTTTATTGCATCAATATCTTTGTTCACCATTTTCAAATTTGGGTGCGTCTCATCGCTTTGGCTAAGTGTTTCTGAGCAAATATACATATTACCTGCGTTATTACGACACAAACTGCTTCTCGGATTTAGGACAAATTTTGATCGGGTTTTTGCGAGGCGTGGAAAAATCATCCGCCTCCCACTTTCCCCCAGTCATGAAAGCAATAAAACAAAGAAAAAAGTCCGTGAGTCCTTGGCTATTTAAATTAAAAAAAACAGAAAAAAAAGAGAATATAGATATTAAAAGAAAAAAAAAACATTTAAATATATACATATATATGAACGAAAATTTAGTATTGGTGATCGTCTATTATTTTGTTTGTACTTCTATATTACAACATTTTCATATGATATTAAAACATTTACTTTTATATTTATATTTAGTTTGAAATTTAACTAATTTCATTTGGTTTAATAGAATTTTTCCTTTTTATTTAATTCATAATTCACGGCCCGACTATCCTGTAAGTGAAAAAAAGCCGGTTTCCGCAGGTTGGCGCGATTTGATTTTCTGTGTGTCCTTAGGTAGACGACCTCCAAAGAGTCTTGCGTTTTTTTGTGTTATATTTTTAAATACCGCAATAGGTATAATTTTTGTTCTGTCCTGAACTTTTGTTTACTGTAAAAGAAACCGTTTTATTTATTCGCATTTGTTGTTGGTTAGTTTAATTTTTATATGGTTATTTATTTATTAAAAATCTTTGTTAAATTTGTTCATGTTTGGAAAGAAAATAAGTTTTAGTGGTTTTTCTGTTTCGCATAAGTGAAACTATGTTCTATTAAAGACATTTTTCAGGGGGTGCTGAAGATGGCTGAAAGTTTCGGTGAAGAGGGTATGATCTGAAACCAATCATCCATCATCTTGGGGGAATCTAAAAATGGCCGAAGATTCCTAAGGTAGGGTGGGTAATGGCCTCACTGCAACAACATCCGCAGTGCCTTGATGTGACAATAGTCCGTCCGTCTTTATCTTCCAATTTCCTTTTCCTTTACTTAGGCCTGATCTGTGTTTTTTTGTTTGCAGGTGAGGTTAGGTTTCCGGGCCATGATCTCCCCCGTTCGACGAGCTGATGCCGTGCATAGCATGCAGGCCACTCCCCCCGGAACATAGCATTCTATCCCTTTTCCGTACTTTTCCTTTCCAATATCCTAGCCCATCCTTTTTCCTACCTATCCCCACTACCGCGACCTAGCCACCTCCTCTTGCCGATGGCAATAGTTCAATATGAAATTTTAAAGGTGTAACTTAAAAAAATAATATATTGATAAGAATTTGTATTGGTGTTTTGCACGATGTTGTTATTACCTGGTATCTAGTTTTAGGTAACTAAAGTATAGAACAATGGATAACAACAAACTAAACATATTTAAGACAAAGCTTAATACTGATTCGAGCTTTATGACGAGCTGCCGATGGATGTACTGCGTGACATCTTCAGGACAATCCAATTGAATTACCCAATTTCCTGTAGGAAACTAGAGGCCACGTGAGGCGATATCGGTTATTGAAAGCAACACCAGCTTACTCTTCCGGCAAAACTCCTGATATATAGCAACTTTGCGATCCTGTTGGAACGTTCTATAGAGTGCAAGGAGACATGTTTCAGAACGCAACTTACAAAAGATTTCGTAAATGTACTTAACTTGTTTGCAACTGGAGAGGAACACTATGCATTTCTGCTTTAAATGGCTCTTGATAAATGAGCACAGCATCGTGATTTTGTCATCAAGATTAACCACGACATATCTCTACTTTAGATTGTTTGGTGTGACAGTTTGTTGTTCAGTTGGAGCAACATAAACTGCATTGTAATGGCTCAGCCGTGACAGATCTTTCACAGAAAACAAAAAAGTGTTTGTCGTTCTGGCGTAAGGTTTTCTATAATGCCGTTCATTGTTTGATCAAATCCCATATCGAGGTAACGATCAGCTTCATCAAGAACTAAAACTTGCATTATTGAAGCATAGAAGAGTGGATTTTCGTGTATGCCAATTCCTCAATTTGCCCCATTTTTTTTGTTGAATAAGTTCTCAATCACCTTGAAAATTTTAAAAGATTAAACAAAAATGTTTCAATTATTATTATTTCAGAAAATTACTTTATTCTGGTTTGTAGTTCTTATCTTGAAACTGACAAAAAAAAATAAATTGTTTGGCAATTTTTTTTTGAAAAAGTTTAATCTGTATCTTTTTTCTTTTTATAAATGAAACGAGATAGACAATTGCATTGGTGGTACTGTCAAATTCAATTGGAGTAAAAAAAACTGTTATACTTTGTATGGAATACACTATCCAGTGTATTATAGAGATCAGTGCTACTGTCAAATTCAATTGGAGTCAAAAAAACTGTTATACTTTGTATGGAATACACTATCCAGTGTATTATAGAGATCAGTGAGGCAACCATTCAGAAATGTCTCTTTGGTAACCAGAATGTTATACTGTTATACTCTGATGGAACCATTTCAATTATTACAGTTCTTCTATTGGGGTCAATTTTTTTGTGTGAATACACTATCCAGTTCATTAAAGAGATCGGTGATGTAGCATTGTAGCTACCCACATTTTGTTGTTGCTTCAAGACATTTAGGTGTTCGAAACTAAATTCGGACATACTCATTCGGCCAGCGCACACGAGATGAATATTTCTGGGTGGAAAATCAGTTTCATACTATACTTTACGCGCACACGAGATGAACTATTCTGGTGGAAAAAATGTACATACACCTACTTCATTTGAGTTACTACTTTTGTGCTGACTCTCAATTGCAGAAAGTTTTGTGTGGATTATCTAGTGTTCCACCTCGTTCTTCCACTCAAAACTTGGCGGAACTTTCATTCCGTTTCGTTCCGCACACTTCGCTTCCCTCTCCAAGAAATCCATTACTCTGGCGGAAGAAATCATCTCGTGTGTGCTGGCCCATTTCACTTAAATAGCTGAATCACTTTTTGGTGGAAAGCGAGATGAGTCGGCGAGTAAGGCGATTCATCTCACTTCATTCGCCGTAATAGGTGAATCTCGGTGCAGATCTGAGGTGAAATTTATGTTTTTGCATTTGTGTGCGGGTTATAACTATCCGCAGTTGCAACCATAGAAGCTTCACCAGAGACCTATGTTATTATTTTATGGATACAGCTAAAAAGTTGTTTCACGGTTCCAGGTTCATTCTTATCTCTTGGTCAAAGTCTCAGACCTGACGGGCCAATTAAAATAAATTTAAAAATAATATGCTAAGACCACTCAATATTTTGTATATTCAGCAACGATGGAAAGCTGGCAAACAGCTTTGGGTAATTTAATTACATGAAATTTTAGACCAAGCATTTATGTACATATTAACAATTTGTCAGTCGGGCGTTCAAAAACAGAATGTCGCATGCCGCGTCCTAGACAACTTTGATGATTTCTATGGAACAGTTTTTGGAATCCGGTGGAATAATATGCGAGCTGCTCTTCTCTCCCAACAAAAATATATAGCAATAGTTAACAATTTCGGTGACATTCACAAAACTTCAAATATTTTGGAAATGGGTGGTAAGAAAGATTACATTTACCTTTAAATACAATCCATTTAGATTAAGAAAAGAAATATTGATCAATTTGGTTTTTATTTTAGAAAAGTTGAATGCATTATGTAAATAGTTATTTTTTTTTTTATAGAAGTTTAGATTAGTATTCATTGAAATTACGTACCGTGGCGACTTTCCATTAGGGGAACACGTGTAGAACTTTGATTTTTTTTACAGTGACCTAGGGGTCTTTTTAGAACAGCTTTAAAATATTACGGTGAGGAAACACTGTTCAAAAATACGAGTATGATTAAAAAATGTTTTAATTTTCAATTTTGGACTGTTTAGTACAACACTTTTGTTCAATTTGTCTTTAAATTAGAACGCATTTCAACACACGGGTACTTATATTCGGTAGATTTATTATTAATGATAATAATTAAAACGGTTTTAATATGAAAATATAAGTTCTTCTATTTTTAACATATTTTTCAATTTTGCAATATTAATACACAATATAAAAAATTCGCGGCAACGAAAAACTGTTTTGACAGTTCTCTGGTAGTGTTCTGATAAGTTTTTTTCTTGGGAAATTTTAATGGAAACATTTTTTGGATTAAAAGCACAAGTGTAGTTTTTTTCAATAATAAAACTTACGTGAAAACATTAACTAAATGAAATATCATATTTTTCCAATAGTTATGCATCTCTTTTAAAATACATATGTACCTACCTTTTTACTCTCAGTAAAAACCAATTGCAAATTAAAAAAAAAAAAATTAAACAAACCGTATGTATAGATAAAAACCTACTTGTGTGAAGTTTTTCTGTAATTAAGTTCACAGCGTAGCAAAAGCTCGGTGGGTAAGGGGGGGCTCTGAACACTGATATATTTTTTAAACACACTTGAACCACACATCAGAATACATTTTCATTTTAACCATAAAAAGCAATATAACACAAGACCTAGCCTTTTGGTAAACAGATACACCAGGTACAGAAAATCAACAAGCGATCCCATATCGAGACAACGATCAGCTTCATCAGGAACCAAAACTTGCATTGTTGAAACATCGAACAGTGGATTTTCATTCATGTGTTGCAATGGACGTCTAGGTGTCCAAATTTTATGTTACACTGGTCCATTCTTTTTTTCTCGAACTTTAAATTTGTTTCCTCCAATAATTAAGCCAGCGGTAAAATCATGATGCGCTCCGACCTTTTTGAGCGTCTCAAAGATTTAGTGTGCCAATTTCTCAAGTTGGAGAAATGATTTTGGCACCTATTCCATCTAACCAGATCCATATTTCTAATGAATAAGTTCTCAATCACCTTGAAAATTTAAAAAGATTAAACAAAAATGTTTCAATTTTTATTATTTCTTGTAACTTATTTTATTCTGAATTGTATTGTTTGTAGGTCTTATGTTGAAACTGACAATAAAAACAAATTGTTTGTCAATTTTTTTTGTTTTTGAAAAGGAGTGCAATCTGTCTCTTTCTTTCTTTTTATAAAAAAAAAACGAGGTAGACAATTGCATTGGTTCTACTGTCAAATTCCATTGGAGTCAAAAAAACTGTTATTCTTTGTATGGAATACACTATCGAGTGTATTATAGAGATCAGTGGAATCATCCGTCTTAGCTTTGTTTTTATTATGAGGTATTTTCTTCATAGGGTCACAGGGCCATCTCTGTCCTACCTGTATGTTTTCTTTATATGTCACGATATAGGCTGAGAATGATATGGTGTTTTGACAACGGAAATTACGAAAAAAACGAATGCTAAATTCAAGTTGTATTGATATTGAATATTAAGTTGCATATTGAGAAAAAAGTAAAGTCCGTGGCAAAAGTTCAACAAAAATAAGAAAAAAAAGGAAACAAAAATTGGAAAATTAAGAATTTGGGTCGGTGTTTTTTTTTTTACTAAACTTGTGAATTGAGGCGAAATTTTATTGTAAAATGTTTAACTGTTTTTTTTTAAGTTAATGAAGTTCGAATTTTCTTTTGTCATACATCCTACCTAGTTTTTTTTGCGATTAAGTTACATATATATTATATAATAAAATTCGAAAGTAGTGAGCTTGAAAGTAAAAGGTTTTATTGAAAAGAAGATAAAAGATGTCTAAAATTTCTAGGTATATTTTTTCGGCGGCCCCAGATAAGCGTTCCAAACTTGGGCCGCCGCAACGTTTTTTTATTGCATCAATATCTTTGTTCACCATTTTCAAATTTGGGTGCGTCTCATCGCTTTGGCTAAGTGTTCCTGAGCAAATATACATATTACCTGCGTTATTACGCCACAAACCGCTTCTCGGATTTAGGACAAATTTTGATCCGGTTTTTGCGAGGCGTGGAAAAATCATCCGCCTCCCACTTTCCCCCAGTCATGAAAGCAATAAAACAAAGAAAAAAGTCCGTGAGTCCTTGGCTATTTAAATAAAAAAAAACAGAAAAAAAAGAGAATATAGATATTAAAAGAAAAAAAAAACATTTAAATATATACATATATATGAACGAAAATTTAGTGTTGGTGATCGTCTATTATTTTGTTTGTACTTCTATATTACAACATTTTCATATGATATTAAAACATTTACTTTTATATTTATATTTAGTTTGAAATTTAACTAATTTCATTTGGTTTAATAGAATATTTCCTTTTTATTTATTTAAATTATAATTCACGGCCCGACTATCCTGTAAGTGAAAAAAAGCCGGTTTCCGCAGGTTTGCGCGATTTGATTTTCTGTGTGTCCTTAGGTAGACGACCTCCAAAGAGTCTTGCGTTTTTTTTGTGTTATATTTTTAAATACCGCAATAGGTATAATTTTTGTTCTGTACTGAACTTTTGTTTACTGTAAAAGAAACAGTTTTATTTATTCGCATTTGTTGTTGGTTAGTTTAATTTTTATATGGTTATTTATTTATTAAAAATCTTTGTTAAATTTGTTCATGTTTGGAAAGAAAATAAGTTTTAGTGGTTTTTCTGTTTCGCATAAGTGAAACTATGTTCTATTAAAGACATTTTTCAGGGGGTGCTGAAGATGGCTGAAAGTTTCGGTGAAGAGGGTATGATCTGAAACCAATCATCCATCATCTTGGGGGAATCTAAAAATGGCCGAAGATTCCTAAGGTAGGGTGGGTAATGGCCTCACTGCAACAATATCCGCAGTGCCTTGATGTGACAATAGTCCGTCCGTCTTTATCTTCCAATTTCCTTTTCCTTTACTTAGGCCTGATCTGTGTTTTTTTGTTTGCAGGTGAGGTTAGGTTTCCGGGCCATGATCTCCCCCGTTCGACGAGCTGATGCCGTGCATAGCATGCAGGCCACTCCCCCCGGAACTTAGCATTCTATCCCTTTTCCGTACTTTTCCTTTCCAATATCCTAGCCCATCCTTTTTCCTACCTATCCCACTACCGCGACCTAGCCACCTCCTCTTGCCGATGGCAATAGTTCAATATGAAATTTTAAAGGTGTAACTTAAAAAAATAATATATTGATAAGAATTTGTATGGGTGTTTTGCACGATGTTGTTATTACCTGGTATCTAGTTTTAGGTAACTAAAGTATAGAACAATGGATAACAACAAACTAAACATATTTAAGACAAAGCTTAATACTGATTCGAGCTTTATGACGAGCTGCCGATGGATATACTGCGTGACATCTTTAGGACAATCCAATTGAATTACCCAATTTCCTGTAGGAAACTAGAGGACACGTGAGGCGATATCGGTTATTGAAAGCCAGCTTACTCTTCCGGCAAAACTCCTGATATATAGCAACTTTGCGATCCTGTTGGAACGTTCTATAGAGTGCAAGGAGACATGTTTCAGGACGCAACTTACAAAAGATTTCGTAAATGTACTTAACTTGTTTGCAACTGGAGAGGAACACTATGCATTTCTGCTTTAAATGGCTCTTGATAAATGAGCACAGCATCGTGATTTTGTCATCAAGATTAACCACGACATATCTCTACTTTAGATTGTTTGGTGTGACAGTTTGTTGTTCAGTTGGAGCAACATAAACTGCATTGTAATGGCTCAGCCGTGACAGATCTTTCACAGAAAACAAAAAAGTTTTTGTCGTTCTGGCGTAAGGTTTTCTATAATGCCGTTCATTGTTTGATCAAATCCCATATCGAGGTAACGATCAGCTTCATCAAGAACTAAAACTTGCATTATTGAAGCATAGAAGAGTGGATTTTCGTGTATGCCAATTCCTCAATTTGCCCCATTTTTTTTGTTGAATAAGTTCTCAATCACCTTGAAAATTTTAAAAGATTAAACAAAAATGTTTCAATTATTATTATTTCAGAAAATTACTTTATTCTGGTTTGTAGTTCTTATCTTGAAACTGACAAAAAAAAAATAAATTGTTTGGCAATTTTTTTTTGAAAAAGTTTAATCTGTATCTTTTTTCTTTTTATAAATGAAACGAGATAGACAATTGCATTGGTGGTACTGTCAAATTCAATTGGAGTAAAAAAAACTGTTATACTTTGTATGGAATACACTATCCAGTGTATTATAGAGATCAGTGCTACTGTCAAATTCAATTGGAGTCAAAAAAACTGTTATACTTTGTATGGAATACACTATCCAGTGTATTATAGAGATCAGTGAGGCAACCATTCAGAAATGTCTCTTTGGTAACCAGAATGTTATACTGTTATACTCTGATGGAACCATTTCAATTATTACAGTTCTTCTATTGGGGTCAATTTTTTTGTGTGAATACACTATCCAGTTCATTATAGAGATCGGTGATGTAGCATTGTAGCTACCCACATTTTGTTGTTGCTTCAAGACATTTAGGTGTTCGAAACTAAATTCGGACATACTCATTCGGCCAGCGCACACGAGATGAATATTTCTGGGTGGAAAATCAGTTTCATACTATACTTTACGCGCACACGAGATGAACTATTCTGGTGGAAAAAATGTACATACACCTACTTCATTTGAGTTACTACTTTTGTGCTGACTCTCAATTGCAGAAAGTTTTGTGTGGATTATCTAGTGTTCCACCTCGTTCTTCCACTCAAAACTTGGTGGAACTTTCATTCCGTTTCGTTCCGCACACTTCGCTTCCCTCTCCCAGAAATCCATTATTCTGGCGGAAGAAATCATCTCGTGTGTGCTGGCCCATTTCACTTAAATAGCTGAATCACTTTTTGGTGGAAAGCGAGATGAGTCAGCGAGTAAGGCGATTCATCTCACTTCATTCGCCGAAATAGCTGAATCTCGGTGCAGATCTGAGATGAAATTTATGTTTTTGCATTTGTGTGCGGGTTATAACTATCCGCAGATGCAACCATAATAGCTTCACCAGAGACCTATGTTATTATTTAATGGATACAGCTAAAAAGTTGTTTCACGGTTCCAGGTTCATTCTTATCTCTTGGTCAAAGTCTCAGACCTGACGGGCCAATTAAAATAAATTTAAAAATAATATGCTAAGACCACTCAATATTTTGTATATTCAGCAACGATGGAAAGCTGGCAAACAGCTTTGGGTAATTTAATTACATGAAATTTTAGACCAAGCATTTATGTACATATTAACAATTTGTCAGTCGGGCGTTCAAAAACAAAATGTCACATGCCGCGTCCTAGACAACTTTGATGATTTCTATGGAACAGTTTTTGGACTCCGGTGGAATAATATGCGAGCTGCTCTTCTCTCCCAACAAAAATATATAGCAATAGTTAACAATTTCGGTGGCATTTACAAAACTTCAAATATTTTGGAAATGGGTGGTAAGAAAGATTACATTTACCTTTAAATACAATCCATTTAGATTAAGAAAAGAAATATTGATCAATTTGGTTCTTATTTTAGAAAAGTTGAATGCATTATGTAAATAGTTATTTTTTTTTTATAGAAGTTTAGATTAGTATTCGTTGAAATTACGTACCGTGGCGACTTTCCATTGGGGGAACACGTGTAGAACTTTGATTTTTTTTACAGTGACCTAGAGGTCTTTTTAGAACAGCTTTAAAATATTACGGTGAGGAAACACTGTTCACAAATACGAGTATGATTAAAAAATGTTTTAATTTTCAATTTTGGACTTTTTAGTACAACACTTTTGTTCAATTTGTCTTTAAATTAGAACGCATTTCAACACACGGGTACTTATATTCGGTAGATTTATTATTAATGATAATAATTAAAACGGTTTTAATATGAAAATATAAGTTCTTCTATTTTTAACATATTTTTCAATTTTGCAATATTAATACACAATATAAAAAATTCGCGGCAACGAAAAACTGTTTTGACAGTTCTCTGGTAGTGTTCTGATAAGTTTTTTTCTTGGGAAATTTTAATGGAAACATTTTTTGGATTAAAAGCACAAGTGTAGTTTTTTTCAATAATAAAACTTACGTGAAAACATTAACTAAATGAAATATCATATTTTTCCAATAGTTATGCATCTCTTTTAAAATACATATGTATGTACCTACCTTTTTACTCTCAGTAAAAACCAATTGCAAATTAAAAAAAAAAAAATTAAACAAACCGTATGTATAGATAAAAACCTACTTGTGTGAAGTTTTTCTGTAATTAAGTTCACAGCGGAGCAAAAGCTCGGTGGGTAAGGGGGGGCTCTGAACACTGATATATTTTTTAAACACACTTGAACCACATATCAGAATACATTTTCATTTTAACCATAAAAAGCAATATAACACAAGACCTAGCCTTTTGGTATACAGATACACCAGGTACAGAAAATCAACAAGCGATCCCATATCGAGACAACGATCAGCTTCATCAGGAACCAAAACTTGCATTGTTGAAACATCGAACAGTGGATTTTCATTCATGTGTTGCAATGGACGTCTAGGTGTCCAAATTTTATGTTACACTGGTCCATTCTTTTTTTCTCGAACTTTAAATTTTTTTCCTCCAATAATTAAGCCAGCGGTAAAATCATGATGCGCTCCGACCTTTTTGAGCGTCTCAAAGATTTAGTGTGCCAATTTCTCAAGTTGGAGAAATGATTTTGGCACCTATTCCATCTAACCAGGTCCATATTTCTAATGAATAAGTTCTCAATCACCTTGAAAATTTAAAAAGATTAAACAAAAATGTTTCAATTTTTATTATTTCTTGAAACTTATTTTATTCTGAATTGTATTGTTTGTAGGTCTTATGTTGAAACTGACAATAAAAACAAATTGTTTGTCAATTTTTTTTTGTTTTTGAAAAGGAGTGCAATCTGTCTCTTTCTTTCTTTTTATAAAAAAAAACGAGATAGACAATTGCATTGGTTCTACTGTCAAATTCCATTGGAGTCAAAAAAACTGTTATTCTTTGTATGGAATACACTATCGAGTGTATTATAGAGATCAGTGGAATCATCCGTCTTAGCTTTGTTTTTATTATGAGGTATTTTCTTCATAGGGTCACAGGGCCATCTCTGTCCTACCTGTATGTTTTCTTTATATGTCACGATATAGGCTGAGAATGATATGGTGTTTTGACAACGGAAATTACGAAAAAAACGAATGCTAAATTCAAGTTGTATTGCTATTGAATATTAAGTTGCATATTGAGAAAAAAGTAAATTCCGTGGCAAAAGTTCCACAAAAATAAGAAAAAAAAGGAAACAAAAATTGGAAAATTAAGAATTTGGGTCGGTGTTTTTTTTTTTACTAAACTTGTGAATTGAGGCGAAATTTTATTGTAAAATGTTTAACTGTTTTTTTTTAAGTTAATGAAGTTCGAATTTTCTTTTGTCATACATCCTACCTAGTTTTTTTTTGCGATTAAGTTACATATATATTATATAATAAAATTCGAAAGTAGTGAGCTTGAAAGTAAAAGGTTTTATTGAAAAGAAGATAAAAGATGTCTAAAATTTCTAGGTATATTTTTTCGGCGGCCCCAGATAAGCGTTCCAAACTTGGGCCGCCGCAACGTTTTTTTATTGCATCAATATCTTTGTTCACCATTTTCAAATTTGGGTGCGTCTCATCGCTTTGGCTAAGTGTTCCTGAGCAAATATACATATTACCTGCGTTATTACGCCACAAACCGCTTCTCGGATTTAGGACAAATTTTGATCCGGTTTTTGCGAGGCGTGGAAAAATCATCCGCCTCCCACTTTCCCCCAGTCATGAAAGCAATAAAACAAAGAAAAAAGTCCGCTAGTCCTTGGCTATTTAAATAAAAAAAAAAACAGAAAAAAAAGAGAATATAGATATTAAAAGAAAAAAAAAACATTTAAATATATACATATATATGAACGAAAATTTAGTGTTGGTGATCGTCTATTATTTTGTTTGTACTTCTATATTACAACATTTTCATATGATATTAAAACATTTACTTTTATATTTATATTTAGTTTGAAATTTAACTAATTTCATTTGGTTTAATAGAATATTTCCTTTTTATTTAATTCATAATTCACGGCCCGACTATCCTGTAAGTGAAAAAAAGCCGGTTTCCGCAGGTTTGCGCGATTTGATTTTCTGTGTGTCCTTAGGTAGACGACCTCCAAAGAGTCTTGCGTTTTTTTTGTGTTATATTTTTAAATACCGCAATAGGTATAATTTTTGTTCTGTCCTGAACTTTTGTTTACTGTAAAAGAAACCGTTTTATTTATTCGCATTTGTTGTTGGTTAGTTTAATTTTTATATGGTTATTTATTTATTAAAAATCTTTGTTAAATTTGTTCATGTTTGGAAAGAAAATAAGTTTTAGTGGTTTTTCTGTTTCGCATAAGTGAAACTATGTTCTATTAAAGACATTTTTCAGGGGGTGCTGAAGATGGCTGAAAGTTTCGGTGAAGAGGGTATGATCTGAAACCAATCATCCATCATCTTGGGGGAATCTAAAAATGGCCGAAGATTCCTAAGGTAGGGTGGGTAATGGCCTCACTGCAGCAACATCCGCAGTGCCTTGATGTGACAATAGTCCGTCCGTCTTTATCTTCCAATTTCCTTTTCCTTTACTTAGGCCTGATCTGTGTTTTTTTGTTTGCAGGTGAGGTTAGGTTTCCGGGCCATGATCTCCCCCGTTCGACGAGCTGATGCCGTGCATAGCATGCAGGCCACTCCCCCCGGAACTTAGCATTCTATCCCTTTTCCGTACTTTTCCTTTCCAATATCCTAGCCCATCCTTTTTCCTACCTATCCCACTACCGCGACCTAGCCACCTCCTCTTGCCGATGGCAATAGTTCAATATGAAATTTTAAAGGTGTAACTTAAAAAAATAATATATTGATAAGAATTTGTATGGGTGTTTTGCACGATGTTGTTATTACCTGGTATCTAGTTTTAGGTAACTAAAGTATAGAACAATGGATAACAACAAACTAAACATATTTAAGACAAAGCTTAATACTGATTCGAGCTTTATGACGAGCTGCCGATGGATATACTGCGTGACATCTTCAGGACAATCCAATTGAATTACCCAATTTCCTGTGGGAAACTAGAGGCCACGTGAGGCGATATCGGTTATTGAAAGCAACACCAGCTTACTCTTCCGGCAAAACTCCTGATATATAGCAACTTTGCGATCCTGTTGGAACGTTCTATAGAGTGCAAGGAGACTTGTTTCAGGACGCAACTTACAAAAGATTTCGTAAATGTACTTAACTTGTTTGCAACTGGAGAGGAACACTATGCATTTCTGCTTTAAATGGCTCTTGATAAATGAGCACAGCATCGTGATTTTGTCATCAAGATTAACCACGACATATCTCTACTTTAGATTGTTTGGTGTGACAGTTTGTTGTTCAGTTGGAGCAACATAAACTGCATTGTAATGGCTCAGCCGTGACAGATCTTTCACAGAAAACAAAAAAGTGTTTGTCGTTCTGGCGTAAGGTTTTCTATAATGCCGTTCATTGTTTGATCAAATCCCATATCGAGGTAACGATCAGCTTCATCAAGAACTAAAACTTGCATTATTGAAGCATAGAAGAGTGGATTTTCGTGTATGCCAATTCCTCAATTTGCCCCATTTTTTTTGTTGAATAAGTTCTCAATCACCTTGAAAATTTTAAAAGATTAAACAAAAATGTTTCAATTATTATTATTTCAGAAAATTACTTTATTCTGGTTTGTAGTTCTTATCTTGAAACTAACAAAAAAAAAAAATTGTTTGGCAATTTTTTTTTGAAAAAGTTTAATCTGTATCTTTTTTCTTTTTATAAATGAAACGAGATAGACAATTGCATTGGTGGTACTGTCAAATTCAATTGGAGTAAAAAAAACTGTTATACTTTGTATGGAATACACTATCCAGTGTATTATAGAGATCAGTGCTACTGTCAAATTCAATTGGAGTCAAAAAAACTGTTATACTTTGTATGGAATACACTATCCAGTGTATTATAGAGATCAGTGAGGCAACCATTCAGAAATGTCTCTTTGGTAACCAGAATGTTATACTGCTATACTCTGATGGAACCATTTCAATTATTACAGTTCTTCTATTGGGGTCAATTTTTTTGTGTGAATACACTATCCAATTCATTATAGAGATCGGTGATGTAGCATTGTAGCTACCCACATTTTGTTTTTGCTTCAAGGCATTTAGGTGTTCGAAACTAAATTCGGACATACTCATTCGGCCAGCGCACACGAGATGAATATTTCTGGGTGGAAAATCAGTTTCATACTATACTTTACGCGCACACGAGATGAACTATTCTGGTGGAAAAAATGTACATACACCTACTTCATTTGAGTTACTACTTTTGTGCTGACTCTCAATTGCAGAAAGTTTTGTGTGGATTATCTAGTGTTCCACCTCGTTCTTCCACTCAAAACTTGGCGGAACTTTCATTCCGTTTCGTTCCGCACACTTCGCTTCCCTCTCCCAGAAATCCATTACTCTGGCGGAAGAAATCATCTGGTGTGTGCTGGCCCATTTCACTTAAATTGCTGAATCACTTTTTGGTTGAAAGCGAGATGAGTCGGCGAGTAAGGCGATTCATCTCACTTCATTCGCCGTAATAGGTGAATCTCGGTGCAGATCTGAGGTGAAATTTATGTTTTTGCATTTGTTTGCGGGTTATAACTATCCGCAGATGCAACCATAATAGCTTCACCAGAGACCTATGTTATTATTTTATGGATACAGCTAAAAAGTTGTTTCACGGTTCCAGGTTCATTCTTATCTCTTGGTCAAAGTCTCAGACCTGACGGGCCAATTAA
The DNA here is from genome assembly GCA_910595825.1 of Philhelius pedissequus. Lineage (NCBI taxonomy): Eukaryota > Metazoa > Arthropoda > Insecta > Diptera > Syrphidae > Philhelius > Philhelius pedissequus. The sequence continues at coordinate 194,393,297 of OU343160.1, read as the reverse complement.
AATAAATTTAAAAATAATATGCTAAGACCACTCAATATTTTGTATATTCAGCAACGATGGAAAGCTGGCAAACAGCTTTGGGTAATTTAATTACATGAAATTTTAGACCAAGCATTTATGTACATATTAACAATTTGTCAGTCGGGCGTTCAAAAACAGAATGTCGCATGCCGCGTCCTAGACAACTTTGATGATTTCTATGGAACAGTTTTTGGAATCCGGTGGAATAATATGAGAGCTGCTCTTCTCTCCCAACAAAAATATATAGCAATAGTTAACAATTTCGGTGACATTCACAAAACTTCAAATATTTTGGAAATGGGTGGTAAGAAAGATTACATTTACCTTTAAATACAATCCATTTAGATTAAGAAAAGAAATATTGATCAATTTGGTTTTTATTTTAGAAAAGTTGAATGCATTATGTAAATAGTTATTTTTTTTTTTATAGAAGTTTAGATTAGTATTCATTGAAATTACGTACCGTGGCGACTTTCCATTAGGGGAACACGTGTAGAACTTTGATTTTTTTTACAGTGACCTAGGGGTCTTTTTAGAACAGCTTTAAAATATTACGGTGAGGAAACACTGTTCAAAAATACGAGTATGATTAAAAAATGTTTTAATTTTCAATTTTGGACTGTTTAGTACAACACTTTTGTTCAATTTGTCTTTAAATTAGAACGCATTTCAACACACGGGTACTTATATTCGGTAGATTTATTATTAATGATAATAATTAAAACGGTTTTAATATGAAAATATAAGTTCTTCTATTTTTAACATATTTTTCAACTTTGCAATATTAATACACAATATAAAAAATTCGCGGCAACGAAAAACTGTTTTGACAGTTCTCTGGTAGTGTTCTGATAAGTTTTTTTCTTGGGAAATTTTAATGGAAACATTTTTTGGATTAAAAGCACAAGTGTAGTTTTTTTCAATAATAAAACTTACGTGAAAACATTAACTAAATGAAATATCATATTTTTCCAATAGTTATGCATCTCTTTTAAAATACATATGTACCTACCTTTTTACTCTCAGTAAAAACCAATTGCAAATTAAAAAAAAAAAAATTAAACAAACCGTATGTATAGATAAAAACCTACTTGTGTGAAGTTTTTCTGTAATTAAGTTCACAGCGTAGCAAAAGCTCGGTGGGTACGGGGGGGCTCTGAACACTGATATATTTTTTAAACACACTTGAACCACACATCAGAATACATTTTCATTTTAACCATAAAAAGCAATATAACACAAGACCTAGCCTTTTGGTAAACAGATACACCAGGTACAGAAAATCAACAAGCGATCCCATATCGAGACAACGATCAGCTTCATCAGGAACCAAAACTTGCATTGTTGAAACATCGAACAGTGGATTTTCATTCATGTGTTGCAATGGACGTCTAGGTGTCCAAATTTTATGTTACACTGGTCCATTCTTTTTTTCTCGAACTTTAAATTTTTTTCCTCCAATAATTAAGCCAGCGGTAAAATCATGATGCGCTCCGACCTTTTTGAGCGTCTCAAAGATTTAGTGTGCCAATTTCTCAAGTTGGAGAAATGATTTTGGCACCTATTCCATCTAACCAGGTCCATATTTCTAATGAATAAGTTCTCAATCACCTTGAAAATTTAAAAAGATTAAACAAAAATGTTTCAATTTTTATTATTTCTTGAAACTTATTTTATTCTGAATTGTATTGTTTGTAGGTCTTATGTTGAAACTGACAATAAAAACAAATTGTTTGTCAATTTTTTTTTGTTTTTGAAAAGGAGTGCAATCTGTCTCTTTCTTTCTTTTTATAAAAAAAAACGAGATAGACAATTACATTGGTTCTACTGTCAAATTCCATTGGAGTCAAAAAAAACTGTTATTCTTTGTATGGAATACACTATCGAGTGTATTATAGAGATCAGTGGAATCATCCGTCTTAGCTGTGTTTTTATTATGAGGTATTTTCTTCATAGGGTCACAGGGCCATCTCTGTCCTACCTGTATGTTTTCTTTATATGTCACGATATAGGCTGAGAATGATATGGTGTTTTGACAACGGAAATTACGAAAAAAAACGAATGCTAAATTCAAGTTGTATTGCTATTGAATATTAAGTTGCATATTGAGAAAAAAGTAAAGTCCGTGGCAAAAGTTCCACAAAAATAAGAAAAAAAAGGAAACAAAAATTGGAAAATTAAGAATTTGGGTCGGTGTTTTTTTTTTACTAAACTTGTGAATTGAGGCGAAATTTTATTGTAAAATGTTTAACTGTTTTTTTTTAAGTTAATGAAGTTCGAATTTTCTTTTGTCATACATCCTACCTAGTTTTTTTTTTGCGATTAAGTTACATATATATTATATAATAAAATTCGAAAGTAGTGAGCTTGAAAGTAAATGGTTTTATTGAAAAGAAGATAAAAGATGTCTAAAATTTCTAGGTATATTTTTTCGGCGGCCCCAGATAAGCGTTCCAAACTTGGGCCGCCGCAACGTTTTTTTATTGCATCAATATCTTTGTTCACCATTTTCAAATTTGGGTGCGTCTCATCGCTTTGGCTAAGTGTTCCTGAGCAAATATACATATTACCTGCGTTATTACGACACAAACCGCTTCTCGGATTTAGGACAAATTTTGGTCCGGTTTTTGCGAGGCGTGGAAAAATCATCCGCCTCCCACTTTCCCCCAGTCATGAAAGCAATAAAACAAAGAAAAAAGTCCGTGAGTCCTTGGCTATTTAAATAAAAAAAAAACAGAAAAAAAAGAGAATATAGATATTAAAAGAAAAAAAAAACATTTAAATATATACATATATATGAACGAAAATTTAGTGTTGGTGATCGTCTATTATTTTGTTTGTACTTCTATATTACAACATTTTCATATGATATTAAAACATTTACTTTTATATTTATATTTAGTTTGAAATTTAACTAATTTCATTTGGTTTAATAGAATATTTCCTTTTTATTTAATTCATAATTCACGGCCCGACTATCCTGTAAGTGAAAAAAAGCCGGTTTCCGCAGGTTTGCGCGATTTGATTTTCTGTGTGTCCTTAGGTAGACGACCTCCAAAGAGTCTTGCGTTTTTTTTGTGTTATATTTTTAAATACCGCAATAGGTATAATTTTTGTTCTGTCCTGAACTTTTGTTTACTGTAAAAGAAACCGTTTTATTTCTTCGCATTTGTTGTTGGTTAGTTTAATTTTTATATGGTTATTTATTTATTAAAAATCTTTGTTAAATTTGTTCATGTTTGGAAAGAAAATAAGTTTTAGTGGTTTTTCTGTTTCGCATAAGTGAAACTATGTTCTATTAAAGACATTTTTCAGGGGGTGCTGAAGATGGCTGAAAGTTTCGGTGAAGAGGGTATGATCTGAAACCAATCATCCATCATCTTGGGGGAATCTAAAAATGGCCGAAGATTCCTAAGGTAGGGTGGGTAATGGCCTCACTGCAACAACATCCGCAGTGCCTTGATGTGACAATAGTCCGTCCGTCTTTATCTTCCAATTTCCTTTTCCTTTACTTAGGCCTGATCTGTGTTTTTTTGTTTGCAGGTGAGGTTAGGTTTCCGGGCCATGATCTCCCCCGTTCGACGAGCTGATGCCGTGCATAGCATGCAGGCCACTCCCCCCGGAACTTAGCATTCTATCCCTTTTCCGTACTTTTCCTTTCCAATATCCTAGCCCATCCTTTTTCCTACCTATCCCACTACCGCGACCTAGCCACCTCCTCTTGCCGATGGCAATAGTTCAATATGAAATTTTAAAGGTGTAACTTAAAAAAATAATATATTGATAAGAATTTGTATGGGTGTTTTGCACGATGTTGTTATTACCTGGTATCTAGTTTTAGGTAACTAAAGTATAGAACAATGGATAACAACAAACTAAACATATTTAAGACAAAGCTTAATACTGATTCGAGCTTTATGACGAGCTGCCGATGGATATACTGCGTGACATCTTCAGGACAATCCAATTGAATTACCCAATTTCCTGTAGGAAACTAGAGGCCACGTGAGGCGATATCGGTTATTGAAAGCAACACCAGCTTACTCTTCCGGCAAAACTCCTGATATATAGCAACTTTGCGATCCTGTTGGAACGTTCTATAGAGTGCAAGGAGACTTGTTTCAGGACGTAACTTACAAAAGATTTCGTAAATGTACTTAACTTGTTTGCAACTGGAGAGGAACACTATGCATTTCTGCTTTAAATGGCTCTTGATAAATGAGCACAGCATCGTGATTTTGTCATCAAGATTAACCACGACATATCTCTACTTTAGATTGTTTGGTGTGACAGTTTGTTGTTCAGTTGGAGCAACATAAACTGCATTGTGATGGCTCAGCCGTGACAGATCTTTCACAGAAAACAAAAAAGTGTTTGTCGTTCTGGCGTAAGGTTTTCTATAATGCCGTTCATTGTTTGATCAAATCCCATATCGAGGCAACGATCAGCTTCATCAAGAACTAAAACTTGCATTATTGAAGCATAGAAGAGTGGATTTTCGTGTATGCCAATTCCTCAATTTGGCCCATTTTTTTGTTGTTGAATAAGTTCTCAATCACCTTGAAAATTTTAAAAGATTAAACAAAAATGTTTCAATTATTATTATTTCAGAAAATTACTTTATTCTGGTGTGTAGTTCTTATCTTGAAACTGACAAAAAAAATAAATTGTTTGGCAATTTTTTTTTGAAAAAGTTTAATCTGTATCTTTTTTCTTTTTATAAATGAAACGAGATAGACAATTGCATTGGTGGTACTGTCAAATTCAATTGGAGTAAAAAAAACTGTTATACTTTGTATGGAATACACTCCAGTGTATTATAGAGATCAGTGCTACTGTCAAATTCAATTGGAGTCAAAAAAACTGTTATACTTTGTATGGAATACACTATCCAGTGTATTATAGAGATCAGTGAGGCAACCATTCAGAAATGTCTCTTTGGTAACCAGAATGTTATACTGCTATACTCTGATGGAACCATTTCAATTATTACAGTTCTTCTATTGGGGTCAATTTTTTTGTGTGAATACACTATCCAGTTCATTATAGAGATCGGTGATGTAGCATTGTAGCTACCCACATTTTGTTGTTGCTTCAAGACATTTAGGTGTTCGAAACTAAATTCGGACATACTCATTCGGCCAGCGCACACGAGATGAATATTTCTGGGTGGAAAATCAGTTTCATACTATACTTTACGCGCACACGAGATGAACTATTCTGGTGGAAAAAATGTACATACACCTACTTCATTTGAGTTACTACTTTTGTGCTGACTCTCAATTGCAGAAAGTTTTGTGTGGATTATCTAGTGTTCCACCTCGTTCTTCCACTCAAAACTTGGTGGAACTTTCATTCCGTTTCGTTCCGCACACTTCGCTTCCCTCTCCCAGAAATCCATTACTCTGGCGGAAGAAATCATCTCGTGTGTGCTGGCCCATTTCACTTAAATAGCTGAATCACTTTTTGGTGGAAAGCGAGATGAGTCAGCGAGTAAGGCGATTCATCTCACTTCATTCGCCGAAATAGCTGAATCTCGGTGCAGATCTGAGATGAAATTTATGTTTTTGCATTTGTGTGCGGGTTATAACTATCCGCAGATGCAACCATAATAGCTTCACCAGAGACCTATGTTATTATTTAATGGATACAGCTAAAAAGTTGTTTCACGGTTCCAGGTTCATTCTTATCTCTTGGTCAAAGTCTCAGACCTGACGGGCCAATTAAAATAAATTTAAAAATAATATGCTAAGACCACTCAATATTTTGTATATTCAGCAACGATGGAAAGCTGGCAAACAGCTTTGGGTAATTTAATTACATGAAATTTTAGACCAAGCATTTATGTACATATTAACAATTTGTCAGTCGGGCGTTCAAAACCAGAATGTCACATGCCGCGTCCTAGACAACCTTGATGATTTCTATGGAACAGTTTTTGGAATCCGGTGGAATAATATGCGAGCTGCTCTTCTCTCCCAACAAAAATATATAGCAATAGTTAACAATTTCGGTGACATTCACAAAACTTCAAATATTTTGGAAATGGGTGGTAAGAAAGATTACATTTACCTTTAAATACAATCCATTTAGATTAAGAAAAGAAATATTGATCAATTTGGTTCTTATTTTAGAAAAGTTGAATGCATTATGTAAATAGTTATTTTTTTTTATAGAAGTTTAGATTAGTATTCGTTGAAATTACGTACCGTGGCGACTTTCCATTGGGGGAACACGTGTAGAACTTTGATTTTTTTTACAGTGACCTAGAGGTCTTTTTAGAACAGCTTTAAAATATTACGGTGAGGAAACACTGTTCACAAATACGAGTATGATTAAAAAATGTTTTAATTTTCAATTTTGGACTTTTTAGTACAACACTTTTGTTCAATTTGTCTTTAAATTAGAACGTATTTCAACACACGGGTACTTATATTCGGTAGATTTATTATTAAAGATAATAATTAAAAGGGTTTTAATATGAAAATATAAGTTCTTCTATTTTTAACATATTTTTCAACTTTGCAATATTAATACACAATATAAAAAATTCGCGGCAACGAAAAACTGTTTTGACAGTTCTCTGGTAGTGTTCTGATAAGTTTTTTTTTGGGAAATTTTAATGGAAACATTTTTTGGATTAAAAGCACAAGTGTAGTTTTTTTCAATAATAAAACTTACGTGAAAACATTAACTAAATGAAATATCATATTTTTCCAATAGTTATGCATCTCTTTTAAAATACATATGTACCTACCTTTTTACTCTCAGTAAAAACCAATTGCAAATTAAAAAATTAAACAAACCGTATGTATAGATAAAAACCTACTTGTATGAAGTTTTTCTGTAATTAAGTTCACAGCGTAGCAAAAGCTCGGTGGGTAAGGGGGGGCTCTGAACACTGATATATTTTTTAAACACACTTGAACCACACATCAGAATACATTTTCATTTTAACCATAAAAAGCAATATAACACAAGACCTAGCCTTTTGGTAAACAGATACACCAGATACAGAAAATCAACAAGCGATCCCATATCGAGACAACGATCAGCTTCATCAGGAACCAAAACTTGCATTGTTGAAACATCGAACAGTGGATTTTCATTCATGTGTTGCAATGGACGTCTAGGTGTCCAAATTTTACGTTACACTGGTCCATTCTTTTTTTCTCGAACTTTAAATTTTTTTTCCTCCAATAATTTAGCCAGCGGTAAAATCATGATGTGCTCCGACCTTTTTGAGCGTCTCAAAGATTTAGTGTGCCAATTTCTCAAGTTGGAGAAATGATTATAGCACCTATTCCATCTAACCAGGTCTATATTTCTAATGAATAAGTTCTCAATTACCTTGAAAATTTAAAGAGATTAAACAAAAATGTTTCAATTTTTATTATTTCTTGAAACTTACTTTATTCTGAATTGTATTGTTTGTAGGTCTTATGTGGAAACTGACAATAAAAACAAATTGTTTGTCAATTTTTTGTTGTTTTTGAAAAGGAGTGCAATCTGTCTCTTTCTTTCTTTTTATAAAAAAAAAAGGAGATAGACAATTGCATTGGTTCTACTGTCCAATTCCATTGGAGTCAAAAAAAAAACTGTTATTCTTTGTATGGAATACACTATCGAGTGTATTATAGAGATCAGTGGAATCATCCGACTTAGCTTTGTTTTTATTATGAGGTATTTTTTTCATAGGGTCATAGGGCCATCTCTGTCCTACCTGTATGTTTTCTTTATATGTCACGATATAGGCTGATAATGATATGGTGTTTTGACAACGGAAATTACGAAAAAAAACGAATGCTAAATTCAAGTTGTATTGCTATTGAATATTAAGTTGCATATTGAGAAAAAAGTAAAGTCCGTGGCAAAAGTTCCACAAAAATAAGAAAAAAAAGGAAACAAAAATTGGAAAATTAAGAATTTGGCTCGGTGTTTTTTTTTTACTAAACTTGTGAATTGAGGCGAAATTTTATTGTAAAATGTTTAACTGTTTTTTTTTAAGTTAATGAAGTTCGAATTTTCTTTTGTCATACATCCTACCTAGTTTTTTTTTGCGATTAAGTTACATATATATTATATAATAAAATTCGAAAGTAGTGAGCTTGAAAGTAAAAGGTTTTATTGAAAAGAAGATAAAAGATGTCTAAAATTTCTAGGTATATTTTTTCGGCGGCCCCAGATAAGCGTTCCAAACTTGGGCCGCCGCAACGTTTTTTTATTGCATCAATATCTTTGTTCACCATTTTCAAATTTGGGTGCGTCTCATCGCTTTGGCTAAGTGTTCCTGAGCAAATATACATATTACCTGCGTTATTACGACACAAACCGCTTCTCGGATTTAGGACAAATTTTGATCCGGTTTTTGCGAGGCGTGGAAAAATCATCCGCCTCCCACTTTCCCCCAGTCATGAAATCAATAAAACAAAGAAAAAAGTCCGTGAGTCCTTGGCTATTTAAATTTAAAAAAAACAGAAAAAAAAGAGAATATAGATATTAAAAGAAAAAAAAAACATTTAAATATATACATATATATGAACGAAAATTTAGTGTTGGTGATCGTCTATTATTTTGTTTGTACTTCTATATTACAACATTTTCATATGATATTAAAACATTTACTTTTATATTTATATTTAGTTTGAAATTTAACTAATTTCATTTGGTTTAATAGAATATTTCCTTTTTATTTAATTCATAATTCACGGCCCGACTATCCTGTAAGTGAAAAAAAGCCGGTTTCCGCAGATTTGCGCGATTTGATTTTCTGTGTGTCCTTAGGTAGACGACCTCCAAAGAGTCTTGCGTTTTTTTTGTGTTATATTTTTAAAGACCGCAATAGGTATAATTTTTGTTCTGTCCTGAGCTTTTGTTTACTGTAAAAGAAACCGTTTTATTTATTCGCATTTGTTGTTGGTTAGTTTAATTTTTATATGGTTATTTATTTATTAAAAATCTTTGTTAAATTTGTTCATGTTTGGAAAGAAAATAAGTTTTAGTGGTTTTTCTGTTTCGCATAAGTGAAACTATGTTCTATTAAAGACATTTTTCAGGGGGTGCTGAAGATGGCTGAAAGTTTCGGTGAAGAGGGTATGATCTGAAACCAATCATCCATCATCTTGGGGGAATCTAAAAATGGCCGAAGATTCCTAAGGTAGGGTGGGTAATGGCTTCACTGCAACAACATCCGCAGTGCCTTGATGTGACAATAGTCCGTCCGTCTTTATCTTCCAATTTCCTTTTCCTTTACTTAGGCCTGATCTGTGTTTTTTTGTTTGTAGGTGAGGTTAGGTTTCCGGGCCATGATCTCCCCCGTTCGACGAGCTGATGCCGTGCATAGCATGCAGGCCACTCCCCCTGGAACTTAGCATTCTATCCCTTTTCCGTACTTTTCCTTTCCAATATCCTAGCCCATCCCTTTTCCTACCTATCCCACTACCGCGACCTAGCCACCTCCTCTTGCCGATGGCAATAGTTCAATATGAAATTTTAAAGGTGTAACTTAAACAAATAATATATTGATAAGAATTTGTATGGGTGTTTTGCACGATGTTGTTATTACCTGGTATCTAGTTTTAGGTAACTAAAGTATAGAACAATGGATAACAACAAACTAAACATATTTAAGACAAAGCTTAATACTGATTCGAGCTTTATGACGAGCTGCCGATGGATATACTGCGTGACATCTTCAGGACAATCCAATTGAATTACCCAATTTCCTGTAGGAAACTAGAGGCCACGTGAGGCGATATCGGTTATTGAAAGCAACACCAGCTTACTCTTACGGCAAAACTCCTGATATATAGCAACTTTGCGATCCTGTTGGAACGTTCTATAGAGTGCAAGGAGACTTGTTTCAGGACGCAACTTACAAAAGATTTCGTAAATGTACTTAACTTGTTTGCAACTGGAGAGGAACACTATGCATTTCTGCTTTAAATGGCTCTTGATAAATGAGCACAGCATCGTGATTTTGTCATCAAGATTAACCACGACATATCTCTACTTTAGATTGTTTGGTGTGACAGTTTGTTGTTCAGTTGGAGCAACATAAACTGCATTGTAATGGTTCAGCCGTGACAGATCTTTCACAGAAAACAAAAAAGTGTTTGTCGTTCTGGCGTAAGGTTTTCTATAATGCCGTTCATTGTTTGATCAAATCCCATATCGAGGCAACGATCAGCTTCATCAAGAACTAAAACTTGCATTATTGAAGCATAGAAGAGTGGATTTTCGTGTATGCCAATTCCTCAATTTGGCCCATTTTTTTTTGTTGAATAAGTTCTCAATCACCTTGAAAATTTTAAAAGATTAAACAAAAATGTTTCAATTATTATTATTTCAGAAAATTACTTTATTCTGGTGTGTAGTTCTTATCTTGAAACTGACAAAAAAAATAAATTGTTTGGCAATTTTTTTTTGAAAAAGTTTAATCTGTATCTTTTTTCTTTTTATAAATGAAACGAGATAGACAATTGCATTGGTGGTACTGTCAAATTCAATTGGAGTAAAAAAACTGTTATACTTTGTATGGAATACACTATCCAGTGTATTATAGAGATCAGTGCATTGGTGCTACTGTCAAATTCAATTGGAGTCAAAAAAAACTGTTATACTTTGTATGGAATACACTATCCAGTGTATTATAGAGATCAGTGAGGCAACCATTCAGAAATGTCTCTTTGGTAACCAGAATGTTATACTGCTATACTCTGATGGAGCCATTTCAATTATTACAGTTCTTCTATTGGGGTCAATTTTTTTGTGTGAATACACTATCCAGTTCATTATAGAGATCGGTGATGTAGCATTGTAGCTACCCACATTTTGTTGTTGCTTCAAGACATTTAGGTGTTCGAAACTAAATTCGGACATACTCATTCGGCCAGCGCACACGAGATGAATATTTCTGGGTGGAAAATCAGTTTCATACTATACTTTACGCGCCCACGAGATGAACTATTCTGGTGGAAAAAATGTACATACACCTACTTCATTTGAGTTACTACTTTTGTGCTGACTCTCAATTGCAGAAAGTTTTGTGTGGATTATCTAGTGTTCCACCTCGTTCTTCCACTCAAAACTTGGCGGAACTTTCATTCCGTTTCGTTCCGCACACTTCGCTTCCCTCTCCCAGAAATCCATTACTCTGGCGGAAGAAATCATCTCGTGTGTGCTGGCCCATTTCACTTAAATAGCTGAATCACTTTTTGGTGGAAAGCGAGATGAGTCGGCGAGTAAGGCGATTCATCTCACTTCATTCGCCGAAATAGCTGAATCTCGGTGCAGATCTGAGGTGAAATTTTTGTTTTTGCATTTGTGTGCGGGTTATAACTATCCGCAGATGCAACCATAATAGCTTCACCAGAGACCTATGTTATTATTTTATGGATACAGCTAAAAAGTTGTTTCACGGTTCCAGGTTCATTCTTATCTCTTGGTCAAAGTCTCAGACCTGACGGGCCAATTAAAATAAATTTAAAAATAATATGCTAAGACCACTCAATATTTTGTATATTCAGCAACGATGGAAAGCTGGCAAACAGCTATGGGTAATTTAATTACATGAAATTTTAGACCAAGCATTTATGTACATATTAACAATTTGTCAGTCGGGCGTTCAAAAACAGAATGTCACATGCCGCGTCCTAGACAACTTTGATGATTTCTATGGAACAGTTTTTGGAATCCGGTGGAATAATATGCGAGCTGCTCTTCTCTCCCAACAAAAATATATAGCAATAGTTAACAATTTCGGTGACATTTACAAAACTTCAAATATTTTGGAAATGGGTGGTAAGAAAGATTACATTTACCTTTAAATACAATCCATTTAGATTAAGAAAAGAAATATTGATCAATTTGGTTCTTATTTTAGAAAAGTTGAATGCATTATGTAAATAGTTATTTTTTTTTTTATAGAAGTTTAGATTAGTATTCGTTGAAATTACGTACCGTGGCGACTTTCCATTGGGGGAACACGTGTAGAACTTTGATTTTTTTTACAGTGACCTAGAGGTCTTTTTAGAACAGCTTTAAAATATTACGGTGAGGAAACACTGTTCACAAATACGAGTATGATTAAAAAATGTTTTAATTTTCAATTTTGGACTTTTTAGTACAACACTTTTGTTCAATTTGTCTTTAAATTAGAACGTATTTCAACACACGGGTACTTATATTCGGTAGATTTATTATTAAAGATAATAATTAAAACGGTTTTAATATGAAAATATAAGTTCTTCTATTTTTAACATATTTTTCAACTTTGCAATATTAATACACAATATAAAAAATTCGCGGCAACGAAAAACTGTTTTGACAGTTCTCTGGTAGTGTTCTGATAAGTTTTTTTTTGGGAAATTTTAATGGAAACATTTTTTGGATTAAAAGCACAAGTGTAGTTTTTTTCAATAATAAAACTTACGTGAAAACATTAACTAAATGAAATATCATATTTTTCCAATAGTTATGCATCTCTTTTAAAATACATATGTACCTACCTTTTTACTCTCAGTAAAAACCAATTGCAAATTAAAAAAAAAAAAAAATTAAACAAACCGTATGTATAGATAAAAACCTACTTGTGTGAAGTTTTTCTGTAATTAAGTTCACAGCGTAGCAAAAGCTCGGTGGGTACGGGGGGGCTCTGAACACTGATATATTTTTTAAACACACTTGAACCACACATCAGAATACATTTTCATTTTAACCATAAAAAGCAATATAACACAAGACCTAGCCTTTTGGTAAACAGATACACCAGATACAGAAAATCAACAAGCGATCCCATATCGAGACAACGATCAGCTTCATCAGGAACCAAAACTTGCATTGTTGAAACATCGAACAGTGGATTTTCATTCATGTGTTGCAATGGACGTCTAGGTGTCCAAATTTTATGTTACACTGGTCCATTCTTTTTTTTCTCGAACTTTAAATTTTTTTCCTCCAATAATTAAGCCAGCGGTAAAATCATGATGCGCTCCGACCTTTTTGAGCGTCTCAAAGATTTAGTGTGCCAATTTCTCAAGTTGGAGAAATGATTATAGCACCTATTCCATCTAACCAGGTCCATATTTCTAATGAATAAGTTCTCAATCACCTTGAAAATTTAAAAAGATTAAACAAAAATGTTTCAATTTTTATTATTTCTTGAAACTTACTTTATTCTGAATTGTATTGTTTGTAGGTCTTATGTGGAAACTGACAATAAAAATAAATTGTTTGTCAATTTTTTGTTGTTTTTGAAAAGGAGTGCAATCTGTCTCTTTCTTTTTATAAAAAAAAAACGAGATAGACAATTGCATTGGTTCTACTGTCCAATTCCATTGGAGTCAAAAAAAACTGTTATTCTTTGTATGGAATACACTATCGAGAGTGTATTACAGAGATCAGTGGAATCATCCGACTTAGCTTTGTTTTTATTATGAGGTATTTTTTTCATAGGGTCATAGGGCCATCTCTGTCCTACCTGTATGTTTTCTTTATATGTCACGATATAGGCTGAGAATGATATGGTGTTTTGACAACGGAAATTAGGAAAAAAAACAAATGCTAAATTCAAGTTGTATTGCTATTGAATATTAAGTTGCATATTGAGAAAAAAGTAAAGTCCGTGGCAAAAGTTCCACAAAAATAAGAAAAAAAAGGAAACAAAAATTGGAAAATTAATTAAATTAATTTGGCTCGGTGTTTTTTTTTACTAAACTTGTGAATTGAGGCGAAATTTTATTGTAAAATGTTTAACTGTTTTTTTTTAAGTTAATGAAGTTCGAATTTTCTTTTGTCATACATCCTACCTAGTTTTTTTTTTTGCGATTAAGTTACATATATATTATATAATAAAATTCGAAAGTAGTGAGCTTGAAAGGTTTTAAAAAGGTAAAAGGTTTTATTGAAAAGAAGATAAAAGATGTCTAAAATTTCTAGGTATATTTTTTCGGCGGCCCCAGATAAGCGTTCCAAACTTGGGCCGCCGCAACGTTTTTTTATTGCATCAATATCTTTGTTCACCATTTTCAAATTTGGGTGCGTCTCATCGCTTTGGCTAAGTGTTCCTGAGCAAATATACATATTACCTGCGTTATTACTACACAAACCGCTTCTCGGATTTAGGACAAATTTTGATCCGGTTTTTGCGAGGCGTGGAAAAATCATCCGCCTCCCACTTTCCCCCAGTCATGAAAGCAATAAAACAAAGAAAAAAGTCCGTGAGTCCTTGGCTATTTAAATAAAAAAAAAAAACAGAAAAAAAAAGAGAATATAGATATTAAAAGAAAAAAAAAACATTTAAATATATACATATATATGAACGAAAATTTAGTTTTGGTGATCGTCTATTATTTTGTTTGTACTTCTATATTACAACATTTTCATATGATATTAAAACATTTACTTTTATATTTATATTTAGTTTGAAATTTAACTAATTTCATTTGGTTTAATAGAATATTTCCTTTTTATTTAATTCATAATTCACGGCCCGACTATCCTGTAAGTGAAAAAAAGCCGGTTTCCGCAGGTTTGCGCGATTTGATTTTCTGTGTGTCCTTAGGTAGACGACCTCCAAAGAGTCTTGCGTTTTTTTTGTGTTATATTTTTAAATACCGCAATAGGTATAATTTTTGTTCTGTCCTGAACTTTTGTTTACTGTAAAAGAAACCGTTTTATTTATTCGCATTTGTTGTTGGTTAGTTTAATTTTTATATGGTTATTTATTTATTAAAAATCTTTGTTAAATTTGTTCATGTTTGGAAAGAAAATAAGTTTTAGTGGTTTTTCTGTTTCGCATAAGTGAAACTATGTTCTATTAAAGACATTTTTCAGGGGGTGCTGAAGATGGCTGAAAGTTTCGGTGAAGAGGGTATGATCTGAAACCAATCATCCATCATCTTGGGGGAATCTAAAAATGGCCGAAGATTCCTAAGGTAGGGTGGGTAATGGCCTCACTGCAACAACATCCGCAGTGCCTTGATGTGACAATAGTCCGTCCGTCTTTATCTTCCAATTTCCTTTACTTAGGCCTGATCTGTGTTTTTTTGTTTGCAGGTGAGGTTAGGTTTCCGGGCCATGATCTCCCCCGTTCGACGAGCTGATGCCGTGCATAGCATGCAGGCCACTCCCCCCGGAACTTAGCATTCTATCCCTTTTCCGTACTTTTCCTTTCCAATATCCTAGGCCATCCTTTTTCCTACCTATCCCACTACCGCGACCTAGCCACCTCCTCTTGCCGATGGCAATAGTTCAATATGAAATTTTAAAGGTGTAACTTAAAAAAATAAGACATTTAGGTGTTCGAAACTAAATTCGGACATACTCATTCGGCCAGCGCACACGAGATGAATATTTCTGGGTGGAAAATCAGTTTCATACTATACTTTACGCGCACACGAGATGAACTATTCTGGTGGAAAAAATGTACATACACCTACTTCATTTGAGTTACTACTTTTGTGCTGACTCTCAATTGCAGAAAGTTTTGTGTGGATTATCTAGTGTTCCACCTCGTTCTTCCACTCAAAACTTGGCGGAACTTTCATTCCGTTTCGTTCCGCACACTTCGCTTCCCTCTCCCAGAAATCCATTACTCTGGCGGAAGAAATCATCTCGTGTGTGCTGGCCCATTTCACTTAAATAGCTGAATCACTTTTTGGTGGAAAGCGAGATGAGTCGGCGAGTAAGGCGATTCATCTCACTTCATTCGCCGAAATAGCTGAATCTCGGTGCAGATCTGAGGTGAAATTTATGTTTTTGCATTTGTGTGCGGGTTATTACTATCCGCAGATGCAACCATAATAGCTTCACCAGAGACCTATGTTATTATTTTATGGATACAGCTAAAAAGTTGTTTCACGGTTCCAGGTTCATTCTTATCTCTTGGTCAAAGTCTCAGACCTGACGGGCCAATTAAAATAAATTTAAAAATAATATGCTAAGACCACTCAATATTTTGTATATTCAGCAACGATGGAAACCTGGCAAACAGCTTTGGGTAATTTAATTACATGAAATTTTAGACCAAGCATTTATGTACATATTAACAATTTGTCAGTCGGGCGTTCAAAAACAGAATGTCACATGCCGCGTCCTAGACAAATTTGATGATTTCTATGGAACAGTTTTTGGAATCCGGTGGAATAATATGCGAGCTGCTCTTCTCTACCAACAAAAATATATAGCAATAGTTAACAATTTCGGTGACATTTACAAAACTTCAAATATTTTGGAAATGGGTGGTAAGAAAGATTACATTTACCTTTAAATACAATCCATTTAGATTAAGAAAAGAAATATTGATCAATTTGGTTCTTATTTTAGAAAAGTTGAATGCATTATGTAAATAGTTATTTTTTTTTTTATAGAAGTTTAGATTAGTATTCGTTGAAATTACGTACCGTGGCGACTTTCCATTGGGGGAACACGTGTAGAACTTTGATTTTTTTTACAGTGACCTAGAGGTCTTTTTAGAACAGCTTTAAAATATTACGGTGAGGAAACACTGTTCACAAATACGAGTATGATTAAAAAATGTTTTAATTTTCAATTTTGGACTTTTTAGTACAACACTTTTGTTCAATTTGTCTTTAAATTAGAACGTATTTCAACACACGGGTACTTATATTCGGTAGATTTATTATTAAAGATAATAATTAAAACGGTTTTAATATGAAAATATAAGTTCTTCTATTTTTAACATATTTTTCAACTTTGCAATATTAATACACAATATAAAAAATTCGCGGCAACGAAAAACTGTTTTGACAGTTCTCTGGTAGTGTTCTGATAAGTTTTTTTTTGGGAAATTTTAATGGAAACATTTTTTGGATTAAAAGCACAAGTGTAGTTTTTTTCAATAATAAAACTTACGTGAAAACATTAACTAAATGAAATATCATATTTTTCCAATAGTTATGCATCTCTTTTAAAATACATATGTACCTACCTTTTTACTCTCAGTAAAAACCAATTGCAAATTAAAAAAAAAAAAATTAAACAAACCGTATGTATAGATAAAAACCTACTTGTGTGAAGTTTTTCTGTAATTAAGTTCACAGCGTAGCAAAAGCTCGGTGGGTACGGGGGGGCTCTGAACACTGATATATTTTTTAAACACACTTGAACCACACATCAGAATACATTTTCATTTTAACCATAAAAAGCAATATAACACAAGACCTAGCCTTTTGGTAAACAGATACACCAGATACAGAAAATCAACAAGCGATCCCATATCGAGACAACGATCAGCTTCATCAGGAACCAAAACTTGCATTGTTGAAACATCGAACAGTGGATTTTCATTCATGTGTTGCAATGGACGTCTAGGTGTCCAAATTTTATGTTACACTGGTCCATTCTTTTTTTTCTCGAACTTTAAATTTTTTTCCTCCAATAATTAAGCCAGCGGTAAAATCATGATGCGCTCCGACCTTTTTGAGCGTCTCAAAGATTTAGTGTGCCAATTTCTCAAGTTGGAGAAATGATTATAGCACCTATTCCATCTAACCAGGTCCATATTTCTAATGAATAAGTTCTCAATCACCTTGAAAATTTAAAAAGATTAAACAAAAATGTTTCAATTTTTATTATTTCTTGAAACTTACTTTATTCTGAATTGTATTGTTTGTAGGTCTTATGTGGAAACTGACAATAAAAATAAATTGTTTGTCAATTTTTTGTTGTTTTTGAAAAGGAGTGCAATCTGTCTCTTTCTTTTTATAAAAAAAAAACGAGATAGACAATTGCATTGGTTCTACTGTCCAATTCCATTGGAGTCAAAAAAAACTGTTATTCTTTGTATGGAATACACTATCGAGAGTGTATTACAGAGATCAGTGGAATCATCCGACTTAGCTTTGTTTTTATTATGAGGTATTTTTTTCATAGGGTCATAGGGCCATCTCTGTCCTACCTGTATGTTTTCTTTATATGTGACGATATAGGCTGAGAATGATATGGTGTTTTGACAACGGAAATTACGAAAAGATGATGACAGGTTAAAAAAGAGAAAAAAGTAAAGTCCGTGGCAAAAGTTCCACAAAAATAAGAAAAAAAAGGAAACAAAAATTGGAAAATTAAGAATTTGGCTCGGTGTTTTTTTTTTTACTAAACTTGTGAATTGAGGCGAAATTTTATTGTAAAATGTTTACCTGTTTTTTTTTAAGTTAATGAAGTTCGAATTTTCTTTTGTCATACATCCTACCTAGTTTTTTTTTGCGATCCAGTTACATATATATTATATAATAAAATTCGAAAGTAGTGAGCTTGAAAGTAAAAGGTTTTATTGAAAAGAAGATAAAAGATGTCTAAAATTTCTAGGTATATTTTTTCGGCGGCCCCAGATAAGCGTTCCAAACTTGGGCCGCCGCAACGTTTTTTTTATTGCATCAATATCTTTGTTCACCATTTTCAAATTTGGGTGCGTCTCATCGCTTTGGCTAAGTGTTCCTGAGCAAATATATTACCTGCGTTATTACGACACAAACCGCTTCTCGGATTTGGGACAAATTTTGACCCGGTTTTTGCGAAGCGTTGAAAAATCATCCGCCTCCCACTTTCCCCCAGTCATGAAAACAATAAAACAAAGAAAAAAGTCCGTGAGTCTTTGGCTATTTAAATAAAAAAAAAAACAGAAAAAAAAGAGAATATAGATATAAAAAGAAAAAAAAACATTTAAATATATACATATATATGAACGAAAATTTAGTGTTGGTGATCGTCTATTATTTTTTTTGTACTTCTATATTACAACATTTTCATATGATATTAAAACATTTACTTTTATATTTATATTTAGTTTGAAATTTAACTAATTTCATTTGGTTTAATAGAATATTTCCTTTTTATTTAATTCATAATTCACGGCCCGACTATCCTGTAATTGAAAAAAAGCCGCTTTCCGCAGGTTTGCGCGATTTGATTTTCTGTGTGTCCTTAGGTAGACGACCTCCAAAGAGTTTTGCGTTTTTTTTTGTGTTATATTTTTAAATACCGCAATAGGTATAATTTTTGTTCTGTCCTGAATTTTTGTTTATTGTAAAAGAAACCGTTTTATTTATTCGCATTTGTTGTTGGTTAGTTTACTTGGTTATTTATTTATTAAAAATCTTTGTTAAATTTGTTCATGTTTGGAAAGAAAATAAGTTTTAGTGGTTTTTCTGTTTCGCATAAGTGAAACTGTGTTCTATTAAAGACATTTTTCAGGGGGTGCTGAAGATAGCTGAAAGTTTCGGTGAAGATGGTATGATCTGAAACCAATCATCCACCATCTTGGGGGAATCTAAAAATGGCCGAAGATTCCTAAGGTAGGGTGGGTAATGGCCTCACTGCAACAACATCCGCAGTGCCTTGATGTGACAATAGTCCGTCCGTCTTTATCTTCCAATTTCCTTTTCCTTTCCTTAGGCCTGATCTGTGTTTTTTTGTTTGCAGGTGAGGTTAGGTTTCCGGGCCATGACCCCCCCCCCCCCGTTCGACGAACTGATGCCGTGCATAGCATGCAGGCCACTCCCCCCGGAACTTAGCATTCTATCCCTTTTCCGTACTTTTCCTTTCCAATATCCTAGCCCATCCTTTTTCCTACCTATCCCCACTACCGCGACCTAGCCACCTCCTCTTGCCGATGGCAATAGTTCAATATGAAATTTTAAAGGGTTAACTTAAAAAAATAATAGATTGATAAGAATTTGTATGGGTGTTTTGCACGATGTTGTTATTACGTGGTATCTAGTTTTAGGTAACTAAAGTATAGAACAATGGATAACAACAAACTAAACATATTTAAGACAAAGCTTAATACTGATTCGAGCTTTATGACGAGCTGCCGATGGATATACTGCGTGACATCTTCAAGACAATCCAATTGAATTACCCAATTTCCTGTAGGAAACTAGAGGCCACGTGAGGCGATATCGGTTATTGCAAGCAACACCAGCTTACTCTTCCGGCAAAACTCCTGATATATAGCAACTTTGCGATCCTGTTGGAACGTTCTATAGAGTGCAAGGAGACTTGTTTCAGGACGCAACTTACAAAAGATTTCGTAAATGTACTTAACTTGTTTGCAACTGGAGAGGAACACTATGCATTTCTGCTTTAAATGGCTCTTGATAAATGACCACAGCATCGTGATTTTGTCATCAAGATTAACCACGACATATCTCTGCTTTAGATTGTTTGGTGTGACAGTTTGTTGTTCAGTTGGAGCAACATAAACTGCATTGTAAAGGCTCAGCCGTGACAGATCTTTCACAGAAAACAAAAAAGTGTTTGTCGTTCTGGCGAAAGGTTTTCTATAATGCCGTTCATTGTTTGATCAAATCCCATATTGAGGCAACGATCAGCTTCATCAAGAACTAAAACTTGCATTGTTGAAGCATAGAAGAGTGGATTTTC
Organism: Philhelius pedissequus; assembly: GCA_910595825.1. Lineage (NCBI taxonomy): Eukaryota > Metazoa > Arthropoda > Insecta > Diptera > Syrphidae > Philhelius > Philhelius pedissequus. Next base: position 194,372,873 of record OU343160.1, on the reverse strand, counting down.
GTGTATGCCAATTCCTCAATTTGGCCCATTTTTTTTGTTAAACAAAAATGTTTCAATTTTTATTATTTCAGAAAATTACTTTATTCTGGTTTGTAGTTCTTATCTTGAAACTGACAAAAAAAATAAATTGTTTGGCAATTTTTTTTTGAAAAAGTGTAATCTGTATCTTTTTTCTTTTTATAAATGATACGAGATAAACAATTGCATTGGTGGTACTGTCAAATTCAAGTGGAGTCAAAAAAACTGTTATACTTTGTATGGAATACACTATCCAGTGTATTATAGAGATCAGTGCATTGGTGCTACTGTCAAATTCAATTGGAATCAAAAAAACTGTTATACTTTGTATGGAATACACTATCCAGTGTATTATAGAGATCAGTGAGGCAACCATTCAGAAATGTCTCTTTGGTAACCAGAATGTTATACTGTTATACTCTGATGGAACCACTTCAATTATTACAGTTCTGCTATTGGGGTCAATTTTTTTGTGTGAATACAGTATACAGTTCATTATAGAGATCGGTGATGTAGCATTGTAGCTACCCACATTTTGTTGTTGCTTGAAGACATTTAGGTGTTCCAAACTAAATTCGGACATACTCATTCTGCCAGCGCACACGAGATGAATATTTCTGGGCGGAAAATCAGTTTCATACTATACTTTACGCGCACACGAGATGAACTATTCTGGTGGAAAAAATGTACATACACCTACTTCATTTGAGTTAGTACTTCTGTGCTGACTCTCAATTGCAGAAAGTTTTGTGTGGATTATCTAGTGTACCACCTCGTTCTTCCACTCAAAACTTGGCGGAACTTTCATTCCGTTTTGTTCCGCACACTTCGCTTCCCTCTCCCAGAAATTCCTTACTCTGGCGGAAGAAATCATCTCGTGTGTGCTGGCCCATTTCACTTAAATAGCTGAATGATTTTTGGTGGAAAGCGAGATGAGTCGGCGAGTAAGGCGATTCATCTCACTTCAGTCGCCGAAATAGCTGAATCTCGGTGCAGATCTGAGGTGAAATTTATGTTTTTGCATTTTTGTGCGGGTTATAACTATCCGCAGATGCAACCATAATAGCTTCACCAGGGACCTATGTTATTATTTTATGGATACAGCTAAAAAGTTGTTTCACGGTTCCAGGTTCATTCTTATCTCTTGGTCAAAGTCTCAGACCTGACGGGCCAATTAAAATAAATTTTAAAATAATATGCTAAGACTACTCAATATTTTGTATATTCAGCAACGATGGAAAGCTGGCAAACAGCTTTGGGTAATTTAATTACATGCAATTTTAGACCAAGCATTTATGTACATATTAACAATTTGTCAGTCGGGCGTTCAAAAACAGAATGTCGCATGCCGCGTCCTAGACAACTTTGATGATTTCTATGGAACAGTTTTTGGAATCCGGTGGAATAATATGCGAGCTGCTCTTCTCTCCCAACAAAAATATATAGCAATAGTTAACAATTTCGGTGACATTCACAAAACTTCAAATATTTTGGAAATGGGTGGTAAGAAAGATTACATTTACCTTTAAATACAATCCATTTAGATTAAGAAAAGAAATATTGATCAATTTGGTTTTTATTTTAGAAAAGTTGAATGCATTATGTAAATAGTTATTTTTTTTTTATAGAAGTTTAGATTAGTATTCATTGAAATTACGTACCGTGGCGACTTTCCATTAGGGGAACACGTGTAGAACTTTGATTTTTTTTACAGTGACCTAGGGGTCTTTTTAGAACAGCTTTAAAATATTACGGTGAGGAAACACTGTTCAAAAATACGAGTATGATTAAAAAATGTTTTAATTTTCAATTTTGGACTGTTTAGTACAACACTTTTGTTCAATTTGTCTTTAAATTAGAACGCATTTCAACACACGGGTACTTATATTCGGTAGATTTATTATTAATGATAATAATTAAAACGGTTTTAATATGAAAATATAAGTTCTTCTATTTTTAACATATTTTTCAATTTTGCAATATTAATACACAATATAAAAAATTCGCGGCAACGAAAAACTGTTTTGACAGTTCTCTGGTAGTGTTCTGATAAGTTTTTTTCTTGGGAAATTTTAATGGAAACATTTTTTGGATTAAAAGCACAAGTGTAGTTTTTTTCAATAATAAAACTTACGTGAAAACATTAACTAAATGAAATATCATATTTTTCCAATAGTTATGCATCTCTTTTAAAATACATATGTACCTACCTTTTTACTCTCAGTAAAAACCAATTGCAAATTAAAAAAAAAAAAATTAAACAAACCGTATGTATAGATAAAAACCTACTTGTGTGAAGTTTTTCTGTAATTAAGTTCACAGCGTAGCAAAAGCTCGGTGGGTAAGGGGGGGCTCTGAACACTGATATATTTTTTAAACACACTTGAACCACACATCAGAATACATTTTCATTTTAACCATAAAAAGCAATATAACACAAGACCTAGCCTTTTGGTAAACAGATACACCAGGTACAGAAAATCAACAAGCGATCCCATATCGAGACAACGATCAGCTTCATCAGGAACCAAAACTTGCATTGTTGAAACATCGAACAGTGGATTTTCATTCATGTGTTGCAATGGACAAATTTTAATGTTACACTGGTCCATTCTTTTTTTCTCGAACTTTAATTTTTTTTCCTCCAATAATTAAACCAGCGGTAAAATCATGATGCGCTCCGACCTTTTTGAGCGTCTCAAAGATTTAGTGTGCCAATTTCTCAAGTTGGAGAAATGATTATAGCACCTATTCCATCTAACCAGGTCCATTTTTCTAATGAATAAGTTCTCAATCACCTTGAAAATTTAAAAAGATTAAACAAAAATGTTTCAATTTTTATTATTTCTTGAAACTTACTTTATTCTGAATTGTATTGTTTGTAGGTCTTATGTGGAAACTGACAATAAAAACAAATTGTTTGTCAATTTTTTGTTGTTTTTGAAAAGGAGTGCAATCTGTCTCTTTCTTTCTTTTTATAAAAAAAAAACGAGATAGACAATTGCATTGGTTCTACTGTCAAATTCCATTGGAGTCAAAAAAAACTGTTATTCTTTGTATGGAATACACTATCGAGTGTATTATAGAGATCAGTAGAATCATCCGACTTAGCTTTGGTTTTATTATGAGGTATTTTTTTCATAGGGTCATAGGGCCATCTCTGTCCTACCTGTATGTTTTCTTTATATGTCACGATATTGGCTGAGAATGATATGGTGTTTTGACAACGGAAATTACGAAAAGATGATGACAGGTTAAACAAATGCTAAATTCAAGTTGTATTGCTATTGAATATTAAGTTGCATATTGAGAAAAAAGTAAAGTCCGTGGCAAAAGTTCCACAAAAATAAAGAAAAAAAGGGAACAAAAATTGGAAAATTAAGAATTTGGCTCGGTGTTTTTTTTTACTAAACTTGAATTGAGGCGAAATTTTATTGTAAAATGTTTACCTGTTTTTTTTTAAGTTAATGAAGTTCGAATTTTCTTTTGTCATACATCCTACCTAGTTTTTTTTTGCGATCCAGTTACATATATATTATATAATAAAATTCGAAAGTAGTGAGCTTGAAAGTAAAAGGTTTTATTGAAAAGAAGATAAAAGATGTCTAAAATTTCTAGGTATATTTTTTCGGCGGCCCCAGATAAGCGTTCCAAACTTGGGCCGCCGCAACATTTTTTTTATTGCTTCAATATCTGTTCACCATTTTCAAATTTGGGTGCGTCTCATCGCTTTGGCTAAGTGTTCCTGAGCAAATATATTACCTGCGTTATTACGACACAAACCGCTTCTCGGATTTGGAACAAATTTTGATCCGGTTTTTGCGAGGCGTGGAAAAATCATCCGCCTCCCACTTTCCCCCAGTCGTGAAAGCAATAAAACAAAGAAAAAAGTCCGTGAGTCCTTGGCTATTTAAATTTAAAAAAAACAGAAAAAAAAGAGAATATAGATATTAAAAGAAAAAAAAAACATTTAAATATATACATATATATGAACGAAAATTTAGTGTTGTTGATCGTTTATTTTTTTTTTTTGTACTTCTATATTACAACATTTTCATATGATATTAAAACATTTACTTTTATATTTATATTTAGTTTGAAATTTAACTAATTTCATTTGGTTTAATAGAATATTTCCTTTTTATTTAATTCATAATTCACGGCCCGACTATCCTGTAAGTGAAAAAAAAGCCGGTTTCCGCAGGTTTACGCGATTTGATTTTCTGTGTGTCCTTAGGTAGACGACCTCCAAAGAGTTTTGCGTTTTTTTTGTGTTATATTTTTAAATACCGCAATAGGTATACTTTTTGTTCTGTCCTGAATTTTTGTTTATTGTAAAAGAAACCGTTTTATTTATTCGCATTTTTTGTTGGTTAGTTTAATTTTTATATGGTTATTTATTTATTAAAAATCTTTGCTAAATTTGTTCATGTTTGGAAAGAAAATAAGTTTTAGTGGTTTTTCTGTTTCGCATAAGTGAAATTATGTTCTATTAAAGACATTTTTCAGGGGGTGCTGAAGATGGCTGAAAGTTTCGGTGAAGAGGGTATGATCTGAAACCAATCATCCACCATCTTGGGGGAATCTAAAAATGGCCGAAGATTCCTAAGGTAGGGTGGGTAATGGCCTCACTGCAACAACATCCGCAGTGCCTTGATGTGACAATAGTCCGTCCGTCTTTATCTTCCAATTTCCTTTTCCTTTCCTTAGGCCTGATCTGTGTTTTTTTGTTTGCAGGTGAGGTTAGGTTTCCGGGCCATGATCCCCTCCGTTCGACGAGCTGATGCCGTGCATAGCATGCAGGCCACTCCCCCCGGAACTTAGCATTCTATCCCTTTTCCGTAGTTTTCCTTTCCAATATCCCAGCCCATCCTTTTTCCTACCTATCCCCACTACCGCGACCTAGCCACCTCCTCTTGCCGATGGCAATAGTTCAATATGAAATTTTAAAGGTGTAACTTAAAAAAATAATAGATTGATAAGAATTTGTATGGGTGTTTTGCACGATGTTGTTATTACCTGGTATATAGTTTTTGGTAACTAAAGTATAGAACAATGGATAACAACAAACTAAACATATTTAAGACAAAGCTTAATACTGATTCGAGCTTTATGACGAGCTGCCGATGGATATACTGCGTGACATCTTCAGGACAATCCAATTGAATTACCCAATTTCCTGTAGGAAACTAGAGGCCACGTGAGGCGATATCGGTTATTGCAAGCAACACCAGCTTACTCTTCCGGCAAAACTCCTGATATATAGCAACTTTGCGATCCTGTTGGAACGTTCTATAGAGTGCAAGGAGACTTGTTTCAGGACGCAACTTACAAAAGATTTCGTAAATGTACTTAACTTGTTTGCAACTGGAGAGGAACACTATGCATTTCTGCCTTAAATGGCTCTTGATAAATGACCACAGCATCGTGATTTTGTCATCAAGATTAACCACGACATATCTCTGCTCTAGATTGTTTGGTGTGACAGTTTGTTGTTCAGTTGGAGCAACATAAACCGCATTGTAAAGGCTCAGCCGTGACAGATCTTTCACAGAAAACAAAAAAGTGTTTGTCGTTCTGGCGTAAGGTTTTCTATAATGGCGTTCATTGTTTGATCAAATCCCATATCGAGGCAACGATCAGCTTCATCAAGAACTAAAATTTGCATTGTTGAAGCATATAAGAGTGGATTTTCGTGTATGCCAATTCCTCAATTTGGCCCATTTTTTTTGATGAATAAGTTCTCAATCACCTTGAAAATTTTAGAAGATTAAACAAAAATGTTTCAATTTTTATTATTTCAGAAAATTACTTTATTCTGGTTTGTAGATCTTATCTTGAAACTGACAAAAAAAATAAATTGTTTGGCAATTTTTTTTTGAAAAAGTGTAATCTGTATCTTTTTTCTTTTTATAAATGAAACGAGATAGACAATTGCATTGGTGGTACTGTTAAATTCAATTGGAGTCAAAAAAAACTGTTTTACTTTGTATGGAATACACTATCCAGTGTATTATAGAGATCAGTGCATTGGTGCTACTGTCAAATTCAATTGGAGTCAAAAAAACTGTTATACTTTGTATGGAATACACTATCCAGTGTATTATAGAGATCAGTGAGGCAACCATTCAGAAATGTCTCTTTGGTAACCAGAATGTTATACTCTGATGGAACCACTTCAATTATTACAGTTCTTCTATTGGGGTCAATTTTTTTGTGTGAATACACTATCCAGTTCATTATAGAGATCGGTGATGTAGCATTGTAGCTACCCACATTTTGTTGTTGCTTCAAGACATTTAGGTGTTCGAAACTAAATTCGGACATACTCATTCGGCCAGCGCACACGAGATGAATATTTCTGGGTGGAAAATCAGTTTCATACTATACTTTACGCGCACACGAGATGAACTATTCTGGTGGAAAAAATGTACATACACCTACTTCATTTGAGTTACTACTTTTGTGCTGACTCTCAATTGCAGAAAGTTTTGTGTGGATTATCTAGTGTTCCGCCTCGTTCTTCCACTCAAAACTTGGCGGAACTTTCATTCCGTTTCGTTCCGCACACTTCGCTTCCCTCTCCCAGAAATCCATTACTCTGGCGGAAGAAATCATCTCGTGTGTGCTGACCCATTTCACTTAAATAGCTGAATCACTTTTTGTTGGAAAGCGAAATGAGTCGGCGAGTAAGGCGATTCATCTCACTTCATTCGCCGAAATAGCTGAATCTCGGTGCAGATCTGAGGTGAAATTTATGTTTTTGCATTTGTGTGCGGGTTATAACTATCCACAGATGCAACCATAATAGCTTCACCAGGGACCTATGTTATTATTTTATGGATACAGCTAAAAAGTTGTTTCACGGTTCCAGGTTCATTCTTATCTCTTGGTCAAAGTCTCAGACCTGACGGACCAATTAAAATAATTTTAAAAATAATATGCTAAGACCACTCAATATTTTGTATATTCAGCAACGATGGAAAGCTGGCAAACAGCTTTGGGTAATTTAATTACATGAAATTTTAGACCAAGCATTTATGTACATATTAACAATTTGTCAGTCGGGCGTTCAAAAACAGAATGTCACATGCCGCGTCCTAGACAACTTTGATGATTTCTATGGAACAGTATTTGGGATCCGGTGGAATAATATGCGAGCTGCTCTTCTCTCCCAACAAAAATATATAGCAATAGTTAACAATTTCGGTGACATTCACAAAACTTAAAATATTTTGGAAATGGGTGGTAAGAAAGATTACATTTACTTTTAAATACAATCCATTTAGATTAAGAAAAGAAACATTGATCAATTTGGTATTTTAGAAAAGTTGAATGCATTATGTAAATAGTTATTTTTTTTTTGATAGAAGTCTAGATTAATATTCGTTGAAATTACGTACCGTGGCGACTTTCCATTAGGGGAACACGTGTAGAACTTTGATTTTTTTTTACAGTGACCTAGGGGTCTTTTTAGAACAGCTTTAAAATTTTACGGTGAGGAAACACTGTTAAAATATATGATTAAAAAATGTTTTAATTTTCAATTTTGGCCTTTTTAGTACACCACTTTTGTTCAATTTGTCTTTAAATTAGAACGTATTTCAACACACGGGTGCTTATATTCGGTAGATTTATTTTTAAAGATAATAATTAAAACGGTTTTAATATGAAAATATAAGTTCTTCTATTTTTAACATATTTTTCAAGTTTGCAATATTAATACACAATATAAAAAATTTGCGGCAACGAAAAACTGTTTTGACAGTTCTCTGGTAGTGTTCTGATAAGTTTTTTTTTGGGGAAATTTTAATGGAAACATTTTTTGGATTAAAAGCACGAGTGTAGTTTTTTCAATAAAAAAACTTACGTGAAAACATTTACTAAATGAAATATCATATTTTTCCAATAGTTATGCATCTCTTTTAAAATACATATGTACCTACCTATTTACTCTCAGTAAAAACCAATTGCAAATTCAAAAAAAAAAATTAAACAAACCGTATGTATAGATAAAAACCTACTTGTGTGAAGTTTTTCTGTAATTAAGTTCACAGCGTACCAAAAACTCGGCGGGTAAGGGGGGCTCTGAACACTGTTATATTTTTTAAACACACTTGAACCACACATCAGAATAGATTTTCTTTTTAACCATAAAAAGCAATATAACACAAAACCTAGCCTTTTGGTAAACAGATACACCAGATACAGAAAATCAACAAGCGATCAACTTGTTCGAACTCTGCTCTGAATGTGTGTTCAATGAGGCTGTTCGGACCAGATAAGAACACTTTAGAACAGAAAAGTACAGGATTTTGCTGTTCAATGAGAAATTTTGTGTTCTAAACAGTTCTAGATTGGTGTTCAATGAGTCAGTTTGGAACACTTTAGAACAGGATTTTCGGCACTTAGTTTTTAGTTAAAATAGGTTAGAACAGATTTGTGAGAACTGTCAAAATAAATTGTTATTAAAAAAAACACATTACGGTGTTAGATTTCGTATTTTCGTATTTCGTATTTATTAATGACAATTTCACATTAAGATTACAATCTTATTTTAAGTGAGGGTTTTACAATATTTAAGAGTGTTCGAAATGTTCAACAAAGTAATATATACATTATAATTATAAAATTATTCAGTTAATGTTAATAGAAAGTAAATCAAGCATTTTTATTAAATATTACTGGCCAAGTGTTTGAAAAGACAGTTTTTGAATGTATTCGCTTTGATGATGCTTCTAATCGTTGTAGGTAACGAGTTCCATAATTGAGTGGCATGGACGAAAAATCTACGCTCAGATTGCAGGCAATAAAATCTGGGTTGAATTAAGACGGCAGTTCTTAGTGAACTACCAAAAACTAATCGGTTGTACAGGTACTCAGGTTGACGAGACTTCATAATTACATGTAAATGGAGAAGTGACCTAAACTTTAATAGGTTGTCAAATGTCATACCCATTATTTGTTTTGAGTAACTGGAAATATGCTTAAAAAATATCTTATATTGAATATAAATCTTGCAAGGTTGTTGTATATGACATTAAATTTTCGCCTTGTTGAAGAGTCAAGACTACAGAAGACTTCACATCCGTACAACAAGATGGGTAGCGGGAGTGCTTTAACAAGCAACATCTTGGTTTTGATAGGAATATACCTTTGGGATGACCATAATAGTCGCAATGCACTATATAGTTTAGCAATAGTAGAGGCTGCATGATCAGTCTAAGTTAAGGTTTCATCGCAAACTAGCCCCAGGTTCCCAGAATGCACATAGTCAATGGTCGATCTAGCCGAATCGGTGGAAAACTTGACGTATCTAGGATGCGTTTATAGATGCATAATGTCTTTAACTTCCCTGGGTTGATAGAAAGGTTATGCTTAAGAGCCCACTGCAGAATAATTTCAATGTCATCATTTATATTACTGATAGCATTACTTATGCCATCTAATGGACTGCATAAGTATAATTGGACGTCGTCTGCGAACATATGCACGTTGCAGGACTAACTAACTAACTTAAGATTTAGTTTATAAACTTGCTTTTGTATGTTATTTTACCAGAAAAGTAGTTTAAATTCAATAAGCACATCGAAATTACACAACCCGATGATTGTGACATTTTAATTATGTTCGTGCATTAGTGATTCTGTTTTCGATTCTGAAATGAAATTCAGAATCGTTTTCTGTTCTATTTAGAGTTATTATTGTTATTTTGTGGGGGTCAGAACAGTTCTGGACGGCCAATCGAAAAGGCTATTAGTGTGCACGATTGGTAGATCTTACAATATTGTCAGATCTGTCAGTAAAAAATGGTTACAATGTCAAACAACTGTGTAAACTTACAATAAATTGTTAGAAAATTTGTGTTACAATTAATTTTAAGATCATTGTCTGACAATTGATTTTAAGAAATCTTACAATCGTGTGTACGCTAGCTGACAATCGTGTGATCTTACAATTAATTGTCCAAATTCTCTGACGTAAAATTGTAAGGACTGGTATTACACCACGACTTATGAGTCGCGACTCTTCTTCGAATTCTTCTTTGAAATTTCGTTCGCTGAGGCGCGAGTTAAATTTCCAATTTATTATATCCAATGTTTTATTTAAATTGGCTTAACAAAAATGGATTTCTCTTTGTTTAAAATAAGAATTTAATAATTAACAACTATCTTTTTCCATAATCAAAACGAAACTGAACTAATTTAATTTTTCGAATTTACAAAATAATAAAAACAAAGTTCATATGATATTTGATTCCATAATAGAAGTTATTTAGAGCAAAGTGCTTATTTGAGAGGTGTTACTATAACTCCTCCCTCTTAAGTATAAAGTAATAATTTAAATTTAAATTATTTACAGCAAAGAATATAAAAATAACGATCATAATAACGTAATAACTGAATTATAACAATATTTAACAATAATAATTCAAATAATAATAAAATGAATAAGTTCATCCAAACTTGATATTTAACTTTTTGGTTGAAAGGTTCTTACCTTACAGGTAAGGCAATAAAACAAAATACAGTAAAATAATGTAAATAATAGAAATTAATAGTTAAATCGTTCAAAATGATTTTCCGCAATTAATGGGAAAACAAGAAGTCAACATAATTATGATTTGATAAACTAGGGTGGGATTGTTTTACGTTTTGTTTTAATTTGTTGTTTATGTACTTTTCTTTTATTAGTATGTACAATAAATTTTTAATTTTTTACAATAATATGATCGCTAACACGTGGGGCTAATTTGTTTCTTCTATCATCTTACTCGTATACAATTTCATCAGGTTTAAAGTCCCGTGGATCTTCTCTTGTTTTATTTAGTTTAGCAATTAAATATTGTTTGTTTTTGCGACTTTGTTCGTGTATGAACTTGGTTAAATTTTCATAGTCTTATGTGATTAATCAAATAATCCTGTTCTGTGTTCTTAGTAATTTTTTTAAAAAATGGTTCGTTCTTATTAATTATGTGTCCTGAAAGTAATTCAAATGGTTTAAGTTTTGTAACGGAGTGTATTGAATTATTGTATGTTATAATTGCCTCATCAACAGTTTCAGCAATTGATTTTTGTTTGTTTTGTGATTGAATAATGCGTATAATTTCTGTGAGTGTAGAATGTAATCGATCTATTGGATAGTTACCATTTCAGCTTTTTGCACAAATTGTATGGTGGTCGATATTATAAATATTCAGAAAGTCTTTAAACAGAGTTGAATTAAATTCACTACCATTGACTGTAACAATTTTTCTGGGAATACCATGGTGCGAAAAAAATGTCTTAAGGATTTCACTACGTTGATACTATTACGACTCGAAAGTAAATATGCACATGCAAATTTGGAAAATTTATCTATAATTGTTAAAAAATGTTCCTTGCTGACGAAATATATATCTAGATGAACAATTTGAAGTGGTTTTGATGGTGTTTCAGTTTCTGTGTATTTTAATTTTACTCCTTTTCGGTCATATTTAAGCTTGTGACATATTTCACAACTATTTATTATTTGTGCGATTGTATTTTTCATATTGGGAAAATATGATTCTCTTTTTAAATGTGATAAGGTCTCTGTTATCCCTCTATGATGAGAATTATTGTGATAATCTCTTATCAATTCTTGTTGTTTGTCAATCAGTTAATATTGCAGTTAGTTTTTTAGGGCTCACGTAATTTTCAAAAGTAAATATAATGATATCTATATTCGTTGGATCGCAATATTCAATAGTATATCTTCCTTTTTTTTAAAAAGAGTTTGTAATCTCGTTTTTTCCGTTTTTCATTTTTAAGTATGACTATTTGATTTATGAATTAATTAACAGGTCGTTCAGAAATAGGCATTCCATTGTTTATATTTTCAAAACCTGAATGAACTGTTGAAATACTCTCTGAATCATCAATATTGTTTTCAATGGATATAGAATCTAATTTGTCATGGCTTTCCTTTGTACGAGTATTTATTTGAATTCGAGACAGAGCATCGGCATTCATATTTTGTTGACCTTTTTTGTAAATAATGGAATAGTCAAATTCCTCAAGCTTAAGTCTCCAACGTACCAGCTTCGAATTTGGTTCTTTCAGAGAGAAGAGCCAAGTTAATGGCTTATGGTCTGCCACGATTTGAAATTTCCTACCATACAGGTAGGGTCGAAAATATTTCGTAGCCCAAACTATTGCCAAACATTCTTTTTCGATAGGCTTTAGTCTTGTTCAGATTCCGACAAAGTCCTACTTACGTAACAAATTGGTTTGTCTAAACTAAAGCCTTGTGAAAGCACAGCACCTATTGCAAAATTGCTTGCATCTGTTGTAAGGTTGAAAGGCTTACAAAAGTCTGGGTATTGAAGTAATGGATTGTTGCATAGTAACATTTCACAGGTCTCAAAACAATTCCTATACTCGGAATTTAAGACAATTGTTTCTCCTTTTCGTAAACATTGAGTCATTGGTTTAGTCAAATTCGCAAAATCCTTTATAAATTTTCGGTATTAGCCTAGAAGACCCAGGGAGGATTTAATTTCCTTCACTGTCTTAGGCAAGGGAAATTTTTGGATAGCTTGAATTTTATCAGGGTTGGGTTTTATTCCATCTGATGTGACAATATGCCCAAGAAAAGATACTTCTTTACAAAAAAAATCTGATTTCATAAGTTGAATCTTAAAGTTGGCACTTTTAAGCCTTTCAAATATTGCTTTAAGGCTTTCAACGTGTTCTTGGAGAGATGTGGAATAAATGATAACATCATCCATATACACCAAACATATTTTACCTATAAGTCCTCTCACGACGTGATCCATAACACGTTGCAGTGTCCTAGGGGCATTTTTCAAGCCAAAGGGCATCCTAACAAACTCGTAATGCCCGTTGTCAACAGAGAAAGCTGTTTTAGCAATATCTTCGGATTTGACATCTATCTGGTGAAATCCAGAAGCAAGGTCAATAGTGGTGAAGTAAACACATTTTCGAAGTTTGTCCAAAATTTCGCTTACGTTTGGAAAAGGGTACTTATCATCAATAGTTTTTTCATTTAGCTTGCGATAATCGACAACCAATCGCCACATTTCCTTTCCATTTTTATTTTTTTTTTGGAACTATCCAATTTGGATTTTGATCAAGCATTTCAGTGATTTGTTTTTGAACCTCATCTCTTAGCGCATAAGGATACCTGTAAGATTTACTATGCACGGGTATATCATCTCTAGTTCTTATCTCATGTTTTATTACATTAGAAAATGTTAAATTTTGTCCCTCATAGAAAAATATATCAATGTAGTTGTTGATTAACTTTCGCAATAATTGTTTTTCTTATTTATTCAAATGATCAGTATTTAAAGTATGTATAGTATTTTCTATATTTTTTATGTTTTCACAAGAACTTCTAATAGTAAAACTATAGCATTCTATACATGAATGGTTGTTTAAACTTATTGTTTTTATAGGTTGTTCAACGACAAATGTTTGTTCAATAGCAGAGCTTAGACTCCTTCTGGCATTATTAAATTATTTTGAATAATTGTCGGTCTAACATAAATGGTACTTCATTCAATGTCGACAGGTAAATAACTTATCTTTTTGCTAAACGCTGGAATAACATAGGTTCTAGAAATTAAATTTGGTTTGAATTGAATTCGAATTTTTGTATTACTTGTTTCTAAAAACGAGTTTTTCAAGTCAATTTTCATACCGAAATTTTTCATTATGTCTGTGCCAAAAAGACCATCAAAATATTCATGAAACTCGAAAACTAAAAACGATACACTTTTTTTAGAATTTAGCTCCGGCAAACTACTTAATGTAATTTTTCTGTCAACAAAATATGATTTAAAAACAGTTTTAATTTCTATAGGTTTTATGGGTAAAGTTTGTATGTTCTTGACAATTCTTGGGCTAATGAAGGACCTGTTGCTCCCAGTATCGATTAAAAATTTAAGTCTATTGCCATTTAATCTAGAAATCGTGACAATAGGAAGAAGGTTTGAATTAAAATTGCTCAGATTTATGTAGCCAATACATTTTCCGAGGCAGGAAGACGAACATTTTGGTCATCTATTTCAGCGTTAAAAGATTGATTAGAGTTTAGTAAGGGATCTAAATTTTCAGTGTTGCTTAGGTTGATTTAATGGTAAAATAATTTTAGAATTTCGGATGTTAGGATCATAGCTCTCAACATTGAACACTTCGTTTTGTTGTTGAGGAAAATTGTTTGATCTAAAGATCTACTTGAATTTCTGTTCGTATTTCCACTAGATAACTCCATAGGAATTGTATTGGAAGTCTGTGTGGAACCGTAATTTTGATTATTGTTCGTTCACGAATCCCAGAATTATAAGAATATTCATTTGAAGTATTTGTGTATTTTGTATTTATTGGATTTGTTGATATATATTGTGTCTGTGCTTCTGAGTTAAACAATGGTTTAATTTGTTGATTGTGTCTTAATTGTGTACTACTATTTGAAGAATTTATATTTGTTGGTGAGTGTACGTATGTATTTGGATTTCTGTAATGTGTTCTTTTTGTTAGTATATTCGTCCGCGTATTAAAATTTTGATAATATGTGCAATTTTGCTCTTCCAAACAATATTTAAAAGCTTCGGACAACAATTTTGGACGCATGACCCTAATTGGGGACCCCAACGGTTCTCTTAAACCTGTCAAAAAAGTATTTAAACACATATTATTATATACAGTTTTTTAGATTCTATACGGCTGTATATTTTTCATGAATTTTAACATGATTTATCATAGTAGAAAGTATTTCTATAACTTTGGAATGAAATTCCTCGACACTATTCTGGTTCTGTCTCAATTCATGAAGGTCTCTTATTAAACTTGTTCCATTTCTTTTATCAGAATAGTGAAGAATTAAATTATCTTTAATTTCTTTCAAATCTAAAGAAGTACCGTACATATTTAAAATTTCATTAGCTTGGCCAATTATTTTATTTCGTATAGCACGTAAAATAATCCTAGCATAGTTGTAACGGGGCAAAAGGATGAGGGCTTAAGGTTTGGGATTGGAACTGAATAGCAATTTGAAATCGAAGGGAACGGGGCCGGTAACGGAAATATCGAAAATTGGGTCGGGATAGGACAGGCAGGGTTTGAATGCTTAGCGGAAAGGGCGATGGCATGCTGGCGTCGCGCGGCTTAGCTCGCCGGATGTAGGGGGGGATCTTGCCCTCCCACTAAACCTCACCTCGCTACAAAAAAAATTCTTCATGCCAACAATCTTACCGATCCCTTTTACCTGGTTGCCACTGTGGATGTCACCTCGGTCGGGTAGTATACCGATGGGCCGTGCCCTCGCCACTCCTGGAATCTGGTGGCCGATATTTTGTCAGATTCCCCTTACGCTCTTACCTCAGCCGTCCCATCACATCCCTCCGTTCTTTATCCGCTCTTCCTCCACACCCCCTGAAATTCTAAATCCCTAAAATATCATTTTTGGACTCTCATGAATCCATTAAAATTCCAAATTGGCGTGGCTCACAAAACATCTAATCCTTTTATTAATCATGTACGAGTTACAGATACGAACAAGGTTTTTTTTTTGTTTTTGGACGTTAAAATAGCTGGGAATGGATACGTTATGTTGAACAACAAAAAAAAACATGAAACCAAAAGAAAAGGTAAGTTAAAGTTATATTTCAAGAAGAGGCAGAATTGTGCCGGCAGGAAGCTCAAATCGCTGGCGGTGCTTTCAGCCGCTCGCAGTGCGGTTTCCGTACGTCGACTAGTTCCGGTTGGCCCAAGACAACCAACCCTATAGGTTCTTTATTTAGATATTAGTTTCCCCCTTTTTTTTTGAAATACCAAACCCGGTTCCACCATCGACCTTTACGAAGGGACCCTTCTAGTCCCTTTTATCCGATCCCTACCTAAAGAGCGCTCTGTAGGTGGTCGCACCTTCTTGTGCCTTCAGCGTCGCGTATGTCAATAGGGGGAAACCCGCTTTTGCCTGCCGACTTGCGGTTTCAGCGATACGCTTCCCTTCACCACCTTTCTCTCCTCTTTCACAAAAGCCCAAAAATCAATAATAATAATAAATAAATAACAAAAAAAAATGAAATAAAATGGTTTCAAAGTAATATGGGTGAAAATGAATTAAATAACATAAAAAAAACGGAAATGGAAAAAAAATTCAATTCGAAATTTAAAATTAATCATATGCCAACAACCAAAAATAATGTCCCTAACACTAGGCAATTTTTCATCGCAGGCGGAAATGTTAATATGGTTCTTCTTTCTGCTTTTAACTGGTTAGTTTCTCCTTTAATATGGTGACGTACTCTTAGATCGGCTTGATCCCGTAACTCCGAATAGTAAAAGGGCGGGTGTAGATCGAGCGTTTATATAACGGTCTTTTTGGCACCGTACGCCGGTCCTGACGTTTCTTCTTCGACCGCTCAGTTGGCCGCTAGTCGTTGGCAACTTTATCTAAACTGTTATATTTAAACCACCAGCTCCCAAAAAAGACGAAAAAAAACTAAAATCACAGTTTTATCTAAAAAATAACGACAACTATACAAAAATGCAACACAAATTTAAAGGCACTGTCACTCTTTTTATTACATCTAAAAGAAAATAATAGTAGGTATTATAATTTTTCAAAAAAAAAAAAACAATCCCGCACTTCGCGAACTATGTGGACCGTATCCTAATAAGGTTTTCTTTCTACTAACCCTACACGCAATACCAATACCTACAATTACCTATCCTACATTTCCTTTGTCCATCCATATAAATGAGAGCCGTTTGGTTTCGGTTTCTTTTGCCATTTACTGAAGGAGCACTCCCTCCATGGAACCCCCTTGCACGAATAGCAACATTCAACCACCACGTTCCACACCTCCACCAACCAATAATCCCATATCCAAATCAATTTTAAATTTCCCCTATATGCCTTGCCTGAATGCGTTCGCTCCTAGTAAGGGAAAACAGCGGTGCTGTCAACTTGACAATTTTGTTTTCTTTCGCGAATTCAAATTTGAAATCATTATTTTCCATTTTCCTTAGTATGTTCGATCAAGAACATTAGGCAACATTAAACTAAAAGGTGAAAAAAAAACACTCCAAAGCAGATGCTTCACACCCCGCCACCAGGACAAGAAACCGGATGGATACCCAGGCTCGCCCCTGCAACACTTTGACGAGCACACCCGATCGCACCATGGAATCGGACCCTACCAGGTAAGTCACTGACCACCCTCTGATAGGCAGGAAGTGAAATCCGAAAGGATCCACTACATGTTTACTGGATACTTTCGTCGGCCTTTTCCCTTCCTACTGCTGGCACACTCGAGTGGACATGCTGGTGAAAGGCCAGCGCATGCGCCGCACCGGACCACTCTCCTTCGGGCGGCCGTAACATAGTTGCGATTTACCTCTAGCATGAGGCTTAAAATCTCTTCGACGTTGTTTATAAAATCATAAAGCAATCGAGGATTCCCTTAACAGCGTCAGGAATTCTGAACGCATCAAAAACATTGGCGGCATTTGGATTCTATGTCATGTCTATGATCTTACCAACAATTCCCTATTTTAAAATATTCCCAAATTGATAGAAAATTATAATGCTTTAACGTTTTAACTTCGTTTAAAAGATTTGTCGATGCAATACGCGGACATTGTATTTTTTTTAATTTAATAGAATAAAGTGCAGAAATAACCAAAAAGTAAAATCAAATTTAGACTCACCCGATTAATTTGTTTTATTTCTTGATAAAACAATAGATACTATAATAAACTGCTTTTATTCAAAGTCCAATAAATATTCCGGTATATGGTTGATAAATTCGTTTTCTTGTTGTATTTTGAATCTCATAACTTAATTCATGATTGTAGACGGTTTCTTAAATATTTTGAAGTAATTCTGTTTCCTTCTATGTGTATTTCAAGGAAAATGTTTAAGTTTTGTTAAAACTGCTTCAAATCTGGATTTAATTTTATTTTTCTTCCAGATATTTCTTCAAATAAAAGAAAAAAAAATTTATCCAATTTTTCCTTCTGTTTACTTCTCGAAGGTCAATTTCTTGTTTTATTTCCTTTAGTAGGTTCTCTAATGCATTTTTTATTTATATTAGCTTTCAAATATATGCATTCCGGTAAACTGCGCCAGTTAAATATCCGATTTATTATATTTAATAAAAGGTCCAATGTTTTATTTAAATTGGTTTAACAAAAATGGATTTCTCTTTGTTTAAAATAAGAATTTAATAATTAACAACTATGTTTTTTCATAATCAAAACGAAACTGAACTAATTTTATTTTTCTAATTTACAAAATAAGAAAAACAAAGTTCATATGATATTTGATTCCATAATAGAAGTTATTTAGACCAAAGTGCTTATTTGAGAGGTGTTACTATAACTCGCGCGCTATTACGCACATGACTAGAGTCAAGGCTCAAATTTGACAGGTTTCTTTTACTTCGAATTTCGTTTTTTTTTTGTTTGATATTAGCATTTATAATAAGTCTGATCGACACTCTGCCAATTGTGACAAATTGGCACCAATTTCTTCCAAATCCTGTTCCAGACTTACAAATTTGGTAGTTTTGGACAGAAGAGAGCGCTCTTGAAAGAGTAAAATATTTTCCCTATCTGACAATTTCTTGCCAATTTCCCAAATTCTGCCCAATAAATTTTTGTAGGCAGCAATTTTTGGGCAGAAAATTTACAATTGTCAGGCTGATGTTTGTCATAAACGAAAAAAAAAACCTGTCGTAGTAGCTATGGGAAAATATTTTTTGAACAAATAAATTAATTCAGAAACACTAAAATATAGTATACAATTAATCGGGCTCTTTTGGTCACTCACTTTTATATGTAATAATAAAGTTTTTTATTTGCATATAAAAGTGAGTTACCAAAAAAGACCAATTAAACATTTGCATTTACAGTATATAGTATTAGTCAAATTATTATTAATTCAACAAAATAATTAGTTTGAGAGAAAAAATGTGAATTTACAGCAAATAAACAAAAAACAAATGTGATGATGTTTAAAAATTGGCAGAAAATTGTGCTCAAGCTGTTCCAGACTTTTTCGGCCTTTATTTTTTATTGAGAGAATTTCTTCCCCACTCTTCCGAATTTTATAAGCTGCCAATTTCTGCTCAAAAAAGCCTGGATCATGTAGCATTGTCTGACGTTTCTGACAACGAAAATATTGTAACCCTTGGTAGATCTTACAATATTGTCAGACCTGAAAATGTCTGACAATTATCTACCAATGAGCTGACAATTAATTATGTCTGTAACCGGTTGATAGAAAATCTACCAACCTCTTACAATTTATTGTGAGAATTTGCCTGACAATTTATTGTCAGAAGCTGATTGAATACCTACAAATAAATTGTAAGGCATTGGCAGATTTTTTACCAACCGTGTACACACATAATTAATTGTCAGTGTTTTCAAACTATTTCCAGTTGAGTTTTGAGAAAGTAAAAGCCGAAAGTGGATTATAATAATACAAATTAATATATAATAACTTAATAATAAAAAAAATAACAAATATGAATTTCATAACAACGAAGACCATAATTTTTTAAACTTTTCTATTCCGTCAGTATGCACTACTATTATTTTGACCGTAGCTGTACATACAGTGTTGTCCAAAACGAAAGCCACCTTCATTGCCTCAATTATTAAGTAATTAAAACACAAATTTATTATGGTATATTTTTGTTTTTAAAATTTAATTAAACATTTACAGTTTCTAATGAAAAATAAAATAAAATGGTTTTTGTAATAGTTCATTAAATATAGCAAAATTAGTTGCAACAAATACATTTTTTTAAACTATATAAAATATTGTTATGAATTTGGTAGGGAACCCCTTGTTTTTTATCACTTCAGCACATCTTCGAGGCATGGTCAATTAAATTGTTTATTATGCTGTTTTGGATACTTTCCTAAGCCAATTTAATTTGTTCAAACAGATCACTTTTATTTTTGCAATTAGTCCTAACAATTCGTCGATCTACAATTTCCCACAGATTTTCTATGGTATTGAGATCTGGGGTCTGTGTGACATTGTAACACGTCAATCCGGTTTTCTTGAAACCACGTCTTAACCGTATTCAACGTGTGCTTTGGGCCGTTGTCCTGCTGAAATATCCATTTCAGAGGCAATTGATCCTCAGCGTGGGGCAGCATTAAACTTTGCAAAATATCACGGTACATAAAACGATCCATTGTACCATCTATTTGGTGAATCGGTCCCAGTCCATGCCCTAAAAAACATCCCCACATCGTTACGTTTCCTCCTCCGTAGCTTTGGTGTAACGTGGATTTAGTGCCTCTTTGGCTGGTCTGCGAACACGACGGAAACCATCGGAACCCTTGAAATTGAATTTGAACTCGTGCGAAAAGAGTACGTTCCTCCATTTTCTAACGGTCTTGATGTGGTCATGAGCAAATTTTAACCTCGCCAGCTAGTTTTTGGTTGAAATAAAACCTTTTTTACAGCTTTGAAGGATTTTAGTCCACCACCAACAGCTCGTCTCCGGATTGTTCTCGCGCTTACGCCCAAGCCGAGTTGATCTCTTATTTCTCGCGATGATATAAAAGGGTCTCTTTTAATTGACTTTATTATAGCAGAATCTTCTCGTTTTGTTTCTTGGTCTGCCACCTCGATGAACCGTTTGAAATGACTGTGGGTTTATAATCGGCAAATCACTGATTTTGGAATGGAATATTTTTCCGATAATTTAATTTGACTCATTCCACTTTTATATTCTTTATTATGTTAGAGTATTTGTTTCCGGCCATTTTACAAACGTTTGCTAAGAACACTGATTAGCTTGCCCGTGAACTGAATAATACCTAATTAATATATTCAACTGCACTTATTTGTCAACACTTTTAATATGAACAAATAATTTTTCAGTTAACGGTCTAAATTCTCTTTATTAATAAGAAAAAGAGAGATAGCAATAAAAAGTGTTTTTTTTTTTACCAGCAAAAAATTGGGTTCAATTGGGTACTTATATCATATTTAATTAACCGTTTTGAAAACTATTTTCTCTTGCTGTCTATTCAGAAGTACATACATAATGTATTAAATTTTAGAAAAAAACATTAACATAATTTGTTTTAGTTATTCTTTTTTGAATGACATAACGATGGAGGTAGTTTTAGTTGCTAATGTTTTGGGCAACACTGTATAGATAGATAGATAGATTCTTTATTTTTTCATCATAATATTTTACCAAATTTTATATAAGAATAAGGTCATGGCAACGCTGCCGTCTGCCTGAAATGACATTTCTTATGATATACATAAATAAAAATATAATAAAAATGCAAGTGATCAAAAACTTGTACAAAAAGCTAACTATTCTTTTCTTCATAATATATGTCTCAATTTTGACGTGATTTGATACACAAATAAGTTTTTTTTGATTTAACAAACTGTTGACAACCCTGGAAATACGAAACCTCTGACACCCCTGATGATGAGCAATCATGCCAACATCAAGATTGAACTACAAGATGGTTAGAGGGAAAACGCATTCTTTTTCTGGTTGGAAAAACTTCTGGCCTTTTGACACCGTCAGTAAATAAACGTGTTTTACTCTCATTTTTGTATTAAATTAATTAATGGATTTGTAATAAACGATATTGTATATATTCTTACAAATTCCGTTTCTGATTTTGTCAATAAGATCACAACAATTTTTGGCGACGAGGATATTGGTTTGCGTGAATATTTTTCTTTTCTCGTATCATATTGAGAAAAAAACAATGGCGACATCAAACGAACATAAGATTCTAGAATTACTAGATGTGCAATCCAAGTTGTTGCAGGCAGTATTGACCAACAGGGAGAGCATTACTTCGCATTCTGCCAGACCCGAACTGCTCATGGAATCTTTAGGAAATAGTATTTCTGAATTTTCCTATGACCCAGAGCATTCAATCACGTTCGAGGCATGGTTTTCTCGCCATGAATATGTTTTCAGCGTTGATGGAAAAGATCTCGACGATCCATCCAAAGTACGATTGCTAATGCGGAAGCTCAATCCGATAGCACATGAGAAGTACGCATCTTACATTTTGCCAAAGAACACGCGAGATGTAAATTTCAAAGACGCGGTCGAAAACCTCAAAGCAATGTTTGGAGCTGCTGAGAGTTTATTCAATTCACGATATATATGTTTACAGACAGTTAAAAGTCCAGCGGAGGATTTTACCACCTACGCAGCTCGTGTCAACAAGAGCTGTGAGGATTTTAAGCTATGCGCACTGATTTCAGACCAGTTCAAATGTCTAGTGTTTGTGACAGGACTGCAGTCATCATCCGACGCAGACATCCAGACAAAACTCTTGTCTAAACTGGATGAAGACACGAATTCCGATCTGAGCAAGTTGTTGTCTGGTGTTCAGAAATGGTTCAGCCTTAAAAAAGATGCAGCACTCATCGAACAAACCTCTTCATCGGCAACGTCAGTCAACGCCATCAAGAAACAGCAACGAAAATCCAAACATCAACCTCAACAGCCAGCACAGCAGCATTAGGAACAAAACAGTTTGCTAAAATCTCCTTGTTGGAGTTGCGGTGAAATGCATTTCTCACGAGATTGTGGATACAAAAACCATGAATGCAATCGTGTTGGCCGCAAAGAGGGTTACTGCAGCTGGTTTTCGTCAAAGAAAGCTGGCAGAAACAATAAAATGCGTCGAGGTAGCAGAAAAAAAATTTCCCAACAAAACAAGGCAGTTTATGTCAATTGCATAAATCATGTTAAGCGACGGAAGTTTGTGGAGGTAAACATCCGCCCCAGCGAACAGATTTCAAGTCAGTCTATCCGACTTCAAGTTGATACCGGTTCAGACATCACCATAATCGATATCACTACATGGGAGAAGTTGGGACGACCAGGCACTACACTTGAAAACAGTCAAGCCAAAAGTGCATCATTGGACTCTATAAAAATTATCGCTGAATTTCCTTGTGAAATTCAGCTAAATGAGGAAGTAAAATCTTGTAATTTATTTGTAACTAAAATTAAAGATTTGAACATTCTAGGGACAGATCTGCGAAATTTTTCAATTATAGGACAAACCTATCAACGAAGTTTGCATCAGTCTAATCATTCAGCCGACAGCCGCCGATCGATCGCCATGCAGCCATAGACAGCATTAAGTAGCGGTATGCTAAACTGTTCCAGTCAGATGACTCCTCGGTTCGTTCCAAAATGCAAGTTAAGCTACATCTTAAACCAGATGCTGTTCCAGTTTTCCGAGCTAGACGAGATGTGGCACATGCTGTTCTTCCTCAAATAGAGCGTGAGCTTCAACGCCCTACAGGACCGAGGCTGGATCACTCCAGTTGATTTTTCGGACTGGGCAGCACTGATTGTGGTAGTCAAGAAGTCTTCAGGAGAGGTACGTCTATGCGGAGATTATCCATCTGGGTTAAATGATCAACTAGAATAGCATGAATACCCCATTCCAACTCCGGATGTCATTTTCGCAAAAATTGGAGACAGCGAAATTTTCACTCATATAGATTTAGCTGATGCATATCTCCAAGTGAAAGTCACACCCGAATCAGCCAAACTGCTAATCATCAATACCCACAAAGGGTTATTTAGGCCAAACAGCTAGCTCCTGGTACAAAACCTTCTCCCGGAGCTTTCCAGCAAATTGCAGATGCTTTCCTTGCAGGTATTGAAGGTGCTGCAGCTTATATTGACGATTTCATCATCGGAGGGAAAGATTTTGAACATCATTTGAAGATTTTAAGCCAGGTAGTTCAACGCCTCTTGTAATTTAATTTTCGAGTGAAAATCGAAAAGTGCTCGTTCTTCGTTCCTCAACTCAAATAACTTGGGCATATTTTGGATAAGAATGGTTTGAAGCCAGATCCGGACAAAATAGAGCGTATCAAGAGCATGCCAGCACCATCGAACATCACTGAACTGAGATCATTTCTAGGTGCTGTAAATTATTATGGCAAATTTGTAAAGCAAATGCGTGAGATTCGAGCACCTTTGGACAATTTACTCCGAGACAACGTCGATTTCAAATGGTCTAAGGATTGTCAGCAATCATTCGACAAGTTTAAATCCATTCTCTCATCGGAACTTTTACTCACGCATTACAACCCGAAGTTGCCGATAAAAGTCGCAGCAGATGCCTCAAATGTTGGGCTTGGTGCGTACATCGCTCACACATTTCCCGATGGCTCTGAAAAAGTCATCATGCATGCGGCAAGGTCTCTCGCCCAATCGGAGACAAGGTACAGTCAAATTGAGAAGGAGGCGGCGGCAATAATATTTGCTGTAAAAAAAATTCCATCGAATGATTTTTGGACGAAAATTCACGTTATTGACTGACCATAAACCACTAAAAGCTATTTTCGGAAATAAAAAAGGAATACCTACTCATACAGCAAATCGCTTGCAGAGGTGGGCACTCAAACATCATGATTTTGATATCCAATACATTTCCACCAAAGTGTTTGGATTTGTTGATGTACTCTCTCGGTTGATGGACACCAGAGCAGATTTGGATGAAGAAGTCGTCATTGCAAACATGAAATTTGAGAAAGATCTCACAACACATTTGCTCAACGTAATTGAAGTGCTTCCTGTAAATTTCGAAATGGTCAAAAGTGCGACAAGGAAAAGTAAATTGTTACAGTCAGTCATCAGTACCATGAAAGCTGGATGGAAAACCAGAAATCCGCCGGAACTAGTTCCATTTAATTCCAGAAGAGACGCACTAGCTGTTATCGAAGGATGTCTCATGTTCAACGACAGAATAGTTATTCCAGCTTGTTTACAAAATCGAATTCTTAGACAGTTGCATCGGGGTCACCCTGGTATCGAGCGAATGAAGACCATCGCTAGAAGTCATGTCTACTGGCCAAAAATAGACGAGGATGTAACTTTTTATGTACGCCAGTGTCATTCATGCGCCAGAGCACCGAAATCTCCGATAAAAACAACGCTTCGATCATGGCCTGTGACAACATCACCGATGGAGCGTATTCATATCGAAATCGCTGGTCCAATAGATGGTTTTTACTATTTCATTATAGTAGACTCATTTTCCAAATGGCTTGATGTGTTCCAGATTTCTAGCATAACTTCTTCAGTCATCATTAGCAAGCTAGATGAATTCTTTTCTCGTTATGGAAATTGTTATCAATTGGTTTCGGACAACGAAACCCAGTTTACGAGTTCTCATTTTCAAAGTTTTATGCAGTCCCGTGGTATCCAGCATCTTCGGACAGCACCTTTTCATCCACAGTCCAACGGACAAGCTGAGCGGTTCGTAGACACGCTGAAGCGAACGCTTAAAAGGCTTAAAAACGAAGGAACAAGCCTAAATAACTTGGAACCATTTTTGCAAACTTACCGTTCCACCCCAAATCGAAATGTAGTTGATTTCAAATCGCCAGCCGAAGCATTCATCGGGAGGAAAACTAAAACTTCTTTGGATCTGTTAAAACCTAAAAAACAAATTTCAACAACACCGAATGAAAAACAACCCACCAATTTGATAAGCACCTTGGCGCTAGGAACAGGCGGTTCATTCCAGGTGATTTGATCTACGCTAAGATCTACCGAAACAATAAGGAACATTGGGTACCAGGAACAATCATTGAACGCAAAGGCTCCGTAAACTACAACATCTTGGTCATTGATGAAAACAAAACACGACTCATTCGTTCGCATACAAATTAAATTAAATTCAGATATATGAGAGTAAAACACGTTTTATGACGTTGCCGTTGACTGACGTTGCCGATGAAGACGTTTGTTCGATGAGTGCTGCATCTTTTTTAAGGCTGAACCATTTCTGAACACCAGAAAACAATTTGCTCAGATCGGAATTTGTGTCTTCATCCAGTTTAGACAAGAGTTTTGTCTGGATGTCCGCGTCGGATGATGACTGCAGTCCTGTCACAAACACTAGACATTTGAACTGGTCTGAACTCAGTGCGCTTAGCTTAAAATCCTCACAGCTCTTGTTGACACGAGCTGCGTATGTGGTAAAATCCTCCGCTGGACTTTTAACTGTCTGTAAACATCTATATCGTGAATTGAATAAACTCTCAGCAGCTCCAAACATTGCTTTGAGGTTTTCGACCGTGTCTTTGAAATTTACATCTCGCGTGTTCTTTGGCAAAATGTAGGATGCGTACTTCTCATGTGCTATCGGATTGAGCTTCCGCATTAGCAATCGTACTTTGGATGGATCGTCGAGATCTTTTCCATCAACGCTGAAAACATCTTCATGGCGAGAAAACAATGCCTCGAACGTCATTGAATGCTCTGGGTCATAGGCAAATTCAGAAATACTATTTCCTAAAGATTCCATGAGCAGTTCGGGTCTGGCAGAATGCGAACTAATGCTCTCCCTGTTGGTCAATACTGCTTGCAACAACTTGGATTGCACATCTAGTAATTCTAGAATCTTTTGTTCGGTTTATGTCGCCATTGTTTTTTCTCAAATATGATACGAGAAAAGAAAGAAGAAAAATATTCGCGCAAACCAATATCCTCGTCGCCAAAAATTGTTGTGATCTTATTGAAAAAATCAGAAACAGAAATTATTAGAATATATAATACGAGAATGGCCGAAAGATTATTACAAAAGTAGTTATGAGCGGTAAGAAGCTGATGTTTCAATTTTTTTGTAGTGGTTTCTCGAGGCTAATAAAGCTGTTTTGGCTAGATTTTCCTGAACTAATTTTTGGTCTACTAAAGCTATAACCTCTGCAAACTGCTTTTGCCAGTCTTCAATTCGATCTTGTGACAGATGTAAAACTGATTCGTGGTCAAGTGCCAACTGCTTCCACTCTTTAAACGGAGTCGCATTTCTTAGTAACAAGTTCTTTAATAAAATTCTATGGAGTGATTTTCGTTTCTTTTAGTCTTCAAGTTTTTAATGTAGATTGGCGTTATCCCGGATTTTACGTATATTGCATAATTTGGAGTGCAGTTGGGTAAATGAAAAAATCTTGTAAAGAAATTTCTTTGTACGAGTTCAAAATTATCAAAATATTTGTAACCAAAGATTTGGACACCGTATTTCATGCAAGTATTAATTGTTGCGTTAAAAACTTGATATTTAGATCTTAAATCGATGTTTTGGTTTGAAAAAAATGTTGGCCACATTATGTTTAAAGCTAGTCTAGCTTCTCGACTTTTTTCTTTAACGTGCTTGTAATAGTTTAGGTTGTAAGTCAAAAGGACACCCAAGTACTTAAATACCTGTACAATATCAATACTGACCGAGTTGATAAACCATTTTCTTCCGGCCGTCTTCTTGATTACCTACCTTCAAAGATTAAAATCTTAGTTTTTAAAGAATTTATATGAAGACCCCAAGTATCACAGAAAGAACTTAGACGGTTTATTTGCATTTGAAGTGTTGATGGTTTATCAGCAAAAATTAACAAAATCGTCAGCATATAGCAGAACTTTTATTAGGGTATTTGCGTAACTAACTCCTCCAGGAATATTGTCACAGACGTCGTCTACATATAAGGCAAACAGTAATGGACTGAGAATACAGCCTTGAGGTACTCCTGCCGAAGTTTCAAATTAGTTTGAGAACCTCAAACCATCCTATACATTTGCGTCAGTCAAAGAAATGAGTCTTTCATACATTTGAAGAAATTTTCGAGATATACCCATACAAGATAATTTATATACAAGGGCTTTTTTTTTTGACTTTGTCAAAGGCAGCTTTGAAGTCCACAAAACAAGTGTAAAGCTTTTTTTTTTGTTATCTATAATTTTTTGAGCCATGCTGGAAATTGCAAAAAATTGGTCCGTCGTAAAAAAACCTGTTTGCAAACCAGCTTGAGAAATGCTTAGATGATTGTTATTTTCTATCCACTTAGAAAGCCGTTCATACAAAATTGCTGAGAAAATTTTTCTTATAGAATTTAATATTGAAATACCTCTATAATTCCCGACTTCGTTGGCATCACCCTTAGCAAAAATAGCAAAAATCAAGGATTTTTTGAAGTTGGTATGAGCAGACAAGGAGTTGTAAACTTTATTATAAAAGTTAACCAAGTAGTTTTTGAAATCCGTTGTGCTGTTCTTGTAAAATTCTACTGGAATTCTATCAATGCCTGGACTCTTACCGTTGTTACAATTCTTAGAATAGTTTCCAATTCCAAGAGAGAAAAATCGGCATCGAGTTCATTCACGCGGGTATTTGGTAAAGCATACTCGAAGGTGTGAAGGTTTTGGTTAACTGAGAGTAGTGTTTTAAAATGAGCAGCAAGTCTTCGGCTTTATTTCTTAAATAAGATATTTTCTTAGCTTACAAATATCTTTGTAATTTTTATTGAATCGTAAGTAAGAAATTTTGAAAAACTGTGAATTGGTAGTTCTAAAGAACTTCAAATAAACAAACGAGAATTTTCGTAGACGCTTGCAATCATTGTCAAACCAAGGATTTCTTGCTACAATTTTTTTTGAAGTTTTATCTGCAAAAGGAGCTGCAGCTATAATAAGTTTATGTATACTTTGACTTATTTCTTCGACCGTGTGTGTAGATTGCTGAACTAAAGAGCACGAATGTCGACTCAGAATTTTTTATTTTGACAATTATAGGAAAATGGGCTGAAAAGTTCACTATAGCAACCTCAAAGTCTTCGAATAAAGCCAGCCAGTTAGTTGACATTGCGGCAAAGTCAATGATGGATTGCCCTTGGCCACTTACAACAGTGAAATCACCAGCCTTATCACTATTAGCACAACTATTTAATATGTATAATCCGAAATCTGTAATAAATTCAATCAAACTTTATCCATTGCTATTTAAAATATCATCTTTTGAGTTTCTTGGAAATGAGAGAATATTACGCGAATCTAAAAAGTTGTCAGTCCCTGGCTGCTGGCAATGCATTTGTTGTAGTTGTCACCAAACAGCTCAGTTAGAAATGACTTCTCTGCTGTTGATTTGACAACGTGTAAACAACTTGTTGTCTCCTCTTAATAAAATTTTTGTGTATGGGTTAGTGTGCAATAATTTGTTTTTTATCTCCATGAGCGATTTTCTTTTCTTTCGGGATAGAAGTGATTGTTCGCAAAAAACACTAAATCCAGAGCCTTTTAAAGTATGCGCGGCTGCAATAAGCTTTTCTGTGATTTCGGCGGTTGGAAGTTCCATAATGACAGTGCCTCTTCCGTTGTTGTTGTTGCGAATTTGTCTGACACTTTTTACAGAGATTTCTTCACCTTCGTTTAATTGTAGAAGCCCCTTGCAAGTATGTTTAGCTAATTGTATTGCATCGGTTTCTGCATCCAAAGGAAGGTGTACTACAATAGATTTGGCGTTGTTTTTGCGACAAAGAATCTCTAGTTGTGTTTCCAGAAGCTCACATCTTTCCGTCATAAATGATAGCTTCTTGATGAGTTCAGAATTCATTTCCTTAAGGGAAAGTAGCTCATTGGAAGACTTAAAAAGTCATCTTTTGTAGCTAAATTTTTAAGCTTTTCATCAAGGGTGTCAGTTCAGATGTTTTTGAGATCAGCAACGGATAGATTTCCTATTCCCATTTTTGTAGGCGTAGATGCTGAGTTACTTTTGGCGCACATGCTTTGTTTTGGCGATATTTCGGTTAAATTTCGCTTACGGTTCATCGACGAACTATGATACCGCAATTAAAATTTACTTGATGTGAATTTAGAAAATAGTTAAATTCTACGTTTTTAATGATAATTCTTCGCGAAACTATTGTAAATGTCATCCAAAAAAGGTGAACACAAAGTTCTGGTGTTGTTTTTAAAAAAAAATCAGTTTAATTTTATTCCAAATTTAAAAAATATAAGAGAGCTAACTAGAATCGCACTTTTTTACTTTGACAGTTGAAATGACAATGACACTGTATATAATATTAATAATATCAAAGCTAAAAAACAAGTTTTTAGAACGCTTTTGTTTCATTTCAATACGCCCACTTTTCGCAGCTCTTCAAAAACACTCAAAAAAACTGAACAAAAAGGTGTGCCTTTAATTCTTTTGGCAACTGTTTTTTTTTAATATATGCTACAAAAAAAACTGTAAAAATATAATTTCTTATTATCAGAATCCTTTTTCTATATAACTATTCATAGTAAAAAAAAAAAAAAAAAAAAAAAAAAAAACAATAATTCAAACACTTGGAGTGAAGTATTTTTGATAAACATTTCTACGGGTTCGCAACACTGCGCGACGTCCAAAATAATTTTCTATTGTGTGACAATAAAACAATTCTATGATGCAAAAAAAATATATCTTGTGATGTGCTTTTTGGTTTCCAGCCGAGGTTTTGCTCGTCGGATCGCCAGGGTGAAGAAAACACGAAACTGCAAGTGAAATGTCTTTCAAACCTCATTGCAAAAATCTTTATTAAAAGCAACTCTATAATTCACAACGTATGATATGTAGTTCACATAAAATCTGGTTACGGCGGGTATACAGTCTGGTATACTGGTATTCTGGTTATATAGCGGCGGTGGAGGTACTTCCTCGCTAAAGATGCATTTATATTTGGACTTAGCGTGGCTTCTGGTTCTGGTATTGCTTTCTGAATTCCTGGATTTCTGATGACGATTGCCCGTGGTAGTTTTATCAAGCCCTTGCTTGTCAGGTGAGGTACTACGGTTTAGACTGGAACGAATCAGCAAGTACTAGGCCCCTGGCGGCACTCGACACAGCAGGTCGAAGTTCTGGTAGATCAGCAGGCACAAGGCCTCTGGTGGCACTCGATACAGCAGGCCGAAGCTCTGGTAGATCAGCAGGTATAAGGCCCCTGGTGGCAATCTACACGGCCGGCCGAAGCTCTGGTA
This sequence comes from Philhelius pedissequus, assembly GCA_910595825.1. Lineage (NCBI taxonomy): Eukaryota > Metazoa > Arthropoda > Insecta > Diptera > Syrphidae > Philhelius > Philhelius pedissequus. The sequence continues at coordinate 194,342,032 of OU343160.1, read as the reverse complement.
GCTCAACAGGTATAAGGCCCCTGGCGGCACTCGACAAGGTAGGCCGAAGATCTGGTAGATCAGCAGGTACAAGGCCCCTTGTAGCACTCGACACGGCAGCTCTGGTAGCTCAACAGGTATAAGGCCCCTGGCGGCACTCGACATGGCAGGCCGAAGCTCTGGTAGATCAGCAGGTACAAGGCCCTTGGTGGCACTCGACACAGCAGGCCGAAGCTCTGGTAGGTCAGCAGGCAATTACCTAACTTGCAACGAAACCCTTTACCACGGTTGGGGGGAAACCTCGAGCAACAAAGCTAATGATGGCATAGACTTACCTTGTCTATGGTCAGATTAAGACTGATAAACAATATCAGAAACAATATCACCAATGACTTGAAGTGTCGTCGATGGGGCCATGCTTTTCGTTCAACATAGCAGGTCTTCTTATAATATTTTCGGTAAGAACCGAGTGTGAATTGTAATATGAGGAACGAAAATCGGCAACAAAATAAATTAATTTTACTATTTTTCACCCTTCGGAGACGAGAACCTTCTCGTGTTTAAACTCCTGTTAGCTGGAACGAGAATGTCTAGAAATTAAAGCAGTAAAACTATACTTTGTCAAAATAAGTACATTAAATCTGATTTCTTTATTTCTTACAAAAAAACAAGAAAAGAGAAAAAAAATAATTCACAAAATCAATAAGTACTTCCAAAAAAAAAAACAAGTTTCACCAAACTGACTTCTCAATTTAACATAACTTCCTTATCATTTTAATCAAAAACTTAAATCTGTAAATATTCACAAAAAAGAAACGTAGGTAATAATATTGTTCTCATTACAGTTTTTTTTTGTTTAGGGCGTAAATGCCATCTTCCTGGCTCCTGACAATATCGGGAACTGTATGTCCGGTACATTGAGACGTTTGACAGATGACGAACCATCGGTCATTGCGGACATAGATGCTGCAGTTGCTGTCGTTAATGCACGTTGTGGCTGCAGTACCCTGGTGATTGATCCTACGGCGGAGGCGAGCGCAGCTGCGGATGTAGACGGCATGGCTGAAGGGCTTGCAGCCGGTGTTTTGCTTGGCATCTGGCGGGTACGCTTCGGCTAAACAGCGTCATCGGTTGGCGCAGTGGTGTAAGCCGTCTTCGGTGGCTTTTGGGCATTGCTTCGCTCTTCCTTCGCAGGCTTCGATTTGGCAGGCTTAAGCCGTATCTTTCGACCTCCTACTGCTTCGGAGTTAGCCTGCATCTGATTTGTTGCTATTGGCAGGTCGGGCAGGAACATTGCTGACCTTATAGTAGGTCGCATCTTGGTTGGCGGCGTATGTTGCCTATCCCATGGCTTCGTGATTTCTTTGCTGGGCTGCTCCATCGATGTGAACTGTTCGGCGGTTACTGAGTAAATGAATTATAGCCTGCCTTCTTCATTTGATTTATGCTCTGATTCTTCAAGTCTTTCACATGTGACCGCACGATATGGTTTCACCTTCTCTCACCAGCTTCTATCCTTCTCATGACTACGGTAACGGGAGGGTCGAATCGTATGATGTCGTAGGGGCTTCATAACGGGGTGCCAATTTTTCTGTAAAATTCTTGGCAGCTGATGAGAGAGTTGTTGTTCTTTTATATACTCGTTCTCCAATGCTTGGTCTCCAATTTCTGTGCCTTAGATTGTAGCTTCGTGCTTGTTTTTGTGCTGCTACCAGTAGATTAGTCTTCACCAGCTGGTAAATAGCTTTAAGTCTTTCTTTCCTTGTAGACACCGCTTCTTCGTTGCTGTTGCTAGGTTGTTTGGAAGGCGGTTTAGTTGAGGAAGGCGGGGGTGAAGCCGGTAGACTCATGCTTGCTTGTATTGATGGCAAAAGAGAGCTCATGGAAGTGTTCGTCCCACGTGCGATGCTTGTCCCTTACGTATTGGGCTATCGTCGTCTTGAGGACTCGGTTGACTCTCAGTCGGGTTCTCCTGTGGTGTGTATGGCGCCGTGAATCTTTGCCTTATTCTCATCTCTTGCAAGATGTCTGCGAGTATACTGCTGGAGAATTGGCTACCGTTGTCGGATAAGATTAGGTTTTTAGATTAGATTAGAATAAGATTTTATTAGATACAATAATTTATAAGAATTTACATAAGGTTTACAAATCTTTTATGACATGGCAAAAGCCGTCTGTCAGATTGACAAAATAATTGTAATTTAACAAAATAGTTACTCAGGTTACCTATAATTATTATAATTAAAATGCTTCTCTTAAAATTTGGTTACGATATCGTAATGCGGATTTTACAAATTTGAATAGAGCCGACCAATCATTTCCATTCAAAAGATAAATAACTTCTTCCGTTGTGAAAATTGGTTTTCCTAGGTATAGTTTTCGTATTTCATTAAGTAATGGACATATTCCTACAAAATGCATTATATCTTCACGCGTATTCAGATTACACATACTACATTGGATTGGGAGATCTGGGCGGTGGGGTATAAAATTTAACGGCAGTAACTCTCCTCGTGTCTTAAAAATGGTAGATATTTTATTAACACTCTCGTTATTTCCGAAATAACTTATCTTGCTGAGATCGTGCTCGAGCTTGGGATAATATACTCTGTATATTGAAGATTGTGCTTCTTCGATAAATGATTTGTGCATACTTTCATCCAGAACCCGAAGAATATTGTATAACTCTGATTTCATTTGATGAACGTTAAACGCTTCTAGATTGAGCGGACATCCAGTCTTCTCAGCCAATTCCTTCCACTTTTCGTAACATGACGATTTTTTTTCCAAGGCACAGGTTGCTACTATTTTAGGAAGGCGAGATACATTCATGTTAAGCACTTTAAGGATGTAGTCGAAATGTAGTTTCAGTGTTGTGATGTATATTGTTGGCAGTCCAGTTTCAATATGTAACATATATGTGGGCGTTGACATGGGCAGGTGTAGTACTCGTTTGAGAAAAAATCTAAGCAGTTGTTCGACAGACTCATATTGAAGGTATCCCCAAACCTGAGCTGCATACAACATAATTGATCGAGCAGTAGCCTCAAATATCTGGTATTTTGCACGTAGACCAATATTTTTATTTTTCATGCAGCTGAACCAAGTAGAGTTGATAGCATTTTTTGAACTTTTTAGTTTCTCTCCTAAATGAAACTTCATACTATTTTGCGGCGTCAATATCAAGCCAAGATATTTGTAGTTGTCTACTATTTCTACAGGTACCCCATCAAATTTCCAATTAAAATTACCATTCCGAAGTCCCTTACCTCTACCAAACACCATTATCTGAGATTTTACACGATTTACGGTTAGGTTCCAACTTTTGCAGTATTCTTCCAATTTGGTAATCATCATCTGAAGTTTTATGGGAGTGTCGCCTAACATCACAATGTCATCAGCATACATCAAGACTTTGATTAGACTGCCTCTTATATCAATCCCGCCATTTAAATAACAAACTATATCATCAAGGAAGAGGGAGAACAGTAGAGTGCTCAAGATACATCCTTGTCTCAATCCCATTGGAGTCAAAAAACTTTCCGACAACGAGGTCCCATCCCAAACTTTTGCTGAGGAATTTGTATACATTTTTTTTAGTGTTTTCCACATTTTAAATGGTAGACCTAATACCGATAGTTTATAAAACATTAAATCTATATCAACACTGTCAAATGCGGATTTAAAGTCTATAAAATAAGCATAAACTTTTTTACTCTGCGTGCGTTTGATATCGACAATAGTACTAAGTGTAAAAATTTGATCAACTGTGGAATATCCTTGACGAAAGCCAGCTTGAAATTCACTTAGTATCTGATGGTCCTCAACCCAGTTGTTTAAGCGCTTATACAAAATACTTCCAAATATCTTGCGTATTGTATTAAGTAGTGAAATCCCTCTATAGTTTTCAACCACATTTTGGTTTCCTTTTTTGAAAACTGGAAGGATGACAGATGATTCAAAGCATGGAGGGATATAATCATTAACATACAATTCATTGAGCTGATGTAAAAGACAGTTGGCAAAATCGTCAGAACAATACTTATAAAATTCGTGAGGGATTTGATCTTCTCCAGGCGTTTTGGCATCCTTCATTTCAACTAGTACTGCTCTTAGTTCTGTAATTGTGAAAGGCCGGTCCATTTTTTGATCATTGATGTAATTGACGCAATACTGAAAAGGTAGAGCTGACCTCTCTACATTTAAAAGGGATTGAAAATGTATTTTTAAATCCGATGTAGGTATGTTTAAACCAATCCTAAGCTTTGATCCATTTAAAATACGAACTGCTTTCCAAAACTCTTTAGTATTTCTACTCCCAATTATGATCTGTGCTTTTTCTTCGTAATATTGAGCTTTCTTAAGCGAACAAATTTCTTTGAACGTCGCTTTTTCTTTGACATACTCTTGTTTAAAATAGCAGGTATCATACTTTCTAAATAGGTTAAGAAAAGCAAATACCTTATCTCTCGCTCGGCTACAATCATTATCAAACCATTGCTGCTTAGCTTGAAGTTGATGAGTTCTTTTGATGACTTTCGGCGCTGCTTTGCGAATAACATCTTGCATATTTTCTATCGATACTACTTCTCCTTTCGATTGCAATGCATTAATTTGCAAATTCAATGCTGTTTGGTATGAACTTTTGCAATTGTTTCGCCATATAAGTCTGGGGCATAAGAGTTCGTTGGTATCTAGCGAATGATTCACTTTGGACATATTCAAAGTTACAGAGATTGGCATATGATCGGAGAAAATCCATGCATAAATTTTAAAGTCGGATATTTCGTAAAACCAATCATCAGCAACAAGGCAATAGTCTATTACAGAGCATGCCTTACCTCTTATAAAGGTGTACTCTCCTTTGATATCACCCTTAGACCTTCCATTTAGTATCGTTAGATTGTATGAATCAGCAAAATCAAGTAGTGATCTACCTTTTCGATCAGTTTTAGTATCTTTCGAAGCTCTTCGTTGGGTTAATTGGGACTGATGGCAATTTTCATTGAAGAATCCTTGTTCGGTTCCTATCCTTGCGTTCAGATCTCCTATCACTATCAATTTTTCCTCCTGTTTAGAACAAACGATGTCATTCAAAATATTGAAATCATCTTCCCAGTGGTTGCAATTTATGTATGCCGGAAGTATACGGTGCTTACAGGTGTTACGAAACTTTAAGCTAATAGTGCTATAACCTTCGATGCTTTCAAATTTCAAAAAGTGTTTATATATTTTCTTAAAGCCATATATACATCCACCACTTGCTCTTCCAAATTTATTTGTTTTTACCGCTTCAACCCATTCCAACTCGTATTCGTTAAAATTACAGTTAAATAATTCATAATTTTCTTTTAATATAAAGGTTTCAAATAATAAAAATATATCAAAAGTTTTAACAAAATTAAAAAAGTTAGAGAACAATAGTTTACTTTTTAAACCATTAACATTATAACTTAAAATATTTAAATATTTAAGACTATTATTAAGATTACTAAGCGACTGACAGACGGCTAATTCTTAATTTTCAGAAATATTAACTCGTAAAGATTCAGATACACCCGGTATTTTATGTTGTTGTGTTGAATGTGTAGCTGGCGCTGCAATACGAGTATCATGAGAGATATTTTGAACCAGCTGTGGATGACGTTTATCTCTATTGTCTGAGTTGACAGCACCTTCTACGATGTCACACCTCAGATCAGGAAAAATTGTTTTCAAAACAACAAAACCATTTTCTTTGCCGCATATCAAACCATGTTCGGAGTTCCAAGTAAATGCTTTACCCTCAATATATAATCGATCATCTCGAAGTTGCGATTTTGCTCCTGGCCGTTCGGTGGATAGAAATTTTTTTAACTTGATTAACTTTTGTCTCTTATTTCTAACCGATGTAGGATAATCCCTGTGAATACTTATTCCAGTGTTTTTTAGTTTTGATGAGGCTTTTAAAATGGTGTACACATCAGAATTGTTTTTTAGTGTCACAACCAAGTGATTAATCTCACTGTTATTATTATTATTGTTGTTGTGAGTCAGACGTACTGATTCCACAGTGTTTTCGCCACCTTCTGACAGATTCTGGCAGAGCTCCTTCGCTTGGTTTAATGGATTCACATTAACCTTACGTGGCGGGTGCACAATGATGTTTTTTTCGGTGAATTTCTGCATAAGGTGTTCAATTTGCGACTCAAGCTTTTCACAACGCTCTTCTGCAAAAGCAACTTTCTTTTCAAGTGCCAATTGTTTTTCATTATATACCGCCATTTTGCGAGAAAGTTCGTCCAAGTCTGAATTTGTTGCCAAATGCTGCAGGTGTTCACCTAGTTTTTCATCAAGAAGTCGACCAAGATTGATAATGGACATATTGGTTACGGACATTTCAGTGCTTTGAAGTCTCTTTGTTCCTGGAGATGCTTCAGGCGATATTTGAAAAATAGTTCGTTTGTTCATGAAGCTAACTAGTGCTGGTTGAAATGTCTTTTGCCAGTAGTGCCAGTAATATTTCGAAGAAGTTAATAATAACTTAAATTCTAAAGACTTGCTTCAAAGATAGTGACTTAAGGGAGGTATACTACTTATTTTATGCCAAAATTTAGAGAATTGGTACACTGCTTTTAATTAAATTTGATAAAAATACAGGAGCTAACTTTTAATACAACCGACTTGTTCAACTGTCAACTACAACTCAAGATTAGGTGGGGGACTCCGAAATGACCTATCACTCTCTCCCTAAGGGCTCTGATTACTGCTTGCGAGGTAGCCGGACGGCTTCTGCCCACTTTGTGAATTTGTCCACTAAGACCAGCATCATGGTATTTCATTCCATAGATTTAGGCAAAATGCCCACAAAGTCCAAGCATATGATGTCCCAAGGGCCATCCACTATGTTCGTGTGCCCACTTGGTTTTTGTTGTGACGCTTTAAATTCCCTACAGGTCTTGCATCTACTCACATACTTAGCTATGTCTCGGTACATTCCAGGCCAGTAGTAGGATTTCATAATCCGGGCTGCCGTCTTTGCTATTCCCATGTGGCCGGCGGCGGTAGTGGCGTCGTGGTTTTCGTGCAGGATCTTGTCCCTTTCTTCAGTAGGGACGCATAGCTTCCAATCTTCGTCTTGTTCGTCTAATGGGTGAGCGGGGAATTTACGGAACAATTTATTTCCGGTTACTCGGTAATCAGGGTATTTCTCTGGGTTCTGACCTAACTGTCTGATGCGCTTATATGTCCAATTTTCTGGGTGGACATGCGACAAAACAGCAACTTCGCTCTGTGAAAATGGTAGGGGGTCTCTGGATAGTGCGTCTGCTACGACGTTCATTGCCCCTTTGCGGTACTTGATGTCGAACTCGTATTGTAGCTCGATGGCCCAACGGGCTAGTCGTTCGGAGGGGTTGTCCAGGGAATGGAGCCATTTTAAGGAGTGGTGGCCCTCTAGGTACTGCCTCATTTTTCGTATGCCAAAAAGGATCGCCAAACACTTCTTCTTTTCCACATCCGTCAATGTACGACTAGCGTAGGCAATTACTCGTTCCTGGTTGCCGGAATTTTGACGTAGCACTACTCCGAGGCCGTATTGACTGGTATCTGTCTGTAGTACAACAGGCAGATCAAAGTCTAGGCACATTAGGACTGGTGCTTCCGCTAGCCTTTTTTTAGTTCTTGCAATGCGGCTTCCTGCTCGGCACTCCATACCCATTCTTTGCCCTTCTTGAATAATTTGGTTAATGGCGTGGCTACTGACGAAAAATCCTTTATGAACCTCCGATACCATGAGGTGATTCCTATGATGCGCCGTAGTTCCTTAACATTGCATGGCGGTTTTAGATCCTGAACTGCGGCTATTTTCGCTGGATCTGTGCTTATTCCGTGGTCACTTACCACATTCCCCAGATAAACGAGTTCCCTCTTGCAGAACTCACATTTCTCCCTATTTATAGGAGGTTGGCGGCTCGTAGTCTCCTAAATACTTCACTAAGATGCTCGATGTGATCTTCAAATGAATCACTTACGACGCTTATATCGTTTAAGTAAGCGAAAGCGTATTTTTCTTTGTCGAGCCCGATTATACTGTCCAACATGCGCTGAAAAGTGGCGGCGGCGCGGCGGAGGTAATGCCACAAGGCATAACCTTCTATTGAAAAAGACCACGTCCTGGCACGGTAAAGGCAGTGGCTGGCCGGGATGTAGGATGTAGTGGTATTTGCCAATAACCCTGCTTAAAATCGATTGTTAAAATAAATCTAGCCCTCTTGAGCTTGTCCAGAATGGCCATGATCTGTGGAAGTGGGTATGCGTCCATTATTGAGATTTCGTTCAGCTGCCGGTAGTCGATGCAAACTCTCCACGAGCCGGTCTTCTTCCGCACCAATACAAGTAATATACAGGTGGAACTCCGGGCAGAGGCTATCGTAAATCCGCTCGACACACTCCGAAAGAGTCATACGGGGGTGCCGATGCACTGCGTGGCTTGAATGAACTCCTTAGTATTCTCTCTCGGCCCTTGTCTTCGGCGCATAATCTCATCCTCTAATTTATGCACGAATCGGGCAGGCAGGAAGTGTTCTAAAAACGCATCTTGAAACGACTGCCATGTCTTAAGTTGAACCTTTTTATCCGGTACCACTCTAAGGCGGTACCTCTTAGGACTTCTTGAAGAGCCTTGAGCATATCCTCAGGATGGATATCGTAATACTTAATCATTTCTTCCACGCGTTCCATAAACTCCAAGGCATTTCCCTTAGAATCGAATCTTAATCCCCATTTTCGTACAGTGTTCATGATCTCTGCATCATGACTAAGGGAGACTCTGGCCAAGATCCGAGAGTCGGGCTGCGGGCGGTCGGGCGCGGTGGTATTAACTTCGGAACTGGGCCCCGGGAGTGATTTTGGAGGCTGTACAATACTCCTACTGGTGCTGGCAGCGGCTGGACGAGGAGGAACCTGGAAAAATATCTCCGTAAATTTTCGGTGACTTTGGAGTTTTCCCTCCGTCCGAAATGCTAGTATTACTGGGTGCGGCTATTTCTTCCTTGTATTCTCATTCATTGGTAAATCTATCAATTTCCTTACATAAATTCTGTGCGGACTTTCGTTGCTTCGCTTCCTTAATATAAGCGCTGAAACGGGCTCTCAGAACAGATATAGGGCCTTCGGTTTCGATAGCTAGCTGGCTCCTGTTTCCTTAGGAGATGGTAAATGGCTCCGATACCCTTCTTCGGTATCGGACATAGTAAACTCTTCTATCCTTTTCCTTTGTTGTGTGAGTGTTTTAGATTTTGCTTTTACGGGTATGGACCTTATAAGTCCCTGCTCGGGCGCCAATTTGTGATGTGCTTTTTGGTTTCCAGCCGAGGTTTTGCTTGTCGGATCGCCAGGGTCGAAATGAAGAAAACACGAAACTCCAAATTAAAGGTCTTTCAAACCTTATTGCAAAAATCTTTATTAAAAACAACTCTATAATTCACAACGTATGATATGTAGTTCACATAAAATCTGGTTACGACGGGTATACGGTCTGGTATACTGGTATTCTGGTTATATAGCGGCGGTGGAGGTACTTCCTCGCTAAAGATACATTTATATCCTAGCTTTAAGTAGGCCTTAGCGTGGCTTCTGGATCTGGTATTGCTTTCTGGATTCCTGGATTTCTGATGACGATCGCCCGTGGTAGTTTTATCAAGCCCTTGCTTGTCAGGTGAGGTACTACGGCTTAGACTGGAACGAATCAGCAGACAATAGGCCCCTGGCGGCATCGACACAGCAGGCCGAAGGTCTGGTAGATCATCAGGTACAAGGCCCCTGGTGGCACTCGACACGGCAGGCCGAAGCTCTGGTAGATCAGCAGCTACAAGGCCCCTGGTGGCACTCCACACAGCAGGCCGAGGCTCTGGTAGCTCAACAGGTATAATGCCCCTGGCGGCACTCGACACGGCAGGCCGAAGCTCTGATAGATCAGCAGGTATAAGGCCCTTGGTGGCACTCGACACAGCAGGCCGAAGCTCTGGTAGCTCAACAGGTATGAAGCCCCTGGCGGCACTCGACACGGCAGGCCGAAGCTCTGGTAGATCAGCAGGTACAAGGCCCTTGGTGGCACTCGACACAGCAGGCCGAAGCTCTGGTAGCTCAACAGGTATAATTAAATTCTCCTTTTTTAAAAAAAAGGTAGGTAGCAAGTAACGCTTCGTTACAATCTTACATTAAGGCTGTTCTTTTGGCAAAATGACATCGGCAGCAAAGCAGAATTTACACAATTACAAATACAACAACGTGCTTTCGATAAAACTAGAAGCATGAGTCTGCTTTGAATAGATTTGTGACATTTATTCGAGTATCAAATGTTATTATTTTGTTTAGTTGGTAGTTCCGATGACTTTAATGTATCTGGAAGTCCTTGTTCATAGAGTTCTTCTCTTTGTCAATTGACACGCTCGCATATTTATTAGATATGTTATCTCGGAAACCAAACAATTCGAATATATTTGTGAACGATTCGGAAATGTTAGCTGAAAGCAGTCAAAAATCAAAACAAAATTCATCAAATAAAGTATTCAGTCACATTTGTCAGCGGATAGCTAGTTAATCGAAATTTTTTGGAGTAAGTCAAGAGAACTTTTTGGTTTGTACTTACGATATGAACGAACATGCATGTACGTAGATTTATCATCATCATATCATATTTATCATTTAAATCAATAATTTTTGGTTAATTATGTGTTATTTTCTTAAAAAAATTGTCGAACGCAACAAACTGGGCCAAAAATACGTTTTATTAATTTCTGTTGCTTTATAAATCATATTAATAAACATAGGTAGGAGGCGTTCTTCCAATTTAAGTAAAAGTTAAAGTTAGCTTATTGGTGCGAAACTGCCAGATCAAAGATACTTAGATAAAAGATGTTTGAGTGGCTTTGTGTCAACTGCTGTCAAATTGCCTTAAAAAAAAGCGAACTAAAACTTGAGCAGCGCCCCCTACCAAAGCTCTGAAATTGGAATATCAACAAGCATTTAAAGAGCAAGTCAGTGCATATCCTTTATTTAGTAATAAATAAGCAATCATTAGCAGCACGTAAGTGTATGTTATCGATAGAGCCCTTATAATACGTGCAAGACATAAACTGTCGAGTCGATTGTGAAGATTATTAAGATTCATTCTAAAAAATCTTAATTTGGTTATACAAACAATTGGAAATTATCAGATTTAATATCACCTGCGGAAAAGAGTGATGATTTAGAGCTTTTCGGCGAAATTTGGCAATAAATATATTCCAAATATTTCAAAATATAGTGTAGATAGATAGATATAATTTTATTTATGTTATTAAACAATGTTTACATGATATTATTACAAGAGTAAAATAAAATAAGTGGACAATGGCATTGCCGTCTGCCTGAAAATATAGTGTATTGCCTAGTCAGAAAATGTCAAATTTTATTGATGGATGTCGTAGATAATTAACTTGACCCTAAAATGCGTGTCAAAACAGATTTTGGCGATCTTACGTCATTTTGAATTCGGCGTCGAGTTGACCGTTGACCAACCCGTGAAAATAAAAGTGGACATAATCAAAACACGACTATTTACCCCCATTATGAGATTCAAAAAGGGGATTTCTGGCCATATTTTATATAACTCATTTTTAATTAACCTCTCTACCTTTGAGCCACATGTAAGCGAAGTTTAAAAATACTTAATAGTTAAATAATGAATGCCATAATTTTTTCAAGGAAACACAATAGCTGTGTTTTATTGGAAATCTATCCATTGTTTTTTTTTATATATATTTATTTGGCAGTATTTTGGCATTTAATAAATGCATTACAATCATTTTATATTATACATATTAAATAAATGTATTTTTAACATATTCGAATAATTTGTTTTTGAATCTTTGTAAATTATGGTCATTTTTTTAAATATAAGGAAGGTTGTTATAAATATCTAAACGGAAGAATTCCCCAGATGGAATCAACGGTGGCGTCTACAGTTCCAGTGAGGCTGAACTACTTAGTGAACAAACACCTTATACGGGCTACTACGACATATTCGGAGCTCAGGCCTATAAGGAGGGGTGAATCCGGCTCCCCGCCCTTGGAGTTAAATTGTAAGGGTCTGGTCCTCCAGGTTGGGGGTCGTGCCGTCGGGGTGACTTCCCGGCCACGTAAAGCAACTCTTTGGTTTCGAAGCAACAACAAGCCTCGGATACGGACGGATTTACTGTTGACGAATCCTGCAAACGAAATAGGACAAGGAACTTCGGATTTGTACATGGAATGTTCTGTCTCTTTATAGACCACGTGCAGCCGAACATTTAGCGGAGGCCCTAGGCTGCTACAAAGCAGACATCACCGCCATCCAAGAAGTGCGATGGGATGGGCCGGGCAAACGAAAATTGAAAGACTGCGATATCTACTATGGTGACTGCTATCGACCACAAGGGCAACGCCTTTTTGGGTGTGGATTCGTCGTTAGAGGCAGACTTAGACAAGAAGTCTTGAGTTTCAACTGTGTGAACGAGCGCCTCACGACAATTTGCATCAAGGCTAAATTCGCCAACATCAGCCTCATATGCGCGCATGTCCCCACAGAGGAGAAAGATGACGACACCAAGGACGAGTTCTACGAGCTCCTGGATAAGACGTATGAGCAATGCCCTAGTTATGATATTAAAATTGTCTTAGGCGATTTTAATGCCAAACTGGGAAGAGAAAACGTCTTTGGTGGCACAACCGGAAAATATAGCCTGCATGACACCACCTCCGATAACGGACTCAGGCTAATCGACTTTGCTGCGGGGCGAAACGTTGTGGTAGCCAGTACGCAGTTCCCGCATCTCGATATACACAAAGAAACATGGCGAATTCCTGGTCAATCAACCGCCAACCAGATTGACCACATTGCGATCGACGCAAGGCACTCCTCCAGTATCAAGGGTGTACGAACGTTCCGAGGAGCAAACGTGGACTCGGACCACTACCTCGTTGTAGCCAAGGTAATGCTAAGGATATCCAGACCAAAAGCAAAACGGGAAAATACTGTGAGAAAATTTGACGTCGGGCGGCTACAGTCGCAGGAAATCACAAGGTCCTTTTCCGATCAAGTCTCTCACGCTCTCTTAAATCGTCCTTTGCTGCCAACTGCAAGAATCGAAGACCAGTGGAAGAGTTGCCAGGAAGCAATCAGAGATACCGCCTCTAACGTGCTTGGCCTCGCACGACCACCACAGCGAAACCCCTAGTTCGATGAAGAATGCCGGCAAGTACACACAGCCAAACAACAGGCATACAAAGCGGCGCTGCATAGAAGGACTAAAGCTGCTCGCGAGCTTTACGAGCAGAAGAGAAGAGAGGAACACAAGATTCTAAGAAGGAAAAAGAAAGAGCATGAAAAGCGCGCAATCGAGGAAATAGAGGAATGTCATTGGAGGAATGAAATTCGGAAGTTTTACCAAAAAGTAAAAAGAACCTCCCAGGGGTACAAGTCCCGAACCGAAACCTGCAAGGATGATCAGGGGAACATCGTGGTAGAATCGCAGTCGGTGCGAAAAATATGGAAAAATTATTTCTGCAAATTGTATAACGGCGATGTCGAACCGAATCCCGCTATTGTGCAGACTGTACCATTCAACCTGGACGACGCCGACGTAGGCCAACAATACCGTCCACCCGATCTCGACGAAGTAAAGATAGCTATATCTAAACTTAAGTCCAACAAAGCTGCTGGAGCTGATGGTCTTGCGGCCGAGTTGTTCAAAGCGGCTGGCGATGAACTGGTAAGGAGTATGCACCAGCTCATCTGCAAAATATGGTCGGAGGAAAGCATGCCCGATTAATGGAACCTCAGCATTGTTTGCCCGATCCTCAAGAAAGGCGATCCTTTGGCCTGCACCAACTACAGTGCCATTAGTCTTCTTAATACCGCCTACAAGATCTTCTCTGCCGTACCTTGTGAGCGCCTAAAGCCTTTCGTCAACAACCTGATAGGTCCTTATCAGTGTGGCTTTCGGCCAGGGAAGTCCACTATCGACCAAATATTCTCACTACGGCAGATCTTGGAAAAAACCCAGGAATTTTAAATCGATACTCACCACCTTTTTATCGATTTCAAGGCCGCGTATGACAGCATCTACAGAGACGAGCTATATAGAGCCATGTCTAGTTGTGGCATCCCTACCAAACTCGTTCGTTTATGCAGGATGACGATGGAGAATACACGCTGCTCCGTCAAGATCGGCAAAGACCTCACAGACACCTTTGATGTCAAAAAGGTTTTAGGCAGGGCGACGTGCTGTCATGCGACTTCTTTAACATCATTCTTGAAAGAATAGTGCAAAACTCTCACGTCAACACTAGAGGCACAATCTTTCAAAAGTCCGCACCGGCGTCTCGGACAGAACGTCACTATAGACAGCTATAATTTTGAAGTGGTCAGAGATTTTGTATACCTGGGATCCGCTATAAACTCAGCGAATGATACCAGTGCTGAGATCAAACGCAGAATTACTATTGCCAACCGCTGTTTCTTTGGGCTAAGAAGGCAATTGAGAAGCAAAGCCCTCTCTCGAGCAACTAAGCTGTCCATATATAAAACGCTTATCATCCCAGTCCTGATGTATGGTGCAGAGACATGGACTATGTTAACGGGGGATGAGAACGCGTTAGGTTGTTTTGAGAGGAAAATTCTCGGGGTGATTTTTGGTCCCGTCTGCATAGATGGGGAATGGAGAAGACGATACAACAACGAACTATACGGGCTGTACAGCGATAACGACCTAGTCACAAAATTGAAAAGCCAACGACTGAGATGGCTGGGTCATCTAGAGCGAATGGACACCAATGCTCCGGCCCGGAAAGTCTTCGAATCCTGCCCCGTGGGACAGCGCAGTAGAGGTGGACAGCGTAAAAGGTGGCGCACGCAAGTAAAAGAGGATCTTAACCAACTTGGAGTGCGAAACTGGAGACAGATAGCTGGAAACCGAGCCGACTGGAAGAAGCTTGTTGGTTGAGGCCCTGGTCCACCCCGGACTGTAGCGCCACCTTAAGTAAGTAAGTAAGTAACATACATAATTAACATGAGCATCTAAAGTTAATTTATCATCAATCACAACACCTAGATATTTTATTTCATTTGCTGTTTCAATATTATTACCATTTATAATGATTCTTCTATTAGTAAAACCATTTAAAATCAAAGCTTTTGTTTTATTTATGTTTAATTTTAACATATTACTTTCAAACCAGTCTTGTAAAATTTGAAGATCTAAATTAATTGTATCTATACATTAATCGATATTATTACCAGATATAAAAAGTAAAGCATCATCTCCGAACAAAACAATTTTAGAAAAACGAACAGCATTCTCCATATCGTTGATGTAAACCAAAAACAGCAAAGATCCTTGAGGAACTCCATGAACAACAGACACAGGGTTTGAAAGGTCGTCGTTTATATATACAATCTTTTCAATGATTTTACTTTCCAGCGTCATCATATTGACAGGTCTGAAATCTTCCACTTTCTTAGAGAATTTAACTTTTTGAATAGGGGCAATAACCGATTCTTTGCAGCAACTTGGAAAAATGCCATTAATTAAAGATAAATTAACGATATTAAGCAACATATCACCACAAATTTCAAAAGCGTCAAGATACATTTTAATGTTCAATCCGTTCGTATCTTTTTTATTGTTCATGGATTTTAACACAGATCTCAAGTCATCCAAATTTATTTCTTTAAGTTGAAAATTTAAGTAATAATAATTAAACACAAAATCAATGTACGGTTTGTTTGGAATACTGCTTCTAATTTCAACAATACTTTCTACAAAAAATGAGTTTAAGACACTGGACATTTCAAGACATTTGGTGTATTTATTGTTATTGTGTACATTGATATTTTTGTTACTTTCTCTTAAAACGTAGAGCTTTAACGTTCTCCACTTTGATTTTTGATCACCGCATATTTCAATTTTTTTTACTGATGTATTTGTTCTTAGCTTTGTTCAGTGCGGTTTTAAATTTTTTTCTGTACATCTTGTAATTGTTCCAATCGACTAGGAGGCATGAATCTTTTGCTTTTTCGTATTTGAAAACCTTTTCAATTTTCAGAGCCTTAAGAGCATCCGTAAACCAAGGATTAATATTAATATTTATATCTTTATATTTTGTAAAAATATCAACCGTTTGTAGGAAGTTTTTCCAGAAATTATTAGTTAGTTCGTCAAGCGATATATTGTTATCATTAAAAGAAAAATCACAGTTGCCTAATTTAAGGGTGAAGCGCACTGAATCGTATTTTATCGTACGTAGCGGCTTTTTTTTTATCAAGTTTAAAGTTTAATAATGTACTTATGCTAATTATCAAAGCTTCGTGATCACTTATCTTAAATTTACTATCAGGCTTGGCTTTAACTCTCTCCGTAATATTAGTCATGACATAGTCTATTAAACTTTGGGAGTTTTTGGTAATTCTTGTTGGTTCTTTATTAACTGGGTATATGAGTTATCATTTAATATTGCACTTATTTGATTCTTATATGAACTGTCTACTAAAAAAAATTACATTCATATCACCCATTATTATCACAGATTTAAAATCACAGCTTAAAAAGTTTATCCAATTGGAAAAATGATCTATAAATATCGTTGCAGAATAGCTTGGAGATCTGTAGATACCTCCAAGTATATAAACATCATTATGTCTATGGACTTTCACTAACAAAAACCATATCTATTTTTCAATCGCCATCGTTTTTAAAATTTCACATTTCCAGTTATCTTTAATATACAAAACTACGCAACCTAAATGTGCAGATATGGAATAACATCTTATTACTTGGTAGCTTTTTAAATCAATTTCTGCATCTTCGACCGTATCAGTAGTATGGGTTTCTGTTGCACAAATAAAGTCAAAATTATTATCATAAACCAATGACTCTAGTTCACAGAAGTTATTTAAAAGGCCTTCAATATTAAGACTTAAGCACTTCAACTCCGATAATTGCTAATAATTGATTTTACTTCGTTTATTAATCAATTGCCTTCTATAGATTGGGCAATCTACGCTACGCACATCATGTTTTATATCCATATCGGGAAGATTAGCTTTATTTTTAAGCCTCATACAATTAACACATTTAACTTCGTTAACATAGTCCTTAATTTCATGGTCCTTTTCACCACATTTTAAACAATTTATTTCACTTGTGCATTCATAAAACCTATGATTATATCCTAGGCATTTAAAGCAACGGCGGATACCAATTTTTTCATAAACCATAGATCCATAATTTCATGGAAAGCTTTACTATCTACTTCTAAAATAGCGTTAAAATTATTTTTATTCTTAAATGATGCATACACCTTTACGCACTTTATTGTAGAAAACACAATATTGTTTTGTTTTTTTATAGCTTCTTCAATAACATTGCCTTCCAAATTTTCGCACATCCCAATTACAAGAATAGTTGGGTTTTTCATAATCGGTATATGCACTTCATATTTATCACTCATCTTATTTTTTATTTCATCACCAATTTTTTTAATAGCGTCTACTGTCACAACATATAGCAATCGAACCATTTTTTCTTCCAAACATGTTGTTTACCTTAATGGAGAGGGCCGAGGGGTCTATTTTCTTTTTTATGTCGGATTTTGTTACATCAAAATGCTGATTCTCTTTAGGTTTCACTAACACGGGAATTTCAATTGGTTTCTTCAGTAAATCAGCATAAGACGGTTTTGCTTCTTCTTTCATTTTGGTTTCAGACTCTTTTATACGGGAATTCACTACCTTACTCTTTAACTCATCAATTTTGTTTACTAAACACTCTCGTACATTAACCTCCATTATTTTTAATTGATCATTTTTCTCACTCGCACTTTCCGAAGATTTTACTAACAAATTACTATTTAATTCTTTCACCGAAGCAGAAATTGCTTGCACTTCTTTTTTATCCTTATCACTCTTATCTTTTAAGTCCGTTTTAAATGAAATAACCATATCACTATTTTGAGATGATAGATTATTAACACTCTTCTTTAAAATGTCTATAATATTTTCATAATTAGACTGCTACGATTGGAATAATTTTTCATAATGATCAACAATCATATTCAGACAATTTGCATTCGCGACACAATCTATGGAACACCTTTTTGCAGAAGCCATTACATGAAATTACATTGCCGTCACTATGACTAAATCCATTTCCACATTTTCCCCAAAATTCATCCATCGCATTGAATATTTATTACGAAAAACTATAAAGTTATCAAAAACGCATCGACCGTAGCATGGACCGTAGCTTTTGTATTTTTGTAAAAAAAATGGTACCCCTGCACTGCAGTCACAAGTAATGAAATAGTCTTTTGAGTCACAAGTAATGAAATAGTCTTTTGCAAAGTAAAATTTAAGAAAATATTAAAATTATGAACAATAATTAGCTTTTATTCATATAAAATAGAAAGTAGAAAAAGGTACCAATATTTAATTTATGTTACAAACCTATTTCTTGTTTTCATTTTTTCTGCATTTGCAATTTTAAATTCTAACATTCATTTTGCACCAATAGCAAGGAAATGATAAGTGAATGGGTATGTTCATAGACTATGGTCAAGTCCCTTTTTACACATTGCAAATTTTATTATTTGGATATCCTGAAGATCTTGATTGCGTGCGTGTCAACTTTAAATCAATCGGTGAATCGCTTGTCCTGGAAATAAAAACCTGCAGCTGTAATTTAGTGTTGATCCCTGTTTATCTAAACTGCAATCATTAGCCGCGTGACTACGATGCCTTATGCAATTCCCTGCTGGATATAGAAATAACCGATATTATGCTTGTTGCGGACTTTAACGGCCGGATAGGTTCTTCACAAAACAATTTTGTTACTGGATATAATGGTACTTGCCTAAACAAACATCGAAAATCCAAGGATCAAATTTGTGATGGTAAAGAATCCAAAATACTTCAACTTACTGAAACTTAAGACTGTCGAGTACTGAATGGAAGCTGTGCAGGTGACGCGGATGGCGAGCTTACCTTTCTTCGAAGCACATCGTGTTCAGTTATCGACTATTGATTTTTATCAGGAAATTGGCATCTCCTCTTGGACAGCTTTCAAGTTGGAACAGAAATTTACTCCGACCACACGCCGTTAGAAATTACAGGCGAAATAGCAACAAGCCTTACCGAAAGAGGCACAAATCGATTAGGTTTACTACCAAAGCTTTTTTGGAACGATAAAATACTCAGTCTTTATCAGCAAAACTTGAACGTGGAACTTGAAGAGCTAAATGTTCGCAATATAACAAGCGATATTGATGTGTCTTAACAGATATCATCAAGAAAGCTTCTCCGCGCAGCACAGCATCGAGAGTCAAAACTATCTACAAGCTAAAGTGGTTTGATAAGGAAAGCGAGAGAGACGAATCATTCAAATTTTTAAAATTGTTAAGATCTAATAGCGCAAATATTTTCAAAGTTCTCTACGATGAAGTCAACAAGTATTTTAAACAAATTTGTGCCAAAAAAGATAGCATATAAACAACAAATATAAATATTATAAATGGCACCTGATCCTCAGCTGAATTCTGGAAAGCTGTTAAATATGTTAATGGACGAACTAATGTGATCGCTACCTCTTTAAAAGCTCCGGTGTTAAGAACCTACTTCAGTAGTCTACTCAACTCTCCACTAACTACACAACTTTTTCAATACGCTGCTCCGTTGATCGTCAAAGATAGTTTAGATGCACCTTTCACGTTGCAGGAATGTATGCACTTATATTTCATACCATTTATCAATGATATAACTGACGTAGTAAACGAGGGAATCATTTACTCATTAGTGCAAATCCCAGCATTAATGTATTCGGACGACATTGTCTTTATTTGTGAAACTGTGGAAGGTATGCAGATGCTGATGAACAGGCTGAGCGAATACTGCAATTGCTAGAATTTATCCGTTAACCTTGAGAAATCGAAAACCATGGTGTTCAGGAACGGAGGTGGACGGTATTCTCGTTTTGAAAAATGGAAATTTAGTGGAGATGATGTCGAAATTGTTCGCAAATACAAATACCTTGGCATCCTTATGTCCGTTAACTTAAGTATGACCACTCATGAAAAATTGTCAGACTCAAAACGAGCTATTTCTTCGATCTGGAAAAATTGCTTCAACAACAAATATGTGTCCCATAGATCCAAACATAAGCTGTTTCAAACAGCTGCTGCTTCAGTTATGCTTTATGGGGCACAGGTCTGGGGTTGTTGCACATATGATTCGGTTGAAAAATTCCTCCGTTACTTCTTGAAAAGAATATTTCAGCTACCAAGGAATACTCCAAATTACATGCTGCATATGGAAACTGGTACACCACCCTTATTTTTATATACTTTAGAAATGCATTTCAACTATGTAATAAAAGTATTGGAAATGGAAGATGTAAGACTACCGAAAGTAATATTAATATTAAAGCAAATAATGAGTACCAGAGGAAGTATTGTGCAAGAGTGGCAGAAATTAGCATCAGATTGTGGAACGGACTTGAATATCACGGCGAACGAGCACCCTATTACACTCAGAACTAAATTTATCTTTATGCTGGAGAGCTTAGGTCGAACGTTGTATGAAAGATAATCGAATGAAGCTGGATCCTCGCTGTTTAGGTGTCATTACAGTAAATTGAATCACAATCTATTGAACGCAACTTACTTTATTAATTCTTACCCTGTTCATAAAATCAGAACTATTTTTAAGATCAGAGGAGAGATTCTGAATTTAAACTATGTTCCCCACCGCCCTGACCTACCAATTCTGTGTAGTATCTGTAACATGAATACGAGAGAGGATACCCTGCATTTTCTTGCTATCTGCCCGATTCTCAAGGAATTCCGTTCTATTTTTTTTGTGGAAAACCAACTTTGGATATACCTGAAGCCTATAGTGTTTTAAATGGCGAACAAGGTTGGGAAGTTCTGTATAACGACAGCTGCACTTCGATATAGGAACCATATTATAGAGGGAGATTTTTAAAAACAAAACAAAAAAAACTTTAATGTTAAACAAATATCAATAATGTAATAAAAATAATTGTTATTCTAGTAGACGGCCAAAGGCAAAACCAATTAGGCTTATTATAAAACTTTAAAATTGTAATATTATTAAACAGAAATAAATGTCGATTAAACCAACTAACACAGGGCAATTTATGTATTGCTTTAAAAATCGTCTATGACTTTCACACGAGGAAAAAAAAATGCCTGAGATTTGCTAGTTTCTTGGTTTGAACGCACACTACAACGTAGCTTAAATTGTTCACTCCCCTTACATTTCCTCTTTATATTTCATACTTTTATTTATTTTCTGAGTAGATCGATAGCTAGAGTTATATTTTTCAAGTCAATTTTCAAATTTATTTTCTGAGTATGTTTTGCTTTCAATTCAATATTTACTCATCAGACTGCACTTAACATACGCGGAGTAAGGAACAAATAGTTAACATTTGGTTTGCCATTTCTATGCACATGTCCAGGAAAAAAAACAATGGGATCGCAAAAATTTACGCCCAGTCCATGTCCATGTAGTAAAGCGAATACAGTCCATGGCCAACGTTCATTAAACAGCGAAGAAAATGCACATTTTGTGAAGTTGAGTTGCCGCCTAGTGTGTTTTAGGCTAGGCGCACACATGCAATTTTTCCGAAACTTACTGACGTGGAAGCATAGCTTTCGAAATGTACATATAAGCAAAAATAAATAATTTGTGTTTTAAGTTGTTAAAATAAAATCTTTAATTTAATAATGAATAGAAGCTAATTATTGTTCATAATTTTGATATTTTGTTAATTTTAGTTTGCAAAAGACTCTTTCATTACTTGTGACTGCTGTGCAGGAAACCATTTTTACAAAAATAAAGCAGATACGGTCCATGCTACGGTCGATGCGTTTTTTTGGGAATTACTTACCGTACAATGGATAGATTCCCAACAAAACACACCTTATGTTTAAAAACAACTGGTAATTTATGAAAATATAGAGGTGATTTATAATGGCATGATATGTGTTAAATTGATAGGTGAGTAATTCCAGCGCCAGCCGGCATCCGCTAGAATGCCAAGCTCTTTACAACTCATCAAAATAGCATTTTTTTTTATAATTTTGCACGCGCTCAAGGGATTATGAATACCCCTGTTATGTTTTTAACACAGCGCGGGCATCCGGTGAAAGAAGAGAAAATTACAATGTCTTATTTATTTATGTCTCTTATAATTCGCATTATTTTATTTATATCGTTGTCATATTTTATGGGTATAGTAGTTCACTCAATCACATGTTGTTAGTGTTATGCCTGAACAGCATGTAAGGAGTAAACCAGCAACTCATTTGTATGACAATTTTGAGAATTGGTTTTAATGGAATATAAGAAGACATAGACAACGGCAGGAATCGAACCTGCGACCAAGAGGTTGACAGGCGAGCTCACAACTATCGCGCCACGGCCACCCCATAATTCTGTAATTTTGTAAATCTTGCAACAAAGTAAACAAACGCAAATTGCCCACATTTGTGTGTAAAACGTTAGTGGATACAATGAAAGAATGTAGCGATGGGCATAATTGAATGAGCACTCCAGATATATCAAAAATAAACTAAAAAAATTAAAAGAAAAAGAGAAACACAACACGCAATACAAAGAATAGTGCAAACAAGAAATATATTCTATAGAATATATTTGAGAAAATACTCGATAATTCCAGTGAACAACTATGAAAATTTACCTCTTCTCGATTATTTACTGCGGTTTTTTCTTTATTCTTGTTTGTCTCTAGTTTTTAATACAAATATATCATTTTGGTTCACAAATAATTAATTTTTCGCTCTAGTTCTCATATTTTTCGAATGTGCCCATCACTGACACCAGTAGTAGTAGCATCAGTTACCCACAACAATTCTTGTAGTAAGAATTCGCAACTTTTTTCAACGTAGGGGAAGTTTTTCTACTCTACTTTGACAGTCTTTATAGAGTTAACAAACAGCATTTTGTGAAAATTTTTACAAATTGTTACGAATTCGTACAAATTCACAAGATAACAAACAGACCTATTGCAAGCATGTTTTTAACTGACAGATCTGACAATATTGGAAGATCTACCAATCGTATACACTAATAGCGAGTTTCATTCAAATTTCAAAGATCTCTCAAAACCAGATTTGATCTTTTCAATGAAACTTTTTTCCAGATTTAATTGTAGTATTGGTGAATGACTGACACACATTTCTGAAAAAAAACACATCTACATCATCAGATGATGAGGAAGACGAAGCAATCAAAAACTCTACTGAACTTATAAAATATAAACTATTAACTTCTTCGTCCATTATTTCTTTATTTTTTTTTTAGCACGGATTGTCACTAGTTCACAACAAATTAATAACAAAATATTTTCCATTTGACACTTGACAGAAAAGACTTTTTACATGTATGTTTGCACTCAGACCAAATCTGCCAATCCATCAGAGATCCAATCTTCCTTGATAAGATTTGATCTAGATTTGCTCTTTTTGTTGGAATGAAACTTTTTAAATTAAAAAAGAAGACAGTAACCGACTAACCTCTGAGCCGATAACATCGTTCCTCTAGTTATTGTGTGATTAGTTTTCTTTTTCGTCTAGCGCGTAAACCGGTTTCTCCCTTTAACCCATTCTCTCTTCTTTTATTCTTCTTTCTCAGTGCCTCACTTGTGTGTACACATTAAAGTACAAGCATAATATAAAAACAATGGCCGGAAGGCCAAACATCGCTGGGAGTCGGTACTGGATTCTTGATCTCATTCTCGACCCCGACCCTCAACCAAGAAAAAAACCTAAAAAACTCTCTTCCCTTTAATATGTTCCTAGAACTCCCATCACATACCAACTTGAAAAATCCCCGGTTGTCAATTATGTCCTCTTCAGTAAAGGAAAAGCCCATTCAGCCATAAGACCGTTTGTGCTCAAAAAATCAATCGACGCTATAAGTAAAGAATAGGAAAGTATAAATCAACTTCGCGACGGTAGTTTGTTGTTGTTTGTCAAATCACAAAGAATCGCAGACATCTTCCTTAAAGTCATGATCTCGCTGGTGTCTCAGTATCAGTGCGTCTTCACGATCACCTAAACCAAACGAAAGGTATATGTTATGCCCCGTGTCTCATAGACGTATCAGAAACAGAGATTGTTAGTGAAATGAAATTCCAGGGAATTATTGAAATTTACAAGCTTGTTAAAAAAGTGGAAGATAAATCAAAACCCACAGGTCTAATGCTGTTCACATTTGACCTCTATCAAATTCCAAAGTCAATCGACATTGTGTTCTTCACTGCCAAAATAACAGAATACATCCCTAACCCCATGCGGTGCCGGAATTGCCAACTACTCGGACATACAATTAAGCGTTGTAACGGCAATACAATATGCGAATCCTGCAACATACCCCCCCATAACCCAAATCCATGCACTCGCACAATGTGCGTAAATTGCTCTCTCCCCCACCCCTTATCATCCAAGATATGCCCATCTTATAAACAAGCAAAAGAAATTCTCACAATAAAAACACTTAAAAAATGAACAATGTCAGATGCCAAGCAAATCTATAGACAACCAAATATCACCCAAGTACCACTTCAAACAGAAACATACGCTGAAACTACCAAACAAACACCCAAGACACAAAATAAATCCAACAATCCCCAAATGATCTCCGAACCAAGTTCCTCCAATGCTCCCCCGCTAAGCCCCTGTAACCACAAAACAACAATACAAAAAACCGTACTGTCAAATATTAA
The DNA here is from genome assembly GCA_910595825.1 of Philhelius pedissequus. NCBI lineage: Eukaryota > Metazoa > Arthropoda > Insecta > Diptera > Syrphidae > Philhelius > Philhelius pedissequus. Next base: position 194,317,226 of record OU343160.1, on the reverse strand, counting down.
TGAAAAAAATACCAATGCATCAACACAATCCATCCAATCGATGTTACCCACACCACAACCTCATCTCCAAACCCCTCTTCACTCTTCAAAAAAAAACAAATACAACCACTCAACTTTCTAAAACTAATCAATCTCTTATAAAAAACAACAATCACACCAATGGCAATCAATCTGCAATCGGATTACCACACACAAACTTAACACCTCTCACATCTAACCCCCCACAAACTCAGTCCAACGCCGTATCCAAAACAAACAACAACCATACTTTCCACACACCAACAACCACTTGCACTACATATACTCCCCACACATCCTCACCTATTTCAATAGTCACTCAATCACTTTTAAATAACAACAACTACTGCATTAAACCTTCAGTACCAGATGATGTCACAATGGACTGACACTAATATTAACCCAAGTAACGACTCTGCGCCTCCGGAGTTGAATCATTCGGGCTGTTTAGAGAGCCTGGATGCTTCAGTGTCCGAGACGCGGAGTCAACGACCTGAACAACATATTATCGCCAGCCCTATTTCTTCACAACACAAATCAATCAAATTACACAATCCTAGGACAAAATCCAATCACCCGCAACCACACTTCCCTTACCAAAGGTAAAAAAAGTTCGTGGAGCACACTTAATGTAAAGGTAGCTCTCAATATCCTTCAATGCAACATGAACGGTTTTTCGAATAACCTTGATGAGCTCAACATTATAATTAAAAAGCATAACCCTACAATAATTCCTATCCAAGAAACCCACTGCCCCTTCGATAAGACCCTCAACTTCCCTAAAGCATTTGATGGCTATCAATACAATAGTCCAAGTAATGATACCGGCAAGCAAGTTATAGCTCTTCTTATTTAAAAAAACACCTCACAAAATTATAGCCTTAAATACAAACCTTCAAGTCCTTGCGGTTGAAATACAGCATAAAATAAAATTTACTTACATTAACATTTATCTGCCACCAAAACAACTAGTTAATAAAAATGATTTAGATAACATCACTAATCAAATCAATAACCCAATTATATTCGGAGGGGATATAAACGGCTGGAACACCCCTTGGGGCTCTCCTAATAACAACAAAAAGGGCGTCTTATTAGAAAATTTCTTCCTAGATAAAAATCTAGTTATTTTAAACGACGGTTCCCCAACTCACCTCTCAATACACAATACACTTATTTTTCATTCATTTCATTTCATTTATTCAAAAAAAAATATTTTTCGTTTACAATGATACATTAAGATTTTAATCTTTTAGCGTATCTACAACTAAGATTACAAATTTTAGGTAATAAATAGAATTGTTGATGAAAAATTATTTCACAAATAATAAGGCAATATATTATTTAGCTTAATTTAAAATTGTATAAAATAAACAAAAAAAAGGAAAATAAATAAATATGCAAAAAATAAAGAAAAGAAAATAAATACATAGGTACGTACATAGGTACTCATATTGAATTAATGAAGTGCAAAAATAGTTTCCTCTTAAAGATTGTTGATGCGGTAATTCTTTGTAATTCATTTGGGATTAGATTCCACAAACGAATCGCAGATGCATAAAATGAATGTTCTGCTATGCTGCGGGAGTAGCGTGGTAAAATTAATTTTAAACCTCTCCTTGATTGTGCAAATTGGAGTATTTCACTGAGGTAATTAGGACATCTTTGGTGGATGACGTCATGAAGTTTAAGAAGTAACCTGAATTTCAGGTACTTATCAAGATTTAAACCAAATAGAGCAGTATGCAAATGTGATACACTGGAATACCTCGGGATACAATAGATGAATCGAATACAATCATTGAAAGCAACATTTAGTTTGCGTTTACACTCACAGTCCAATATTGGATATACTGAACAATTATAAATGAAATATGGCATTATTAATGACTTAACAAGGTATATTTTCATATTGGTTGACAAAAAGTCCGAGGAGGATCTCAGAGTTCGAAGTCCATGGTAAATGTGTCTTATCGTGTCCGAAATCGCCCCACAGCAGCTAAGATCACTCTTAATTTTATATCCCAAGTATTTAACTTCCTTCACATAGGCAATTATTTCATTATTAAGAATAACCGGGGGAAAATCTATAGGGTTGAGCTCATCTCTAGAGCATAACATGGCAACAGACTTTACAGGATTAAGTTTCATACCGTTAGCATCAGACCAGTTGTGGATTAGGCTTAAATCCTCATTTAACCTCTCTATACAGTCCTCCATCAAGCCAGTTGTACGAAAAATGTAGAGTACCACATCATCAGCATACATGTGAATTTGACAATTACGAACGATATCAGGAAGGTCGTTAATGAATAGGGAAAATAGTAGCGGACCTAATACTGAGCCCTGGGGTATTCCACTATTGGTTATAATTGGATTAGATGAATTGATTCCAGTTTTAATTTGCTGAACTCTATCTTTCAGATAATTGCACATGAGCTTAAGTGAAGTAGTAGCAAAGTTAAAATTTCTCTTTAGTTTTGTGAGGAGGATAGAATAATCAATGCAGTCAAAAGCCTTAGAAAAATCTAAGAGTGCCATGACGCCAAACTTATCAGCGTCCAAAGCAAATCTAATGTCCGACGTAACTTTTATCACTGCAGACTCACAGCTATGGTTACTACGAAAACCAGATTGCCAATGCGTAAGTAAATTGCTTTCATTTAAATAGACTTGGATTTGGTCATGGAGTACTTTTTCAAATATTTTACATAAGAAAGATAAAATACTTATAGGCCGGAATTCAGAAGGGCCAGAGGGGTTTGTTTTCTTGGGGACTGGTATAATGCTTGCACTCTTCCACGTCTCCGGAAATTCACAGCTATAAATACAATAGTTAAATATGTGAAGTAAATAATTAGTTATAAGTGGGAATATAAGCTTGACAAATTTGGGCGAAATATCATCAAGACCAATTGCATTTGACTTGATCGATCTGATGCAACTAAACAACACGGTAGCACATATACAATCGAACGAAAAAGCGTTCTCACTTTCTAACCTTTCGAAAATATTTTGAGGAATACGTGAACTTGTAAGAGACGGAATCAGAATAGACGACATCACTTCAGCTCTAAACGGACATTGACTTTTGTTTTTGTTTTCTTTAACACCAATTTTTTTCAGATTATTCCAAAGCTCCTTAGAACTGAGGGAAGGATCAAGCTTTTCAAGTAAAAACGCGCGTTTAGAGCTACGAATAAGAGAATTGACTCTGTTACGGGCAAAAATATATTGTCGTCTATTAAACTCCGTTGGATTGTTCTTATATCTTCGGAAAAACCGCTCCCTTTCTCGAATATTCGTTTTTATGTTGATGTTAAACCAAGGGCACCGATTGACTTTTAGTTCTTTAGTTACAATTGGAACATATGTATCATACAGCCGAGATAGAAGATTGTTAAACAGCGAGACTTTAACATTCACATCCGATGAAAAATAAATCTCATTCCATTCCAAACAACTGAAATTCAACCTAACATCTTCACAGTCAAAGCCACGATACGACCTGTAACGTATTGTACGAGTCATATTTGCTCTGTCAACATCGAATTTATATGAGCAAAAAATGAAGTCGTGGATGAAATCGGATGTCGGCCGTACTTGGTAATTTCCCAGAATCCTGTACCTAGAGCGTGTCAAAAACATGTCAAGTAAGGAAGGGTTTACATCTGACTTATAACAAGTTGGCCATCGGGTGTTTACAACTGTTAAGCCCATCATGTCACAGAAATGAATAAATAATCGTTTTACATTGTTGTTGAGTAAAAAATTTACATTGAAATCACCTCCAATCAATATGTCGCTGTATTTCGGACCCAGTCGCAGTAAAGTTTCTTCTAATTCTCGTAAGTTTTCTTCTTTAAACATATTAGGCGGGCTATATACAACAACAAGTAAACACTTTTCAACCGAGTTCCTCACTTCAACACAAATAAATTCAATAAAAGGTGCAGTTGACCTAAAAACTGTAGAGGCAGATATGTGCTCCCGTATATATAGACAGACTCCACCACCAACCCTATCCTTACGATCATTTCTGTGCATGTTGAAACCTGGTAAATCTACTAATGCATCAGAGATACTGTTATTCAACCACGATTCTGAAATCATAATGACATCCAGCTTAGACGTACTAATCATTTGATACCATATAGTATGTTTAGCCCGAATACTCCCCGCATTTAAACAACAAATACTTAAACCATCAAATGCACCACACAGCACATTCAGAACACATCTTATGTTATCGGGATGTGTACCATCAACCATTATTAAAAAGAAAAGTAAAAGTTAAAATCACCATCACCACCAACATAAAGGAGGAACAAATTTGCACTAGATAATTCAAATTTGAAAGGCATTCAGATTGGCTAAAAGATAAAATGTTAAATAATTTTGATAAGTTAAATAATAATAAACTTTTAGAACGGAACATTTTTGTTATCATAATGATACATAAAGCTCTGCTTAAAGAAATTGAATTTAAAAGAAAAATCTTACAGCATGCATACAAGTAGGTTCTTATTAACATTTTACATAGGTATATATAAATAAAATAATAATAATTCTACTCATACACCATTAATCAGCAACAACACTTGCATTAACAGATTCACCTCGAGCATCTTCAGTAGCTCCATTTGTCTTGTCAGCAGCGTAGCCAACGCTACTTGTTGTAGGAGTACCATTGTTGACCACCATAGAACGAAACACTTCAAGGGAATTCATGCTTGTGACACAGATAGGCTTTTTATTTTCGTCATTAGTTTGTCTCACATAAACTCGCCCTCGTCTAGTAAACACAGAGTGTAATAACCGGTTCTTCCTGAGGTCGTTGGCTCTGCGAAAGATTGCATGATTGTTTTTTGTTAAACTTTCATACACGCGTACAAATTTGTTTCCCTCAAAACCAAGGTCACTTAATGAAACCGCTCTTAAATGTTGTTTGTAAAATGCCGCTGCTTTTGTCAAAATATTAACTTTTTCTTGCGCGTGCGGTAGTTTGATAATGATGGCGCTGATTGGAATTTTGTTTTTCGGTTTAGTGCGAAGAATGTGAATCGGTGTTAGGGGTGGTGAATATGATATTACATTGCAAAACCGCTGAAAAATACTTTGAAGATTTTCATTTGCACTCATTGGTATTCCATGAAGTACCAGATCACCAGAGATGTTATTCCGCGCAATTGCATCAATTTGAATTTTAAGCATAGTGTTATCTTTTTCCAGCAATTGTGCCTTAACCATAGTCAGTTCTTCTTCATGCGTGTCTAACCTAAGTTCTTGTTGCTCCAATGTTTTAAATCTGCTATTTAATGTAAACAAAGAGTTGTTAAAAGAGCTGAGTCTCTCATTGATTGTATTTTCAAATTTATTTATTTTTGTTTCAAGTTCGAGTGTTGTGTGTTTAATGTTTAGAGATAAATCCTCACTTCTTTTATTGAACGAATTTTCAAGTGATTTAATTTTTTTATCGAAATCCATTTCCACATTTTTGATTCGTAGAGTTAAACTCTCGCACATCGAATTGATTTCATCTTTTAATCGTGACACAATAGATTCCGTCAATGTTTTTGTAAGCGAATCTAAACGGGATTCGATTTTGTTCCACAATTTAGATGAAGCTGAATTTGTTGCAGGGGAGTTTGTGTAAGTGAGAGGAGAGTTTGAACACTTTTCAGACCTCAGCTTTCTCTGTTGTTCATTTTTAGAGGCTGACATGTTTTAATAAAAAATACCTTCAGAATATAGAAAATTTTAAATCTTATTTTCACTGCCGAGAAATATACTTTTCTACGCAACAGTGTTAATTGCAAATAGATTTATACTTTATTTACACTTTATTTTACTTTATTTACTTTAAAAGACAGTACTGACTTAAAATTTAATTTCTTTTAGTAGAGCTAAATTGAAAGCTACCTTCGTTTGCACATATATAGATAGTTCGCGTCTGCTCACCTGAGTTGCTTACAAAAATAACCTGGAAAAGATTAGATGATCTACATAATAGTGACCACTTCCCTCTAATTATTACATTAAATATCGAACGGTTCACTACTTCAAAAAATATCGACTCTAAATTTAAAACTGACTTAGCTAACTGGTCGCAATTCAAACAAAAAACTATTGAGTTCTTGTCCAACAAAACTCAATCCAAAGATAACAAAGAAGCCGCCCTTTTTCATAAAGCCATCAGAACCGCAGCAAACTATTCTATCCCTCAATCTGCACCAATAAAACGTAAACAGATTGTACCTTGGTGGAACCCGCCATTATCTGTGGTACGTAAAGAAAAAATGAATGCACTTAAAGAGTTTCAAAAGAATCCTGCAACACAAAACCTAATAGCTTACAAAAGATCTAACGCTAAATTCCGACGATTACTCAGGGACAGCAAAGCAAAAAGTTTCTCCGACTTCACCGCTAATTTAAACCCGAATTCCTCTCCTGCGAAATATTGGCAAAATATCCGTCGCCTTACTGGCGACTCTACTCCCCTAGCCATAAGTAGCATCACATCAAATGATGAAACCTTAATAGACCTACAAAAAATAGCAAACTTTATTGCCCAAACTTGGTCGAAAGCCTCTGAAAATATTAATTTTTCCAATATCTTCATTGAGGAAAAATCGGATACCCTCCTCACTCCTCTACCGCAACATCCAACCAATGCGACTGCACGACGCATCGAACGACCTATAACTTTCATTGAGCTCGAAATCTCATTTAATAAGGCCAAAGGCAAAACTCCAAGTAGAGATAGAATATCCTATCCAATGTTAAAAAATCTTCCCGACCAAATTAAGCAGAGGATTGTTGCTCTGTACAACAACATTTTAAACAGCTCGGTAATTCCTCAAAGTTGGAAAATGGCCTCAATAATACACATTCCAAAACCGAAAAAAGATAAAAATACTGTCGAAGGATACCGTCCTATCTCTCTAATCCCATGTGTATCCAAAATAATGGAAAAGATAATTGCATAACGCCTACGATGGTTCGCCGAAAGAAACAAGTATATCAGTCCTAATTAAGTGGCTTTTAAATCCAACAGGGGGTGCGTTGATGCTCTTCTTCATATAGAGAATTTTGTCTCAAAAGCGTTGTCAGCTAAAAACCAAGTTTCCATACTATCCCTAGATTTCGAAAAAGCTTTCGACAATATTGGCCTCCACATCGTTCTGAAAAATCCTGCAAAATGGGGTGTCGGAAGAAATATATATGGTTATGTAAAAGCATTTTTAACAAACAGAACTTTTTGTACTAAAACTAATAATGTTTATTCTTCCAACTTCCCACTGCACAACGGTATACCCCAGGGATCACCCCTCTCTGTGGTATTATTTTTAATTGCGTTCGATGACATAAATACAATTTTGTTAAAACATAAATCCCTAAAACACTGCATTTATGCAGATGATATATCTTATGCAAAATTAATGATATTAATAGAAGTAAATTCCTTTTTCAACTAGCATTAGAAGAAATTTTATATTGGTCGATAACATCAGGGGTTAAACTGTCAATTCAAAAATGTAAATTGCTTCATATTTGTTGAAAACAAAATTGTTCAAATACTAATATGCATTGTAAATAATGTTAATATTGAAAATGTTAGTAATTTAAGTATTTTAGGACTAGTCTTTAATAAAACATACTAATGGAAAACACATTGTTTAGATCTTAAGAAGTCCCTAGCTGCGAGAAGTAATATTATAAGATATCTAGCCTCTAAAAAAAGCAATATGCACATTAACACTTTGTCAAACACTACCAAAATGTTAGTTTTAAGTAAAATGGACTATGGGTTGTACATCTACGGGTACTGTCCTAAATCAACATTAAAAATAATAAAACCCGTTTACCACGATGCAGCCAGGAGAAGCATTAACGCTTTCCCGACGACCCCAATAAAAAACATATTGGCAGAAGCAGGTTTACCCAGCATTGAGAAACGCATAGACGCAATCACCAAAAAACTGTTTGCGAAACTAGTTTTCACCAGAAATTCGGTCATAGATAACGACGTGAAAAATACCATTGGCCGTAGTAAAGGGACCAAAAAGATACCATCCGCCATCGCCACGATTATCGCCAAAGCAGCAGAATTGGAACTTCCAACTAAACGAGAGCGTATCATTACCCCACAGCACCCTCCGTGGTTCATTTGCTCCGAATCTCTCATACTGACATTAGCCAACTACAAAAAACCAAACACTAACAGTAATATATATTGTCAACTGTTCAAAGCAATATCACTTGATCTGAAATCGGATGGATGGGAATTCATTTTCTCTGATGGTTCTAAAACAATAGATAACACATCATTTGATGTAACCCTTGAAAATGGAACTATAGCCTGCATTGGTAATTTACCTGAATTATCATCGATATTCACAGCCGAAGCATTTGCGCTACTTCAAGCCACTAAGTTCGCTATGGGACACCAAGGTAAATACATCATATGCTCTGACAGCATATCTCTACTCAACGCCATAAAAAACCCCAATAACAACACCGAACTCATATCTGGAATAAGATATCAACTCACCAAATCACCCTACAACATTAAGGTAATGTGGACTCCCGGGCACGTGGGAATTCAGGGAAACGAATTTGCTGACATAGCTGCCAACTCGGCAAAAAAATCTCCAGTATACAGCTTCAACATCTTCACCAAATTAGACTTGCTTAAACAAATTCAAAAAATATCAAAAGCAAATATTATACACGACTGGAGTCTCTACCACCACCACTATAAAAAAAACCAACCCCAAAAAACTCATCCCAGTATACCCAATAAACGTACCCAAACACAAAATATCTAATTTTGTACGTCTACGCCTTGGACATACCTCAACCACTCACGAGCACCTTCTCAAGAAAAACACCCCACCAAATTGTTCAACCTGCAAAACAAGATTGGACCTAACCCTTATACTAGAGCATTGCCCTGTGATGCAACACATACTCAAGAAAATATTAGATAACAATTCAATTTATGAATTTCTCCAAAACCCTAGCTCTGCAAACATTGAAAACATATCAGTATTTATCTCCAAATCCAACATTTTTATATAATTTATCTAAATAGAGCCAATAGTCTCTGCAGCTAGGCTCGTTAATCCTAATTACCATGTAATTTTAGTTGCGTGTTAATAAATAATAATAATAATAATAAAAAAGATGAAATCTTTTGTTAGAAAGAGCAGATCTTTTCTTGAATGAAACTCGCTATAAGCTTAAGATATAGTTTTTTTAGATGATACAATTTTTTTATTGTCAGACAATTTAAAGTAATTTTGGACGTCGCGCAGTGTTGCGAACCCATAGAAAAGTTTTTTTCAAATATACTCGCAATCAAAGTGTTTGGATAATTGTTGTTTTTTTTTTTAATTGTTATTATATAAAAAGTATTCTGATAATCAAAAATTATATTTTTGCAGTTATTTTTGTAGCATAATTTAATAAAACACTTTCCAAACGAATTAAAGTAAAACAGTTTTTTTGAGTGTTTTTTGATCTCTGTGAAAAGTGGTCGTATTGAAATGAAACAAAAAGCGTTCTAAAGTTTTGTTTGATATGTATATATATTATTAAAAGTATATTAATTTTTTTTATTGTAATCCAATTTCGGCTTTTACTTTGTAAAAACTCACCTGGGAATTGTTTGAAAAGACTGACAATTTATTATGTGTGTACACGGTTTGTAGAAAATCTACCAATCTCTAACAATTTATTGGTATTCAACCAGTTACCGTATTCAACCAGTTACCAGTTAAATTGTCAGCCAACTTCTGACAATAAATTGTTAGAGATTGGTAGATTTTCAACCAACCGTGCACACATAATTAATTGTCAGCTCATTGGTAGATAATTGTCAGGCCTTTTCAGGTCTGACAATATTGTAAGCGTTACAGTATTTTTGTAGCTTTGTCCCCTTTCACACAAGAAAACTGAGTTGCCGGCAACTGGGAGTTTGATGTTCTCATATCTTTCGAATGTGCCTATCACTAACACCAGTAAATGACAGAACAACCTAGCCGTCTTGTTGCTTTGACATTTTTTGCATCAGTTACCCACAAAAATTCTTGTAGTAAGAATTCGCAACTTTTTCAACGAAGGCGAAGTTTTTCTCCTCTACTTTGACAGTCTTTTTAGGGTTAACAAACAGCATTTTGTGAAAATTTGTACAAATTGTTACGAATTCGTACAAATTCACAAGATAACAAACAGACCTATTGTAAGCATGTTTTTAACTGACAGATCTGACAATATTGTAAGATCTACCAATCGTGTACACTAATAGCGAATTTTATTTAAATTTCAAAGATCTCCTATCAAAATCCAGATTTGATCTTTTCAATGAAACTTTTTTCCAGATTTAATTGTAGTATTGGTGAATGACTGACACACATTTCTGAAAAAAAAACACATCTACATCATAAGATGATGAGGAAGACGAAGCAATCAAAAACTCCACTGAACTTATAAAATAAACTATTAATTTCTTCGTCCATTATTTCTTTATTTTTTTTTAGCACGGATTGTCACTAGTTCACAACAAATTAATAACAAAATATTTTCCATTTGACCCTTGACAGAAAAGACTTTTTACATGTATGTGTCCACTCAGATCAAATCTGCCAATCCATCAGAGATCCAATCTTTCGTGTTAAGATTTTATCTAGATTTGATCTCTTTCAAAATTCAAAAAGATGAAATCTTTTGCCAGAAAGAGCAGATATTTTCTTGAACGAAACGTTTTTTTTTACATCACACAATTTTTTTATTGTCAGACAGTAATTTTGGACGTCGCGCAGTGTTGCGAACCCATAGAAAAGTTTTTCAAATATACTCGCAATCAAAGTGTTTGAATTAAAATCGGGGGTGGCCGTGGCGCGATGGTTGTGTGCTCGCCTGTCAACCTCGTGGTTGCAAGTTCGATTCCTTCCGTTGTCGCTGTCTTCTTATATTCCATTTAAGGCCAATTCTAAAAATTGTCATAAAAATGAGTTGCTGGTTTGCTCATTATATGCTGTTCAGGCATAACACTAACAACATGTGATTGAGTAAACTAGCATACCCATAAAATATAACAACGAAATAAATAAAATAATGCGAATTATAAGGGACATAAATACGAGTACATAGGACACGGTAATTCTCTCCGCATTAGTTCAGCCGCCATCCCTGGAGATAAATCTGAGACAACAACCAGCTCTAGTCTCAGAACATCGCGCCATACATTTTTCCTATCCTTCTTTCTTTTCTTTGACCGGATGCCCGCGTTGTGTTAAAAACATATAAAGAGTATTCATAATCCCTTGAGCGCGTGCAAAATTATTTAAAAAAAATTCTGATAATCAAAAATTATATTTTTACAGTTATTTTTGTATCATAATTTAATACTTTCCAAAAGAATTAAAGTAAAACTGTTTTTTTGAGTGCTTTTTGATCTCTGTGAAAAGTGGTCGTATTGAAATGAAACAAAAAGCGTTCTAAAGTTTTGTTTATTAGTTTTGATATGATTAATCTCTTACAATTTATTGGTAGGTACTCGTAGTCAGCCAGTTACTTGGCAATAAATTGTCAGCCAACTTCTGACAATAAATTGTTAGAGATTGGTAGATTTTCTACCAACCGTGTACACATAATTAATTGTCAGCTCAGTGGTAGATAATTGTCAGATCTTTTCAGGTCTAACAATATTATAAGCGTTACAATATTTTTGTAGCTTTGTCCCCTTTCACACAAGAAAACAAAGTTGCCGGCAACTGGGAGTTTGACGGCGAGAAGGGCAAGAAGTAAGGGGAATGAAAAAAATCTCCCCGGTCAACGATTTGAAGAGATTTTTTTGACGTTTTGCCTTACATTCCAATTAGCCCAACAAAATCTTTCCAGTTTCCTCCTCAGTTTCTTGGTGCCAGTTTGTTCGTGTGCAAGCTACAAGGCAATTAAAGGATAACGTCAAAAAAATCTCCAGCAACTGGTTTTCCTGTGGAAAGGGGACTTTGGCACGAAGAAACTGGCACCAATAAACTGAGGAGGAAACTGGGAAGATTATGTTGGGCTTATTGGAATGCAAATCAAGACGTCAAAAAATCTCTTTAAATCGTTGACCGGTGAGATTTTTTTCATTCCCCTTACTTCTTGCCCTACTCGCCAATAAACTCCCAGGTGACGACAACTCAGTTTCTTTGTGTGAAAGGGGACTTATCGTTTGTTGGGGCTTCAATTGTAACATCTTAAATAAAGAAAATAATTCTACTTCATTCTTGAACAATATGAAATCGCTTAGTTTAATCTAATAAATTCTTTATTTCACTAACACTAGTAGTACTTTATTAGATTTAGTTTTCTCCAACACCAGTGATGATGTTTTCTTTAATCAAGTCTCGGCTCCAAGGGTTTCAAAGCATGATCTATTATTTGCAACTTTTAACATTTCATTCCCCATTGTCCCTGGGTCTATCTCATACAGGAATTTTAAATCTATAAATGCTAATTTACTTCAAACTGATCTTGAAAGACTAAATTGGCAAAGTTTGTATATTAATCCGTCACCTGATGAAAAAGTAAATATGTTTAATGAGATTATTTATAACTTGTTTAATGCACATATTCCCATTAAAACTAAAATTTTAAGAAATTCTATTACTCCGAAGATCGTCAAGCTTACATATAAGCGGAACTTGGTTTTCAAGATATAAAAACGATATAGGTTACCTGAGATATAAAACGACTTTCGCCTATTAGGAAATGCTGTCAATTCCAAAATACGTAAGGCTAAGCGCGATTTTTATAAAAAGCAATTTGAAAGCGATTTACAGCCTAAGACCCTGTGGAAAGTAACAGATTATGTAAGAGTTTGTTACGGCAGCCCTTGCTTGCCTTAGTCGCGCCACCACTCGCCCTGCGGCTCACCCTTTCGTGCATAAGGCACTGTGGCAGGAGCAACCACCGGCTGTAAGTATCAGCGTAGTTGATAAGTTCAGCCGCGCAAAAAAAAAAAAAAACATATTTAATAAAGAAAGCAAAGGGAAGGCTTAACTTACGGCTTTTCCCGGGTATGTTCCTGTGCAGAAGGGTGTGGTTTGACGGGCAGAGGAGGGAGTTGTCCAGCCATTGGCCTCGTTCGGTGCGCGGGCGATAGGCGATAGGCGATCCAAGGTACCTTTGTAGCGATTTATTTTCGAACGATTCAGGTAGCTTTCTCGTTATGTCAGTTGTATTGCATACACATCTGAAGTTTTGAATCAGTTGTTCCTAACATTTCCAACCGAATCTCAACGAATCCAATAATTTTTGGGTAGCTTGAGATTTGTGTTTGACAACATATGTTTAGTTCATCAGCCGTTTTTTCCTTAGGCGTCACAACAACACCAAGCAATCCGGGTCGGTTACGTTGTGCCACCGAACGAGGCCATTGATGCACCACGGAAGAATCTCTGGCACAGCTGGTGGTCCATTTGACCTTATGGGACACACCAGCAAGAAGGAAAAAAAAAGTTAAAAATAAAAAAAGAACATTTGGCAAATGGCGGCCAAATCTAAAATGCAAAATCAAAACAATAATTTTTTTTTGGCATTTGATTAGAGGTGTCAGAGAATGACAGATGGACTTGATGGTAAGGTCGAAAAAAATGGGTTTATATCTTCGAGTTAGATGTTCGAAATGGATCGTATATGGGATAACCGTTTGGGGTAGAACACACTGGGAGGAGAAAATTTAGGAATGAGATTATTGAAAAGGGGGATTGACGGAAAGGGTCGGCTCCTCCATACTAGTGCTGCTAACCCAAACGGGTCTCATTTACCTAGAGAACCAACGGAGCGTGTTTTCCCTGTTCGATTAAGTTCGAAAATCTGTTGGGTGGATGTTTATGGTAAAGAAGAGGAACAAAGTCTTTTTGTGTCTCAAGGAAAATTGTACTGGCGGGAGTTTCAAAAATAAAAAAAAAGAACAAAGAAAAATTAAGAAGTGGTAAATTACCATATAACGTAGAAATTTACGCTTAAATAGTGACGGGTTTTTTTCGTTGATTTTATGAAAACAGGTTTTTTTTTATCAGAGGACGTGGTTTTTTTTTATTGGCGAACTTTTTTTGGAATAATTGAATGAGGTTTGAGGGTGAGTTGTTGAGTGACGGTCGATTCCCTTCTAGCCACTTAGAACTGGCGTTTATTTCTTTTTTAGGTTCTTGGCGACGGGTTGGCGACATCGACGAGGACAAAGTCGGTGCCGTCGGATTTCCATAAAGTGTTGGTGTTTTAAGTCATATTACGAAGAATTCCGGCAAAAAGACAAAGAGGCCCTGAAGTACGCCGTTTCAAGCACCAACGATATGCCGATCAGTATCAGGAAGCGATAAGTACCAGTTTTAATTTTTTTGTTGTTCAATTAAACCAAAATATATTCTACGTCGCCATTGTGACTTAAGCGCAACCCCTAATTCGCAAACCACAAATTAGTTAAAGCCAGAACCCTTTTCTTCGAAATTTCGAACACTACTTGCTCCGAATTGTGGAACCTGTAGTAAATGTGGACGGCGTATGTATTCAGCGCACCAACCAACAGTCGAGAGCCGAACCAGCACAAACGCCATCCGGAATTTTTTTTGGTCGTTGGCAAATTATTCAAATTTTAAAGTTTTTTTTGTGTTTAAAAAAAGTATATTTTTTATTGTGGTACAATTACCTTTAGGAAGTAGGCAATTGTGCGGGCCGACACGGCCATCGTCGAAGTACGAAGTCGACCGGTCGGCGTAGTGTCCTCCGACTGTTTGTATCATTATTGTCTGAAAACTTTTCCGTACTACTACCGCGGGCTTATAGGCCGCCACCCCCTTAAGAGCGCTCTGTAGGCAGGTTACCGGCCAGGGCGAATTAGCCGTAAATCAATTATCGGAGGAGGCTAAGGCTGGCCCAATCATTAATGGTCGAATGGATGCTTGAGGGTAGTGGGAACCTCTTTCGGCCAAAAACCTAAAGCTGTTCCAACCCGAGTGAGGCACAAAGGCCTGCCGACGTTATCGGCCGCGCGGACATCGCGCTATTGTTTGCGTCCTTAATTATTTACATTTCTGTTTTTGATCACATTTTATATTTTTTTTGTTATAGATAATTACTTGCCAGTTTCTTTATTTATATTACCTTTACTTTTGGTTAACTTTAACGTTTTTTTTATTTCGTATATCTATATAATTTCATTAAAATAGCATTTCATTTTTTTTATTTTTTATTTATTTGCGGCGCTACGAACTGTAGCCGTCGTTTTATTAAGATTAGTGAATTTTTTTTAGTCCTTTTTATGAGAGAATTTTTTTTGCCATTTTTCTAGTCTGTTTTTGTTTTATAATTCAAGGGTAAAATAAATGACATATTTGTAAGCTACGCCAACGTACTGCCTTTCAATGGACTGAGAAAAGTCCTAAAAATGCATTAAGGTTTTAAACATTTCAGGGGGTGCGGAGGACAGCCCGGACATGGACGGAGCGGATTAAGCGCTACAGCAGTGGTAAGCGTAAGGGGAGTCGGATAGAAAATCGGCCTCCCGGCTCCAGGAGTGGTGAGGGAAGCCATCGGTTGGAAAACACCGTAAACCGTGTCGATGAGTGAAAGCCAAATCAAAAAGGGGTTGAGTCGAAAGAATTGGCATGAAGATATTTTTTTGTGACGAGGTGAGGTCCGACGGAGGGACAAGATCCCCCCCTATATCCGGCGAGCTAAGCCGTGCGACGCCAGCATGCCACTGTTCCGACCGTTGGACATTCGGACCCTTCCGTTTCCCATCCTATCCACATCCCTGTATCCTACCCATACCACGCCCCGGTTCTCATCCAGTTGCCTCATTACAAATGGCGCCCAAACGTACAGCACCGTCTAGGCCAGTTAAAAAGGAGGCCCAGACGTTAAAACAGCTCGATTTTGTGTGAATGATTGTTTACGTGAACTGTCTAGGTAGTTTCTGGGGGTTGTCATAGGCGGTGGCGGAATTACTTGCAAGTCTTGAGCAGGATAGCATAGGCATACCTGATCAAATGCGGCAAGTGGTTTCGGTATCGGCGGTGATAACAACCAGAAACAAATTACCACTAAATGTTATAGTCACATCCGAAATCAAATGAGATTTCCCGTATGTCTTTGGAAGGAAGGTCTCGGACGTACCTATCAAATTGCGACGGGAAGTTGAAATGATTGAGGATGTGATTAAGTGTCTTGTCGGAACGTACGTTGGTTGCGGCGATTAGGGTCGGAAGGAAACGTAAGTCTTGATCGGGATAGCTCTTGAGAATGCCCGATCAATTGCGACGGAGAATTCTGAGTTTGAAAGCAGCAATCAAAGTACCAAGTGTGAATGTAAGCATAAATCGAGGAGTGAAAGAAAGTGTAAAAATAAGTGGGAATGTTAGTCGGAATGTAGGTATGAATTGAAGGGTGAATGGAAGAGTGAATAGAAGTATGAATGTAAGTATGTGTTGAGGTGTGAATAGAAGGTGAATGTACTCGTAAGTGTAAATGGTGGATGGAATAGTAGTGTGTATAGAGGTGTGAAAGGAAGTTTGATTGTAATTGCGAAGGATGGTATGCATGGAAGTGTGAATGTGTTATGATTGAGTTGGCTATCACTCAGAGATGAAATGATTTAGATAGCTGTAGTGGCGTTCCGGAAATGGAGAAAAAAAAGACATCCGTTCAAGGCTGTCCAAAACACCCCCGCAATCTTATGAAAAAAACAAAACACCCATTAAAAAAAAGTGCTATAATTTGGTCCGTTAGAGCAGAGCAATAAAATTGTTGCTATTAATAAGTCAAAAAGAAAAATATAATAGACAAGATATAACAATTAAAACCAAAGTGTTATGTAAGAATTGTTGGAATTAATAATTTATTAGTAATTTGATAGTAATAGTTTTTTTTGTAATTAAGTCATAGTTTTTTTTTATTTTTGGTGTTGGGTAATTTATATTAATTTAGATTTAGTATTTTTGATCTTAAGTTTTTGGTTTTTGGTATAATGTATTTGTATAAATGTTAAGATTTTTTCTATTTTTGTTTATTGGTGTTTCGTAAGCTTATAATAGATAGTTGTAGTTTTTTTGGCATATCAGTTTTTGTTTCATTAGCTTTAGTTTAGATGTAGTTTTTTTTAATAAACAATAGATTTTTTATTTTAAATTTAGGGTTAACATTGAATAAGCGTTAGATTGGTTAAGGTGTAGATTGTTTGATTTTTGTTGTATTTTTTTTTGTAATATATATTAAAATTAGTTAAGATTTAGTTATAAGGCATAGTTTAACATTAATTAAGTTTAGAGTTTGTGACAAAGAATATTTTTTTTTCGATTTTAAGTTTTCTTGTTTCGTTACTAGAATAAGTAAGATTTAAGTTAAAAACTCCACAAACATAAAAATAAATACAAAATAATAATAAAATAAATTTAAAAAAAAAAGGAAAAAAAATTAAAAAAAAAAGGAAAAAAAATAAAAAAAAAACATTAATTTAGATATAATCTTCGTTGTAAGATAGTTTTGTTTTGAGTTCAGTTTGGTTTAGAGTTGTTTGTAAATTAAGATATGTAGTTTAGCCTTATTTATAAAATTGTTTAGGTTTATGTTAAGTTGGTTATCAGAAAAATTAACAGTTTTTGTTTAATAATCTTAGGAGAAGGTAGCATTTTAGTTTTTTGTATAGATAATTGTTTTGTTGTTCATAGTCCTTCTTACTAAAGGCATAGAATAGGCGTAGTAGATTCGACTGCGGTACACCTAGAAAAAAAAGGGATAATTAAGTACACCATAGGGAGAAAGTTTTTTTAAATACATACTTATCATACAAACCTCTGGTCTTACAAACTTCCTTGGTTTTTATTTGCGAAGTCGAGGGGTTGGAGAAAAAATTAAGGTTGCCAGGTCGGTTCATCAGGGCATGAGTTTTGAAAAAGAGAAAGAAATTTATAACGCTGTGTATAGGATAAATCGTACCGTCACTCGAACTCACCTAACGAACTTAATTAGAAATATTTCTAAGATGCCTTTAAGTCATTCTCCCAATATGAAAACGGGCGGTGCAAAGCCACCGGTGAATCCACCCATATTTTCAGTGCCACCACCCGACATACCTAGGTCGCTCAGTAGGGCTGGAAGTTCTGCTGACTCGGTAACGTCACCTGAGTTCAGCGCATTAACCGATGCCGGGGCCGTAGCGTCTGGGGGGCAATCCAAACTGATGGCGAACGCGAATGGTTCCAACCCGTTAGTCGATTTTAGTGGTCCGGGTGAGAATCCTGCTGGGGGTTTCCGTATCTCCAGTGGCAGGGACACTCGTACTGCTATTAGGCCACCTGAAGGAGTGGCTGGCACTATCAACACCAACGTATCGGCGGAGTTAGTAGCGGCGATTAACGTGGCGGTAAGTCAGGCGTGCGAGCGCTATACGTCGGCTTTGAGAAATGAGCTGGCCGTGTCCCTGAAGTTGGAGATGAGGAAAAACCTGGCCCAGGAGAATAATATCAGCAGGTCTCAGGCGGGTCTTCATGAAGCGAGCGGTCGAGGTTCGGGTTCGCTGGATGCATTGGCTGAAGCACCTGTCCGACAACCTACTCCGGTGCATCCACGCCAGTCGCAATTGGATCCAACGACTAGTCGATTCGAGCCCATTGACCCCCCGAATGGCGCAGTCGACCAAATGCCATACTGGGGTCAAAGGTCCGACAGCAGAGGATGCCGACTGGCTGATACTCAAGACGTGAACGGCGGAATGCGGAATCCTGGCGATGGATACTATCCTCATCCGCATGTAGATCCTCGGGATTTTCTAAATTTGAACGGCAAAACCCCTATAAAGGTAAACAAATGGGGATTAAATTTTAATGGTAATTTGGAAGTGCTTACCGTGGAGGATTTCGTGTTCCGGTTGGAGATGTTGCAGAGCCAGTATGTCTGTCCCTGGGCGGAGATCCTGAGAGATTTTCATTTGCTGCTCTCCGGCGCCGCGCAGGAATGGTATTGGCAATTCCAGCGGTCTCATTATCGTCCCGATTGGCCAATGCTACGGGACGCATTAATGCGCCAATTTCGGAACTCAAAGTCCGACTACGAAATAATGAGGGACATGATGGATCGCAAGCACGGCTCCGGAGAGACTTCTGATGAATATTTTGCGGCAATTAATCGGCTTAGGTCTCAGCTCAGGGTACCGATTCTAGAAGCGGAGCTGGTTCCAATTCTGAAACGCAACCTGAATAGGAAGTAGAGCCAGTTGGTATATCCACAATCTATATATACGATGGACCAATTGCGGAGGGCGTGTACGGATGCCGAATACGCGTTTCCGGACAGGGACCGAGAAACTCCAAGATTTCGGCCATCAACTCGTTATGTCGCCAACGAGCTGGATATGCAGGAGGAGCATGTTCCGTTCGGGGATGAACAACTTGCGGCATTTCAGCAGGCAGTGAATCGGCCGAAGACTTCTCGCGGATTGGGGGATTCCAAGTACCTGACGTGCTGGAACTGTAAGGTACAAGGCCACTCGTTTATGGATTGCCCCTCAGCAACGAGGAACCTGTTTTGCTACCGGTGGGGGTTGGATGGTGTCATCACTCCGAAATGCCCTAAATGCAACCCGGAAAACAGGGCCAGGAATGCGATGTCGAAGGGGGAATCGTGTTCCACACAGACACCCCCAGCCCAAGAGTAAGAGAACCTCCCAGGGAATGTGAAATTAAAATTTTAAAACGTATTAATGATGAAAAAAGTGAAGAGGTTAAGACCAGGCGTAAAGATATATTACCATTGCACATTAGGCTAAAGGAATATGAGTTGGCAAGGAGTAGGATTTTCAACGGACAGAATACGATAGTGAGTAAGAGAATACTTAAAACTAGAGCCCGCTATCAAGTTAGAAAGGAGACTAAGAAAAACCTTTCGTCGACCATAGTAGATGTTGTCACCGACCCTAGGCCCTATGCTAAGGTGGGGATTGGGGGTAAGGAAATGCTGGGTTTGTTGGACAGTGGCGCCAGCGTCAGCATTTTAGGGAAAGGATGTATGGACTTGGTGAATGCTAGTAAAATGAAAATTTTTCCCTATAAGGCGGGCGTAAAAACCGCCGATGGGAAATCCCAGTCGATAACAGGGAAAGTGCAAACACCAGTCCAGTACAAAAATAGGTCGCACACAGTCACACTTTACCTGGTACCCACCTTAGAACAGGAATTGTACCTAGGGGTTGATTTCTGGAAGATTTTCGGCATTGCACCCAATATTGTCAGTTCTGTTTCGGTACTGGAGGAGGAAGCAGATCTACGTGAAGCCCATCTACTAACACCAGAGCAACGATCTGAATTGGAGACGGTCAGCCGGAAATTTCTCGATTATGATCGACATGGCCTTGGAAAAACATCATTGATGGAAAATGTCATCGATACCGGAGACGCGGAGCCTGTTAAGCAGCGACACTACCCTGTTTCGCCAGCAGTACAAGCCTTATTATATCAAGAAGTAGACCGGATGCTTGAGCTCGGCGTTATAGAAGAGAGCGAGAGCCCTTGGTGCTCGCCGGTGGTCCTTATCAAGAAGCCAGCCGGAGACGGTACTATTAAATATCGCTTCTGTCTAGATTCGCGTAAGGTCAATGCGTTGAGTAAAAAGGACGCGAACCCTCTTCCTCATATAGACGGGCTCATCAGCCGGCTACCCAATACCTACTTTATTAGTAGTGTAGATTTGAAAGAAGCGTTTTGGCAAATACCGCTGGAAAAGAAGAGTAGAGACAAAACTGCGTTTGCGGTACCGGGGAGACCCTTATACCAGTTTAAAGTAATGCCGTTTGGGTTGTGCAATGCAGCTCAAAGGCTTTGCCGATTAATGGATAAGGTGATTCCTGCACGACTCAGGGACAACGTTTTCGTGTATTTAGATGATTTGTTGATCATCGCGCCAGATTTTGCCACACATATCGCCTTGTTGAGCGAAGTAGCTGAGTGCCTAAGGAATGCTAACCTTACCATCAACCTTAAAAAGTCCCGTTTTTGCTTCAAGGAGTTGAAGTATTTGGGTTTTATCGTTGGTGGTGGGAAGTTGAAAACCGATCCGGCCAAGTCGAAGCGGTGGTCAATTTTCCGATTCCGAAAAACGCCCGACAAGTCCGCCGGCTGCTTGGCTTAGAAGGGTGGTATAGGCGTTTCATCAAAGATTTTTCCAGCCTGACTGCTCCTCTAACGGATACGCTGAAGAAGAAGGATGCGAAATTTAAGATGCCGGATGAAGCAGTGTCAGCATTTGAAGAGTTGAAACGGGTTTTAACCACTGCACCCGTGCTTTCGCATCCTGATTTTAAGAAGCGTTTTTATGTTCAGTGTGATGCTTCCGACACTGGAATCGGAGCAGTACTATTTCAGAAGGACGATGAGGGTGGAGAAGTTCCGATTTCGTACTTCTCACAGAAGTTGAATTCCTGTCAGCGGAACTACAGTGTGACCGAGAGGGAATGTATGGCGGCGTTAATGGCAGTTAAAAAGTTCAGGCCCTATGTCGAGGGTATGGCTTTTACCGTCATCACCGACCACTCGAGTCTGAAATGGTTGATGACTATGAAGGATTTGAGTGGGAGGCTTGCTAGGTGGAGCTTGGAGTTGCAAGCCTATACCTTTGACATAGAGCACCGAAAAGGAACATTGAATGTCGTGCCGGACACACTCTCTCGGACATACTTGGATAGCATTGAGTTTGAAGACATTGCTCCTATGATTGATATTACCTCGGACGAATTTCGATCTGAAGAGTATAAGGACTTGATCGACACGATTTGTTCCAACCAAGAAAAGTTGCCGGATCTGAAAATGGACGATAATTTTGTATATAAACGCGCATTCGCTGCAGGGACTGACGAGCCAAGGTATGAGCATAATTGGCTGTTGTGGATACCCTCCGGTTTGACGGAAGGGATCATCGAAAGAGCACATGATCCACCTCAGGCAGCTCATGGAGGTGTTGCCAAAACTCTCCACCGGATTCGCAAATATTTTTACTGGCCAAACATGACGGTTCAAATAAAAGAATTCGTGTCGAAATGTGCAATATGCAAGCAGAGCAAATCGTCGAGTCAGATTTTACGTCCACCTGTCTCTAGTTCTTTTAGTGTCGATCGTCCGTCTCAAAAGTTATATGTTGATTTCATTGGTCCCTACCCTAGGTCTAAGTCCGGAAATGCCTACGTGTTTGTTGTGTTAGAACATCTAACAAAATTTGTGTTTTTAGAACCTTTACGGTCAGCTAATACCGGAAGTATTATTAAATTTCTAAAAAATGATATTTTTAATACTTTCGGAGTACCGCAAGTCATACACTCCGATAATGGTAAACAATTTGTTTCGAAGGACTTCCAAAATCTTTTGCAGAAATGCGGTATTCGGCATTTCCGAACCGCCAATTATGCGCCTCAATCGAACGCCTCTGGGAGGGTCAACAGAATGCTACTGGCGGCTATACGGTCATACTTGAAAGAAGACCAACGCGACTGGGATATGCACCTGAGTGATATCGCCGGAGCGTTGAGGAGTTCAGTCCATGCAGCTACCGGTGTTTCGCCTTATTTTGCGTTGTTTGGGGTAAACATGATGACTCATGGTAGTGGGTATGAACCGACTCAGAAACTAAGTATGGTCGATGATGGCGAGCTGTTGACTCTTTCAAGGCAAAATAGGTTGCAGTGCATAAGGGATAAAATCAAAGATAGTATTATGAAAGCAAAAGAGAAAAGCGACAAGGTTTACAACACGCGCACTAGGAATGTGAAGTATGTACCTGGTCAGGAAGTGTACAGGCGAAATTTTATCTTGAGTGACACGTCTAAATGTTTGTCGGCGAAATTGTGTCCTAAGTTTGTTATTTGTCGTATAGTTAAAGCAGTAGGAAAAAATAACTATGAACTAGAGAATTTAGCGGGGAAGAAAATTGGGATATTCCATGCAAAGGATAATTAAGCAATAATAACACCAAAGAAATCTAAGTCCCTAATAAATAGTTAGATCTGTGATAAAACGCCAAAACCTGTGATATAAATATTTGTCGTCTGACGGCCAGCCGATATTCTTGCCTGACCTCTAGCATGCAATTTTTTCTTTTCTAGTCATTTCTGCGATATTTTAATTATTAGATTATTTATTTATTTTTAGATTTTATTTATTTATTTATTATAGTTTATGTATTTTTATTTATTTGTTAATTTATTTATTTAGTAGAATTTATTTATTTTTTTTTTGAGTTTGTTTATTTATTCATTTTATGTATATGTTAATTTGCTTATTTATTAGAGTTCATGTATGTATCAGAGTTTGATCATTTGTTCATTGTATTTACTTATTTATTTTAAATGTTATTGGTTTATTTATTCTAATTATTTATTAATTTTACGTATTTTTTAATTTATTTATTTATTAAAGTTTATTTATTTATTAGAGTTTAATTATTTATTTGTCATAGTTTTTTTGTTATTTATTTTTTTTGATGTATGTCAGTGATTGTTTTTTTTCTATTATTAACTTATGGTCATTTAAGTCTTGATTTTTGTTAGAGTTTTGTAAAATGTAAGTATGCGTTATAAGGTCGTTAATTGAGTTATTTTTTTTTGGTTTGACCAGTGTCGGGGCGGTTATGTAAGTAAGATGATAGTTGTATTTATTTTTGGGTTACAGATTTTTTTTTTGTTATAATGCTGAAGTTCAGATAAGTAGGAGCTAATGCTTACTTAAGAACCGTGCTTCCGTGGAACCTGCGATAGGAAAAGAAACCAAGAGAAAAGCGACCAATGCCAATTATTTCTAAACACCAACTACGTAATTAATCTGATGTGCAATAACCTAACGTGCAATAAAAATTTGTATAACTCTGTGTTGTTTATGTTGTCTGTTTTGTGTATGTTTTTGGCAATAGTAAATTACTATATACCTACAAACGTTCCGCTATACACTTACTGAATCCATTTTTATTCAAGTCCATTTCTTAAAAGAAATACATAAATTGAGCTAAAGGAGGTTAAAGAAAACGACAACTTCTCGGTATCTCGAGCATTCGAAAGAGTTTTCAAGTTTTTACGGGAAGTGCGATAGGAATAGCCTAATGAAACCAAAACCGAAAAAAAAAATAGTCAGGTTTTATAAATTAGATAAAGTAGGTAGATGATAGCATAATGCGAATTGCCCGTAGAGTTCGGGTGGGTTTCTTCCCCACGTTAAATATTTCTTTTGGGCCGCCTGTCACCATCTTTGGTATACCAAATGTATTCCCAAATCCGGAGGTTTGTTACGGCAGCCCTTGCTTGCCTTAGTCGCGCCACCACTCGCCCTGCGGCTCACCCTTTCGTGCATAAGGCACTGTGGCAGGAGCAACCACCGGCTGTAAGTATCAGCGGTCTATCACCCAGAAGGGTGTTGTTTGACGGGCAGAGGAGGGAGTTGTCCAGCCATTGGCCTCGTTCGGTGCGCGGGCGATAGGCGATCCAAGGTACCTTTGTAGCGATTTATTTTCGAACGATTCAGGTAGCTTTCTCGTTATGTCAGTTGTATTGCATACACATCTGAAGTTTTGAATCAGTTGTTCCTTACATTTCCAACCGAATCTCAACGAATCCAATAATTTTTGGGTAGCTTGAGATTTGTGTTTGACAACATATGTTTAGTTCATCAGCCGTATTTTCCTTAGGCGTCACAACAACACCAAGCAATCCGGGTCGGTTACGTTGTGCCACCGAACGAAGCCATTGATGCACCACGGAAGAATCTCTGGCACAGCTGGTGGTCCATTTGACCTTATGGGACACACCAGCAAGAAGGAAAAAAAAGTTAAAAATAAAAAAAGAACATTTGGCAAATGCCGGCCAAATCTAAAATGCAAAATCAAAACAATAATTTTTTTTTGGCATTTGATTAGAGGTGTCAGAGAATGACAGATGGACTTGATGGTAAGGTCGAAAAAAATGGGTTTATATCTTCGAGTTAGATGTTCGAAATGGATCGTATATGGGATAACCGTTTGGGGTAGAACACACTGGGAGGAGAAAATTTAGGAATGAGATTATTGAAAAGGGAGATTGACGGAAAGGGTCGGCTTCTCCATACTAGTGCTGCTAACCCCAAACGGGTCTCATGTACCTAGAGAACCAACGGAGCGTGTTTTCCCTGTTCGATTAAGTTCGAAAATCGGTTGGGTGGATGTTTATGGTAAAGAAGAGGAACAAAGTCTTTTTGTGTCTCAAGGAAAATTGTACTGGCGGGAGTTTCAAAAATAAAAAAAAAGAACAAAGAAAAATTAAGAAGTGGTAAATTACCATATAACGTAGAAATTTACGCTTAAATAGTGACGGGTTTTTTTCGTTGATTTTATGAAAACAGGTTTTTTTTATCAGAGGACGTGGTTTTTTTTTATTGGCGAACTTTTTTTGGAATAATTGAATGAGGTTTGAGGGTGAGTTATTGAGTGACGGTCGATTCCCTTCTAGCCACTTAGAACTGGCGTTTATTTCTTTTTTAGGTTCTTGGCGACGGGTTGGCGACATCGACGAGGACAAAGTCGGTGCCGTCGGATTTCCATAAAGTGTTGGTGTTTTAAGTCATATTACGAAGAATTCCGGCAAAAAGACAAAGAGGCCCTGAAGTACGCCGTTTCAAGCACCAACGATATGCCGATCAGTATCAGGAAGCGATAAGTACCAGTTTTAATTTTTTTGTTGTTCAATTAAACCAAAATATATTCTACGTCGCCATTGTGACTTAAGCGCAACCCCTAATTCGCAAACCACAAATTAGTTAAAGCCAGAACCCTTTTCTTCGAAATTTCGAACACTACTTGCTCCGAATTGTGGAACCTGTAGTAAATGTGGACGGCGTATGTATTCAGCGCACCAACCAACAGTCGAGAGCCGAACCAGCACAAACGCCATCCGGAATTTTTTTTGGTCGTTGGCAAATTATTCAAATTTTAAAGTTTTTTTTGTGTTTAAAAAAAGTATATTTTTTATTGTGGTACAATTACCTTTAGGAAGTAGGCAATTGTGCGGGCCGACACGGCCATCGTCGAAGTACGAAGTCGACCGGTCGGCGTAGTGTCCTCCGACTGTTTGTATCATTATTGTCTGAAAACTTTTCCGTACTACTACCGCGGGCTTATAGGCCGCCACCCCCTTAAGAGCGCTCTGTAGGCAGGTTACCGGCCAGGGCGAATTAGCCGTAAATCAATTATCGGAGGAGGCTAAGGCTGGCCCAATCATTAATGGTCGAATGGATGCTTGAGGGTAGTGGGAACCTCTTTCGGCCAAAAACCTAAAGCTGTTCCAACCCGAGTGAGGCACAAAGGCCTGCCGACGTTATCGGCCGCGCGGACATCGCGCTATTGTTTGCGTCCTTAATTATTTACATTTCTGTTTTTGATCACATTTTATATTTTTTTTGTTATAGATAATTACTTGCCAGTTTCTTTATTTATATTACCTTTACTTTTGGTTAACTTTAACTTTTTTTTTTATTTTTATTTATTTGCGGCGCTACGAACTGTAGCCGTCGTTTTATTAAGATTAGTGAATTTTTTTAGTCCTTTTTTTTGCCATTTTTCTAGTCTGTTTTTGTTTTATAATTCAAGGGTAAAATAAATGACATATTTGTAAGCCACGCCAACGTACTGCCTTTCAATGGACTGAGAAAAGTCCTAAAAATGCATTAAGGTTTTAAACATTTCAGGGGGTGCGGAGGACAGCCCGGACATGGACGGAGCGGACTAAGCGCTACAGCAGTGGTAAGCGTAAGGGGAGTCGGATAGAAAATCGGCCTCCCGGCTCCAGGAGTGCTGAGGGAAGCCATCTATTGGAAAACACCTTAAACCGTGTCGATGAGTGGTAGCCAAATCAAAAAGGGGTTGAGTCGAAAGAATTGGCATGAAGATATTTTTTTGTGACGAGGTGAGGTCCGACGGAGGGACAAGATCCCCCCCTATATCCGGCGAGCTAAGCCGTGCGACGCCAGCATGCCACTGTTCCGACCGTTGGACATTCGGACCCTTCCGTTTCCCATCCTATCCACATCCGTGTATCCTACCCATACCACGCCCCGGTCCTCATCCAGTTGCCTCATTACAAGTTTCAATCGATAATTACCAAATTTCTCTGCTTGCCCTCCTGGACTTTTCCAAAGCTTTTGATACGGTAAGTCATTCGAAACTTGTGATAAAACTTTTGTCACAATTTAGTTTTTCCTCTTTCGCAGCCTTATTGGTTAAATCTTATTTATTCTGTAGAAAGCAACGTATTATTATAAGAAATGCTACGTCGAATTTTAATTATTCGACATGGGTATCCCGCAAGGATCTATTTTGGGCCCACTATTATTTTCAATATTTATAAAAGACCTTCTCAGTTGTATAAAATATTCTTCTGCTCATTTGTACGCTGGTGACGTGCAGATTTATCTCTGTTGCAAACCAGGTCTCGTTAACGATGCTTTTTACAAACTGAACCATTATCTATAAAACATCTTTCAGTGGTCTTAAAGAAACGATCTTACCTTAAACCCAAAAAAATCTAAACCCTTGTTTATATCTAAGAATAATTTCAATTATAGTGGCTTCTCAAAAAAAGGAAAAATATATGGTTATCTTCGTAATCTTTTATACCCCTTTCAAAACAAGATTAATGTGGGTCAAATCTCTTGTCATGCATCTCAATAATATCATACGATTGCGAAGTTTCTAAGTTTGTACTGCAATGCTGAATCGAGAAGAAAACTTAATGTGATCTTTAACAATTTGACTCGTTACGTATATTGTATCTTCCGGAACGAGGTCTATCTTTTACGTCTTTCAACTTTTGAAATTGTTTCAAATTATTTTACAATGTGTTATGGCATCTGCCGACTATTTTGACTATATCGCGGTAAGAGATTCTCCTGTCTTTCTTAATTTTATAACAAGTTATCGTTTTTCAACTGCACTTTTTTTCTTACCCATTTTAAGTTATTATCCTTAATAATTTTAAACAAGCGTTTTTCGATGGAAATTAACTCAATAAACTACGCTGATCAAGAAATTAAGAGTTAGAAAGCAAAACAAAATAAATTTAACGGTTATTTTCCCGATAATCAGAACGCTGCACGTTGGGGTATTTGAATCGAAAAACCGCTCAAAAATCAATTTTTCAAAATGTAGAGTTGAGAAGTAATTTTGTTCCTAGCTGTAGTTAAATACCTATGGAATGGTGTACCGTTTTTTTTTATTTTTATGCACACACTTCGCCACAACCTCAGTTGAAAGTCATCGATCGTAAGCTTGCACTGTGCATCAGTTGATTTGTGTGAACAATACCTTCGCTAATTAATTAAGTTTATAAAGTTTTTTGTTATGGAGGGTTCATCTGCAGGTATGTTTTTATTATAAAGCTGTTTTGATGAATTTTTAAGCTTTTATTTAAAAGAAAATTAATTTATTTTAAAATCTATGCAAAAGGGCAGTTTTTTTTCTTTTTTTTTATTGTGGACCTTTTGTTATATTATTCGGTGTTATTCGATAAAGTTTTTGGTATCAGCTCTTAGAAAAAGGTATCAAGAAGCAAAAACAAAACAAAAATGCTGCCCATATCTGCCCCTCGAGTACCGTCCCTGATGAGTGTCTAGTCTAATAAAAATAAAAAACGCTATTTATTACAAAATTAATTCTTTTCCTTGAAGGATCGTCTGGCTTGTGCATTTTAACAAAAAAAAAACACTTATATGATGATATAAATGAGTGTAGTGAGAATGATTTTGATGCCAAATTAGATCATCTTCAGAGCAATTTACTCAATTAAGCGTCTTGCACGGAGGAAAAACTTAAAGATTTTAGACTTAAAATTGGACGTTTAAGGTACCTATTTAATTTAATTGAACTTTATTTGTATAAGCAATTTCAACTTTAAATCTCTTAAATTGTATTAAGGTATGAATTTAAGTCAAGATGGTTAAGTTCACAACGGACAAATGATAGATTTAAAAAAAAAATGAAGTTTGGCTTCAGGGAGTTTTTGAGGTACCAATTTCGCTTGGACGTGGTCGGCCGTGTAAACCTTTTACAGAGCTTAGCGTACAGAGCAAGAGAAGAAGAACGCAAAGCTTACGTGACGATAATGAAACGGAGAAACTTGCGTTTGCTACCGAAATGAAGTTACGTGAAACCGGAAAATCGCAAGCTTCTAAAATTTTGAAAGAAATCATCGACTCTCCTGAGAGGGCAAAGAGATATAAAAAAGCTTTGTCCGTTAGTTTCCAACGGCAAAGTGAAAAATTATCCACTCTTAAAGCTCTTTCTATTTTTGTTGAATCAAATCTTTCACGTAAACAGTATGAAGTAGTGAAAACTAGTGACAAAAAACTTTTTCGTTGCTATAGTATTCTCCAAAAAGCAAAAAAAAAACAATGCTATCCAATCCCCCAGTCATATACTGTAACAGAAACTTTTGCTGAAGTTAACTTGCAGAATCTATTAAACCATACAGCTGAACGCTTATTGTTGTATTTGGATGAGGTACCAGCACATTAAATGAAAACGAGTGCAGGTCCTTAGAACTTGTATCAAAATGGGGATGTGATGGTTCGCAACAACAATCGCAATTCAAGCAAAAGTTTGAAAGCAGTTCCGATTCAGATGCTAATATCTTCCAAAGTTCATTTGTGCCCCTGCGTTTGTTTTGTAGTTCAAACAACAAAATTATTTGGCAAAATCCAACGCCATCCTCGCCACGATATTGCCGTCCAATAAAAATTAGCTTTGTAAAAGAATCTCTTGATATTACGCAAAGTGAAATAGCTGATATTGAATCCAAGATAAGTAGATTGAACAAAACAGTGATAGAAGGCGATAGAACATTGGTAAAACACACGTTAGCTTTTACAATGGTCGATGGAAAAGTGTGCAACGCGGCAACTAATACAAAATCTACAATGAAGTGTTATATTTGTGGACTTACTTCAAAAGATTTTAATGATCTTTCTAGAAGAAAAGAAGTTGATAAAGATGCGATAAAATTTGGATTGTCAATTTTGCATGCGAGGATACGGTTTTTTAAAAGCATTCTTCATCTTGCTTACAAGATTCCGTTGAAGAAATGGCAGCTAAGAACTCTTTCAGATAAAATTATTCTTAAAGAAAGAAAAACTGATATACAAGAAAAGTTTAAATCAAAACTCGGACTCATCGTTGATGTACCCAAACCTGGTTTCGGGAATACTAATGATGGCAATACAAGCCGAAGGTTTTTTAGCAATCCAGAACTAGTTGCTGAAATAACTGGTGTTGATTTGCAACTCATAGTTAGATTAAAAATCATATTGGAAGTTCTTTCTAGTGGATTTGAAATAGATGACTCCATGACTCCAACGATGCACAAGATTCTTATACGTGGACAGGGAATTATTCAAAATGCTCTTTTACCTATTGGGCAGCTATCCGAAGAAGCAGCAGAAGCACGGAACAAGCATTTCAGGTTGTTCCGGTTAAATTTTGCAAGGAAGTTTTCAAGGACGGAGTGCAACTTGGATGTACTTAACAGGTTTTTAAAACTTTATTAGAAGTGGGAAATAATATATAATTCTATTTTTCATACTATCTGTAGGTTACTTTTAAGTTCAGATCCTCTAATAACCAGTTTAAGATCTTTGCCTGTTAAAAAATCTAAGCAATTTTCCAAAGAAGCCCTTGAAATGCTTATTTCCCGGATTCCTGATTCATCAATATTAAGAAATTTTAATGATACTACAATATCTAATGATAGTGAAGATGAAGAAACAGCTGAGGAATGTATTGATGACGAAGAATCCTGGGAAGAGTTCACTGAAGAACTTTAAGTTCCATCTATTCATTTCGTCCTTATTGAAGAAATTAAAAAAATTATGAAGCAAATCTATCCAAAATACTTTATTTATACCTTAATTCGATAGAAATAAACTTTAAATCCCTTTTACAGTTTTTTCAGCCAAGCATCACTTCATTAAAACAAAAAAATATTTTTGAGCGGTTTTTCGAGGCAAATACCTCTATGTGCGCTGTATAGTATGCTCGACAAGGTGTACACTTTTTTGACGCCATAAAAATTTTTTTTTTTATTATGTATTTTGTTAATTTTTATATGCTAATTCATTGAAAATAAATCGCCTTAAAACATAAGATAAGTTTTTTACATCAATATCAACCCACTTTTACTTACAGACGTCCAAAAATGAAGTGTATAGGTGTATATAAATGCCTAGGCGCCATATAGGTATATATTATAACACCCTCTTAATTTACATAATTAAAATCCATTTAAATATACATTTGTAGCATGATACCTATGTAACCATTCCTTGAATCATGCATTCGACTATTCATTATACTAAGAATCAAAGTAATCTTACCTACTTCGGCAGTCGTGCATTTTATTTTTTATAATCTCTGTCAGATGACTGACTGTTCTAAGTTGTTCTATCTTATTCTGACGTTTCTCACGAATCTGTTCTGCTCTGTTCTGTTCTAATTAAAAAAAACTTTTTAATAAATACATTTTTTCAACTTGTGTTTTTTTATTCTTCATTTATGTTTTCATATCCTATTCGTAATGAATTAATGTTTATAAACAAAAATGTTTTAATCCTAATAAAATGCTCAGTTTGAAATTAGCACCAACCCATAAAAATACGATGGTGTTTACTCACTTTTGCGCTCTGGGTTTGTATTTTGATATCCTACTTTTACAACATTTTACCAAATTAATCACTCCAACGCTTTTAGATACACAATATTCTACGGTATTCTATCTGGTGCCTAAACAAACAAACCAGGTGTTAATATTCGCAGTCTACCATGTGAGGTGCATGGATTTCTAGATTAAATTGACTTTGTTATCTTATCTACATAGTACATAAGTTCAATGCTTAAGTCATGTTTTTAGCCACTAGTATTGCT
This sequence comes from Philhelius pedissequus, assembly GCA_910595825.1. Classification (NCBI taxonomy): domain Eukaryota; kingdom Metazoa; phylum Arthropoda; class Insecta; order Diptera; family Syrphidae; genus Philhelius; species Philhelius pedissequus. Next base: position 194,285,243 of record OU343160.1, on the reverse strand, counting down.
GGAGAACTAAGTCAATTGTTTATGTAGTTTTGTATGATATTTAAAAAAAAAACAAGAATCGACACATTCTTGTACCTAGTAAAATTGGAAAAATTATGCATTGTGCATTGTTCGTGCTTAAATATACCCATATACATTTTTCAATCCAATAATTGCTGTGAGAAGCGTGCTACTAATTGATCATTTTATAATTGTGACCATAGATTTGATGTTTTTAATGTTAAGACATTCGTTCAGTTCATCAGCAGGTGTAATGTTATCATAGCAATGTGTAAATGTAACAGGCAAGGTTAACAAATCACCAAACGGCTTCTGAACATTAGTTCATATATCTTGCAATTTCTGTGTGCCATAGTACTCTCATTCATACAATCTTTCTTCTACAACTTCATACAATTATTTAGCGATGATAGCCGTCTGTTTGAGTGAACAATACTTTAATAAAATTAAAGAAAAATTAAGAGCTTGAGTAGTTAACACACTTTTGATAAGAAAAATACAAAAAATTAAAATAATTATTTAAAAAGTTCATTGATAATTTTTGTACGATTATTAAGCAGCTCCTTACAAAATTTGAATAATTTCATCCAGTCTTTCCCGTTTAAAAGCTAATGTTCCTGTTGAGATAATTGACTCCAATATACCCTTCTTATTTCCCTCAATATAGCTCATTGTCCTAGAAAACGGATTGTATTTTCTCTCACTCTTGCATTGCAGAGATTGCAAGTCAGTGGCAGTTCCTCTCTACGTGTTATAAAGTTCAATCGCAGCAGCTCATCCATTGTATATACATCTCTATAGTACTATCATGAAGAGGAACGTCCGGAGTGCCTCCTGGTAGATACTATAGATAGATATAGATACTATAAGAATTACTATCTTGGGCTCATTTGCAAAATGTGTATAGCCTAATTGAAAACCAAGAGGGAGTAGAATGCATATGCTTTAACATTTTATAAAGTTAAAGCAAGAGAAAAAATTATACCTTTTTAAGTGAAAACCAAAAGGGAGAAGAATGCATATGCTTTAATATTTTCTAAAGTTAAAGCAAGAGCAAAGAAAATATACCTTTTTTGTGTATTTTTCTTTCCTCACATTTATTTAAAATTGGAGAATCTACCTACATGCATGTATAAAGATTTTTGGAAGAATGTATCCCGTTCGACCTAGTTTTGGTTTTGGCATTATTATAATTATATATATAGGTATGTGTGGATTTAATGTTTGCCGTGTGTTCGTTTTGTGTTAAAAAAAACAGTTTTTGACCTTGATTTACTGCACTTTTCGTTTCGGCAATAAATTTGTTTGAAAATAAATTTGTCCGCCGGTTTGTTTTGAGTTTAAAAAAAAATATTCAATTCAGTTTAATTGTGTCCGTAGATAAGTAATTGAGTTGTGATGGGTGCTACCAACGTATAAATATTATTTATTCTTACATAACCATATTAAAGCAATAAATTTACGTTTTTCTAATATGATACCAATGTAGATAGGTATATGTACATACTAACATTTAAAAAAATTAATTTTATGAGATAACTTTTTCATTTTATTTTATTTAATACGTAACTATACCTATCATTAGGAATGTATTATTTTTTGCATTTGTGATTGAAAAGAATGTGCATAACTTTTTACTTCCGAGATACTACCTGTATATACATACATATATGGCAAGTTTTGGATTCGTAAAAAAATTTAACTCGAGATTTTGATCAAACTTTACATTACGATGATAGAGAACACGAATGAATTGGGTCCAGCAATTACGTCTATCTGTCTGTCTGTGAGTCCACCGCCTAAACGCGTGCATAGATTTTCTTCAATCTTGGTAATAATAATGTTCTTTCGGTAATAGGTATATGCCCATAGGTTTTTTGAATTTTTTGAGACCAAAAATAACGGTACATTTTTTTATGCCACAAAGGTAAATCTTGCAAAAAAATTAGTGGATTAATGAAGGGAAAAGGTACTTGGTAATCGTTTTTTTTTTCTTTTTGGAAAAATGGTTATGGTTCACGATTTTCTGGAACACGGCTTATTTGATTTTTTTTTATTTTATTATTAAATTTTTAAATTAAATATATAACATGTTTCAACAAATTTGTTTAGCTCAATATACTTCGAAAAACACTTGATTGATTTTTTCAAAACCTCGTATTTAATAGTTGTTTGACATTATCTTGAATAGGTACTTAAACAAAAATGTTGTGCCGAAACAAAAAAACAACGGGTACCGTTGTAACACAAATGTTAGAAAAAAAAATTGATAAAACAATATGTGTGCGTTCTTAGAATAGTGCAGTTCATTTTAAGAAAACAAAAATATATTTTATCATTGATTTTTTTTTAAATTAAACTATTATTCGGACCATCTACACACATATATTAATAACATTACTACTTTAAATTTGCGTTTTAATTTTTGTCCTATATACAGACATGTTGTTGCTATTTACGTTACTGAATACCTACATATTATATAATAGTACCATGTAGGTTATCATACATTTAAATTTACAAATAATTAAAAATCACATGAATATTATGTATATTCCACCAATCATATAAGATTATGTATATGTATATAGCTACCTACCACTTACATCCTTCAATTTTATTAGTACCTGCGTGTCAAAAGTGAGTAAAAACCCATATGATTAATTGAATAATATACAATTTAATAAAAATAAATAATCATAAATGGAATTTCAATTATATAAAACAAAGGCTTTATTTATTAGCAGTAAATAAAAATAAAAATTCGAAATAAAACTAGTATATTTGTCACTAATAAAATATAAAAAAACTTTTTAGTTATGGCGGTAAATCTTTCTTTTTACATCACTTCAGATTTTAAGCTGTAGTCGTGTTTATTATTATTATTATAATTTATTAACATGATAATTAAAATTAAAATGCTAATATAAGGACGAGCACAAGTTGCTATGACTTTCGGCTCTGAGATGAAATGGTTTGTGTGTATCAAAATGAATAAATTGATATTTACATATGTATATGTAGTAAATAATAATTAGTTATAAATAATAATAATTAGTTATAAATAAAAAATAATTAGTTATAAATTATAATTACATTTTCATGTGAGAAAGGAAAGTTAGATGTCTAGTTTATATTTTTGTATAAATGAATAAACACTAGTTATATTTTCATGACTAGGGCTTCTTAAGGCTTGAAAGATGGATGTTGATTGCTGTTGGTGAGTATATGGAGTTGCACAGTTTTGCATGGTTAAAATATGTTTAATGTCTATTTCAGCGTTGCAAGTTGGGCATATTGGTGGATTTTCTTTGCGGAGTAAATGTTGATGGGTAGTGACAGTGTGGCCAAGGCGCATTCTAATAAAGCATGTATGCATTGGTATGGTCGTGGTCGTTGGAAATATAGGCTGTATTTTTTCCTTGTTGATGAGAGCATAGTTATGAGAGTAATTGTTCCAGTCCAATTGGGTTTTGGTTTTCAGCTTTTGGTTGATATCTCGGAGCAAATCAAGCCGAGTGTCAGCATCAAAGCTGAAGATTGGTTTGCGGTGTGCTTGGGTAGCAGCTTTATCAGCGAGCTCGTTACCCTTTATACCCATATGGCTGGGAACCCACATTAGTTTTATGTTTTTTTGATTTCTAATGAGGCAATCTCGGATTTTTGATACAATTAAAGTATTGTGATCCGGATTTTGGATTGCTTTAATAACTGATAGGCTGTCGGTGACTATAACAAATTTATCAGCACTTGTACTGTGGAGGTGAACTATGGTCTTAAGGATGGCGAAGGCTTCTGCAGTAAAGATGGATGCTTTGTTATCTAGTAGTCCTACACATATTACAGAGCCGTTTTCGAAGACAGATGCAAAAGATGTGTGTTGTGAAGTTTTGGATCCATCGGAGTAAACAAAATTCCAGCCACCTTGTTTGAATTCAGATGTAGTACTGAGATAAGCTTGACAAATAATTTCGCTTGAGGTGTTGTTTTTGTTGAAATTTGACAAATTCATTATGAAAGATTTTGATAGCAGAGACCATGGTGGGAATACTGAGGTGTATTTGTCGATTTTTCTCACAGGGATTCCTAATTCACTTGCCGAAGTAATTGAAACGGATATGGCTGATGGCAATCGTTTCACGGTTTTACTATTTAAAGCAGAAATAACGTCTTTATCAATAATAGACCCATTAGAGAAAGAAAGTTTTGTAAATAGTTTTAACCTTGTTGATTCTGCTCGTTCTTCTAAGGTGGGGAGACCAGCTTCAACCAACATGTTTTTAATGGTAGTTGTTGGAAAAGCATTGAGACTTCTTCGTGCGCTTTGGTGATACGGTGGTTTGATGATGTTTAGTGTTGATTTCGGTGAATTGCCATATATAAAAAGCTCATAGTCAATCCTACTTAAGATAAGTGATTTAGTTATATTACATAATGAATTTACATGAACATTACATTTCTTTCTGGCTAATAAGTTTATAACATTTGTTCTTTAAGTTAATCTATTTTTTAACTCCAAACAATGAGTCTTCCAGTTATATTTTTTGTTAAATATTAGGCCTAAGATACTAGCTATCAACGTTATTTATACTTATATTATTCAAATAAAGATTAGTATTGCTACATGAAGTCTTTCGACAGATATGTAGGGTTTTGCATTTTTCTAATGAGAGTTTGGCTCCACTCAAAGAAGACCAAGCTAATATATCTGTAAGAACATTTGTAAACAATAAGTTAGTTGTTGTTAGGTCGTTATTTTTGCAAAGAATATAAAAATCATCCGCGTAAGAAATGTGGACAAGTTGTTTATGGTTAGAAATAACCGTGCTTGGGTCATCAAATGCTATTATGAATAACACAACAGATAATGGGGATCCTTGGGGAATTCCATTGAACAGAGGATAATAGGATGAAAAGATGTTATTTGTTTTTACACAGATTTTCCTGTTGGTGAGAAATGATTTCACGTAATTAAATATTTTTGGACCTATGCCCCAAGTTTTAAGTTTCGTTAAAATTATATGAATTCCAACCCTGTCAAATGCTTTTTCAAAGTCTAGTGCGAGAATAGTTACATGGTTGCGTGCTGATAATGCATTTGCAATATAAAAGTCAAGATGAAGAAGCGCATCAGCGCACCCTTTTTTTCGTTGAAAGGCTACTTGGTTTGGTTTTATTAGTTTCCGAGATTCAATTAACCAAAGCAATCTTTTGGCTACTATTTTTTCTAGTACCTTAGACATGCATGGTATCAGTGATATTGGCCTATAACCAGTAACACTGTTAATATTTTTATTTGGTTTTAGCAGAGGTAGTAAAGTAGCGTGTTTCCAATATTGAGGAATGACACCTGTTTCTAATATACTATTGTATAGTTGAATAATCCTGGAAGTTGCAAGAGCGGGAAGATTTTTCAGCATAGGATATGAAATCCTATCTCTGCTCGGTGTTTTACCATTAAGTTTGGATAAACAACTTTCAAACTCCAAAAGGGAAATTTTATCATTTATGAGTTTAGCGGGTGTGGAGGTGGAATTTTCGTTAACCGTAGAGCTAATCGAGAGTTGTTTTTGAGACACGTATTTAGGGTCGAAATTTACATCTTTTGAGCTGTTGGACCAAGTAAGTGCAAAAAAGTTGTTAAGGTCAGTTGGGTTTGAGATAAGCCCTGTGGGGGTTTCAATAACTTTTATAGTTTGTTGTACATATTCTCCAGTTAAGCATCGAATATTATGCCAGATTTTGGCAGTAGAGGATTTATAGTAGAGGTAAAGTCTTGCAAGCTATTCGATTTGGCGGTTTTTAGAGTCTTACGAAATTCAGCATTTTTTTTCTTGAAAAGAATTAAGTTAACCTGGTTAGGGTATCTTTTGAAGGCCCTCCATGCTTTTACTTTTTCATTCCTTAGGGTATTAAGTATTGGATTCCACCATGCAACAGTTCGTTTCAAGGGTTTTATTTTACTTTGAGGGATTGACATGTTGGCGGCTGTACGAATGGCTTTATGGAGAATAGCGGCTTCTTTGTTAATATTTAATGTATGTTTGTTAACTGTCAAATAGTCTGATATGTGCTTGCGAAAACAAGCCCAATCAGCAAGGTCAGTTTTAAATTTTATGTTTACTGTAGTTTGAGCAACAACTAGTCCAACAATAAGAGAATATATTATTGGGAAGTGATCGCTATTATGGAGATCATCCAAAGCTAGCCAGGAAATCTTATTGTGCAATTCGGGAGAGCAGCATGTTACGTCAACATGTGTCAAAGTGTTATGGGTCGAAAAGTGGGTAGGAGAACCGTCGTTCAAAATAATTAGATTAGAATCTGAAAAAAAGTTTTCCAGTAAAGCTCCTTTCCTGTTTGTATTTGGGGAACCCCAAAGTGTGTTCCACGCATTGATATCACCACCTAGTATTATTGGAGAATTTACTTGACTTATTACGTTGTATAAATCTATTTTACTGATTGCTAGTGAGGGTGGGAGGTATATGCAAATGAAGGTGAATTTAATTTTAGTTTGAATATCTATTGCTAGTACCTGTAGGCCTGAGTTTAAATTTAGTAATGTGTGAGGTATGTTCTTTTTTATTAATATGGCAATCCCTTGTTTGGATGTATTATTGCTTGGAAGATTGAGAAAGTAACCGTGATAATTTTTGGGTACAAAAGGTGTGAAATCAAAGCGACAGTGTGTTTCTTGCAGAGAAATAATAGTTGGGTTATGTTGTTTTATTAAAATTTTCAACTCATCTAGGTTATTGACAAACCACTTAATATTCCACTGGAGAATATTTAGAGTTTGATTTTGTGAGCTTCTGTTATTTGAAAGAAGTGAAGGGTGGTTTGTTAATGTTTTTTTTTTGAATATGAATTTGTTGTGAGACATTGAGGTTGACAGATGTATTTTGTTCAGTACTGAGACTCTGCGACCCAGATGTCGGAGCGATCGGACTCCCTAAAGAGTTCGATCGATTCAGCATCTGCACCGCAGAGTCAGTGGTTTGGTGAGAAGAATTATGATTATAATACGACATCTTCAGGATTAGTAGTGTCAATATAATAATAATTGTTATCCAATAAAGTTTGGGTAACAGCTGATATTGGGGATTGTGCGGATTGTATCGTTTGTGTGTTGAAACTTTTTTGTATAGGTGTGTTTGGAATTAAAGAAGGTTGTGTTGAGGTTGATAGTGATTGTATAGACATGGGAATGTTGGAGTTTGATGTGGTGTGCGGAAGTGCATTTGAAATTGAGTGTGAGAGCCTAGCAGGTGCAGGAGGTGCGATCGTATTAGTTGCTCAGGAGAGGTGTGAGTGAGAAAGAGAATGTGTGTTAGAATTGAGGTTTGAGAGTGATGTAGTGGAAGAAGTGTGGGGTTTTGTTGTTGATATAGTTGATTGAGTGGAAAAGTTTTCAATTGATTGTGATGAGGCGGGAAGAAGAGGTGTGCGATTGGGTTTATTGTTTGAAAGAGAAGATTGCGGGTCTTTTTGCTGAACCGGAGGATTTGTTGTTTTTTTGTTTTATCTGCAAAACTTTCCGTTAGGAGTGGAGTATGGATTGCGTTTTGTTGATTGTAAATTTTCTTGGCTTCTGTCATTGTACATTTGTTCAAGGTTTTGGTTTTTATAATTTCTTTTGCCTGTATGTAAGACGGGCATGCTTTGGATGATGCGGGATGGGGAAGGGAGCAGTTAGCGCAACAACTGCGGTTACACGGTTCTGGTATATGAGGAGGAAGATTACATGACTCGCATTTTGGACTACCATTACAGCGTTTTGTTGTGTGGCCAAGCAATTGGCAATTCCAGCACCTCATGGGATTCGGAATGTATTCTATTATTTTGGCTGTATAGAAGCCAATGTCTACTGATTTTGGAGGTTGGAAAAGATTGAATGTAAAAAGCATTAAACCACTTGGTTTTTGCTTACCATCCTCACCTTTCTTCAAAAATTTGAAAATTTCTGTAACCCCTTGGGACTTCATTTCGCTGACTATTTCAGACTCTGTAACTTTTATCAGGCAGGGAGCATACGCTATACCTTTCGATTGGTTTAATCGTTCGTGCAATTTAACATTTACTGGGCAAACGCCAGCAAGGTCTTTGGATCTGAGAAAGGATTGTGCAGTTTTTTGTGAATTGACGAAGATTAGTAGACTACCGTCACGAAGTTGAGTTATGTTTTTATAGTCCATACTAATCGATTGCTTTTTTAAGCAGGAATGGGCTTAGGTCTGATATGGGCTTTTCACTCGTTTTTGGGGAGATTACAACGAAACGTGGATTTTTTTTGTTGGTATTTGTTGGGAGTTCTGGGAAAGAATTAAGGGGTAAGGAGTTGAATTTAGTTTTTTTTTTCTGGGTTGAGTATCAGGAGGATCCGGGTCTAGAAGCCCGAAACGACCACCTATAACACTTGGCCCGTGGGCCATTTTAAACAGTAACTCACTAACACTCACGTACTAGCAAGAAAGAGAAAGGTATTCGATAGAAAGTACGGCTTAAAGAGGAAAACCAGTTTGCGCGCTTGGCGAAAAGAGAAAAAAAGGAAAAAAAATCACACAGTAAGCTTGAGAACGATGCTATCTGTTCGAGAGCTAGTCGATGACTGTAGTCGTGTTTAAAAGCTTAACAGTAGTGCAAAATTACTTTTTATCAACGAGTGAAATTTCTTTGGAAACGCAAAGATCTATTGTGGATTTGAAGAAAAAGGAACATCATATAGGGAAAATGGCCAAATTGTTAATAGAAACCTTGTTTCAGTGAAAAAAATATTGATAAATTTGAAGAATTTAAATCATTGGAAAATTTCAAAGGTACTTGAAAACTAAAAAAGCTAAAAAGCTAAATAAAGAATTTAGTGAACAAAATGTAAGAAACACAGTGAAACATGGTGGAGGTTCAGTGAAGGTGTGGGGGTGTATGGCGGCATCTGGGGTCGGAAATCTTGTCTTTATTAAAAGAACAATGAATAAGCAAGACTATTTAAACATCCTAAAGAATAACGAGCAACCGAGCGTAGACAAATTAGGTTTGCTTAGCAATTGAATCTTTCAACAAGACAGTGATCCTAAGGATACCTCGCGGCTAGTTAAAGAATGGTTGCTCTATCGAACTCCAAAACAGCTCGGTCACCCTCACAATCGCCGGACCTAAACACCATAAACATTTATGGGATCATTTGGACACTCAAATTCGTTAAAGCACTATAGAGAACAAACAAGATTTAAAAAAGGCTTTAGTTGAAGAATGGTCCCTAATATGTAACTTTGTTCTATCCATGCCAGGTAGACTTAAAGAAGTTATAAAGCCTAAAGAGAGCCAAACGAAGTACTAATTGAATATATTTATTAAAGAAAAAACAGATGTTTATTTACTTTTGACATGTAAAATATGGAATATGTTTAGTTTTTTATTAGTGAAAAGTAGATTTATTTAGAATTTTTATGTTTATTTTGATTTACTGCTATAATAAAGCTTTTGTTTCATATTGTTGGAAATCGAATTTTCTTTAATTTGTTGTTTATATTGTATATTATTCAACAAACCATATGGGTGGTTACATACTTTTCACGGTATGTACATATTTACATACCTAGGTTCCATCTATGTAGGTATAGGTATACATTACCCTCCTAAGTTACATGATTAAAATCCATAATCTAGACTTAAATATACATTGTACGTAGGTGCTTAAATACTTATGTAGCTATACCCTGAATTTTATAATTCAGTGTGTAGGCTTTTTAAATATTTCAAGGCTTTACAAAAATAAAATGCATGACTGGATCGCACGTACTTACTCCTATGTTCGATCACATTATATGCACAAGGTTCTTAATGGAAACGACTAAAAGTATTTTTAAAGTCGTTTTTCACTTAATTTTTATATATAAATTTCTAAAATTTTGTGTAAAAAAAATTGGTATGAGCATTTTAAATATTTAATAATATAAATTTAAAAACAAAATTTCAGAAAAAATCGCACACCCGTTTTTGAAATATTGAATTTTATATGGCAGGTACCGTTATTTTTTGAGCTAAAAAAATTTTCAATTTCCCCTCTGCACAATACCTAAAAAAAACTCCATAGACCAAGTTTTAAGCAAACCCGTTTGGGCTGTAGGTTTCTATACATGCATACAGACAGACTCACAGACAGATAGACATACAGACGGACAGAATTTTTAGACCATCTTTTGTCGTCTTCGCTATCATCGTAATGTCACGTTTGATTGATCTCAAAACTTGTTTGTCGACGAATTCATAACTTGCCTTATAGTACCTATAATTGCAAGTAAAAAGTAGTTAGATGATAAGTTGATTAAAGACTATGTTTTAACATCGGTAATTATCTTGCAAAATATGTTAACGGATGTAAATGTAAATAAGTATGTTCTACCTAACTAATTTTAATTTTAATCAAAACGTTGAAGTTATCCATGCATATGATGTTGTTTTTAAGGCATATCATTTTTCAATACATTTTGATTTTCCATAAAAAAATAATAACGTGGATTTCAATATTATTGCACATCGCAACATTACCTAATTACCTAATTTAAAACAAATGATATAACTTTTGAATCTGGTAACTCGAAAGTTTGATTTGGTACTTTTGAACCTATGTACCTATTTTGTTTTGACCCAACTCAATATATAATTTATCACAACACTCGTAATGACTTTATAAAATCAATCACCAACAAAGCAATAAACATGAAGGAGCAGTTATTTCAAAAGTATGGTTTACGTGCCGAAACTTGCTGAAAGTCTTAAGAAAACCATCGCTAGCAAAGCTAAAGATGTCAATGTTGCTTACAAATCTAACCAAACACTTAACACACTGTTTACAAAACTTAACAAGAAAAGTGAAAAGGATCAAAGTACAGACGTTGTATATAAGATCAATTGCCTAGGCAACGAAAGAGAAAATTGTGAACTATGTTACATTGGCACTACCAAGCTGCTTTTAAAACAAAGGATCTCAAATCACAAATCTGATATCAAGTCCAAAAGTTCTCAGAAAACAGCTCTTGCTAGTCACAGATTAGAAAGAAATCATGCTCCAGACTTAAAAAATGTGCAAATTCTTCAAACGGAAAAACACATCGAAACGATATACGTTAGAAACTTTGCACATTTTGAATAAGAAAAATAACATGAACAGGAAGAAGGATACACAGTGTATCTCGTCGGTGTACTGTTCCCTAGTCTCTACATAACTGCGATACATACATACATACATCAATAGTTTTGTTGCTCCTTTAAAAGAAAATTTTATTAAACAGTTGTTGACTAAACTTCTAACTAAGAAGAAGTGCTTTAATTTAAATATTCAATTACAAAACTGTCATTTTTTTTTAATTTTTGTATATATATATGTAATTTGATAAAATAGTTTCGTTCATATAATTGTAAGTGTAAAATCTTAACAACTAAATGTAAACATACAAATGTTTCTCTTATTTTGTTTCATGGTTAATAAAGTGCCCCTGAAGAAGACTGAAAACTCAGTCGAAACGTTGGGAAAACTAATGAATATCTTTCATTAATAAATTATCACGACCAAAAAAGCCGAAGAAGTGAAATCTTCAAATTTTAAAATTGAACATATCGAATTGGCCAAAACACTTTTAATTAAACAAATTAAATTATGTCAATATTTTCAATTCAATTGTGTTTAAAACCAAATTAAAATTATCTTATATCAATGCATAAGAACTTAGAGTTTGCCTGCGTAAGTTAATATTTTCTATTTTGAATAACCAATGGAGTATGCAACTGAAAGCTAACGTTGTTCATTCAGCTATTATCACACATTTATTGAACATTTTATTTTAAAAAAATCGAATTCGATATTCGACCAATAAATAAGAGCAATAGCTCAGTATAATATTCACTCAATGTACGAAAATCAATGAATTAAAAAACGTTCGGTTTTCTTCTAACTTCTAAGTATGTATGTAGTATGCAACTACCTACAATGTATGAAGAAAATTGCTTCAGCTTCTATTATTGTTTATGTTCTGAAATTGTTGAAAACCTTAAGTCAGCTCTTTTTTATTATGTAGGTACTTAGTCCAATTGTACCTAGATACTTACATACACACGCACCAAATATACAACCTTAATATATCACAAGTAAAAATGCAGATTTTTGTATGATTTTGTTCATGTTTTTATTTTCCAATAAATTCTAATATACCTACCTTTGTGAACTTGTAAATAGAGCTTGAGCTTGAACCAACAGCAAAGCACCGCCTGCCCCACATGCCACCTATTAAAAAAAAAATTAGTTAAGTAGGTATGTAAGTACCTACATTTGTCTTTTACTTATCTTAATGCTAATTTAGCTCCGATTCGATTTCTTGAAAGTTTGACTGAGCTGCTTTTTGACAAGTATTGAAATCAAGTCTGAAACGATAAATAAAATAATAGTTAGGTACTTAAAATTTGTCAAAATAATTATCTTTTTTTAACTTACCTAGCTTTTTAAGATTTTTATATAGCATTTTGAGCGCGCGGATTTGTACAGATTCTTACACACAACACAATAGTTGTTTTGAAGTTTTTCAAATGTCGTCTTGTCAATGAAATATTTATTTTGTGGCAGCGTACCTACCTACCTACAGACAAAATAAATTAATAATATTACAAAATTAAAGATATTGATAACTGAATAGGTAGGTAGGTATATTTGTTTTTTTTTTATAGCTGCCAAGCAAAACACACAATGTCACAAAAGACATTCAATCCGAAATCATTCGTTACGAGGTAAGAAAGTAATAGTTTTAATAGCGAATCCTACTTTTTGAAACAAAGGCCATACACAAATCAACAAATCCAAATAGGTACCTAGAATGAAATAAATAAAATCCAACCCATAAACAAACATACACAAACTACCATTGTATACATACATGAGATGTATAAACGCAATGAAACTACCCACAATATTCAGTACCAAACTATAGTAAGTGAGTAGCACTGTAAGTACGTAATTTAAGAATGAAAGGCTATGTATTTGAATGAAAAAGAAGCAAAACCTATAGCCCGTCACAAAAAAAAAATGTCAGCATTGCATTGTGCTGTTTGTCGTTGCGCGAGATATCACCTCTACCCACCCTGCCTGGTTGCTTCTCTCGCTAGAGCAACCCCTTACCAAGGCTTCTTCCTTCCTCAGATCATCACCCCTCCCATCCAAATCCTCTCATCCTTTATATAAAAACAATTTACTTATTTTTCAATTCATTTAAGAAAATTCTCTTCAATCCAAATTAAAAATAAATTGATTCATTTCAAATGATGTTATTTTATTGTTTGCCAAAATTTAACTCAAATGTAAATAGAAGTTTTAAAATGTGATTATTGAACTTTTGTAAAATTTATGTAATACTAGAGAAAATCGAATTCCTTACGTTGGCAATTCTGTTCATATGTAAAGACAACTTTAATTAATCAAATTAAATCCAATTCGATTTATAAGCAACTTTGCGATTTTCCTTTTTTATTCCTCTTTTTTTTTTTTATTAAGTATTTTAACTATCGCATTGCCTGTTGAAGTGGCCACTGCAATCGGAATCTTTATAGATGATAATGTTCCTTTTCTGAATAACTCTACTTCGTTTCATTGTCTTATACTTTATATATAAATGTGTCTATATATATATATATGTATATATTAATGCGCGAAAAGAACTTTAATTTTCCTTAGGTACCTTTCTCAAAGTAATTGGACGGAATTAAAGATATCAATCACCATCAACGCGGTAACCAACACTCAAAATGTACAATTTAAAATTTAAATAATTACTCTATTATTTAATCTAACGCAAAATTTTTTTTTCAAATTTATATTACGCAAAAAAAAACTTATTTAAATTTTGGTTTTTGGCACACTGGCGAGATTTGAACCCAGGTATCTTCACTGTAAGCAATAGCCCACGCCTCAACAATCGTGGCTATCACGGCATGCTCGAATATGTAGTTGGAATACGCAATAGGAACCGGGAATTCAATTTCAAGTAGGTATTACTACTAATGCCCTGTATCCTCCGATGCCCTGGTATATGGGATTTTCTTTCCAATTCGATTTTAAGAAGTTTTTTCCTGTAGGATTGCTTTAAAATTTTGGGACGGTAAATGAATACTCATTACCGCCTAATTTCTTTCGATCTACCAATTTAATTTTAATTTGCACCACCTTTGAATTTTAGGTTGCGAGATTTTTTTTCAATTTGCTTTGTTAAAAAAAATATCGGTAAGCCTTGGAACAAAGGTGACCTTTCTGTTTTGAATACCAGCTAACAAATAAAAATTCTTTGTCATAAAGTTAAATGCAGTTGCAATAAAACTTCACATTTTCAATTTGCTTTAAGAGTTACTAGTTTCCACTACTCTATTGATTCTATAGAGCATATAAACTATCGTTCTCGCAAAAAAATTCTTAAATCCCGCCTCCTAAAATCTCTTCAATTAGTCTCTGCGATAGTCTGCGATACCCTTAGTCTAAGCTCAACTTAGGACAGATTCCATAAATAGATCTAATCGAATAATCTATTACATTATTTAAAATGAGCTTTCAATTGCATTCCACCTAAGGTTTGACAGTTCTCGGAAAGCATTTATTGTTCGATTGTTGTGCCGGCCGTCGCGAAACTTCTGTTTTATTTTTATTAAATTAATATTTCAAACTATAAAATTTGTGTTTCGTAATTTCGGTAACAGGGCTTTGCCTTTTCTAGATATGTATATCTATATCTAGAATATGCAAATGAACCCACGCATCTATTTATCGGTCGGAGTGCAGCAACAAAAATTTGAAAAGAAAAAAAAATAAAAGTGCCGCGAGTGAATGTAGTGCAACAAAGTTTTTCATAAGAAATCCTTATCGATTTCTATTAATGTACGAGTATTATCCATCTTTGGAAATATTTAGTGTTAATTAAATGTCGCGATTTTATAAGAAAAGGCATTTGAACTGATACATTTTTATGAGTAAATAAAAATCATTTGATTAACGGGAAAACAAAAAAAACATAATCATTGCGACATATCGTCGGTTGTACATGAGACGGGTATGTGTGTGTTTCTTTGTGTAGCGCTGGTATATATTTTATTTTCCGATAAAAAAAATAACTCAACTTTTATAATCACGTTATAACGTTTTTATTTTAATATTCAAAATTAACTGGTGTCGCTTACAGTTCTCGTGAAAGAAAGAATAAATATCAAAAAAATAGAATGCCGTTTTTTTCCTTTTATGAAGGTTAAAACATGATATGGCATAATGTATTTAGTTTGACAAGAAGTGTCATAAGTTATTAATTTTCTATGTTTTTTAAGGCCAATTCACAATTATAATTTAATTGGTATAATAAAATTAATTGATTTAAATAATAAATAAATTTTGAATAAATTGCATTATATGTACATGTATCAACATTCTCCGCCCCCGTGAACGATGTTCACAATAGTTTGCAAAAGGCCCCTTCATATTGTAGCCGGACCTGGTAAACACTTGTATTACGATAGCAGCAGTAGGAATCTCCAAATTTGTTCTTTGCTTTCTTTATTGATTTTACATGTAAAGAAAAAAAAACTTTAGTAACAAAAAAAGAGCAAACAATTCAAGGACAAAACAACAATAACAGTTATGCGTATGCATCAACATCTGCATGAATTCTTCGTTCCAGTTTTCATACATTCCAATTAAGCTTTTGGAACTGTTACACTAGCAGGCCCATTGAGTATATGCATATGTACGTACGATGATAAGTTAATTTGTTATTGGTTTTGTTTTACAACTAAAGATGAAACCAATTATCATACAAAATCGGGTTTTCATTGACGTCGGTCGGTGTCGTGCGCGGGCGTAGTGCATCGGTGGTTTTTTTTTTTTTAATTTTAGTTTGTTTTATTTGTGTGTGAAATTAAATATCGTTTGTTTTGTAATTTTGATCGTGTAGTGTTGTGTTAAATGTAATTAATTGGTAGTGCGGTTACCGATTATGTTTATTATAATTTATTAATTATTATCTCGGGCGTGATAAAAACATAGTGTGAATTGTGATTGTGGTTCCTGGGTGCTGTTGCTGTGTTGCTGCGTTTCGTGTTGTTGTTGTTGCTGTTTTTTTTGTGTTGTTGCTGCTGATCCTGATACTCCGCATAAAGCGCGGAGTGGATTTATTTAGATAAGTGTCGTTTGTTATTTTGTTTTATATATTTTATTTCAATTTTATATTTTATTTCATTTTTATTTATTCAATAATTTTTTCAATAATTTCCCTTAATCTTGTGTGTCTGTGTGCGTGTGCTTGGGATATTTTTTTTTCTTTATCGATACGGTTTCGCGGTTTGGGTTTCGATTATACATGGGGATAATTTTATGTTTCCCCTTTTACATATTGCAAATAATTTGCAAATGGCCGCGAAAAATATTTTGATGACGTCATGCCGTTTTTTTTTTGTAATTTTCCGAGTGTTCATCAATTTAAAAATAATTAATTAAGTGTGAGTGATTTTACAAAAGTGATTTTTAATAAAAGTGTTTAAATTAATGCATTGTGTTAAGTGTTGTGTAGAATTTTGGTTTTCCAGAGTTTAATGCAAATCTTATGTTTAAATTTGTACAATGTGAAATTAAATATGACAAGAATTGCATTTTGTAATTCCGACGGCGTTTTGACATTTTATATATACATAATTATTTAAATTGTGTTGAAATCAATTATGTTGAAATTAATTGTATTGAATTTAATTCTTTTGGTAATATGTGTTGTGTTGAGTGAAATGTGGAATGCCGTCGGCAATTTGATCCGACGGGAATTGAGTTTTTGTGAAATACATACTTATGTTATTTGTGTTGAATTTTAGGTGTGCAATATTTTATTTGTGTCGAATTTTATTTGTGTTGAATTTTATGTGTGTTGAGTTTATTTGTAAAATATTTTATTTGTATTCTATTTATTTTGAAATATTTTATGTGTTGAATTTATTTTAAAATAAATTATTTCGACAAAATATGTTTTATGTTGAGTTTTTATTTAAATTAAAGTTTCTTCATCGCTAGATTTGTTGCTCGGGAGGTAGCAAATTTTAGTTATTGGACGTTTTATGATTCCGTTTTTCGTTTTTAGAGTTACAACTCGGATAAGTCCATCGGTTCCGGGATGTGTTTCGGTGACCCTGGCTAGTAACCATTGGGATGGCGGAAGCCTTTCATCTTTTACTAGGACTAAGCCTCCGATTTTGGGTTCGGCCTCTTTTCTAGTCCATTTAGGTCTTTGTTGTAGACGTGATAGATATTCTCCGTTCCACTTTCGCCAGAAAGAGTCGACAAATGTTTGTATTCTCGTCCATCTATCTAGGTAGCTTATGTGTTTCGGAGTCGGTGTGTCTCCTTGAGGGATTGACAATAATGGTCCTCCAATCAAGAAGTGCCCTGGAGTTAAAACGTCTAGATCATCAATATTTTCAGATAGAGGGCATATAGGTCGAGAGTTCAAGCATGCTTCAATTTGTGCAAGAAGTGTGCAGAGCTCCTCAAAAGTTAACCTCTCATCTCGTATCGTTCTCTTTAGGTGGTATTTAACAGATTTCACTCCCGCTTCCCACAGACCACCGAAGTGAGGAGAAGCAGGAGGAATAAAATTCCAGTTGGTTCCTGTATTGGCTAGAGTTCCAGCAATTTCTTGCCAATCGTGCTTAGCTTGCTCTAGCATTCGGGCTAATTCTCTGTTTGCTCCAACAAAATTCGTGCCGCAATCACTATAGATTTGAGTACAAAGACCTCGCCGGGCCGTGAAGCGACGAAAAGCTGCCAAGAAGGATTGGGTTGTCAAATCTGATACCGTCTCCAGGTGAATAGCCTTTGTAGCAAGGCATATAAAAATCGCAAAGTAGCCTTTGTAGGTTTTAGCTCCTCTTCCTTTCCATGCTTTTATATCAATAGGGCCAGCATAATCTATTCCAGTATGGGTAAATGGCATGGAGATTCGTACTCGTGGTGCTGGCAGGCTTCCCATGAGTTGTTGCAAGTTCTTTCTCTGGAATCTGAAGCATATTGGGCATTTATGAATAAATCTTTTCACGTGTGGTTTAATGCCCATAATCCAGTACGACATACGGATATATGCGATAGTCAGTTGATTTCCTCCGTGTAGTGTTTTGATGTGAGCATCTCGCATCACAAGCTCAGAAAACTGGTAATTGGGTTTCAGGATGATCGGATGCTGCTGATTGTATGGGAGTAATGTGTTCTGCAGTCGACCACCAACGCGAAGTATCCCATTACCATCGATGAACGCATTTAGTGAGAGCAAGGATTTTGGAATTGTACCTTTACTTTCGTATTCACTCAATTCTTCGGTGAACATGAGTCTCTGTACAGCTTTATGTACCAATAAGCCTGCACAGTTCAGCTCCTCGGGGCTTAGTTCTCCATAAACTTTGGTTATGTTACTTCTTTTTGCAAGACAATTTCTTTTAAATCGAAGACAGAAGGCAATGGCTCTGATGTTCTTTGAGAGTCGTGAACATCTTAATACACTTTTGTTGATGTCATCATCCGCAGCATCAGAGACAGCTAGTGTACATTGCTTTTTCTCTGCTCTCTTTTCTTCTTCAGTTTCGAGTGTAGATGGTTGTTCGGGTACTTCAAAATACCACTTCTCCCGCAAAAATGAAGGTCCGTTCCACCATAGCTCTTTTGTTCCGAGTGTTGAAGGTGAAACTCCTGGATGCTAGATCAGCTGGGTTGTGATCCGTGGGGATGTGTTTCCAGATATCACAGCTTGTGAGACGTTGAATTTCCGCAACTCTATTGCTGACGAATGTTGTCCATTTTGAAGGCTGTGCTCTGATCCACGCCAACGTTATCGTTGAATCTGACCAGGCGTACATTTTGGTGTCAGCGAAATCAAAAACTCCTCTTGTGTAGTTCAGTAGAGATGCAAGTAGCACAGTTCCACAAAGCTCAAGTCTTGGTAGACTCACGGTTTTCAATGGAGCTACTTTGGTTTTTGATATGACAAGGTGCATATGGATATTTTCAGAGCTGTCGAGCACACGTATGAAGACTACTGCTCCATAAGCCTTTTCAGACGCATCGCTGAAGCCATGAAATTCTACTTGTTTATGTGTGTTGTGTGTTCTGATCCATCTTGGGATTTTTATGTGTTGGATATCAGGCAGTTCTTTCCGAAAAGCTTGCCATTCTTCTCTTAAGTCTGATGGAATCGGTTGATCCCAGTCTGTTCTTCTGCACCATAACTTTTGCATCATGATCTTGGCTTTGATCACACATGGAGCTATCCAGCCAAGTGGATCAAACAGTTTGGCGATTGCAGATAGCATTGTCCTCTTAGTCATTTCTTCGTTGTCGTGTTGAATATTTTGAAATGAAAATATATCTTCCTCTGGATGCCATCTTATGCCTAAAGTTTTGACATGATCGATTGATCCAAAAGGCAACTCAAAACTTATCTCGCAATCTTCTTTTGGTAAGTCTTGTAAAAGATCTTTACTGTTGGATGTCCATTTACGAAGGTTGAGCCCTGCTGATGCTAGTAGACTGCGAGTTTCTTCTCGTTTTATTCGAGTTTCGTCAATGGAATCTCCCCCACTGATGAAATCATCTACGTACATATCATGTTTAACTGCAAGGGCTCCGTATGGGTAATGTTCAGCTTCATCTTCAGCGACTTTGTGTAGGACACGGATAGCCAAGTAAGGCGCACAAGCCGTGCCAAAAGTGACAGTCTTGAGTTTAAAGATTTTGATGAGTTCATTTGAGCTTTCTCTCCAAAGGATTAGCTGATAATTTTGATCCGCCTTTTGCACGAGAATTTGGCGATACATTTTCTCTATATCCGCTGTAATGGTGAATTGATATGTTCGCCATTTCAAAATTATATCGACAATGTTTTTCTGTAGCTTAGGGCCGATCATCAAATGTTCATTTAAAGATGTCCCATCATTCGTTTTCGCAGCTGCGTCAAAGACAACTCTCAATTTTGTAGTTGTGCTAGATTCCTTGAAGACAGCATGATGGGGAAGGAAATAATGAAAAGGGGTTTCTAAAATTGGGTCATCCAGATGTACCTCTTCCATGTGTTGTAAGTTAAGATACTCAGTAATACATTGTTTGTAGCTTGCTTTCAGCTTCGGTTCCCTTTCCAATCGTCGTTCAAGAGATGTAAAGCGCCTGATTGCATTTTCCTTACTGGATCCGAGTTCAGGACAAAATCCTTCTTTGAACGGAAGTCCAACTTCATACCGTCCATCTGGTAAACGTTTTGTTGTTTTTGCAAAATATTTCTCACAGGCGACATCTTCTTCTAACGGTTGACTGACAAATGGAGTTTCTTCCATCTCCCAAAATTTGCGGATTTGCGTATCGATATCGATGTGTTGAAAATAACTCCGAATGTTTTTTGGAGGTACATCAGGAACTTTACCCAATATAATCCATCCCAGGTGAGTGTTTTGAGCAATAGGTGTAATCTCTTGCTCACTGCGGATTATATCTGGTAAAATAATGTCAGGATAAACATCTGAGCCAAAAAGTATATCGATTGGAGCGGGAATATGAAAGTTAGGGTCTGCTAACTGCAAATCAGTTAAATGTTCCCAAGTGTTAGGTACCATTTTGTGGGCCGGAAGAAGGCCAGTCAACGACTTAAATACGAACGCCTTGGTTGCGCCTTCAAACGTTGAATGTTTGGAAGAAAACATTATGTCAACGTAGTTTTGACTGGTGCCGTTGATGACCTTCCCTAACCCTGATACTTTCACATAAATTCGATGAAGTGTTAGATTTAAAAGATTTGCTGCAGATTCAGAAATAAACGTAGCATCTGAACCTGGGTCAATTAGAGCTCTCAGATCCACAAATCTCCCATCTACTGATTTTACCCTAACTATAGCAGTGGCTAATAAAATTTGCGTGCTATGGAGTTGTGAAGCGTGAAAATTGTGTCGAGTATTATAACTTGGTGCATTATCACCCATTGGCTGGAACGCAGGAGCGTTTGGGTTCACAGCTACCTGTTGGTCCCGAGATTGGACACCCTGTTGTTGTGATTGTGTTGTTAATGACGTGTTTGAGTTTAAAATTGAATTATTGTGTGTATGTGAATTATTATGTAAAAGTGAGTGATGCCTTTGATTGCAAAAGTAACAGCTCCGGCTACTCAGGCAATCTCGCGTTGTGTGGCTATAAGCGAGACAATTCTCGCATACTTGAACTTGACGTACAGCTTGCTGTTTTTGAGCAGAATTCATACTCAAAAAACGTCTACACTTCATTAAAGAGTGTTGTCCTTGTTTACAAATTTGACATTGGTATCGTTGTGCATTAAATTGTGGTTTTTGTTGCATTTTTGCATGAAATGCCTTGGCTACAGTTTGTGGTTTTGTTGCTGGCTTGGACTGTGAAACTGAAGTTCCTTGCTCTACAAGAGCTTCTAAAGTCCTGAAACGGGATTTAAGAAAATCGCTAAAATCGGAAAACGTCGGCAGTTGCTTATCATTTCCAAGTTTTTCTTCCCATAATTGTTGGGTTTTAAGGGGCAATTTTTGGAAGAGAATATAAATTAGTATAGTGTCCCAATGTTCCACTGGTAGATCTAAATTTTCCAGTGAATGGACAACTTCAGTTGTTGTGTCTAATAAGCTCTTAAGACCTTCAGCAGACTCTTTAATTTGAGAAGTTTGACCAAATAGAAGTTTAAGGTAAGAATTTACTAAAACTCTCTTATGGTCGTACCTTTCCTTCAACAAATCCCATGCCTTTGCATAATTCCCGGTACTTAAGTCTAAATGGTTCAAGAGACGTTCGGCATCACCACTTAAACTTTCCTTCAAAAAATGCAATTTTTGAGTCTCGTTCAAGGCTGTATTATTATGCACAAGAGAAATAAAAATGTCGTGGTAGGACCCAGAAAAAGTTGGAGGCTTTATCGGCGGAATCTTAAGGACATTTGTTTGTGGAGCTGATATCGTTGGTTGCATCACCGACATGGGAATTGATCCTTGAAGTACTGTGGGCGAAGATGGAGCAGGTGGAGGTGGAGCTACCTTGTCCAGAGCATCCATGAGTTCACTCTTGTACTCCACATACGTATCCCTTATTTGATCATATACGGCGATCATTTCTTCCCTTTTTAATGTCTCCTCAAGCTTCACCCCACTTACGATTTCTTCATGATATCGTTTGGCGTTTTCTAAATTCGCTTCTAAAAGCCCCAAGCGAGTTTTTACATAGTTGACAGTGCGACGTGCCTGGCCTGTCTTTTTAAAATTTGAATAATCACGCTCTAATTGTGATAAAACTTCCTTCTGAAGCTCCCCAAACGACATAGTTAACTTTTATTTATAAAATGTAATAAAAAAAGTAAAAAAAAAAAAACTTTAAAAATGAGGACTTACGTGGTGTGCCTTCAGTGGAGTGTTGTTGTATTGTTGTTGGGTTGCGCGTCGCGGGAATCCCGATTTGCACAGCACAAAATGTTCTTAAATTGTTTATTTTAATTTTTCAAATAAAATTCTTTTAATTTAAAGTTTTAAATAGTTTTAAATAATTTGCACAATAAAATTGTCTGTACAATTGTGTTGAATATATATTTTTTTTAATATATATATATATATATATATATATACTGTATGCACTTTACACTAAGCAAAGCAAATCACACACTTTTTTATATTTTTTTTTTTTTTGTGGCTTCGAAGGACCAAATGTTTCTTTGTGTAGCGCTGGTATATATTTTATTTTCCGATAAAAAAAATAACTCAACTTTTATAATCACGTTATAACGTTTTTATTTTAATATTCAAAATTAACTGGTGTCGCTTACAGTTCTCGTGAAAGAAAGAATAAATATCAAAAAAATAGAATGCCCTTTTTTTCCTTTTATGAAGGTTAAAACATGATATGGCATAATGTATTTAGTTTGACAAGAAGTGTCATAAGTTATTAATTTTCTATGTTTTTAAGGCCAATTCACAATTATAATTTAATTGGTATAATAAAATTAATTGATTTAAATAATAAATAAATTTTGAATAAATTGCATTATATGTACATGTATCAACAGTGTGGTAATGCGAGACGCATCATACTACTATAGATTAGAAGCGCGTATATAAAAAAAAAACAGTTTCAAAAAGGTAAACAAAATATTATTTCGCAAGTATCTCCCTACAGTATGGTTTTGGTGCACATGATCACCGCTATGATACATGTAAACAAACAAAAATATAGCAACCTAATTTGCTCATATGTTCGTATGTACATACATATAGCGCTGTGTTTTGCCGTCGGAAAAACAAAATAATTTTGATTAGCCGTCGGGAAATCAAAATAATGTTTATTTCAGAAAAATCCAAATTAGTGTTGTGCGGTCGGTTTTGTAAAAATGTTTTTCGTCGGTGTTTTTATAGTAAACAAGAAAAGAAATAGATCAAAAAAAGTTTGTCGGTTAGGTACAAAAATTAAAAGCTTGTCAACATCTACCAACGTGGGTCGCGAACACCTTAAGATAGCCGGGAATTCATCAGTACCTATTAGATAAGTTAAAATAAAATTTCTGAAAATTAAAATAGATACTTTGTGGTTTGTTTCTTTTTCTTTTTCAGATACCCTATTGCCGTATGTCCTTGGCATGAAATTTGCCTAAGGGTTTTCCAGCACGTGTCTCTAACTCATACATACAAGTGCCGACGGCTTTTCGTATGCGGGATTTTAAAAATTTTGGAAGTAGTTTGGCGTTTCCTCCCTTCACGAAATTACTTTGGGCAAAGTTTCGATGAAAAACCTCTTGTCCTTCTCGGTAAGCCACTTGTTTTGACCTTGAATTATAAATATTTTTGGACTTAACGTATGCCCTGAATGTATTATCCGACAATTTCTGTCTGGCGGGGGCAGTTTTAAGTGCGTTAGGCAGAGCTAACATTTCCGGGTTGTTGTATAATATTTTTGGTACGTCCAACTGGACATATCAATCGAAGAGAATATAACCCTACCTATCGAGGGGATTCCAGTTTGTTGAACTGGCCCTGGCGGCCCTTTTGGGTGGCCTTAGAAGGCCTATATGTATTTGCCAGTATATTTGAATAGCCACTGGCGGCTATTTGATGTAGCCTTAGAAGGCCAATTTACCTGAAAATAAATCAAAGTTGGATTAATAACTTACCTTTGATAGGAGCTAGGTATTCGATCGAAAATAATAGGTTTACAATGAAAGACTTAATACTTTTTTGTTTAATTAACTGGTTCAATCGATTCTACTGATTCAACTGATTCAACTGATGTTTTATTATTATTTTTCTACACTATTTATACAAAAATATTCTTAACCTATCATCCCTACCAATTTACATTTTCTTAGAGTTTACAAATTTATAATGTATTGCAATTACTTGCCCTAATATTGGAATGCTAAATAAGCATTCCTCAATAATTATTACTTAATATAATTTAAATGTAATATTTATTAATTGCCATCTGTGTTACTTGCTAAATTAGCATTATTCATTTAACATACATTTCCTACACATACGTTTAGCTTCGTCATTTAATTTCATTGTTAACATTGCTTGTCCCAGTTCTTTTCGTAATTCAATTATTAGTCATTGGCCAGTGCATTTTTTGTCATACTAAACGATCGTTTATGGTTTCAGTGCATTGTTTGTATACACTACCTGGTCGCGTATCGTTTAGCTGATTCACACCATTCTGTTGTTGGTGTCGACCTTGATATTAATTTGATATTTTATTTAATGTTTGTTAGGGAAGGTCGTGGTCAGATTGTTATTCTAATTATTTTAATGGTGCTGGTTATCTGAGATCTAACACTTTTGTTTGTGTTATTCATCTCACACAACACCTCCCCCCTTCGGAAAAGTGCATATTTTTGTTTGGGAGAGACAAAAATTGTGTTTGGCCTTGCAATGTATCGATGAAGTTGATTTGGCTATCGTATGTGTGGAATTTCTTTTCAATGACAATTATATATTACTTATTAGATTTCAGCTTTTTTTTTTGTTTTTTTTGTTATCTTGTTGTTTAAAATTATTGTTGTTTATTTTTTTTTGTTTTATCTAATTTTACAATAAATTTTTATGGCAAATTTTGAAATTTAATTTGGTTAAATACATATTATATTATTTTGGGTCATTCATAATTTGTTTCTTATAATTGATTTTATTTTTTTTCAATCTAATTTTACTATATATTCTTATGACAAATTTTGAAATCTAATTTTTCTTATAACTTTTAATTATATATACACATTTTTTTTTTTTGGATTATTTAATTTACTATATTTTGTAATGACAAATAGAAGCATATTAATAGCTTAACTACCCTGGGATGATACAAAAATGATAATTTAGTCGATCCCTTGTATACAAATTATTTATTATATTATTTTTTTTTTTGAATTTTGCCATTTATTACATTTTATTTGGTTAAATATATCTTATAATATTTTGGGTAATTCATAATTTGTTTGTTATAATTGATTTTTTTTTTTCAATATACAATATATTCGTATGAAAAATTTTTAAATTTAATTTTTAAATAATATTATTTTTCCTTATAACTTTTAATAATATATACACATTTTTTATTTGTTTTGAATTTTGTTATTTATTAAGCCTAAGTTCACTAAACTCGGTTGAGTTTTGTTGGAGTTGGCCGTGCGTTTAAACCTCCGGGATCCTGTTATTGTCTTGACGTTCCTTGGGATTTGTTTGTAGCTTGTTGGTGATTGACTTGGAACAGTTTAGTTTTTTGGATTGTATTTTTGTTGTAGTCGCTAATCTGCAGTTTGCTCTTTCTGTTCTCCGGTCACATTTGCGATTAAAGCTGGAAGTGGCTTCGAAGGATTAAGTTGCTTGGTCTGCTGGATTGTGTGATGGCGGATCCCTGTTGTGTTTTGTGAAGTTGTCTGTATTGTCTGGCTTAGGAAATGAGATGTGTTTTCTGTGTATGTGTGTTTCGTGTTAATTATTGGTGTATGTATCGTGTATTAGTTTAATTAGTGTTTCTGTGTACATATGTATAATGTTTTGGGGCTTTGTACCCTCTTTTTGAATTTTGGGCTCTTCATCTCCCTCTTTTAAAACATTTTCTTCTTTTTTTTTTTGATTTGGGGATTTGTATCTCCCTCTTTTCATTATTGTTAGATTTGGGGCTCTTTTTCTCCCTCTTCTAAATTTTTTTTTTTTTAAATTTAAATTTGGGGCTCTCTATCTCCCTCTTTATTTATTGTTGAATTAACATTTGGGCTTAATGTCCTCTTTTATTATGTTAAATTTAAATTTGGGATTTAATGTCCTCTTTTATTTATTAATTTTTAAAGTGGGGGCTCTTTATTTCCCTCTTTTATGTTTTTAAATTGGGGCTCTTTATCTCCCTCTTTATTTATTTATATTTTTTTATCTCTCTTTTCTAAAAAAAACGGGAAACAAAATTAGGATTTTATTTTATGTACTTAGTATTTTATTATTGCTTTAAAATTCTCAACACTATAAAAATCTCTTAAAAAGCTTGTAAGTTCGCTTAAGTTTATTTTATGTGTTTGCCCTATCCTAATCTTTGTTCTACTGGGATTCTATATAAGTTAACCTGGGTCTATTTGTATTGCTTGATTTAATGTTTTACTAATTGTTTTTATACTCATATTACTACCGTTTTTTAATAATTCTAACGTAAGATCTTTTTTATCTGTATTAATTAATAAAAGTGTGTGTATTAATGTATAGAGTAATGTAATTATTTCTTTATATATATCTTGTATTGTGTATGTAATTGTATGTAATATTTGTGGTTTTTCTAATTGTATTAATTTTTCTTTTGGAATTTGTTCATTTTGTATGTACGAGTATGTTTGTCTTTGCTGGTGAGAACCATGTGTTTCGTCTGCAGGGTGCAGTACTGTTTGATTATTTATTCTGTTTAACGTATTTTCTGCGACTGCAGTATATATTTTTTGATATTTTTGATTCAAAGATATATTTATATTCATAAGTTTTTTAATCTCTTGTTCTAATTGGAATAAGTTATTACTATTATTGTTTTCTAATTCGGAGAAGTTATTACTATTATTATTTTCTAGTTTGGAGAAGTCATAACCATTTTCTGAGGTACATAAAGGTTTACTACGGGCCTTAGGCTTGTTTCTTCACTGAGATTTTGTTTTTTGTGCTTATCATTACCATGATTTAATGGTAATTTTTTCAGCTCAACATTTTCTACCGTCACAACGTTTTGTTGCCCAATTCCTCTCTGAACCACTTTTCGAGGTGGATCTTGATAAATTGGTGATGGCAAAGTTTCGGTTGTGTTCAAAGAACCTAAAAACTCTAAATTTTTCGATACTGCACTTTCAGATGTTTTGTCTAGGCCGGTCGCATTGTCGC
Source organism: Philhelius pedissequus (assembly GCA_910595825.1). Lineage (NCBI taxonomy): Eukaryota > Metazoa > Arthropoda > Insecta > Diptera > Syrphidae > Philhelius > Philhelius pedissequus. The sequence continues at coordinate 194,257,808 of OU343160.1, read as the reverse complement.
GCCGCAAAATACATTTATCTTTCAGTGCCTTTTCTTGAAAACTTAGTGTAGTTTCTACCAATTTGTGATCATTGCGGCTATTTTGGGTTGTTTGTTGTATTGTGTTTGAGTTATTCACTTGCGAGTGATTCCTCGTGAAACAACTTCCATTGTGAGAAATGGACAACCCTTTTTCTTCGGTTACCTCGGATTCTTTTAAAGGAATACTGTATACCTTTTCTACCTGAATACCTGTGTTATTTTCAAGTATTTGTGAAAACGTTAATAATTTGTTGTGCCCATCTACATTACAGTATTTACCCATGAAATTATACCCTAGAATTCCATCGCCAGGGATGGCTAGGTCATTTTCTATGACTTGAAACTCACAAGCAGGACGTGTGGGTATTTCAATTGTCCCTATGTATTCTCCTAATGTATAACTGAAGCCACATGGTGTATTAATGGTTAACTTCTTTTTGTCGTTTATATAAATTTTATTCCCCAATGCATTTTTTTTTATTAGACTAACCTCTGAACCGGTGTCTACTAATAAACGAGTTGTGTTACGTTTCCCTATATTTAATCCTATATCTATTGAAGGTAATTTTATCTGTTTATTTGATTTTATTGAGTCTGAGTCCTGGACCGGATCAGTTTCAGTTTGCACTTGGTGCTTATTTTGAGTTTGCCCTAGCTTTTCCTTAATATTATTTAGAGTCGAACCTGGGAGCTTTCGTTCGATTACTGGGAGTTTCGCGACTGTGAACTCTCCCATCGGTTCTTAAATGTACATTCATTAATTGTGTGGTTATTTCTACCACACCAATCACATATTGATTGCAAATGGAATACCCTATTCTCGTAATCTGTTTAAGGTTTATTCTGCGAGTTTGAATTCTCGTTTCTAAATGGGTTAGATCTGCTAGGTTCTTGATTCTTTTGTGATTGGTATGCATTGGGTCTTTCCCTACCATAATTGTTTTGGGGGTTGCCTCTACCGTAGGATGGGTCACTTCTATTCATGTTTTGGTAATAGTTATTACCTTGGGGGTTTCTCCTATCGCTCGATGGATAACTATTTTTGTGGAAATTTTGTGGGTTCCCCCTGTAGTAGGAGTTTTGGCTATTGTTAGTGGAGCGTTTATTGCAGTTTACAGCCTCATGCCCATAATTTTTGCATAATTGGCAGATCGGTGTGTTTAACCTTTTGAGACACTCACTATATGTGTGTCCCTTAATGTTGCAAAAACTGCAAGTTATTTTTGAAGAAGGGTTTGAGGGAAGGGAAATGTTGTTTGGTGACCCGTTATATGCAAGATTTCCTGAATGGTTAAAATTACAGGAAGTTTTAGGAATTGGTGGGGTTGTTTCAACCCTTTGTACATGTTTTTCCATGCTAAGTGCAGTCCTCACCAATTCTTCAAAGCTCTGTGTACCAAGAGTAAATAGGTACTGACCTAGTTGTTTATTTGAAACCCCGGAGGCCAGAGATGACTTGGCGAAATTCTCAAGCTGGGTTTTAACCACCTCGGACTTGTTCCCATATTTAATGTCCGCTGCCTCTCGACATTGGGTTAGCGAATGTCGAATTCGGCTTACAAAAGTGTTCAATGTTTCGAATTGACTCTGACGGCTGGTTATGAGGTTATTAACTAAATCGTTATAATCCTCTATTGGAAGATATGCCCGGTTGAGTAATTCTTCGAAACTTTTGAATGTGGTTGGTCTCGTTGTTTCTACTAAATCTAGCGCGTCTTCACGTAATTTAGTGTATAGTATTTTTATGAAGAGCGCTTCGTCCTATTTTTGAATGAATTCAATTATTGGACGGATGCATGTGAGGAAGGTCTGTAGCTTTTGGGCTACTTTTGGGTATGTCCCTCCTGAAAATTCAGGGATGCCATGCGAAAGCTTTAGCAGTTTTTCAAAACCTAACGACATTTTGGGAGATTTTGTTTCCATGGATCGGGTTTCAAATTTTGTGTGAGATAACCGTTTAGGTGTGTTTGTTACCGAAATTACTAATTATTCAATAGTTTCTCGAAACTATTAGCACGATCATAATAAAAATTAAATTAGATTCCCGATACCATAGAAGGAGGGCGACGAATTGCTGTGGGGATTTTTGTTTACTATATTAAAAGTCTAAAGAACGATCGTAAAACCTTGACCGTAGTAGATTCTTACGATAGATAGGTGGTCGCGTTCGAAGGTGTAGCTCGAGTATGAATGTGTGAAGGTTTTCTGCATGCAACTTTTTTGGGAAAGGACTATATAGGCGGAAGAGTAGAGAATGCTGACTAGAGAATGGAGAGTGAAAGTTTTCATGATAATAAATATTGGAAATTAGGAGATTCTAAAAGCTAATTCTCTACAGAAGTTTCCAATTTTGGTTAGGAGGTAACTGATAGAAATTTCTTAAACACAGTATAGAGTTCTCTGTTCAGAGCCAGTCCATATCTATTCTTTACTCGCAGAACAAATTTAAATTGGTTATACTTTTGCGATAAATCGGTCACAAAAAAAAAAGAAAAAAAAAAAGGAAAGAATAAAAGTGCAATTATTTAGGGCGATATTAGTGGTTGCGGGCCCGATAAAACAAAAAAAAAATCTTCAAAGTAACCAGGTAAAGATTTCAAAATTATTGCATTTTGATTAAGTAGTTAATAATCCAAATATTGCATTATTTGAGTCAGATTTTCTTTTTTAACAAAGGAAACTTGTTTTCTTTTAGGAATTTATAAGGCGGTTGAAGATTTTCACCGCCTTCGATTTTCTTACAAAGAAAATTTAATTTTTACGGCCGTCGATTTTTGTTGCCAAAAGAAAAATTAATTTTCACAACGACTTAGAATAAACCGGTGTACCTACGGTATAGACGGGATAACAAAAGATTGTTACTACCGCTAGCTCTTCAACTATCCGTTTGGCAGCTTTAAATCAAAAGTCAGCATAGCCTAGAGTATAAGCACCACGAACACAGTCGATCTCGTACTGTGGAAGTGTTAAGACGTTTTCGGCTTCCCAGTTTTTCCAATTAAAATTCGTGTGTGAGCTTAAGTTCCAAATTAAATCAACATTTCATAAGTGGTGCAGTAGCACAGTGATAGAGTGGCCGACCGAGAATCCGAGGGTCGCCAGTTCGATTCCCAGGAGGGCATCAGAACTTTATCAGCTTTTTTTCAAAACCGTGAAGTAGTTAACTTTATTGGTTGGGAAAACGAACAAAGGAGGAGGAGTTTAAGCACCGGGGCATCGAAAGGTGTCCTAGGGCCAATGAGGCCAGCGATGGCATCAGCTGAGGGAACATCGAAAGATGTTCCAACTACAAGCAGTGATTCTGCAGCAACAACATCAACAGCAATAACAACAACGGCAACATCATCCGATGCTAATCAAAAGCGCAGAAAGAGGATCAAGTGCGCACCAAATTTGGTAAAAAGGAGATCCACGGCCACCTCAGCAAAGCTGCCAGCTGGGGTGCATACGTCCGATATAGATGAGACGTCAGAGGCAGCAAGACAAACCGAGTTAGACACTTCACCCGAAGAGGGTATAGCATATATGTCTGAAGAAGGAGAAGGGCACTTCACGACGGGCGATAGTACTGCCTTCGTGAACCTCTCCACATCAGAGGCGTCATCTGAGGAGGACGAGGAACAAAAAATGATCGCTAAAATTGTAACAATGGAGGCAGAAATCCAAGAGTTGAAAAGTAAAGTTAAGGCCAGCCAAGAAGCGCGCCGAGCGAAACAACTAAAAGAACTCGGCGAACAAGAACAACAACAGAAAAAAGAACAATTACAAAAACAACAGCCACAGCAGCAGCCAAAACAACAACGGCAAAAACAACAACAGCAACAGCAGCAGACACAAGTCCAGAAACAACCGCAAGAAAAACAGCAGCAGCAGATTCAAAAGCAGCAGAGTCAACAGCCGCAGAAAAATCAGTCTCAGCCAGCAGCAGCAGCCACAGCCGCCGATCATGAAAAAAGAAAAGGTGCCACCCATTAATACTTATAAAATGGAGTTACAGGATACCATAAATCTATGTAAGTTGACCATAGGTCATAATTTTACTATTAAAAGATTAAATAACGATAGGCATGCTATCCAGTGCTTCACACTGGAACAGCACAAAAAAATTAAAGAGTTGCTGAAAGAAACTACTACCGAATTCTTTAGTTTCACCCCTAAAACCGAAAAATTTCAAACGGTCCTTTTGAAGGGCATAGATTCCTGCACGGAACCACAGGTGCTCTTAAATGAACTCCGCCAACAAGCGAATGACGATCTCGACTTTATCGGGGTCAAGCCGTTCGCTACAGTTAGAGCTAGGCGGGAGAAGCGGAGACTTCCCTTCTTCCTTGTTCAACTCTCACCCAGCAGCAAACTGGATAGTTTGAGGAGTATATCCGTCCTCAACTATCAGGTTGTAACTTGGGACAAATTAAAAAGGCGCGGCGACATGCTTTAATGCATGCGCTGCCAAAGGTTCGGCCACGCCGCAGCAAACTGCGAAATGCAGTCACGCTGCGTTAAGTGTGGAGAGAACCACAATGCAGATGAATGCAAGTTAGGAAAGGAACGGGTCGAAGATAGGACCCAGCTTAAATGTGTACTCTGCCGAGGCGCCGGACACCCCGCTAATTATCGGGGATGCCCGACGTTTCAGCTTATAAAAAACAATAAAGCAGCAAAGCAAACAGTGGTAGAAAAGCGTCCAACAGTGCGCCCTCCTACAACAACGCCCGTCAACCCCCAAATTTCTTACGCCCAAATGGCGTCAGGAAGGGGAAGCACGGTACAGCCTACACCAAAGGTCGCCCAACAGGCCCCCGTGCCTAAGGCGCCGGCGGCACAGGCGGATATTATGGGCGTTCTACTGGCCATCCAGGGCCAGTTGAACGGCCTCCAAAACCCGATCAGGGAGCAGGCGACTAGGGTGGATTATATCTACTCTGTTTTGCCGAGCTTAACGCAACTTAGAGGTTAAGGGCGCGCTGCCGGAGAGGCCCTTTAAGATCCTAGCTGTGAATGTAAATTCACTGATTAGGACCGAACGTAGAGCGAATTTATTCCAATTGCTTAAAGACATAAGTCCAGATGTGTTTATGGCTAGCGAAACTAAGCTTAACCAGAAACATAAATTGACTAACAACAATTACAATATCGTAAGGAGAGACCGACCCAACTCCACTCAAGGAGGGGGCGTCGCAATCTTTATACGTAAAGGCATTAGTCATAAGGTAATATATAATAGTGATGTGCGTAAATTTCGGACGTTAGAGGCATGCATCATATGCATTCATCTCCAACAGGGGAAGCGAATGTATGTGATCGCTGCCTATGCACCGGAAACACCTCAGCCCACACAGTTTATAACAGAGCTTGAAAAGCTTTTTGAATGCTTAAGATTAAGCTCGGAAGAAAACTACTACATATTGGCTGGTGATTTAAATGCCAAACATATAGATTGGGGAAATCAAATACAAAATCCTCGTGGTAACCATCTGTATAATTGGATGGGTCGATACAACCTGGAGTATCGCATTGAACTTCTCGCTACAGACAGGCCATCGTTTCCAAGAAGCGGTGCCTATCTGGATCTATTGATGAAAGACGCAAGACTAATAATTACTGACACTGTGGGCCAACGGCCTAAAAATTGTTTAAGAACGATCGAGTACGACAGTGACCACTGCGGACTCGCCGCCGTAATACAACTTCCGAACGAGCTTATGGAATTGGAGGAGTATGTACCTGTGCATACTTACAATTACAGTAAGGTGCGCTGGCCACGCTTCTCGAACTTCTTATTGAGCGAATTACGTTCAAATGATATATCCCCACCAAATGACAGGAACCTGACAAATACTGAAATTGACAGATACTTAGAACAAATGGACGAAATAATTCAACGAACAATGAATAGGACAATATTGAAATACAAAGAACGTAACGCAACTGACATGTACCGTAACGCGACAATTGATGCACTACACAGACAAGAAAGTGGCTTACTGACAAGACTAAAACGCTTGTACAGACGGTTTACTGACACACGAGATCTGGAGATAAGGACACTGAAGTCGTCCATAAAAAACATCAACCAATTGATCAAAGAAAATTATAGGTTGTCCATTAATTTGTTTTGGGACAACAAAATTCGGGCCGTGAACGCTACCGACCCGAGTATGTTCCCGCAAATTAATAAGATATTCAGAAGAAAAGATCAAAACGACCTTCCGTGTCTTAAGCTCCAGAGGACGACACAAAACAGAGACGTACTCTTGACAGCGGGCATAGACCCAGATGACGCCGTCTTGGACGATGACCTCTTCATAATCGAAGATCCGCAGGAGAAGGTGGAGGCGGTGGGGGCTGTTTTTCAGCAAGTGTACAAGGTGAATGCTAGCATTCGCCCGAACCATGACCTGGAGAGCAGAGCTCTGGTTCACCACTTTTACCTGCGGAACGATATAACGCAGTGGCGATCTGAGAACCTTGGTTTTACCGGGCTTAATGATGAACATTTGGCAAACGCCATAATCGCCGAGCGAAATGGGACCAGTTCCCTGTTAATTTCGAAGATTGAGCTCCAGCTCATCTTTGATTCACTAAAGAAAAAGAAATCAGCAGGAGTCGATGGTATATCCAACGTTGTACTACGACATTTGCCTCAAGAAGCAGTTGACATATCTACCACACTGTTTAATAACGCACTGAATAATGCATATTATCCAGTGCGATGGAAGACAGCAGTGGTGCATCCTCTCCCTAAAAAGGGAAAGGACAATTCCAATCCGGCGAATCTCAGGTCGATAAGTCTTCTTCCGAGTATCAGCAAAGTATTTGAAAAGGTTATTAATAGAGCTCTGTTCAAGTGGGCGGAGGACAACAAAATCATACCGGATAATCAGTTCGGTTTTAAGACGGGACATGACACAATTCATGCCGCGTCTAAACTTGTTTCTGATGTCCAATGGAACAAATCTAAAAAGCAGTGTACGGGTGCTTGTCTGGTTGATTTGGAGAAGGCCTTCGACACCGTATGGTTAGAGGGTCTCTATCTAAAGCTCGCCAGACTTGGTATAAGTAAACCGCTATTGTACATGCTTTATGACATGCTAAATGGTAGAAAGTTTGTTGTCAAGAGTGGCAATGTAACTTCTACCACAATTTTTAATATTAACAATGGTCTTCAGCAGGGAGCGGTTAACTCGCCGATTCTCTTCAGCATTTACACCAGCGATCTGATAGGTAGTCTAACTCAGGCAATTGCGTACGCCGACGATCTAATTGCGTACAGAACAGCTCCAACAGTTGAGGTCATCAAAATTCTCTTGCAGCGTGACTTCGACAAGATTCAGCGATATTGTGATGACTGGAAGTTGAAAATCAACTTCCAGAAATCAGAAACTATTTTGTTTAGGACTCCGTTGTCTAGGGCCTCAAGGGATACGAGAAAGAACTGGCGCAAGCTGGTGATCGTAGGGCCACATGGACATCCACTGGCGAGTAAAAGTGTAGTAAAGTACCTTGGCATCTGGTTGGATCAGTACCTGTATTTCGACAGACATATAGGTGCTGCTTTGGCCAGGGCTAGGGGAGCCTTTGCTATGACAAAACGACTGTTTTATAGCAGCCGTCTTGACAGCAGGGTGAAGGTGATTTGCTACATGGCCCTCATCAGGCAGATGATTGCCTACGGATGCCCGGTGTGGTTCAACGTTGCCCCATCTCAAATGGAAAAGATTCGGGTGTTTGAGAGGCAATGTCTTAGACGTTGCCTTGGATTACACAGAACACCAGAGTCGGAGTACACAAGATATTATTCCAACCAGGTTCTATACAACGGAGCCAACATAAACAGAATAGATCATTTTTTGTTCAAGCTGATTCGGGGTCACGTTGCAAGAGCGATGTCCTCAACTAACAGCTTAATTTTTGGGGCTTATTACCCCAATAACGAATATTTTGAGAGTGCGCGGTTAAGTGGTTACATCCCTCCCGAGGCATTCCTCTATTTAGACAGTCGAGGGCTGATACAGGATGGAGGGGCGGTTCCGCTCATCTACCACGTCAGCCGGAAAACTGTGGATAGGCGACTCCTGTATGGTCGAGACGTCATCGCTCAAGGTGGAGAAGAGCGCCTTCGGTTCAGTAGGACTGTGTCCGATCGGGACCGGAGGGATAGGGCGAAACAGGAGAACCAGTTCTGGTGGCTCTCTGAACAGCATCGTGATATTTAAAGTCGATGAAGATGGTATATCTTGGCCGCCTTACATAGATTTAGGGAATTAGGTATAGGGAACAGTTGTGGTGGCACCAAAAAAAAAAAAAAAAAAAAAAAAAAAAAAAAAATTAAAAATATGTTTGTATGCGGGGGCATGCGTGCATGTATCTGCGTGTCTGTACATGTATGTGCGTACGTATATGTACGTGCGTATGTACATGTATGGGTGGGTTGCATGTTTGTATGTGTCTGCATGCATATAAAAAATAAACAAAAAAAAAAATTAAAAAACGAAAAAAATGCTGCTGTGGCTGTTCTAGTTTTTAAGTAGTTTTAAGTATTATTAGGTATTTTAAGTAGTGTAAGTTATTTTAGTTAGTATAAGTTAGTTTTATTTAGTTTTAATTATTTTTAATATATATTTAGGTTTAGTTTATAAGTTTAAAAAAAAAAAAAAAAAAAAAAAAAAAAAAAAAAAAAAAAAAAAAATGATCAGATAACAAGTTTTTGTGAAATTTCCTTGAAATATAAAATAAAATAAAAAAAAAATTTAGATTTAATTAAAATAGTTTTTAGGTCGAAAGACATTAGTTTTAAGAGTTATAGTTTAATTTAGAGCGCCCGTAAATGGCCAGTAAATTAGTTGTAAGTTATTGATAATTAGGCTAGTTTTAAACATTTTTGTCTAGCTTTAAGATAGTTATAAGTTAAAATGAAATAAAAATGAATTTAAAAAAAAAAAAAAAAAAAGCACCACGAACAAAAAAGCACCTGGGACAAGGAGTTCGGGGTTCGAGAACCACCAATTGCCAATAAATTTTTTTTTGTATTTTAAATTTCTAATTAAATTTTTTTTTTATTTAGAAGTAAAGTAAAGTTTGATTCATCTGAAAAGTTAATAGAGTTTGTAATTTCCTTAAGCTAGTAGCTCGGTCAGCAAAAAAAAAGGGCAAATTTAATTAGAAAGCATTAGATCGGGAAACGTACATATATACATAAAATTTTCCATTCGCGTATTAGTGTATATATAGTATATGAATTTCAATGATATCAAAAACATTTACAAGAGAACTAGTGTAACAACAACAGAACGTATCCATTCTGAATCGATCCAACAGCAGTGGCCACTTCTCGAGGAAATTCGGAGCTAATTTTGGTATGGAATTTTATTTCTTTTATATTTAATTGAACATAAAACATAACATGTATTACTTATATACATACATTAAAACGAAACCAATAGTGACATAGTACGCGCATGCAAAGGGTCACCCCCCTAAAGAAAAGAGGTATTAAATACCCAACATTTTTAATAAATCGAAGACGTTTTAATTCTTCTTTAATTAAATTTTTTTGAGATCGGCGGCAGGGTTGCCACTAGAAAGAATTAAGTTTATCTTTTTATATAATAATTTTAAATCAATTTTATTTGTTTTGTATGAATGATTTTATTGTGAAATTTTGAATAATATTAATTAATTTATACATTATTTTAGTAAAAGAAAAATATGACTTATGATAAATTTTGAAAGCGTTTGCATTGCAGTATGAACTGCGAGTGAATTTTTTTAAAGGGGATGAGGATGAAGGGTTGAGAGAGATGTAATTCCCGGGAGAAAGAAGCCAACCAAAGGGGTTGCTCTGGCGAGGGAGGCAACCAGGTAGGGAGGGTTGAGGCAACATCTCGCGCATCAACAAACAACATGATGCAGTGCTGACACTCATTTTTGTAGCGGGCTATAGGTTCAAGAACCACACCCAACGCTGAGCTAAGGGTTCGAAAAATATCGTCAGCATGAACCATAAGGCACAAAACAGTTCGTTAAAAAATGGCGCCCATAACGTGGAGTCCACTATAAAGATATAGTGTGACTACTTTTCTGAGCCAAATCAATTTTTTTAAACATTTTTAATTCAACTTTTTTTTCAATTTTATTTTCATAATTTTTTTCCCATTTCAATTATTCCTTTTGCAGATTGTTTTAATTTTGTTAATCGAATTTGGTTGCAGTTTTCTTGCGAGTCCCGGTGACTGGGGGTTAAGCACTTGGTACCGCGTTGCCGCAGGGAAGTTGCAACCATAAAAATTAAAATTAAAAAAAAAAAAAGTTAAAGATAAAATGGGAGCGAGATGTTTCGAGTCTTGGACTATCAGCAAAGTAGGTAGTCGAATGGCAGAACAATTTCGCTCGCATATATACATATGTTAAAGGTTGGAAGAGACTTGTTGGTGCAAGCGGCGTCTTCAGAGGTCCTTCCAACAAAATTCCTTATATTTCGCCAAGGGTGGCCAGAGTCTTCGGAGATGAATATTTTGTCTTTCGATGTCCTGGAAATCAAAGGGAAATCAAATTAATAAGTAAAGTAGTTTCAATAGTAATAAATTAACTTACATAGCGTATTTCATTTTTTATTTAAGCTAAATTGATTTGGCTTTCAAGATTACGGCTTCTTCTCTATTTTCGGAGATCATCCTTCTCAAATCGGAATCCTCATCTTCTTTTTGTTTTCTATGAATAAACAGTTAATATCATTTAAAAAAAAATTTTTTTGGGAAATTTCGAATTGAAATTTTTTATTTATTGTTTTATATTTCTTTTTTTTAAATTTTTATTTTTTTTTTGAAAATTTATACTTTTTGGAGATTTTTATTACACATTATTTTTTTTAACATTTTCGAATATTTTTTTTTTGAACAATTGGCAAGTGTTGATTTGAAAATAGGTTTTCAGTTTTTTTAGTTGCGGACGGCAATCCTTGGGAACAGAAACAAACAGATTTTTGGATCTTGAATTGTGTTTTTTTTGTTTCGAATTCTTACGATTCACACCCGGTGTTGCAAATTTCTGTGAATTCTTTTCCTTCTGGGATTGAGATTTCGTTTGATTAGTTTTTCTTCTCCAGTAAGCATTTCGAATTTCGACAGGGTTTGGTCTTTTGTCTTAAGTTGAGGGGGGAAGATCAACACCAATTCCTTTTCTTGAATAGGCATGAATAATAGGCGTCGAGTATCAACTAACGACGACTTAAGTGTATTAAACGCTCATTCTGAAGAAAGATTTGAGGAGTTTCATAAAAGATTTAGGAACACTATTGAACGCTTCAACCTTGACACTACTTTTAGTTTTTCGGAGCATTCATACTCAATAATTGCAAGTTCAACCATGCAGAACGGTAGCGATCCAAGGGGTAGCAACGAGGCTTTGCAAAGTGATTTACAAGATCTAAATTAGGTAGTTGGTCAAAGGGCAGATCCGACCGAAGCGTTAGCTGCACTTATCGAGAGAAATATGGTTGATAATCAAATTCGACTTTTCCAACAAATGGATGTTTTTATGGTGAATGTCATAAAAAAATTGGAAGGGCTAAATTTAGCAGCTCCTTCACAAAGCGCTCAGCCTAGGGAAAATTTAACGGGCGCAGGGGCTGAGTCCAGACCCATAGAGAATTTTCAACCGATGCCGAGACCTAGAAGTTCAGTTTCCCCATCTGCCTTCAGTACACCTGAGTATAGCAAATGTCGATTGGACAGGTGGAACATTAAGTACGACGGAACAGATAACATTTCCGATTTTCTTTTTAAGGTGGATAGGATGCAATCATCGTCATCTTACACCGACGAGCAGATAGCTGCCAATTTCCACATTTTGCTCAGTGGAAAAGCCAATAAGTGGCTTTGGGGTTTCTTGAAGAGAAATAAGACAGCTAAATTAGCAGAGGTGAAGTTGGCGATGAAAAAGGAATTCGGACGGTTGGAAAGCGACGTCGATATTTATATGCGGTTGCTGACCCGGAAACAGGGCATCAAAGAATCGTTCGACGACTTTTATACTTCGATCGTTTTTCTGACCGACCGGCTTAAAGAGCCCTTCGATAGTCAAAAACTCATACACGTTATCCGGAATAATGCTAAGGATAAATTAGGTGAAATTTTGCTTTCAGCTGATGTTAAGGACCTGGAGCAATGGCGAAATAAGGCTAGGGAAGCTGAGAGGTTCTTGGCGAAACGAACTTCTTTCCAGAGAACTGTGAATGAGATTGCGGTCGATGAAGATCAATCGGACCTATATTTAGATGGGGAGGAAGTCGCGGCCATTTCTTCAGGGCGAAAAACGGTTTCAACAGCAAATTATATATGTTGGAATTGCGATCAAAAAGGACATGCATATCACTATTGTCCTTCTAAGGTTAGGAATCTTTTCTGTTTTCTGTGTGGGGCGAAAGGAGTTACCACCATCGAGTGTGGTAAACATTCGGGAAATGGTCAAAGGAACGAAAAGAGCGGGGAAATTCGTTCCTCACGGAGCAAACCCGATCACCCACAGCAATAGAACCCGATAAGCCCAACACAAACACAGTTAGTGAGAGCGTTCTTAGTAAAATCTTGGAACGGGATGAGCCTCTCAGCTCCCAAATCATTCAGTCTCATCCTATAAACACCTATGCGCTAAAATCTCTTCACGAGCGGAAACTAAATTATTATAAAGTTCGTTCTCGAATTTTCGGCCTTAGTAGTTTAGCTAGCCCGAGTATCCAAAGATGTCGACGTCGGTATCTAAAGAGGAAAAAAATTCGCAAACAAATTGTTGAAACAATTATCACTTCTCATTCAGATGGTAGAATGTTTGCAAAAGTTCAATTAAACGATGAATTTGTTTATGGGTTGTTGGATAGCGGTGCTTCCATATCGGTGTTAGGAAAAAATTGTTGGGAATTGGTAAAGAGGGTTGGAGTAAATGTAAAGTCGTACAAAAATGTTGTGCGAACGGCAGACGGCATGTCTCATGACATCGAAGGCTTTTGTGAGATCCAGACCCAATATAACGGTTTAAAAAAAACTCTAACTTTTTACCTAATTCCCAACCTGATACAGGATTTGTACTTAGGGATGAATTTTTGGAGAGAATTTAACTTAATGCCCGACGAATGAATGAGATACAAGCCGACGTCGGCTTAAGCGAAGAAGAGGTAGATTTTAAGGATGAGGCTGAGCTGATCAATCTAACGCCTAAGCAAAATTCTATATTAGAATATACAAAAAATTTATTTCCTAATTTTGTCATGTTAGGTTTGGGGAAGACAAATCTCGGTTGTCACGTTATTGATACGGGAAATGCGGCCCCGATTAAATCCCGTCACTATCCATTGTCTCCGGTTCGTCAGGAAGAGGTTTATAAGGAATTGGACCGCATGCTAGGACTTGGGGTTATCGAGGTTAGTAACTCACCTTGGAGTTGTCCTGTTGTTTTGGTGAGGAAGCCTAGTAAGGTTCGCTTATGTTTAGACTTCCGAAAAGTCAACGCGGCCACAGTTAAGGATGCGTATCCACTGCCTCACATTGAAGGATTATTAAGTCGAATCAGGGACACATATTTTATCACGGGAATTGACCTAAAAGACGCGCATTGGCAAATACCATTAGACGAAAAATCCAGAGAAAAGACGGCTTTTGCGGTGCCTGGTAGACCACTCTACCAGTTTAAAGTAATGCCATTTGGCCTTAGTAATGCAAGCCAGACAATGAGTAGAGTGATCGATCAGGTAGTGCCTAGTTCGCTCCGTGAGAATGTATTCGTCTACTTGGACGATTTATTAATTTGTACTGCAGACTTCGAATCACATATACGTATCCTTAACGAAGTGGCTGCTTGTCTTCGCAGGGCAAACCTGACTATTAACCTCGATAAGAGCAAGTTCTGCATGCGGGAGATCAAGTATCTCGGATACATTGTTGGCCAAGGTACTTTGAAAACAAATCCTGATAAAATCGAAGCAATGGTAAATTTTCCAGTCCCCACTAGCATACGACAGGTTAGGAGATTTCTAGGTTTAACCGGATGGTATAGACGGTTTATTAAAAACTATTCCGATTTAGCTGCGCCTCTTACCGACTGTCTGAAAAACAAACTGAAATTCGAGATGACAACTGAGGCGGTGAAGGGGTTTAACAGGTTGAAGACTGCACTCTCCTCCGCTCCTGTATTGTCACAACCGGATTTTACTAGGGAATTCACTATCCAGTGTGATGCATCTTCGGAAGGTGTAGGTGGTGTTCTCTTTCAGTTGGATGAGAACAACAACGAGAGGCCGATAGCATACATGTCTAAGAAACTTAATAAGTCTCAGAAAAATTACACGGTGACTGAGCAGGAGTGTCTTGCAGCAGTCTTAAGTATACGAAAATTTAGGCCCTACGTTGATGGATTACCTTTCAAGGTCATAACCGACCATTCCAGCCTTAAATGGCTGATGTCAATGAAAGAGTTGAGTGGAAGACTCGCTCGTTGGAGTTTGGAACTGCAAGGTTTCAATTTTACTATTGAGCATCGAAAGGGATCCCTCAACGTGGTACCTTATACCTTATCTCGTATGGATCTGGAAGAGATTTCTGCAAAAGTAACCTTGAAAGAATCTGAGATCAACGAAAATTCTTTGACAATGTTATGCGGTGAAATCGACCTAGACTCAGTTGAATTTGATTCGGAGCAATATTCCCAACTGAGAAAAAACATCGTTTCGAAACAATCTGCACTTCCTGATCTAGTTGTATCGGGAAAATTCATATACAAAAGGGTCAGTTTCAGGAAGGGTGATGTGAACGAGGAGGACTCGTTATGGCGTCTTTGGTTGCCGGAGGCGCTCACTTACGAATGCATTGAATTGGCTCACAATGCGAAGCTAAGTTGTCATAGCGGTTTTACAAAAACCTTTGCTCGTATTAGAGGTAAGTTTTACTGGCCAAAAATGGTATCAGACATCAAGGCATTCGTGAGTAATTGTGAAACATGTAAAATGGTCAAGGCCCCTAGCACTATTCTTCGACCACCTATCACCAAGCAGATTGTTTCCGAAAGGCCTATTCAGCGACTTTATGTCGACTTCCTTGGACCCTATCCACGTACAAAGCGAGGAAATGTGTACGTGTTCATCGTGGTGGACCATTTCACCAAATTCACTTTTTTGAAAGCAATGCCTAAAGCAACCTCTGCTAGAATCATCAGTTTTCTAGAAGCTGAAATTTTTCATACTTTCGGAACCCCTGAAATGATTCATTCCGATAACGGACGGCAATTCGTGTCCACTGAATTTAAAAACTTCTTGTCAGAGTACGGCGTTAAACATGTTCGCACAGCTGTGTATGCTCCGCAGGCTAACATTTGCGAGCGAGTCAATCGCAGTGTTTTGAGCAAACTTAGAGTCTTAATTTCGAAACAGCAAAATGATTGGGATGTCCAATTGTCTAAAATCGCTTGCGCCTTGCGTTCAGACATACACGATTCAATAGGATGTCAACCGTATTATGCTCTCTTCGGTCAAAACATGGTATCACACGGCGCTACTTATCGAATACTGCACGACTTGAATGCTATTGAAGACTCGGAAATGTTAGTCTTGCCTAACGCACTAAAAACTACGCTTGTCAGAAAGAAGCTGTCGGAGAATCTTTTCAGGGCATACGTTAAGTCTAAGAATACTTATAATACTCGTGCAAAACCAGTTACTTACCAGGTAGGCCAAGAAGTATTCCACCGAAACTTTTCACAGAGTAACTTTGTGAAAGGAGTTAACGCCAAACTGCTCCCCAAGTTCATAAAATCCCGTGTTCGAAAAGTTATTGGAAACTGCATGTATGAACTTGAAACACCAGCAGGAAAACCATTAGGCATCTTCCATGCCAAAGATATGCGACAATAACATCCTGAAAATAAACAAAAAAAATACACAAAGTATCGCTTTCAACCTGTTGGATGTAAATTCTAAACTTATCTGACACTGTGCAACCCGGCTAGTGATGGGGGTTCGCGACCCACGTTGTATTTCCACTTAATGAGGTCGATGCGCTCGAACAACCTTGTTTTTATTTATTTTTATTTATGACGCCTTCACGCGGTTAGAAGTTAATTTGAGCCGAAGCAAAATTCTTTTTTTTATTCCCTTGTTGTATAGTATCGACAATTGAAGAAAAGACACCCTGTACTGTAAAAGCGCAATTAGATGTATTTTTTTTGTTTGTTTACATTCCTGTAAGCACTGACGACGACAAGAAAATTTCTCGTTTATAGTTCGTTTGTAAACCGTTTTAATTAAAATCATTGCATGGACGAATAAACGGAGCAATTGTTTAATAAGCAGTTTCACTTCTCGCATTAACGAAATGCGAGATAAATACGTTTGTCGCGTCCGCCCCGACGCGATGGCAAACGATTTTTTTTAGCTTTAGCTACATAGGTACATATATTCTCGTTTTCTTTTTTGCACACAATGTTTATTGTATTAATTTCATTTATGCACTTATTGATTGTTTCACTTTTTCTTGGCTACCAAACACTATAGAGAAAATCCTGTGTCTATATCCCAGGAATTTTTATCGATGCACTTTTAACCCGTTTCATGGCACAAAGCACAACCGACCGACATTAAACTGCGTGGTTTCATTTGCATGTCCAGATATATCAAGATATATCTAGAACAAGCAAAGCCCTGTTACCGAAATTACTAATTATTCAATAGTTTCTCGAAACTATTAGCACAATCATAATAAAAATTAAATTAGATTCCCGATACCATAGAACGAGGGCGACGAATTGCTGTGGGGATTTTTGTTTACTATATTAAAAGGAAGTGTCAAAGCAGAAGTTGAAAGTCTAAAGAACGATCGTAAAAGCTTGGCCGTAGTAGATTCTTACGATAGATAGGTGGTCGCGTTCTAAGGTGTAGCCCGAGTATGAATGTGTGAAGGTTTTCTGCATGCAACTTTTTTGGGAAAAGACTATATAGGTGGGAGAATAGAGAATGCTGACTAGAGAATGGAGAGTGAAAGTTTTCATGATAATAAATATTGGAAATTAGGAGATTCTAAAAGCTAATTCTCTACAGAAGTTTCCAATTTTGGTTAGGAGGTAACTGATAGGAATTTCTTAAACACAGTATAGAGTTCTCTGTTCAGAGCCAGTCCATATCTATTCTTTACTCGCAGAACAAATTTAAATTGGTTATACTTTTGCGATAAATCGGTCACAAAAAAAAAGCAAAAAAAAAAAGGAAAGAATAAAAGTGCAATTATTTAGGGCGATATTAGTGGTTGCGGGCCCGATAAAACAAAAAAAAATCTTCAAAGTAACCAGGTAAAGATTTCAAAATTATTGAATTTTGATTAAGTAGTTAATAATTCAAATATTGCATTATTTGAGTCAGATTTTCTTTTTTAACAAAGGAAACTTGTTTTCTTTTAGGAATTTATAAGGCGGTTGAAGATTTTCACCGCCTTCGATTTTCTTACAAAGAAAATTTAATTTTTACGGCCGTCGATTTTTGTTGCCAAAAGAAAAATTAATTTTCACAACGACTTAGAATAAACCGGTGTACCTACGGTATAGACGGGATAACAAAGGATTGTTACTACAGCTAGCTCTTCAACTAACCGTTTGGCAGCTTTAAATCAAAAGTCAGCATAGCCTAGAGTATAAGCACCACGAACAAAAAAGCACCTGGGACAAGGAGTTCGGGGTTCGAGAACCACCAATTGCCAATACATTTTTTTTTGTGTTTTAAATTTCTAATTAAATTTTTTTTTTATTTAGAAGTAAAGTAACGTTTGATTCATCTGAAAAGTTAATAGAATTTGTAATTTCCTTAAGCTAGTAGCTCGGTCAGCAAAAAAAAAGGGCAAATTTAATTAGAAAGCATTAGATCGGGAAACGTACATATATACATAAAATTTTCCATTCGCGTATTAGTGTATATATAGTATATGAATTTCAATGATATCAAAAACATTTACAAGAGAACTAGTGTAACAACAACAGAACGTATCCATTCTGAATCGATCCAACAGCAGTGGCCACTTCTCGAGGAAATTCGGAGCTAATTTTGGTATGGAATTTTATTTCTTTTATATTTAATTGAACATAAAACATAACATGTATTACTTATATACATACATTAAAACGAAACCAATAGTGACATAGTACGCGCATGCAAAGGGTCACCCCCCTAAAGAAAAGAGGTATTAAATACCCAACATTTTTAATAAATCGAAGACGTTTTAATTCTTCTTTAATTAAATTTTTTTGCGATCGGCGGCAGGGTTGCCACTAGAAAGAATTAAGTTTATCTTTTTATATAATAATTTTAAATCAATTTTATTTGTTTTGTATGAATGATTTTATTGTGAAATTTTGAATAATATTAATTAATTTATACATTATTTTAGTAAAAGAAAAATATGACTTATGATAAATTTTGAAAGCGTTTGCATTGCAGTATGAACTGCGAGTGAATTTTTTTTAAAGGGGATGAGGATGAAGGGTTGAGAGAGATGTAATTCCCGGGAGAAAGAAGCCAACCAAAGGGGTTGCTCTGGCGAGGGAGGCAACCAGGTAGGGAGGGTTGAGGCAACATCTCGCGCATCAACAAACAACATGATGCAGTGCTGACACTCATTTTTGTAGCGGGCTATAGGTTCAAGAACCACACCCAACGCTGAGCTAAGGGTTCGAAAAATATCGTCAGCATGAACCATAAGGCATAAAACAGTTCGTTACAAAATGGCGCCCATAACGTGGAGTCCACTATAAAGATATAGTGTGACTACTTTTCTGAGCCAAATCAATTTTTTTAAACATTTTTAATTCAACTTTTTTTTCAATTTTATTTTCATAATTTTTTTTCCATTTCAATTATTCCTTTTGCAGATTGTTTTAATTTTGTTAATCGAATTTGGTTGCAGTTTTCTTGCGAGTCCCGGTGACTGGGGGTTAAGCACTTGGTACCGCGTTGCCGCAGGGAAGTTGCAACCATACAAATTAAAATTAAAAAAAAAAAAAGTTAAAGATAAAATGGGAGCGAAATGTTTCGAGTCTTGGACTATCAGCAAAGTAGGTAGTCGAATGGCAGAACAATTTCGCTCGCATATATACATATGTTAAAGGTTGGAAGAGACTTGTTGGTGCAAGCGGCGTCTTCAGAGGTCCTTCCAACAAAATTCCTTATATTTCGCCAAGGGTGGCCAGAGTCTTCGGAGATGAATATTTTGTCTTTCGATGTCCTGGAAATCAAAGGGAAATCAAATTAATAAGTAAAGTAGTTTCAATAGTAATAAATTAACTTACATAGCGTATTTCATTTTTTATTTAAGCTAAATTGATTTGGCTTTCAAGATTACGGCTTCTTCTCTATTTTCGGAGATCATCCTTCTCAAATCGGAATCCTCATCTTCTTTTTGTTTTCTATGAATAAACAGTTAATATCATTTAAAAAAAAAATTTTTTGGGAAATTTCGAATTGAAATTTTTTATTTATTGTTTTATATTTCTTTTTTTTTAATTTTTATTTTTTTTTTTGAAAATTTATACTTTTTGGAGATTTTTATTACACATTATTTTTTTTAACATTTTCGAATATTTTTTTTTTGAACAATTGGCAAGTGTTGATTTGAAAATAGGTTTTCAGTTTTTTTAGTTGCGGACGGCAATCCTTGGGAACAGAAACAAACAGATTTTTGGATCTTGAATTGTGTTTTTTTTTGTTTCGAATTCTTACGATTCACACCCGGTGTTGCAAATTTCTGTGAATTCTTTTCCTTCTGGGATTGAGATTTCGTTTGATTAGTTTTTCTTCTCCAGTAAGCATTTCGAATTTCGACAGGGTTTGGTCTTTTGTCTTAAGTTGAGGGGGGAAGATCAACACCAATTCCTTTTCTTGAATAGGCATGAATAATAGGCGTCGAGTATCAATTAACGACGACTTAAGTGTATTAAACGCTCATTCTGAAGAAAGATTTGAGGAGTTTCATAAAAGATTTAGGAACACTATTGAACGCTTCAACCTTGACACTACTTTTAGTTTTTCGGAGCATTCATACTCAATAATTGCAAGTTCAACCATGCAGAACGGTAGCGATCCAAGGGGTAGCAACGAGGCTTTGCAAAGTGATTTACAAGATCTAAATTAGGTAGTTGGTCAAAGGGCAGATCCGACCGAAGCGTTAGCTGCACTTATCGAGAGAAATATGGTTGATAATCAAATTCGACTTTTCCAACAAATGGATGTTTTTATGGTGAATGTCATAAAAAAATTGGAAGGGCTAAATTTAGCAGCTCCTTCACAAAGCGCTCAGCCTAGAGAAAATTTAACGGGCGCAGGGGCTGAGTCCAGACCCATAGAGAATTTTCAACCGATGCCGAGACCTAGAAGTTCAGTTTCCCCATCTGCCTTCAGTACACCTGAGTATAGCAAATGTCGATTGGACAGGTGGAACATTAAGTACGACGGAACAGATAACATTTCCGATTTTCTTTTTAAGGTGGATAGGATGCAATCATCGTCATCTTACACCGACGAGCAGATAGCTGCCAATTTCCACATTTTGCTCAGTGGAAAAGCCAATAAGTGGCTTTGGGGTTTCTTGAAGAGAAATAAGACAGCTAAATTAGCAGAGGTGAAGTTGGCGATGAAAAAGGAATTCGGACGGTTGGAAAGCGACGTCGATATTTATATGCGGTTGCTGACCCGGAAACAGGGCATCAAAGAATCGTTCGACGACTTTTATACTTCGATCGTTTTTCTGACCGACCGGCTTAAAGAGCCCTTCGATAGTCAAAAACTCATACACGTTATCCGGAATAATGCTAAGGATAAATTAGGTGAAATTTTGCTTTCAGCTGATGTTAAGGACCTGGAGCAATGGCGAAATAAGGCTAGGGAAGCTGAGAGGTTCTTGGCGAAACGAACTTCTTTCCAGAGAACTGTGAATGAGATTGCGGTCGATGAAGATCAATCGGACCTATATTTAGATGGGGAGGAAGTCGCGGCCATTTCTTCAGGGCGAAAAACGGTTTCAACAGCAAATTATATATGTTGGAATTGCGATCAAAAAGGACATGCATATCACTATTGTCCTTCTAAGGTTAGGAATCTTTTCTGTTTTCTGTGTGGGGCGAAAGGAGTTACCACCATCGAGTGTGGTAAACATTCGGGAAATGGTCAAAGGAACGAAAAGAGCGGGGAAATTCGTTCCTCACGGAGTAAACCCGATCACCCACAGCAATAGAACCCGATAAGCCCAACACAAACACAGTTAGTGAGAGCGTTCTTAGTAAAATCTTGGAACGGGATGAGCCTCTCAGCTCCCAAATCATTCAGTCTCATCCTATAAACACCTACGCGCTAAAATCTCTTCACGAGCGGAAACTAAATTATTATAAAGTTCGTTCTCGAATTTTCGGCCTTAATAGTAGTTTAGCTAGCCCGAGTATCCAAAGATGTCGACGTCGGTATCGAAAGAGGAAAAAAATTCGCAAACAAATTGTTGAAACAATTATCACTTCTCATTCAGATGGTAGAATGTTTGCAAAAGTTCAATTAAACGATGAATTTGTTTATGGGTTGTTGGATAGCGGTGCTTCCATATCGGTGTTAGGAAAAAATTGTTGGGAATTGGTAAAGAGGGTTGGAGTAAATGTAAAGTCGTACAAAAATGTTGTGCGAACGGCAGACGGCATGTCTCATGACATCGAAGGCTTTTGTGAGATCCAGACCCAATATAACGGTTTAAAAAAAACTCTAACTTTTTACCTAATTCCCAACCTGATACAGGATTTGTACTTAGGGATGAATTTTTGGAGAGAATTTAACTTAATGCCCGACGAATGAATGAGATACAAGCCGACGTCGGCTTAAGCGAAGAAGAGGTAGATTTTAAGGATGAGGCTGAGCTGATCAATCTAACGCCTAAGCAAAATTCTATATTAGAATATACAAAAAATTTATTTCCTAATTTTGTCATGTTAGGTTTGGGGAAGACAAATCTCGGTTGTCACGTTATTGATACGGGAAATGCGGCCCCGATTAAATCCCGTCACTATCCATTGTCTCCGGTTCGTCAGGAAGAGGTTTATAAGGAATTGGACCGCATGCTAGGACTTGGGGTTATCGAGGTTAGTAACTCACCTTGGAGTTGTCCTGTTGTTTTGGTGAGGAAGCCTAGTAAGGTTCGCTTATGTTTAGACTTCCGAAAAGTCAACGCGGCCACAGTTAAGGATGCGTATCCACTGCCTCACATTGAAGGATTATTAAGTCGAATCAGGGACACATATTTTATCACGGGAATTGACCTAAAAGACGCGCATTGGCAAATACCATTAGACGAAAAATCCAGAGAAAAGACGGCTTTTGCGGTGCCTGGTAGACCACTCTACCAGTTTAAAGTAATGCCATTTGGCCTTAGTAATGCAAGCCAGACAATGAGTAGAGTGATCGATCAGGTAGTGCCTAGTTCGCTCCGTGAGAATGTATTCGTCTACTTGGACGATTTATTAATTTGTACTGCAGACTTCGAATCGCATATACGTATCCTTAACGAAGTGGCTGCTTGTCTTCGCAGGGCAAACCTGACTATTAACCTCGATAAGAGCAAGTTCTGCATGCGGGAGATCAAGTATCTCGGATACATTGTTGGCCAAGGTACTTTGAAAACAAATCCTGATAAAATCGAAGCAATGGTAAATTTTCCAGTCCCCACTAGCATACGACAGGTTAGGAGATTTCTAGGTTTAACCGGATGGTATAGACGGTTTATTAAAAACTATTCCGATTTAGCTGCGCCTCTTACCGACTGTCTGAAAAACAAACTGAAATTCGAGATGACAACTGAGGCGGTAAAGGGGTTTAACAGGTTGAAGACTGCACTCTCCTCCGCTCCTGTATTGTCACAACCGGATTTTACTAGGGAATTCACTATCCAGTGTGATGCATCTTCGGAAGGTGTAGGTGGTGTTCTCTTTCAGTTGGATGAGAACAACAACGAGAGGCCGATAGCATACATGTCTAAGAAACTTAATAAGTCTCAGAAAAATTACACGGTGACTGAGCAGGAGTGTCTTGCAGCAGTCTTAAGTATACGAAAATTTAGGCCCTACGTTGATGGATTACCTTTCAAGGTCATAACCGACCATTCCAGCCTTAAATGGCTGATGTCAATGAAAGAGTTGAGTGGAAGACTCGCTCGTTGGAGTTTGGAACTCCAAGGTTTCAATTTTACTATTGAGCATCGAAAGGGATCCCTCAACGTGGTACCTAATACCTTATCTCGTATGGATCTGGAAGAGATTTCTGCAAAAGTAACCTTGAAAGAATCTGAGATCAACGAAAATTCTTTGACAATGTTATGCGGTGAAATCGACCTAGACTCAGTTGAATTTGATTCGGAGCAATATTCCCAACTGAGAAAAAACATCGTTTCGAAACAATCTGCACTTCCTGATCTAGTTGTATCGGGAAAATTCATATACAAAAGGGTCAGTTTCAGGAAGGGTGATGTGAACGAGGAGGACTCGTTATGGCGTCTTTGGTTGCCGGAGGCGCTCACTTACGAATGCATTGAATTGGCTCACAATGCGAAGCTAAGTTGTCATAGCGGTTTTACAAAAACCTTTGCTCGTATTAGAGGTAAGTTTTACTGGCCAAAAATGGTATCAGACATCAAGGCATTCGTGAGTAATTGTGAAACATGTAAAATGGTCAAGGCCCCTAGCACTATTCTTCGACCACCTATAACCAAGCAGATTGTTTCCGAAAGGCCTATTCAGCGACTTTATGTCGACTTCCTTGGACCCTATCCACGTACAAAGCGAGGAAATGTGTACGTGTTCATCGTGGTGGACCATTTCACCAAATTCACTTTTTTGAAAGCAATGCCTAAAGCAACCTCTGCTAGAATCATCAGTTTTCTAGAAGCTGAAATTTTTCATACTTTCGGAACCCCTGAAATGATTCATTCCGATAACGGACGGCAATTCGTGTCCACTGAATTTCAAAACTTCTTGTCAGAGTACGGCGTTAAACATGTTCGCACAGCTGTGTATGCTCCGCAGGCTAACATTTCCGAGCGAGTCAATCGCAGTGTTTTGAGCAAACTTAGAGTCTTAATTTCGAAACAGCAAAATGATTGGGATGTCCAATTGTCTAAAATCGCTTGCGCCTTGCGTTCAGACATACACGATTCAATAGGATGTCAACCGTATTATGCTCTCTTCGGTCAAAACATGGTATCACACGGCGCTACTTATCGAATACTGCACGACTTGAATGCTATTGAAGACTCGGAAATGTTAGTCTTGCCTAACGCACTAAAAACTACGCTTGTCAGAAAGAAGCTGTCGGAGAATCTTTTCAGGGCATACGTTAAGTCTAAGAATACTTATAATACTCGTGCAAAACCAGTTACTTACCAGGTAGGCCAAGAAGTATTCCACCGAAACTTTTCACAGAGTAACTTTGTGAAAGGAGTTAACGCCAAACTGCTCCCCAAGTTCATAAAATCCCGTGTTCGAAAAGTTATTGGAAACTGCATGTATGAACTTGAAACACCAGCAGGAAAACCATTAGGCATCTTCCATGCCAAAGATATGCGACAATAACATCCTGAAAATAAACAAAAAAAATACACAAAGTATCGCTTTCAACCTGTTGGATGTAAATTCTAAACTTATCTGACACTGTGCAACCCGGCTAGTGATGGGGGTTCGCGACCCACGTTGTATTTCCACTTAATGAGGTCGATGCGCTCGAACAACCTTGTTTTTATTTATTTTTATTTATGACGCCTTCACGCGGTTAGAAGTTAATTTGAGCCGAAGCAAAATTCTTTTTTTTATTCCCTTGTTGTATAGTATCGACAATTGAAGAAAAGACACCCTGTACTGTAAAAGCGCAATTAGATGTATTTTTTTTGTTTGTTTACATTCCTGTAAGCACTGACGACGACAAGAAAATTTCTCGTTTATAGTTCGTTTGTAAACCGTTTTAATTAAAATCATTGCATGGACGAATAAACGGAGCAATTGTTTAATAAGCAGTTTCACTTCTCGCATTAACGAAATGCGAGATAAATACGTTTGTCGCGTCCGCCCCGACGCGATGGCAAACGATTTTTTTTAGCTTTAGCTACATAGGTACATATATTCTCGTTTTCTTTTTTGCACACAATGTTTATTGTATTAATTTCATTTATGCACTTATTGATTGTTTCACTTTTTCTTGGCTACCAAACACTATAGAGAAAATCCTGTGTCTATATCCCAGGAATTTTTATCGATGCACTTTTAACCCGTTTCATGGCACAAAGCACAACCGACCGACATTAAACTGCGTGGTTTCATTTGCATGTCCAGATATATCAAGATATATCTAGAACAAGCAAAGCCCTGTTACCGAAATTACTAATTATTCAATAGTTTCTCGAAACTATTAGCACAATCATAATAAAAATTAAATTAGATTCCCGATACCATAGAACGAGGGCGACGAATTGCTGTGGGGATTTTTGTTTACTATATTAAAAGGAAGTGTCAAAGCAGAAGTTGAAAGTCTAAAGAACGATCGTAAAAGCTTGGCCGTAGTAGATTCTTACGATAGATAGGTGGTCGCGTTCTAAGGTGTAGCCCGAGTATGAATGTGTGAAGGTTTTCTGCATGCAACTTTTTTGGGAAAAGACTATATAGGTGGGAGAATAGAGAATGCTGACTAGAGAATGGAGAGTGAAAGTTTTCATGATAATAAATATTGGAAATTAGGAGATTCTAAAAGCTAATTCTCTACAGAAGTTTCCAATTTTGGTTAGGAGGTAACTGATAGGAATTTCTTAAACACAGTATAGAGTTCTCTGTTCAGAGCCAGTCCATATCTATTCTTTACTCGCAGAACAAATTTAAATTGGTTATACTTTTGCGATAAATCGGTCACAAAAAAAAAGCAAAAAAAAAAAAAGGAAAGAATAAAAGTGCAATTATTTAGGGCGATATTAGTGGTTGCGGGCCCGATAAAACAAAAAAAAAATCTTCAAAGTAACCAGGTAAAGATTTCAAAATTATTGAATTTTGATTAAGTAGTTAATAATCCAAATATTGCATTATTTGAGTCAGATTTTCTTTTTTAACAAAGGAAACTTGTTTTCTTTTAGGAATTTATAAGGCGGTTGAAGATTTTCACCGCCTTCGATTTTCTTACAAAGAAAATTTAATTTTTACGGCCGTCGATTTTTGTTACCAAAAGAAAAATTAATTTTCACAACGACTTAGAATAAACCGGTGTACCTACGGTATAGACGGGATAACAAAGGATTGTTACTACCGCTAGCTCTTCAACTAACCGTTTGGCAGCTTTAAATCAAAAGTCAGCATAGCCTAGAGTATAAGCACCACGAACAAAAAAGCACCTGGGACAAGGAGTTCGGGGTTCGAGAACCACCAATTGCCAATACATTTTTTTTTGTGTTTTAAATTTCTAATTAAATTTTTTTTTTATTTAGAAGTAAAGTAACGTTTGATTCATCTGAAAAGTTAATAGAATTTGTAATTTCCTTAAGCTAGTAGCTCGGTCAGCAAAAAGAAGGGCAAATTTAATTAGAAAGCATTAGATCGGGAAACGTACATATATACATAAAATTTTCCATTCGCGTATTAGTGTATATATAGTATATGAATTTCAATGATATCAAAAACATTTACAAGAGAACTAGTGTAACAACAACAGAACGTATCCATTCTGAATCGATCCAACAGCAGTGGCCACTTCTCGAGGAAATTCGGAGCTAATTTTGGTATGGAATTTTATTTCTTTTATATTTAATTGAACATAAAACATAACATGTATTACTTATATACATACATTAAAACGAAACCAATAGTGACATAGTACGCGCATGCAAAGGGTCACCCCCCTAAAGAAAAGAGGTATTAAATACCCAACATTTTTAATAAATCGAAGACGTTTTAATTCTTCTTTAATTAAATTTTTTTGCGATCGGCGGCAGGGTTGCCACTAGAAAGAATTAAGTTTATCTTTTTATATAATAATTTTAAATCAATTTTATTTGTTTTGTATGAATGATTTTATTGTGAAATTTTGAATAATATTAATTAATTTTTACATTATTTTAGTAAAAGAAAAATATGACTTATGATAAATTTTGAAAGCGTTTGCATTGCAGTATGAACTGCGAGTGAATTTTTTTTAAAGGGGATGAGGATGAAGGGTTGAGAGAGATGTAATTCCCGGGAGAAAGAAGCCAACCAAAGGGGTTGCTCTGGCGAGGGAGGCAACCAGGTAGGGAGGGTTGAGGCAACATCTCGCGCATCAAAAAAACAACATGATGCAGTGCTGACACTCATTTTTGTAGCGGGCTATAGGTTCAAGAACCACACCCAACGCTGAGCTAAGGGTTCGAAAAATATCGTCAGCATGAACCATAAGGCACAAAACAGTTCGTTACAAAATGGCGCCCATAACGTGGAGTCCACTATAAAGAGATAGTGTGACTACTTTTCTGAGCCAAATCAATTTTTTTAAACATTTTTAATTCAACTTTTTTTTCAATTTTATTTTCATAATTTTTTTCCCATTTCAATTATTCCTTTTGCAGATTGTTTTAATTTTGTTAATCGAATTTGGTTGCAGTTTTCTTGCGAGTCCCGGTGACTGGGGGTTAAGCACTTGGTACCGCGTTGCCGCAGGGAAGTTGCAACCATAAAAATTAAAATTAAAAAAAAAAAAAGTTAAAGATAAAATGGGAGCGAGATGTTTCGAGTCTTGGACTATCAGCAAAGTAGGTAGTCGAATGGCAGAACAATTTCGCTCGCATATATACATATGTTAAAGGTTGGAAGAGACTTGTTGGTGCAAGCGGCGTCTTCAGAGGTCCTTCCAACAAAATTCCTTATATTTCGCCAAGGGTGGCCAGAGTCTTCGGAGATGAATATTTTGTCTTTCGATGTCCTGGAAATCAAAGGGAAATCAAATTAATAAGTAAAGTAGTTTCAATAGTAATAAATTAACTTACATAGCGTATTTCATTTTTTATTTAAGCTAAATTGATTTGGCTTTCAAGATTACGGCTTCTTCTCTATTTTCGGAGATCATCCTTCTCAAATCGGAATCCTCATCTTCTTTTTGTTTTCTATGAATAAACAGTTAATATCATTTAAAAAAAAAATTTTTTGGGAAATTTCGAATTGAAATTTTTTATTTATTGTTTTATATTTCTTTTTTTTAAATTTTTATTTTTTTTTTGAAAATTTATACTTTTTCGAGATTTTTATTACACATTATTTTTTTTAACATTTTCGAATATTTTTTTTTTGAACAATTGGCAAGTGTTGATTTGAAAATAGGTTTTCAGTTTTTTTAGTTGCGGACGGCAATCCTTGGGAACAGAAACAAACAGATTTTTGGATCTTGAATTGTGTTTTTTTTTGTTTCGAATTCTTACGATTCACACCCGGTGTTGCAAATTTCTGTGAATTCTTTTCCTTCTGGGATTGAGATTTCGTTTGATTAGTTTTTCTTCTCCAGTAAGCATTTCGAATTTCGACAGGGTTTGGTCTTTTGTCTTAAGTTGAGGGGGGAAGATCAACACCAATTCCTTTTCTTGAATAGGCATGAATAATAGGCGTCGAGTATCAATTAACGACGACTTAAGTGTATTAAACGCTCATTCTGAAGAAAGATTTGATGAGTTTCATAAAAGACTTAGAAACACTATTGAACGCTTCAACCTTGACACTACTTTTAGTTTTTCGGAGCATTCATACTCAATAATTGCAAGTTCAACCATGCAGAACGGTAGCGATCCAAGGGGTAGCAACGAGGCTTTGCAAAGTGATTTACAAGATCTAAATTAGGTAGTTGGTCAAAGGGCAGATCCGACCGAAGCGTTAGCTGCACGTATCGAGAGAAATATGGTTGATAATCAAATTCGACTTTTCCAACAAATGGATGTTTTTATGGTGAATGTCATAAAAAAATTGGAAGGGCTAAATTTAGCAGCTCCTTCACAAAGCGCTCAGCCTAGGGAAAATTTAACGGGCGCAGGGGCTGAGTCCAGACCCATAGAGAATTTTTAACCGATGCCGAGACCTAGAAGTTCAGTTTCCCCATCTGCCTTCAGTACACCTGAGTATAGCAAATGTCGATTGGACAGGTGGAACATTAAGTACGACGGAACAGATAACATTTCCGATTTTCTTTTTAAGGTGGATAGGATGCAATCATCGTCATCTTACACCGACGAGCAGATAGCTGCCAATTTCCACATTTTGCTCAGTGGAAAAGCCAATAAGTGGCTTTGGGGTTTCTTGAAGAGAAATAAGACAGCTAAATTAGCAGAGGTGAAGTTGGCGATGAAAAAGGAATTCGGACGGTTGGAAAGCGACGTCGATATTTATATGCGGTTGCTGACCCGGAAACAGGGCATCAAAGAATCGTTCGACGACTTTTATACTTCGATCGTTTTTCTGACCGACCGGCTTAAAGAGCCCTTCGATAGTCAAAAACTCATACACGTTATCCGGAATAATGCTAAGGATAAATTAGGTGAAATTTTGCTTTCAGCTGATGTTAAGGACCTGGAGCAATGGCGAAATAAGGCTAGGGAAGCTGAGAGGTTCTTGGCGAAACGAACTTCTTTCCAGAGAACTGTGAATGAGATTGCGGTCGATGAAGATCAATCGGACCTATATTTAGATGGGGAGGAAGTCGCGGCCATTTCTTCAGGGCGAAAAACGGTTTCAACAGCAAATTATATATGTTGGAATTGCGATCAAAAAGGACATGCATATCACTATTGTCCTTCTAAGGTTAGGAATCTTTTCTGTTTTCTGTGTGGGGCGAAAGGAGTTACCACCATCGAGTGTGGTAAACATTCGGGAAATGGTCAAAGGAACGAAAAGAGCGGGGAAATTCGTTCCTCACGGATCAAACCCGATCACCCACAGCAATAGAACCCGATAAGCCCAACACAAACACAGTTAGTGAGAGCGTTCTTAGTAAAATCTTGGAACGGGATGAGCCTCTCAGCTCCCAAATCATTCAGTCTCATCCTATAAACACCTATGCGCTAAAATCTCTTCACGAGCGGAAACTAAATTATTATAAAGTTCGTTCTCGAATTTTCGGCCTTAATAGTAGTTTAGCTAGCCCGAGTATCCAAAGATGTCGACGTCGGTATCGAAAGAGGAAAAAAATTCGCAAACAAATTGTTGAAACAATTATCACTTCTCATTCAGATGGTAGAATGTTTGCAAAAGTTCAATTAAACGATGAATTTGTTTATGGGTTGTTGGATAGCGGTGCTTCCATATCGGTGTTAGGAAAAAATTGTTGGGAATTGGTAAAGAGGGTTGGAGTAAATGTAAAGTCGTACAAAAATGTTGTGCGAACGGCAGACGGCATGTCTCATGACATCGAAGGCTTTTGTGAGATCCAGACCCAATATAACGGTTTAAAAAAAACTCTAACTTTTTACCTAATTCCCAACCTGATACAGGATTTGTACTTAGGGATGAATTTTTGGAGAGAATTTAACTTAATGCCCGATGAATGAATGAGATACAAGCCGACGTCGGCTTAAGCGAAGAAGAGGTAGATTTTAAGGATGAGGCTGAGCTGATCAATCTAACGCCTAAGCAAAATTCTATATTAGAATATACAAAAAATTTATTTCCTAATTTTGTCATGTTAGGTTTGGGGAAGACAAATCTCGGTTGTCACGTTATTGATACGGGAAATGCGGCCCCGATTAAATCCCGTCACTATCCATTGTCTCCGGTTCGTCAGGAAGAGGTTTATAAGGAATTGGACCGCATGCTAGGACTTGGGGTTATCGAGGTTAGTAACTCACCTTGGAGTTGTCCTGTTGTTTTGGTGAGGAAGCCTAGTAAGGTTCGCTTATGTTTAGACTTCCGAAAAGTCAACGCGGTCACAGTTAAGGATGCGTATCCACTGCCTCACATTGAAGGATTATTAAGTCGAATCAGGGACACATATTTTATCACGGGAATTGACCTAAAAGACGCGCATTGGCAAATACCATTAGACGAAAAATCCAGAGAAGACGGCTTTTGCGGTGCCTGGTAGACCACTCTACCAGTTTAAAGTAATGCCATTTGGCCTTAGTAATGCAAGCCAGACAATGAGTAGAGTGATCGATCAGGTAGTGCCTAGTTCGCTCCGTGAGAATGTATTCGTCTACTTGGACGATTTATTAATTTGTACTGCAGACTTCGAATCGCATATACGTATCCTTAACGAAGTGGCTGCTTGTCTTCGCAGGGCAAACCTGACTATTAACCTCAATAAGAGCAAGTTCTGCATGCGGGAGATCAAGTATCTCGGATACATTGTTGGCCAAGGTACTTTGAAAACAAATCCTGATAAAATCGAAGCAATGGTTAATTTTCCAGTCCCCACTAGCATACGACAGGTTAGGAGATTTCTAGGTTTAACCGGATGGTATAGACGGTTTATTAAAAACTATTCCGATTTAGCTGCGCCTCTTACCGACTGTCTGAAAAACAAACTGAAATTCGAGATGACAACTGAGGCGGTGAAGGGGTTTAACAGGTTGAAGACTGCACTCTCCTCCGCTCCTGTATTGTCACAACCGGATTTTACTAGGGAATTCACTATCCAGTGTGATGCATCTTCGGAAGGTGTAGGTGGTGTTCTCTTTCAGTTGGATGAGAACAACAACGAGAGGCCGATAGCATACATGTCTAAGAAACTTAATAAGTCTCAGAAAAATTACACGGTGACTGAGCAGGAGTGTCTTGCAGCAGTCTTAAGTATACGAAAATTTAGGCCCTACGTTGATGGATTACCTTTCAAGGTCATAACCGACCATTCCAGCCTTAAATGGCTGATGTCAATGAAAGAGTTGAGTGGAAGACTCGCTCGTTGGAGTTTGGAACTCCAAGGTTTCAATTTTACTATTGAGAATCGAAAGGGATCCCTCAACGTGGTACCTAATACCTTATCTCGTATGGATCTGGAAGAGATTTCTGCAAAAGTAACCTTGAAAGAATCTGAGATCAACGAAAATTCTTTGACAATGTTATGCGGTGAAATCGACCTAGACTCAGTTGAATTTGATTCGGAGCAATATTCCCAACTGAGAAAAAACATCGTTTCGAAACAATCTGCACTTCCTGATCTAGTTGTATCGGGAAAATTCATATACAAAAGGGTCAGTTTCAGGAAGGGTGATGTGAACGAGGAGGACTCGTTATGGCGTCTTTGGTTGCCGGAGGCGCTCACTTACGAATGCATTGAATTGGCTCACAATGCGAAGCTAAGTTGTCATAGCGGTTTTACAAAAACCTTTGCTCGTATTAGAGGTAAGTTTTACTGGCCAAAAATGGTATCAGGCATCAAGGCATTCGTGAGTAATTGTGAAACATGTAAAATGGCCAAGGCCCCTAGCACTATTCTTCGACCACCTATCACCAAGCAGATTGTTTCCGAAAGGCCTATTCAGCGACTTTATGTCGACTTCCTTGGACCCTATCCACGTACAAAGCGAGGAAATGTGTACGTGTTCATCGTGGTGGACCATTTCACCAAATTCACTTTTTTGAAAGCAATGCCTAAAGCAACCTCTGCAAGAATCATCAGTTTTCTAGAAGCTGAAATTTTTCATACTTTCGGAACCCCTGAAATGATTCATTCCGATAACGGACGGCAATTCGTGTCCACTGAATTTAAAAACTTGTTGTCAGAGTACGGCGTTAAACATGTTCGCACAGCTGTGTATGCTCCGCAGGCTAACATTTCCGAACGAGTCAATCGCAGTGTTTTGAGCAAACTTAGAGTCTTAATTTCGAAACAGCAAAATGATTGGGATGTCCAATTGTCTAAAATCGCTTGCGCCTTGCGTTCAGACATACACGATTCAATAGGATGTCAACCGTATTATGCTCTCTTCGGTCAAAACATGGTATCACACGGCGCTACTTATCGAATACTGCACGACTTGAATGCTATTGAAGACTCGGAAATGTTAGTCTTGCCTAACGCACTAAAAACTACGCTTGTCAGAAAGAAGCTGTCGGAGAATCTTTTCAGGGCATACGTTAAGTCTAAGAATACTTATAATACTCGTGCAAAACCAGTTACTTACCAGGTAGGCCAAGAAGTATTCCACCGAAACTTTTCACAGAGTAACTTTGTGAAAGGAGTTAACGCCAAACTGCTCCCCAAGTTCATAAAATCCCGTGTTCGAAAAGTTATTGGAAACTGCATGTATGAACTTGAAACACCAGCAGGAAAACCATTAGGCATCTTCCATGCCAAAGATATGCGACAATAACATCCTGAAAATAAACAAAAAAAATACACAAAGTATCGCTTTCAACCTGTTGGATGTAAATTCTAAACTTATCTGACACTGTGCAGCCCGGCTAGTGATGGGGGTTCGCGACCCACGTTGTATTTCCACTTAATGAGGTCGATGCGCTCGAACAACCTTGTTTTTATTTATTTTTATTTATGACGCCTTCACGCGGATAGAAGTTAATTTGAGCCGAAGCAAAATTCTTTTTTTTATTCCCTTGTTTTATAGTATCGACAATTGAAGAAAAGACACCCTGTACTGTAAAAGCGCAATTAGATGTATTTTTTTTGTTTGTTTACATTCCTGTAAGCACTGACGACGACAAGAAAATTTCTCGTTTATAGTTCGTTTGTAAACCGTTTTAATTAAAATCATTGCATAGACGAATAAACGGAGCAATTGTTTAATAAGCAGTTTCACTTCTCGCATTAACGAAATGCGAGATAAATACGTTTGTCGCGTCCGCCCCGACGCGATGGCAAACGATTTTTTTTAGCTTTAGCTACATAGGTACATATATTCTCGTTTTCTTTTTTGCACACAATGTTTATTGTATTAATTTCATTTATGCACTTATTGATTGTTTCACTTTTTCTTGGCTACCAAACACTATAGAGAAAATCCTGTGTCTATATCCCAGGAATTTTTATCGATGCACTTTTAACCCGTTTCATGGCACAAAGCACAACCGACCGACATTAAACTGCGTGGGTTCATTTGCATGTCCAGATATATCAAGATATATCTAGAACAAGCAAAGCCCTGTTACCTAAATTACTAATTATTCAATAGTTTCTCGAAACTATTAGCACAATCATAATAAAAATTAAATTAGATTTCCGATACCATAGAACGAGGGCGACGAATTGCTGTGGGGATTTTTGTTTACTATATTAAAAGGAAGTGTCAAAGCAGAAGTTGAAAGTCTAAAGAACGATCGTAAAAGCTTGGCCGTAGTAGATTCTTACGATAGATAGGTGGTCGCGTTCTAAGGTGTAGCCCGAGTATGAATGTGTGAAGGTTTTCTGCATGCAACTTTTTTGGGAAAAGACTATATAGGTGGGAGAATAGAGAATGCTGACTAGAGAATGGAGAGTGAAAGTTTTCATGATAATAAATATTGGAAATTAGGAGATTCTAAAAGCTAATTCTCTACAGAAGTTTCCAATTTTGGTTAGGAGGTAACTGATAGGAATTTCTTAAACACAGTATAGAGTTCTCTGTTCAGAGCCAGTCCATATCTATTCTTTACTCGCAGAACAAATTTAAATTGGTTATACTTTCGCGATAAATCGGTCACAAAAAAAAAGCAAAAAAAAAAAAAGGAAAGAATAAAAGTGCAATTATTTAGGGCGATATTAGTGGTTGCGGGCCCGATAAAACAAAAAAAAATCTTCAAAGTAACCAGGATTTCAAAATTATTGAATTTTGATTAAGTAGTTAATAATCCAAATATTGCATTATTTGAGTCAGATTTTCTTTTTTAACAAAGGAAACTTGTTTTCTTTTAGGAATTTATAAGGCGGTTGAAGATTTTCACCGCCTTCGATTTTCTTACAAAGAAAATTTAATTTTTACGGCCGTCGATTTTTGTTGCCAAAAGAAAAATTAATTTTCACAACGACTTAGAATAAACCGGTGTACCTACGGTATAGACGGGATAACAAAGGATTGTTACTACCGCTAGCTCTTCAACTAACCGTTTGGCAGCTTTAAATCAAAAGTCAGCATAGCCTAGAGTATAAGCACCACGAACAAAAAAGCACCTGGGACAAGGAGTTCGGGGTTCGAGAACCACCAATTGCCAATACATTTTTTTTTGTGTTTTAAATTTCTAATTAAATTTTTTTTTTATTTAGAAGTAAAGTAACGTTTGATTCATCTGAAAAGTTAATAGAATTTGTAATTTCCTTAAGCTAGTAGCTCGGTCAGCAAAAAGAAGGGCAAATTTAATTAGAAAGCATTAGATCGGGAAACGTACATATATACATAAAATTTTCCATTCGCGTATTAGTGTATATATAGTATATGAATTTCAATGATATCAAAAACATTTACAAGAGAACTAGTGTAACAACAACAGAACGTATCCATTCTGAATCGATCCAACAGCAGTGGCCACTTCTCGAGGAAATTCGGAGCTAATTTTGGTATGGAATTTTATTTCTTTTATATTTAATTGAACATAAAACATAACATGTATTACTTATATACATACATTAAAACGAAACAAATAGTGACATAGTACGCGCATGCAAAGGGGGTGAATAAAGAAAAGAGGTATTAAATACCCAACATTTTTAATAAATCGAAGACGTTTTAATTCTTCTTTAATTAAATTTTTTTGCGATCGGCGGCAGGGTTGCCACTAGAAAGAATTAAGTTTATCTTTTTATATAATAATTTTAAATCAATTTTATTTGTTTTGTATGAATGATTTTATTGTGAAATTTTGAATAATATTAATTAATTTATACATTATTTTAGTAAAAGAAAAATATGACTTATGATAAATTTTGAAAGCGTTTGCATTGCAGTATGAACTGCGAGTGAATTTTTTTTAAAGGGGATGAGGATGAAGGGTTGAGAGAGATGTAATTCCAGGGAGAAAGAAGCCAACCAAATGGGTTGCTCTGGCGAGGGAGGCAACCAGGTAGGGAGGGTTGAGGCAACATCTCGCGCATCAGCAAACAACATGATGCAGTGCTGACACTCATTTTTGTAGCGGGCTATAGGTTCAAGAACCACACCCAACGCTGAGCTAAGGGTTCGAAAAATATCGTCAGCATGAACCATAAGGCACAAAACAGTTCGTTACATGTTTGCCTCTGCGATTTCAATCGAGAGTGGGGTTAATAGGGTTTATGTTTAGAGGTTAGGTGTGTTGTTCATGATAAAAGTTCTCACGTTATCAACACGAGACTTAAAGGGACTTCCTGGCGTTTTAGTTTCAAGCATATTCTTTTTTTTTTTTTTTAATGTGACTATATTTAAAAAATAAAATATCAAATTTTGTTTTATTATTCGGAAATTTTGTAAGTTTAAATAATTGAGTAAGATGGGCTTCATAGGCAAAATGAATATTTTTTTAAGAATCGCAAATCGATACACATAGGTATGTATGTAATTGAGCAACAATATCTTGCCGCTTCTATTCTGGCGAGATTCAGATACTTTATTTCGCATGTTGAAAAGATTTTTTTTTTTTTTTTTAATTCTGCTCTCTATTTATGGAGTTAAGGTAACTTATTTGGTTCTCGAAATTTTTATGAGCTTAAATAATTTTATAAATAAGTGAAAAATTTACACTTCCATACTTTATTTTTTATTATGAAAAGAGATTTTTTTTCTCTATTTCTGTGAAGTAATAAGTGAAAAATTTGCACTTCAAAAGTTGTCGAATAAAATACCGGTAGAATACCGATAAAGATTAAAGGAGACTCAAAAACTCAAATTAATGGCACATGTTCTGCATTTCAACCCTTGCGAATTCGAGGAACGAAAGCGAATCTAGATGCATTCCACATAAAACAAAATTTTTAAATAGTTCATTCCGAATGTGGAATTATAGGGTTCTGAAAATGAAGATTCGTGTTCTACATACATGAACCGTTTTTATACAAACTGTCTGCAACAGGTGATTTGACAGTTCGAAAGTCAACTCGAAGTGAGCTGGAAGAAGTTAATTCCGCCCGAAATGCTGAACATTATTTCTTTTTAAATGAAACTTAAATTCTTTTTGAATTAATTTTTACTCGGAATGCAGAACATATGTGAATTTAAAATTTTGTGGTTCGGATGATGCTACTAGAGTTAGA
This sequence comes from Philhelius pedissequus, assembly GCA_910595825.1. Taxonomy (NCBI): domain Eukaryota; kingdom Metazoa; phylum Arthropoda; class Insecta; order Diptera; family Syrphidae; genus Philhelius; species Philhelius pedissequus. The sequence continues at coordinate 194,220,604 of OU343160.1, read as the reverse complement.
GGACACTCCAGTTTTTGACGTTATTTATAGCCTCTTTATCAGCACCATCCTACCGGCTGCGCCAATGTTGTATAATATTTTTGGTACGTCCAACTGGACATATCAATCGAAGAGAATATAACCCTACCTATCGAGGGGATTCCAGTTTGTTTAACTGGCCCTGGCGGCCCTTTTGGGTGGCCTTAGAAGGCCTATATGTATTTGCCAGTATATTTGAATAGCCACTGGCGGCTATTTGATGTAGCCTTAGAAGGCCAATTTACCTGAAAATAAATCAAAGTTGGATTAATAACTTACCTTTGATAGGAGCTAGGTATTCGATCGAAAATAATAGGTTTACAATGAAAGACTTAATACTTTTTTGTTTAATTAACTGGTTCAATCGATTCTACTGATTCAACTGATGTTTTATTATTATTTTTCTACACTATTTATACAAAAATATTCTTAACCTATCATCCCTACCAATTTACATTTTCTTAGAGTTTACAAATTTATAATGTATTGCAATTACTTGCCCTAATATTGGAATGCTAAATAAGCATTCCTCAGTAATTATTACTTAATATAATTTAAATGTAATATTTATTAATTGCCATCTGTGTTACTTGCTAAATTAGCATTATTCATTTAACATACATTTCCTACACATACGTTTAGCTTCGTCATTTAATTTCATTGTTAACATTGCTTGTCCCAGTTCTTTTCGTAATTCAATTATTAGTCATTGGCCAGTGCATTTTTTGTCATACTAAACGATCGTTTATGGTTTCAGTGCATTGTTTGTATACACTACCTGGTCGCGTATCGTTTAGCTGATTCACACCATTCTGTTGTTGGTGTCGACCTTGATATTAATTTGATATTTTATTTAATGTTTGTTAGGGAAGGTCGTGGTCAGATTGTTATTCTAATTATTTTAATGGTGCTGGTTATGTGAGCTCTAACACTTTTGTTTGTGTTATTCATCTCACACAACAGGGTCCAGAAAAGCGTTTAAGTCTCGTAACAATCGGTACGTTGAGCCGTGTGAAATCATGTTCTGCCGAAAAAGAGCGAAGTATGGTTGACAATCTAACGAATCGTGAATGTCAGAACGCAAAGCGCACGCGATACTGGACAGGTGCACGTCCCAATCATTTTGCTCGTTGGAAATCACCACTCGGAGTTTGCTCAAAACGCTACGATTAACACGCTCGGAAATATTAGCCTGCGGAGAATACACTGCTGTTCGCACATGCTTAATGCCATAGTTCGTCAAAAAGTTTTTAAACTCGTTGGATACGAACTGACGTCCATTGTCGGCGTGAATAAATTCAGGGGTGCCGAAAGTGTGAAAGATTTCAGTTTCTAAGAAACTTATGATATTAGCAGACGTTGCTTTAGACAAAGCTTGAAGAAAAACGAACTTGAGAAATGGTCTACCACAATGGAAACGTACACATTTCCTCGCTTTGTACGGGGATATGGTCCCAAGAAATCAACGTAAAGTCGCTGAATAGGTCTTTCCGTCGCAATCTGCTTGGTGATAGGTGGACGAAGAACCGCGTTTGGCGCTTTTACCATTTTACAAGTTTCGCATTCACTCACAAACGACTTGATGTCTTACAACATTTTAGGTCAATAATACTTGTCTCTAATTCGGATATATGTTTTTGCGAAGCCGCTATGACAACTAAGTTTTGTATTATGAGACATTTCAATACATTTGCGAGTGAGTGTTTCCGGCAACCAAAGACGCCATAACGAGTCCTCCTCGTTCACTACACCATTCCCGAACCTGACTCTTTTGTAAATATATTTTCCCGATACAACTAGGTCAGGAAGCGCAGATTGATTGTGGCGAATCGAACTCAACTGAGTCCAGGTCAATTTCACCACATGTCATTGTCGAAGAAACCTCGTCAATCGCACCTTCGTCCACGGTTACATTTGCAGTAATTTCCTCTATACCCATTCGCGATAAAGTATCTGGCACAACGTTGAGGGATCCCTTTCGATGTTCGATGGAAAAATTGTAGCCTTGTAGCTCCAAACTCCAGCGAGCGAGTCTTCCACTCAGCTCCTTCATCGACATAAGCCATTTCAAGCTTGAATGGTCCGTGATCACCTTGAAAGGTAATCCATCAACGTATGGCCTGAATTTCCGTATACTCAAAACTTCTGCGAGACATTCTTGTTCAGTAACCGTGTAGTTTTTTTGCGATTTATTAAGCGTCTTCGACATGTAAGCGATCGGTTTCTCATTGTTGGTCTCATCCAACTGAAAGAGAACACCACCTACTCCCTCCGAAGATGCATCACATTGGATGGTGAACGGCTTGCTGAAGTCTGGTTTTGATAACAACGGAGCAGTGCAGTCTTCAATTTGGCAAACCCTTCTAAAGCTGCAGGTGTTAGCTCGAATTTCTTAGTTTTCTTCAAACAATCAGTGAGTTGTGCAGCTAAATCAGAATAATTTTGTATGAACCGACCGACGATACTAACCGGTCAATCCTTAAAATCTCCTAATCTGTCTTAGGGTCGTGGGGACGGGAAACTTAACCATTGCCTCCACCTTGTCAGGATTGGTCTTCAGGATACCTTGACCAACAATATATCCAAGATACTTAACCTCCCGCATGCAGAACTTGCTTTTATCAAGGTTAATGGTCCGATTCGCCCTGCGAAGACAGGCAGCCACCTCGTTGAGGATGCGTATGTGCGAATCGAAATCAGCTGTACATACCAGCAAATCGTTTAAATAGATAAACACATTTTCACGAAGCGAACTTGGTATTACCTGTTCGATAACCCGACTCATCGTTTGACCAGCATTGCTTAACCCGAATGGCATAACCTTAAACTGGTAAAGCGGTCTACCAGGAACAGCAAATGCAGTTTATTCTCGAGATATCTCGTCGAGTGGTACTTGCCAGTACGCATTCTTTAAATCGATTCCTGTGATAAAATGTGTATCCTTTATACGACTGAGCAAACCCTCGATATGCGGCAAGGGATACGCATCCTTAACCGTGACTGCATTGACTTTTCGAAAGTCAAGGCACAAGCGAATCTTTCCGGGTTTCCTCACCAAAACTACTGGGCAACTCCAAGGTGAATTGATAACCTCAATAACCCCAAGCTCTAACATGCGGTCTAATTCTGTGTAAGCCTCTTCCTGACGGACTGGAGACAATGGGTAATGCCGGGATTTGATCGGGACCGCGTTTCCCGTATCGATGACATGATAACCAAGGTTTGTCTTACCCAGCCCTAACACGACAAAGTTAGGAAATAATTTTTTTGCATTTTCCAGTTGGAAACTTTGTTCAGGTGTAAGTTTTATCAATTCAGCCTCATCCTTATAATTTACGCTCTCTTCAACATGTCCGACGTCGGCTTGTATTTCGCTGATCTGTGGCACCAGATTAAATTCGCGCCAAAAGTTCATCCCTAAATACAATTTTTGAGTGAAGTTGGGAATTAAATAAAAAGAAAGGGGTTTAGTGGTACCGTTGTACTTGGTGTGAATTTAACAATGACCACTGTCATGTGCATTACCATCAGCTGTATGAACAACATTTTTGTACGGTTTCACGTCCACTCCAATTTTTTCAACCAAATCCAAACACTCGCTGCCTAGAACAGAGATGGATGCCCCACTATCCAACAAGCCAAAAACTAATTCATTGTTTAGCTGAACATTGGCATACATCCTACCATCTGTATTTGAGGATATAATTGTTTCGACAATTTGTTTGCGAAATTTTTTGCGTTGACGAAACCGACGTCGGCATTTTTGAATCTGAGCGGAAGTCGACTTATCACTATCCCCAAAAATTCGAGAACGAATTTTATAATAATTCAACTTTCGCTGATGAAGGGACTTTAAACTATATGTATTAATAGTATGAGACTGGGAGACATGCGAACTGATCGGATCGGTTCGTTCCAAGATCTTAGTAGGAACAATATTTTCTAGTGAAACTTCTGAACAGGTAAGGGAATTTTTGGGTTCATTTAGTTCTGTGGGTTTTCGGGGTAATTCCTTGAGGAACGAATCTCCCCTTTCTTTCTTTCGTCCCTCAAAAAGTTTCCCGCGTGTTTTCCGCACTCAATAGTTTTCGTGTTGAAGAAATAGCTGCAACTTCCTCACACTCTTCGTCAAATACTTCTTTTCCATCTTCGACCACAATCTCGTGAACGCTTTTTTGGAAAGAAGTTCCCTTCGCTAGATATTGCAGGGATATTCAAACTTACCAATTTCCTAATCACGTTCACCATAAAAACGTCCATCTGCTGATACAACCTAACTTGATTATCAAGCATACTCCTTTCGATTCTAGTAGCTAACTCATTTGTTGGATCTACTTGAGCAGTTATGGTATTTAAACTATTACCTGCTTCGTTGTCTTGAACTTCGTCACTAACAGCTGAATTATCGTTAGACATATTCGAAGTGGAGTCTGAAACTATAGAGTTTAAATTCTCAGAGAATGAAAAAGAATTGTTCAGGTCGAAACGATCAATACTTCTCCGAAACCGTCGGTAAAATTCTTGAAACCTAGCTTCAGAATGTGCCAAAATCACGTTCAAGTAGTCATGGATCGAAACCCGACGTCCCCTACTCATTCCTCTCCCAAGGTATACGTCTGCAAATTTGTTTCCCTCAAAGGCTAAAAGACTACAGCTGAAATTCTGACTCGAATCAAACAAAAAAAAAATAAAAATAAAAAAACAAAAAAAATCTCCACCTAAAAAAAATCTAAAATCCAAAAAAAAATAGAGGCCTAGCAATTCCAATATTTGGCCGCCCGCAAACCGTAAAACAAAAAATAAAATAAACTCAAAAAAATGGAAAAAAAAACTTATTGGCAAATAAAATAAAATCGAAAAATTAAAAAAAAACGTATTGGCAGCTCTATTCCAAATTTTCAACCAAAAATCTACCAAAAACTCCAAATTCACTCCCTTGAATCCTTGGTTCAAATACCACCAAAACCAATTTAAAATGACGAAAATGAGCAAAAAAAATAAAATAAACTAAGCTGAAACTAAAATGCCAAGAAAATGTTCTCCTCAGTTTTCAGGTCAACGACCAACAAAGCTTTCATTGGTGAAGGCATCTGAAAACCTTGGAGAATTTTTTTTAATTCTGTTGGAAGGATCGCTGAAGATGCCTCTCGCATCTACAGGTCTCTTCCAACAAGTGAGTGCAATATTAAGTGTGTGCTAAGTTGTCTTGCCATTTGGATACCTGCTGTACAAGTACCCAAATACTCGGACTGTTTGGCCCACACTTTGTTTTTGTTAATGTTCCTATGGTTGCATCTTCCTTATTGCAATGCGGTACCAAGTGCTTTACACTCAGTAACCGGGACTCACAAGGCAACCAAAGAACCAAACTAAAGATCCAACTGAATCTAAAAAAAATTAAAAAAAACTGAATGAATTAAAAAATTTAAAAAAAATGAAAAAAAATAGGTATTATCAAAATTACTTAAAAAAAAAAAAAAAAAAAAGGAATTGAATTGGCTCATGTATCTATATATATATATCCTCACCATCTTAAGATGGTGGGCTCCACGTTGGGCGCCATTTTGTAACAAGCCTTTTGCCGGTTGGTCCTTCGCTGGCACAATATTCCCAAGACTAGCTCTTATGGGGTGGTTCTTGGACTCATTACTGTTACAAAAATTTTTAAATTTAAATGCCAGACTTTCCATCTAGGTGTCATGATGGGCGAGATCTTCATCAATACCCTCCCTACCTGGTTGCTTCCCTCGCTAGAGCAACCCCTTACCAAGGCTTCTTCCTTCCTCAGATCATCACCCCTCCCATCCAAATCCTCCCATCCTTTAAATTAAAAAAAAATTTACTCACACTTCATTTAAGAAAAATCTCTTCAATCCAAATTAAAAATAAATTGATTCATTTCAAATGATGTTATTTTATTGTTTGCCAAAATTTAATTCAAATGTAAATAGAAGTCTTAAAATTTAATTATTGAACTTTTGTAAAATTTATGTAATACTAGATAAAATCGAATTCCTTACGTTGGCAACTCTGTTCATTTGTAAAGACAACTTTAATTAATCAAATTAAATCGAATTCGATTTATAAGCAACTTTGGGATTTTCCTTTTTTATTCCTCTTTTTTCTTTTTTTTTATTAAGTATTTTAACTATCACATTGATCCCCTTTTAAAACCCCTCCCCGCTCTATTCGCGTACTTTTTTTTTTTTTTAATTATTATATATATATATGTATATAAAAATATAATTTCAGTATATATGTAGGTATACATATGTTACCAGGATTAAATTTTATTCAGGTACATAAAACTCACCATATAATCCTGTTGAATTGGACACTGTCGGAATCTTTATAGATGATAATGTTCCTTTTTTGAATTACTCTACTTCGTTTGATTGTCTTATACTTTGTATATAAATGTGCCCATATATATATATACATTAATGCGCGAAAAGAACTTTAATTTTCCTTAGGTACGTTTCTCAAAGTAATTGGACGGAATTAAAGATATCAACGCGGTAACCAACACTCGAAATGTACAATTTAAAGTTTAAATAATTACTCTATATTATTTAATCCAACGTAAACAAAATTTTCAAATTTATATTACACTAAAAAAATTATTTAAATTTTGTTTTTTTTTTAGTATTACACTAAAAAAAATTATTAAATTTTTTTTTTTGGGACACTGGCGAGAATTCAACCCAGGTATCGTTCCACCCACTGTAAGCAATAGCCCACGCCTCAACAATCGTGGCTATCACGGCTTGCTCGAATATGCAGTTCGAGTAAGCAATATAAACCTGGATTTCAATTTCAAGTAGGTATTACTACTAATGCCCTGTATCCTCCGACGCCCAGGTATATGGGATTTTCTTTCCAATTCGATTTTAAGAAGTGTTTTCCTGAAGGATTGCTTTAAAATTTTGGGTCGGTGAATGAATACTCATTACCGCCGAAATTGTTAATTTTCCGCTTTGAATACCAGTTAACAAATAAAAATTCTTTGTCATAAAGTTAAATGCAATTTGCAATAAAACTGCACAGTTTCCATTTTCTTTAAGAGTTACTAGTTTCCGCTACTCTATTGATTCTATAGAGCATAGAAACTATCCTCGCAAAAAAATTCTTAAATCCCGCCTCCTAAAATCTCTTCAATTAGTCTCAGTCTGCGACACCCTTAGTCTAAGCTCAACTTAGGACAGATTCCATAAATAGATCTAATCGACTAATCTACTACATTATTTAAAATGAGCTTTCAATTGCATTCCACCTAAGGTTTGACAGTTCTCGGAAAGCATTTATTGTTCGATTGTTGTGCCGGCCGTCGTGAAACTTCTGTTTTATTTTTATTAAATCAATATTTCAAACTATAAAATTTGTGTTTCGTAATTTCGGTAACAGCCTCATTTATCATGAAGTGCATACCTAGCTGTAATTTGAAGTCAATTATATGTTATATGATTAGCTGTTTAAATGTATCTTAAATTTTCTCTTGTGTTATACTTTACTGTTTCCTTTCAAGCTTTATTATGTAAATTAAATTTTTTCTCGGCCATTTGGATCGAGGCCAGCTTAAGGGTAAAACCTGATTTAATAAATATTTAGAACGTGGTAATTCGATTGATTTTCATTATTATACATTTGGATAATTTTTTGGTTCGCTCGTTTTGAAACGGGTTTGTTAAGGTTGTTTAGATCAGGAAAATTATGAACTTCGTTACCTACCAACCCCAATAGATCGCCAATTACTTCATAACTTTCGCGGGCTTTGATTACAACTTAATTTGGTCATAAAGTAACTTTTTTTAGCTCTGCGTTTTTTTTTTCTTTTTTTTTATTCATTTTTATTTCATATTAACTTATAACTATCTTAAAGCTAGACAAAAATGTTTAAAACTAGCCTAATTATCAATTACTTACAACTAATTTACTGGCCCTCGGGAGGGATGTAACCACTTAACCGCGCACTCTCAAAATATTCGTTATTGGGAGATAAAATCTGAGACAACAACCACCTACAGTCTCCGAATATCGCGCCACACATCTTTCCTATCATTCTTTCTCTTCCTTAACCTCACCCCCACGCCCGCGCTGTGTTGAAACATTTAAAGGGTATTCATACTCCCTTGAGCGCGCGTAGATTATAAAAAAATAAAAAAAAAAAAAAATAAAAAAAATAAGCCCCAAAAATTAAGCTGTTAGTTGAGGACATCGCTCTTGCAACGTGACCCCGAATCAGCTTGAACAAAAAATTATCTATTCTGTTTATGTTGGCTCCGTTGTATAGAACATGGTTGGAATAATATCTTGTGTACTCCGACTCTGGTGTTCTTTGTAATCCAAGGCAACGTCTAAGACATTGCCTCTCAAACACCCGAATCTTTTCCATTTGAGATGGGGCAACGTTGAACCACACCGGGCATCCGTAGGCAATCATCGGCCTGATGAGGGCCATGTAGCAAATCACCCTTCACCCTGCTGTCAAGACGGCTGCTATAAAACAGTCGTTTTGTCAAGGCAAAGGCTCCCCTAGCCCTTGCCAAATCAGCACCTATATGTCTGTCGAAATACAGGTACTGATCCAACCAGATGCCAAGGTACTTTACTACACTTTTACTCGCCAGTGGATGTCCATGAGGCCCTACGATCACCAGCTTGCGCCAGTTCTTTCTCGTATCCCTTGAGGCGATAGACAACGGAGTCCTAAACAAAATAGTTTCTGATTTCTGGAAGTTGATTTTCAACTTCCAGTCATCACAATATCGCTGAATCTTGTCGAAGTCACTCTGCAAGAGACTTTTGATGACTTCAACTGTATTAGCTGTTCTGTACGCAATTAGATCGTCGGCGTACGCAATTGCCTGATTTAGACTACCTATCAGATCGCTGGTGTAAATGCTGAATAGAATCGGCGAGTTAACCGTTCCCTGCTGAAGACCATTATTAATATTAAAAATTGCGGTAGAAGTTACATTGCCACTCTTGACAACAAACTTTCTACCATTTAGCATGTCATAAAGCATATACAATAGATATTTACTTATACCTAGTCTGGTTAGCTTTAGATACAGACCTTCTAACCATACGGTGTCGAAGGCCTTCTCCAAATCGTTTTACTTTTGTTCCATTGGATATCAGAAACTAGTTTAGACGGGGCATGAATTGTGTCATGTCCCGCCTTAAAACCGAACTGCTTATCCGGGATGATATTTTTGTCCTCCGCCCACTCTATTAATAACCTTTTCAAATACTTTGCTGATACTCGGAAGAAGACTTATCGACCGGAGATTGGCCGGATTGGAGTTGTCCTTTCCCTTTTTTGGGAGAGGGTGCACCATAGCTGTCTTCCACCGCACTGGATAATATGCATTATTCAGCGCGTTGTTAAACAGTGTGGTATAAATGTCAACTGCTTCTTGAGGCAAATGTCGTAGTACAACGTTGGATATACCATCGACTCCTGCAGACTTCTTTTTCTTTAATGAATCGAAGATGAGCTGGAGCTCATTCTTCGAAATTAACAGGGGACTGGGCCCATTTCGGTCGGCGATTATGGCGTTTGCCAAATTTTTATCATTAAACGCGGTAAAACCAAGGTCCTCAGATCGCCATTGGCTTATATCGTTTCGGAGCCATAAGTGATGAAGCAGAGCTCTATTCTCCAGGTCATGATTCGGGCGAATGCTAGCATTCACCTTGTACACTTGCTGGAAAGCAGCCCCCACAGCCTCCACCTTCTCCTGCGGATCTTCGATTATGAAGAGTTCATCGTCCAAGACGGCGTCATCTTCGTCTATGCCTGCTGTCACAAGTACGTCTCTATTTTGTGTCGTCCTCTGAAGCCAAAGACACGGAAGGTCGTTTTGATCTTTTCTTCTGAATATCTTATTAATTTGTGGGAACATACTCGGGTCGGTAGCGTTCACGGCCCGAACTTTGTTGTCCCAAAACAAATTAATGGACAACCTATAATTTTCTTTGATCAATTGGTTGATGTTTTTGATGGACGACTTCAGTGTCCTTATCTCCAGATCTCGTGTGTCAGTAAACCGTCTGTACAAGCCGTTTAGTCAGTAAGTCACTTTCTTGTCTGTGTAGTGCATAAATTGTCGCGTTACGGTACATGTCAGTTGCGTTACGTTCTTTGTATTTCGGTATTGTCCTGTTCATTGTCCGTTGAATTGTTTCGTCCATTTGTTCTAAGTATCTGTCAATTTCAGTATTTGTCATGTTCCTGTCATTTGGTGGGGATATACCATTTGATCGTAATTCGCTCAATAAGACGTTCGAGAAGCGTGGCCAGCGCACCTTACTGTAATTGTAAGTATGCACCGGTACATACTCCTCCAACTCCATAAGCGCGTTCGGAAGTTGTATTACGGCGGCGAGTCCGCAGTGGTCACTGTCGTACTCGATCGTTCTTAAACAATTTTTAGGCCGATGGCCCACAGTATCAGTAATTGTTAGTCTTGCGTCTTTCAACAATAGATCCAGATAGGCACCGCTTCTTAGAAACGATGGCCTGTCTGTAGCGAGAAGTTCAATGCGATACTCCAGGTTGTATCGACCCATCCAATTATACAGATGGGTACCACGAGGATTTTGTATTTGATTTCCCCAATCTATATGGTTGGCATTCAAATCACCAGCCAATATGTAGTAGTTTTCTTCCGAGCTCAATCTTAAGCATTCAAAAATCTTTTCAAGCTCTGTTGTAAACTGTGTGGGCTGAGGTGTTTCCGGTGCATAGGCAGCGATCACATACATTCGCTTCCCCTGTTGGAGATGAATGCATATGATGCATGCCTCTAACGTCCGAAATTTACGCACATCATTATTATATATTACCTTATGACTAATGCCTTTACGTATAAAGATTGCGACGCCACCTCTTTGAGTGGAGTTGGGTCGGTCTCTTCTTACGATATTGTAATTGTTCTTAGTCAATTTATGTTTCTGATTAAGCTTAGTTTCGCTAGCCATAAACACATCTGGACTTATGTCTTTAAGCAATTGGGATAAATTCGCTCTACGTTCGGTCCTAATCAGTGAATTTACATTCACAGCTAGGATCTTAAAGGGCCTCTCCGGCAGCGCGCCCTTAACCTCTAAGTTGCGTTAAGCTCGGCAAAACAGAGTAGAGATAATCCACCCTAGTCGCCTGCTCCCTGATCTGGTTTTGGAGGCCAGTCAACTGGCCCTGGATGACCAGTAGAATGCCCATAATATCCGCCTGTGCCGCCGGCGCCTTAGGCACGGGGGCCTATTGGGCGACCTTTGGTGTAGGCTGTACCGTGCTTCCCCTTCCTGACGCCATTTGGGCGTAAGAAATTTGGGGGTTGACGGGCGTTGTTGTAGGAGGGCGCACTGTTGGACGCTTTTCTACCACTGTTTGCTTTGCGGCTTTATTGTTCTTTATAAGCTGAAACGTCTGGCATCCCCGATAATTAGCGGGGTGTCCGCCGCCTCGGCAGAGTACACATTTAAGCTGGGTCCTATCTTCGACCCGTTCCCTTCCTAACTTGCATTCATCTGCATTGTGGTTCTCTCCACACTTAACGCAGTGTGACTGCATTTCGCAGTTTGCTGCGGCGTGGCCGAACCTTTGGCAGCGCATGCATTGAAGCATGTCGCCGCGCCTTTTTAATTTGTCCCAAGTTACAACCTGGTAGTTGAGGACGGATATACTCCTCAAACTATCCAGTTTGCTGCTGGGTGAGAGTTGAACAAGGAAGAAGGGAAGACTCCGGTTCTCCCGCCTAGCTCTAACTGTAGCGAACGGCTTGACCCCGATAAAGTCGAGATCGTCATTCGCTTTTTGGCGGAGTTCATTTAAGATCACCTGTGGTTCCGTGCAGGAATCTATGCCCTTCAAAAGGACCGTTTGAAATTTTTCGGTTTTAGGGGTGAAACTAAAGAATTCAGTAGTAGTTTCTTTTAGCAACTCTTTAATTTTTTTGTGCTGTTCCAGTGTGAAGCACTGGATCGCATGCCTATCGTTATTTAATCTTTTAATAGTAAAATTTTGACCTATGGTTAACTTAAATAGATTTATGGTATCCTGTAACTCCATTTTATAAGTATTTATGGGTGGCACCTTTTCGTTTTTCGTAATCGGCGGCTGTGGCTGCTGCTGCTGGGATTGACTTTTCTGCTGCTGTTGATTCTGCTGCTTTTGAATCTGCTGCTGCTGTTTTTCTTGCGGTTGTTTGTGGGCTTGTGTCTGCTGCTGTTGCTGTTGTTTTTGTTTTTGCCGTTGTTGTTTTGGGTGCTGCTGTGGCTGTTGTTTTTGTAATTGTTCTTTTTTCTGTTGTTGTGCTTGTTCGTCGAGTTCTTTTAGTTGTTTCGCTCGGCGCGCTTCTTGGCTGGCCTTAACTTTACTTTTCAACTTTTGGATTTTGCTTCCATTGTTTCAATTTGAGCGATCATTCTTTCTTCCTCGTCCTCCTCAGATGACGCCTCTGATGTGGAGAGGTTCACGAAGGCAGTACTATCGCCCGTCGTGAAGTGCCCTTCTCCTTCCTCAGACATATATGCAATACCCTCTTCGGGTGAAGTGTCTAGCTGGGTTTGTCTTGCTGCCTCTGACGTCTCGTCTATATCGAACGTATTCACCCCAGCTGGCAGCTTCGCTGAGGTGGCCGTGGATCTCCTCTTTACCAAATTTGGTGCGCACTTGATCCTCTTTCTGCGGTTTTGGTTAGCATCGGATGATGTTGCCGTTGTTGTTATTGCTGTTGATGTTGTTGCTGCAGAATCACTGCTTGTAATTGGAACATCTTTCGATGTTCCCTCAGCTGATGCCATCGCTGGCCTCATTGGCCGTAGGACACCTTTCGATGCCCCGGTGCTTAAACTCCTCCTCCTTTGATTCTTTTCCCAACCAATAAAGTTTTCCACTTCACGGTTGTGAAAAAAAGCTGCTAAAGTTCTGATGCCCGGCTGGGAATCGAACTGGCGACCCTCGGATTCTCGGTCGGCCACTCTACCACTGTGCTAGTGCACTACTTATTAAATCTTGATTTAATGTAAAACTTAAGCTCACACACGAAATTTAATTTGGAAAAACTGGGAAGCCGAACACGTGTTAACACCTCCACAGTACGAGATCGACTGAGCTCTGCGTGTAATAAAAGCTAAATGATTAGGAACCTGACAAAAACTTTGCCAGACCATCCGTACGACCATCGCAGCGTTAATGTCTACCTTAAGTCATGGTCAGATAATCCTTCAAGGGAAAGGTGATCCATCAAAAGAACATTTGACATGTCTAACACAATCATCAAATCAAGTAAACTTGGGTCGGAGTTAGGACCAAAACGAGTTGCATAGAAATTCGCAATAGTTAGGCCAGTTGCTGCAATTTCAGCCTTAAGTTGGCTTGCTCTAGTGTCAGAGAAAAAGATCAGCGTTAAAATCTCCATAAAAAAATATATTTTCATATTTCGACGAAAAATCTCGAATAGTCGCAAAGAAAGACTCAGGAGAGAAGCTCCTATGCTTTTCATATTGCCATCAGATACTTCTACGATCAGGAAATCAATTCCCCTACAGTAACGAGCCTTTTTGCCGGTCAGCCGTTTCACTGGCACAATATTCCCAAGACAAGCTCGTTTGGGATGATTCTTGGACTCTCATTGCTCTTTCCATCTCGGTGTCGATGATGGGCGAGATATTCGTCATTACCCTACCTACCTGGTTGTCTTCCTCGCCAAAACAACCCCTTAATTTGGCTTCTTCTCCTTATTCTAAATTCTCACATTTTCTGTATCCTCTCATCCCTTTATATTAAAAAAAACTTCCTCCATGTGCTTCATGGTATTAAGCCTTCAATTTTTTTAAATAATAAAAAGTGTTTTCAAAATTATGCTTAATTTTTAAAATAAAATTTGATTGAGAAATATATAAATAATTAGTTGAAATTATTAAGTAACAAAAATTTCATTTGATTGAAAATAGGTCACGGGTGGCAATCAATCAAAAGAAAAATCGAATTGATTTCACACGAGATCCTTTTGTTTTTATTTATGCGCGAGTTAAGGTAAGTACCTTCGCGAATTCGAAAAAAAAAACAATTTCTATTTTAGAACAGCTCACTGCTGCGTTATTGACAAACTCAACTCAATTCTATAATTTACAATATTTTATGTCTACAAAATGATGATCAAGCAAAAGATAAATTTGACTGCGGGAACCACAGGTCCAATGGCCGATGGTTGCAGGTGTGTTATGTAACTCGCGCAGTTATGGGGTTATGAATACCCTGACAGGAGATACCGCTGTACATTGATTTTAAATGCCTGATTATGGGAGGGAAAAATTCCGTCGGGTAAAGCATTCCACATTCGTGTTGCGTGGCTAAAGAAAGAATCTATACTTGACAGTACGTTCGAAGTTGGGCTCAAGGGTAAACTGATGAGCATTCCTATAAGCCTCGGTTGAATTTTTTAAGGGGAGGAATGCAACTGGCTATTTAACTAGAACACTGTATATAATAATACCGATAGAATAATGACAAGCATAAAACATTGCGACGGTGCTCGAGAGGCTCAATTCTTTGTTTTTTTTTGCCCTGGGGCACATCAGCATTTATTTTATGAATATCAGACTTGAAATACAAATTGTATTGAGCGGTCCGAAAGGTAATTTCTAATCCAACGAAGAAGAGATTATTCGATACCAAATGCATGCATTTTCGAGAGAGCCTAATGCTAAACTCTATCAAATGCTTTTAAAATATCAAGCGAAATAATCTTACATTTTCCAAAACGATGAAAAGATTTGTGCTACTGTTCGGTGAGATATACCATCAGATCACCAATGGACCTATTGGTACGAAAGCGATAATGCCGGTCAGTAAGAAGATTTCGTTCTTCAAGATATTTCTTTAGCTGATAATTAATCAGCGTTTCCATGAACTTGGAAAGAAGGGACATAAGTGCAATTGGATGGTAGGTGAAGAAGATTCGTCTTTTTTAGGGATAGGCTGAACAAATGCTGTTTCCATCCACTGGGAAAGGTACCAGTAGAATAGGATAGATGGAAAATCTTACGCAGTGGTTTTGCCAGCGTAGAAGAACACCTCATCAGAACAATAGGGGAGATACTATCTGGACCAGAGGATTTGTATATGTCAAGATCTTTAAGAATTCTAGCAACTGTACCAGTACGAAAGAAGATAAGATAAAACTGTTTATGCTCTTAAGTACAGGAGGATTCATGGCACTGTGGAAGCGTAGAATTAGCACAAACTGAGCTGCCAGCAAATTTGATTTTTCTTGTGCGCTTACCACAGGAGTGTTATTGGAAACGAACGTTGAAACCGACGCTTTCAGCCCCTTAAGAATTATATTTGTAATCATATCAGCGCTGGAGTCAACGTCACTATCGAGGAAGCTTAGTGACCAGTTATAGATCCTGAAGAAATTATTCTATGGTCCTCTTAGGAATGCTTTCTTGGTCCGATGTGCATAGAGGCAATAACACACTAATAGTATATTTACCAGGTAGATAGGTAAGAAACATGTCTATGGTGTTGGCGGAGTGACCTGCAATGTCAGGTATTCTTGTTGGCTCAGTAACCAGCGGAGTCAGATTATTCACCTCAGCAAGGACCTCAAAATACCTTCCCGGGTGTTGTCTGGCCAGAATAGCGTAGCCATTTGGAATTGTGTACATTGAAATCGCCCGTAACAACGTTTTCACTGTGCGGATATTGGGAAACAATTCTTTGGATAGAGTCGGACAGCGCTTCTAATTCGTTGAAAATCGAATTACTGTGCAAACTTGGGCTATGATAAATAAAGCATGTGCGAATAATATGCTTATGGACGGTGAACCTCTACCACATAAAGTTAAAATTTGTATTCAAACAAGGACCATATTGTGGTTGAAACTGATAAGCAACTGATAAGGCACTAAACTTTATCCTTTGTAGGCTAAATTTTGAGGGATCCGAATCTTCACCTACTTGGGTTTCGAAGTATGAACATACGCAGCATAGAAATTCTTCCTAAGCCCACGTATATTACAATACTCTACCTTGAATTTACTACCCATTACGAAAAAATAAACACGAATAAAACCAAATCAGACAGTTAACTATTTATTTATTTATTTATTTATTCAATCTTTAAGTATAAACTTTTTAAGACTATTGTATACATTTAAATTTAGGATCACAGAATAAATAATTATGTGTAAAGAAGTTTAAATTATTAAAATTATTAAAATATATCATTGAATAGCTCTGAAACTGATTTCTTAAACATATATCTATTTAACTGTAAGTCAGCTTGATCATAAATAGAGTTAAAAACTGAACAGGAATAAGATATTGGTTCACATTTACCATAATTAGTGCGATTAAAAAAATCACTTTCACGAACCTCTCTTAATGGAGCATTTATTGGAAATAAAGCAAGTAAAGGAGCACAGTCAATCTGATTACAAATCACGTCTCTTGCAAACATAACTAAGTAACCCTTCCGTCTTGCATGAAGTGAGCCTATCCCTAACAATTGGGATCTAGCATTATAGGAGGGCATATTTCCATCAACCCAATTGAGTTTCCATAGAGCAAACCTTGTGAATCTCTTTTGAACAGCTTCTATACGTTTTATGCTTACTTCATACGAAGGGCACCAAACGCAGCAAGCATATTCAAGCACAGATCTTATCATCGACACATATATAGACTTCAAAGTACATGGATCTGAGAATTCTTTCGAGTTCCTTTTTTAACGAATCCCAACAACCTATTAGCCTTAGGTATAATATAATCGTAGTGACTCTTAAAGTTTAGTTTACTATCTAAGATCACACCTAAATCCTTTGAGTACTCACTGGTTTGAGATATGTATAACCAATTTTATAATTAAAAGCAACTGGGTTATAAGATCTTGAAAAAGAAATAAATAGACACTTATTTATATTAAGATCAAGACAGTTCTTCTTGCACCAAGTGGATATCAAATCCAAGCCCGATTGTAAATATTCGCAGTCCGAACTTGATTTAATTGCTCGAAATAGTTTCAAATCATCGGCATATAGTAAGCAAGACGAAGACAAAACACTTTCGCACTATTACAATCATACTACCCAGTCGATCTCGTACTGTGGAGGTGTTAACACGTTTTCGGCTTCCCAGTTTTTCCAAATTAAATTTCGTGTGTGAGCTTAAGTTTTACATTAAGTCAGCATTCCATAAGTGGTGCAGTAGCACAGTGTAAGAGTGGCCGACCGAGAATCCGAGGGTCGCCAGTTCGATTCCCAGCCGGGCATCAAAACTTTAGCTGCTTTTGTTCACAACCGTGAAGTGGAAAACTTTATTGGTTGGGAAAACGAGCAAAGGAGGAGGAGCTTAAATACCGGGGCATCGAAAGGTGTCCTAGGGCCAATGAGGCCAGCGATGGCATCAGCTGAGGGAACATCGAAAGATGTTCCAATTACAAGCAGTGATTCTGCAGCAACCACATCAACAGCAATAACAACAACGGCAACATCATCCGATGCTAATCCAAAGCGCGGAAAGAGGATCAAGTGCGCACCAAATTTGGTAAAGAGGAGATCCACGGCCACTTCAGCAAAGCTGCCAGCTGGGGTGCATACGTCCGATATAGACGAGACGTCAGAGGCAGCAAGACAAACCCAGCTAGACACTTCACCCGAAGAGGGTATTGAATATATGTCTGAGGAAGGAGAAGGGCACTTCACGACAGGCGATAGTACTGCCTTCGTGAACCTCTCCACATCAGAGGCGTCATCTGAGGAGGACGAGGAACAAAGAATTGTCGCTCGAATTGAAACAATGGAGGCAGAAATCCAAAGTTTGAAAAGCCAACTTAAGGCGAAGCTAGAAGCGCGCAGAGCCAAACAACTGAAAGAAATCGAGGAACAAAAACAACAACAGCAAAACGAACAATTACAAAAACAACAGCCACAGCAGCAGCCAAAACAACAACGGCAAAAACAACAGCCACTGTTGAATGCTGCATACTTACTGATGACATCCATCCGCACTGAACTTGGCCAGTGCCTAATTTCCAAACACCTACATATAAATTATACCATTTTAATACTCTTTCTATGAAGGTTATATGGAGGGCAAAAATAAAGGAGGTACTAGAAGTTTTATCACAGAAAGTTTGGATGTGTTTTATTTAATTCTCTTGCGATTTTTATTTTTGATTTGAGTTTAAAGTATTTACCTATATTTTTTTCAAAGCTAAAATAGCTACGAACATTTTGGTCCTTCGGTGCCTATTAAAAGTGAACCATTTACTTTAATTCATTAATAGTAAAGTTTAATATTAAAATAAAAGAGGGTGTGCCGACATTTTGTCGTATTTTTAGACTTTATTAAAGAAAATTAATTTCAACACAAAACATTTTTATAAAAAAAAAGAACAATAAAAGAATTTTAATTAATAAATAAACATTAAAAAAGTAATATAAATCCCACGAAGAAAGAAAAATTTTTTGGGAAATTTCGAATTGAAATTTTTTATTTATTGTTTTATATTTCTTTTTTTTAAATTTTTATTTTTTTTTTGAAAATTTATACTTTTTCGAGATTTTTATTACACATTATTTTTTTTAACATTTTCGAATATTTTTTTTTTGAACAATTGGCAAGTGTTGATTTGAAAATAGGTTTTCAGTTTTTTTAGTTGCGGACGGCAATCCTTGGGAACAGAAACAAACAGATTTTTGGATCTTGAATTGTGTTTTTTTTTGTTTCGAATTCTTACGATTCACACCCGGTGTTGCAAATTTCTGTGAATTCTTTTCCTTCTGGGATTGAGATTTCGTTTGATTAGTTTTTCTTCTCCAGTAAGCATTTCGAATTTCGACAGGGTTTGGTCTTTTGTCTTAAGTTGAGGGGGGAAGATCAACACCAATTCCTTTTCTTGAATAGGCATGAATAATAGGCGTCGAGTATCAATTAACGACGACTTAAGTGTATTAAACGCTCATTCTGAAGAAAGATTTGATGAGTTTCATAAAAGACTTAGAAACACTATTGAACGCTTCAACCTTGACACTACTTTTAGTTTTTCGGAGCATTCATACTCAATAATTGCAAGTTCAACCATGCAGAACGGTAGCGATCCAAGGGGTAGCAACGAGGCTTTGCAAAGTGATTTACAAGATCTAAATTAGGTAGTTGGTCAAAGGGCAGATCCGACCGAAGCGTTAGCTGCACGTATCGAGAGAAATATGGTTGATAATCAAATTCGACTTTTCCAACAAATGGATGTTTTTATGGTGAATGTCATAAAAAAATTGGAAGGGCTAAATTTAGCAGCTCCTTCACAAAGCGCTCAGCCTAGGGAAAATTTAACGGGCGCAGGGGCTGAGTCCAGACCCATAGAGAATTTTTAACCGATGCCGAGACCTAGAAGTTCAGTTTCCCCATCTGCCTTCAGTACACCTGAGTATAGCAAATGTCGATTGGACAGGTGGAACATTAAGTACGACGGAACAGATAACATTTCCGATTTTCTTTTTAAGGTGGATAGGATGCAATCATCGTCATCTTACACCGACGAGCAGATAGCTGCCAATTTCCACATTTTGCTCAGTGGAAAAGCCAATAAGTGGCTTTGGGGTTTCTTGAAGAGAAATAAGACAGCTAAATTAGCAGAGGTGAAGTTGGCGATGAAAAAGGAATTCGGACGGTTGGAAAGCGACGTCGATATTTATATGCGGTTGCTGACCCGGAAACAGGGCATCAAAGAATCGTTCGACGACTTTTATACTTCGATCGTTTTTCTGACCGACCGGCTTAAAGAGCCCTTCGATAGTCAAAAACTCATACACGTTATCCGGAATAATGCTAAGGATAAATTAGGTGAAATTTTGCTTTCAGCTGATGTTAAGGACCTGGAGCAATGGCGAAATAAGGCTAGGGAAGCTGAGAGGTTCTTGGCGAAACGAACTTCTTTCCAGAGAACTGTGAATGAGATTGCGGTCGATGAAGATCAATCGGACCTATATTTAGATGGGGAGGAAGTCGCGGCCATTTCTTCAGGGCGAAAAACGGTTTCAACAGCAAATTATATATGTTGGAATTGCGATCAAAAAGGACATGCATATCACTATTGTCCTTCTAAGGTTAGGAATCTTTTCTGTTTTCTGTGTGGGGCGAAATGAGTTACCACCATCGAGTGTGGTAAACATTCGGGAAATGGTCAAAGGAACGAAAAGAGCGGGGAAATTCGTTCCTCACGGAGCAAACCCGATCACCCACAGCAATAGAACCCGATAAGCCCAACACAAACACAGTTAGTGAGAGCGTTCTTAGTAAAATCTTGGAACGGGATGAGCCTCTCAGCTCCCAAATCATTCAGTCTCATCCTATAAACACCTATGCGCTAAAATCTCTTCACGAGCGGAAACTAAATTATTATAAAGTTCGTTCTCGAATTTTCGGCCTTAATAGTAGTTTAGCTAGCCCGAGTATCCAAAGATGTCGACGTCGGTATCGAAAGAGGAAAAAAATTCGCAAACAAATTGTTGAAACAATTATCACTTCTCATTCAGATGGTAGAATGTTTGCAAAAGTTCAATTAAACGATGAATTTGTTTATGGGTTGTTGGATAGCGGTGCTTCCATATCGGTGTTAGGAAAAAATTGTTGGGAATTGGTAAAGAGGGTTGGAGTAAATGTAAAGTCGTACAAAAATGTTGTGCGAACGGCAGACGGCATGTCTCATGACATCGAAGGCTTTTGTGAGATCCAGACCCAATATAACGGTTTAAAAAAAACTCTAACTTTTTACCTAATTCCCAACCTGATACAGGATTTGTACTTAGGGATGAATTTTTGGAGAGAATTTAACTTAATGCCCGATGAATGAATGAGATACAAGCCGACGTCGGCTTAAGCGAAGAAGAGGTAGATTTTAAGGATGAGGCTGAGCTGATCAATCTAACGCCTAAGCAAAATTCTATATTAGAATATACAAAAAATTTATTTCCTAATTTTGTCATGTTAGGTTTGGGGAAGACAAATCTCGGTTGTCACGTTATTGATACGGGAAATGCGGCCCCGATTAAATCCCGTCACTATCCATTGTCTCCGGTTCGTCAGGAAGAGGTTTATAAGGAATTGGACCGCATGCTAGGACTTGGGGTTATCGAGGTTAGTAACTCACCTTGGAGTTGTCCTGTTGTTTTGGTGAGGAAGCCTAGTAAGGTTCGCTTATGTTTAGACTTCCGAAAAGTCAACGCGGTCACAGTTAAGGATGCGTATCCACTGCCTCACATTGAAGGATTATTAAGTCGAATCAGGGACACATATTTTATCACGGGAATTGACCTAAAAGACGCGCATTGGCAAATACCATTAGACGAAAAATCCAGAGAAGACGGCTTTTGCGGTGCCTGGTAGACCACTCTACCAGTTTAAAGTAATGCCATTTGGCCTTAGTAATGCAAGCCAGACAATGAGTAGAGTGATCGATCAGGTAGTGCCTAGTTCGCTCCGTGAGAATGTATTCGTCTACTTGGACGATTTATTAATTTGTACTGCAGACTTCGAATCGCATATACGTATCCTTAACGAAGTGGCTGCTTGTCTTCGCAGGGCAAACCTGACTATTAACCTCAATAAGAGCAAGTTCTGCATGCGGGAGATCAAGTATCTCGGATACATTGTTGGCCAAGGTACTTTGAAAACAAATCCTGATAAAATCGAAGCAATGGTTAATTTTCCAGTCCCCACTAGCATACGACAGGTTAGGAGATTTCTAGGTTTAACCGGATGGTATAGACGGTTTATTAAAAACTATTCCGATTTAGCTGCGCCTCTTACCGACTGTCTGAAAAACAAACTGAAATTCGAGATGACAACTGAGGCGGTGAAGGGGTTTAACAGGTTGAAGACTGCACTCTCCTCCGCTCCTGTATTGTCACAACCGGATTTTACTAGGGAATTCACTATCCAGTGTGATGCATCTTCGGAAGGTGTAGGTGGTGTTCTCTTTCAGTTGGATGAGAACAACAACGAGAGGCCGATAGCATACATGTCTAAGAAACTTAATAAGTCTCAGAAAAATTACACGGTGACTGAGCAGGAGTGTCTTGCAGCAGTCTTAAGTATACGAAAATTTAGGCCCTACGTTGATGGATTACCTTTCAAGGTCATAACCGACCATTCCAGCCTTAAATGGCTGATGTCAATGAAAGAGTTGAGTGGAAGACTCGCTCGTTGGAGTTTGGAACTCCAAGGTTTCAATTTTACTATTGAGAATCGAAAGGGATCCCTCAACGTGGTACCTAATACCTTATCTCGTATGGATCTGGAAGAGATTTCTGCAAAAGTAACCTTGAAAGAATCTGAGATCAACGAAAATTCTTTGACAATGTTATGCGGTGAAATCGACCTAGACTCAGTTGAATTTGATTCGGAGCAATATTCCCAACTGAGAAAAAACATCGTTTCGAAACAATCTGCACTTCCTGATCTAGTTGTATCGGGAAAATTCATATACAAAAGGGTCAGTTTCAGGAAGGGTGATGTGAACGAGGAGGACTCGTTATGGCGTCTTTGGTTGCCGGAGGCGCTCACTTACGAATGCATTGAATTGGCTCACAATGCGAAGCTAAGTTGTCATAGCGGTTTTACAAAAACCTTTGCTCGTATTAGAGGTAAGTTTTACTGGCCAAAAATGGTATCAGGCATCAAGGCATTCGTGAGTAATTGTGAAACATGTAAAATGGCCAAGGCCCTAGCACTATTCTTCGACCACCTATCACCAAGCAGATTGTTTCCGAAAGGCCTATTCAGCGACTTTATGTCGACTTCCTTGGACCCTATCCACGTACAAAGCGAGGAAATGTGTACGTGTTCATCGTGGTGGACCATTTCACCAAATTCACTTTTTTGAAAGCAATGCCTAAAGCAACCTCTGCTAGAATCATCAGTTTTCTAGAAGCTGAAATTTTTCATACTTTCGGAACCCCTGAAATGATTCATTCCGATAACGGACGGCAATTCGTGTCCACTGAATTTAAAAACTTGTTGTCAGAGTACGGCGTTAAACATGTTCGCACAGCTGTGTATGCTCCGCAGGCTAACATTTCCGAACGAGTCAATCGCAGTGTTTTGAGCAAACTTAGAGTCTTAATTTCGAAACAGCAAAATGATTGGGATGTCCAATTGTCTAAAATCGCTTGCGCCTTGCGTTCAGACATACACGATTCAATAGGATGTCAACCGTATTATGCTCTCTTCGGTCAAAACATGGTATCACACGGCGCTACTTATCGAATACTGCACGACTTGAATGCTATTGAAGACTCGGAAATGTTAGTCTTGCCTAACGCACTAAAAACTACGCTTGTCAGAAAGAAGCTGTCGGAGAATCTTTTCAGGGCATACGTTAAGTCTAAGAATACTTATAATACTCGTGCAAAACCAGTTACTTACCAGGTAGGCCAAGAAGTATTCCACCGAAACTTTTCACAGAGTAACTTTGTGAAAGGAGTTAACGCCAAACTGCTCCCCAAGTTCATAAAATCCCGTGTTCGAAAAGTTATTGGAAACTGCATGTATGAACTTGAAACACCAGCAGGAAAACCATTAGGCATCTTCCATGCCAAAGATATGCGACAATAACATCCTGAAAATAAACAAAAAAAATACACAAAGTATCGCTTTCAACCTGTTGGATGTAAATTCTAAACTTATCTGACACTGTGCAGCCCGGCTAGTGATGGGGGTTCGCGACCCACGTTGTATTTCCACTTAATGAGGTCGATGCGCTCGAACAACCTTGTTTTTATTTATTTTTATTTATGACGCCTTCACGCGGATAGAAGTTAATTTGAGCCGAAGCAAAATTCTTTTTTTTATTCCCTTGTTTTATAGTATCGACAATTGAAGAAAAGACACCCTGTACTGTAAAAGCGCAATTAGATGTATTTTTTTTGTTTGTTTACATTCCTGTAAGCACTGACGACGACAAGAAAATTTCTCGTTTATAGTTCGTTTGTAAACCGTTTTAATTAAAATCATTGCATAGACGAATAAACGGAGCAATTGTTTAATAAGCAGTTTCACTTCTCGCATTAACGAAATGCGAGATAAATACGTTTGTCGCGTCCGCCCCGACGCGATGGCAAACGATTTTTTTTAGCTTTAGCTACATAGGTACATATATTCTCGTTTTCTTTTTTGCACACAATGTTTATTGTATTAATTTCATTTATGCACTTATTGATTGTTTCACTTTTTCTTGGCTACCAAACACTATAGAGAAAATCCTGTGTCTATATCCCAGGAATTTTTATCGATGCACTTTTAACCCGTTTCATGGCACAAAGCACAACCGACCGACATTAAACTGCGTGGGTTCATTTGCATGTCCAGATATATCAAGATATATCTAGAACAAGCAAAGCCCTGTTACCTAAATTACTAATTATTCAATAGTTTCTCGAAACTATTAGCACAATCATAATAAAAATTAAATTAGATTCCCGATACCATAGAACGAGGGCGACGAATTGCTGTGGGGATTTTTGTTTACTATATTAAAAGGAAGTGTCAAAGCAGAAGTTGAAAGTCTAAAGAACGATCGTAAAAGCTTGGCCGTAGTAGATTCTTACGATAGATAGGTGGTCGCGTTCTAAGGTGTAGCCCGAGTATGAATGTGTGAAGGTTTTCTGCATGCAACTTTTTTGGGAAAAGACTATATAGGTGGGAGAATAGAGAATGCTGACTAGAGAATGGAGAGTGAAAGTTTTCATGATAATAAATATTGGAAATTAGGAGATTCTAAAAGCTAATTCTCTACAGAAGTTTCCAATTTTGGTTAGGAGGTAACTGATAGGAATTTCTTAAACACAGTATAGAGTTCTCTGTTCAGAGCCAGTCCATATCTATTCTTTACTCGCAGAACAAATTTAAATTGGTTATACTTTCGCGATAAATCGGTCACAAAAAAAAAGCAAAAAAAAAAAAAGGAAAGAATAAAAGTGCAATTATTTAGGGCGATATTAGTGGTTGCGGGCCCGATAAAACAAAAAAAAAATCTTCAAAGTAACCAGGATTTCAAAATTATTGAATTTTGATTAAGTAGTTAATAATCCAAATATTGCATTATTTGAGTCAGATTTTCTTTTTTAACAAAGGAAACTTGTTTTCTTTTAGGAATTTATAAGGCGGTTGAAGATTTTCACCGCCTTCGATTTTCTTACAAAGAAAATTTAATTTTTACGGCCGTCGATTTTTGTTGCCAAAAGAAAAATTAATTTTCACAACGACTTAGAATAAACCGGTGTACCTACGGTATAGACGGGATAACAAAGGATTGTTACTACCGCTAGCTCTTCAACTAACCGTTTGGCAGCTTTAAATCAAAAGTCAGCATAGCCTAGAGTATAAGCACCACGAACAAAAAAGCACCTGGGACAAGGAGTTCGGGGTTCGAGAACCACCAATTGCCAATACATTTTTTTTTGTGTTTTAAATTTCTAATTAAATTTTTTTTTTATTTAGAAGTAAAGTAACGTTTGATTCATCTGAAAAGTTAATAGAATTTGTAATTTCCTTAAGCTAGTAGCTCGGTCAGCAAAAAGAAGGGCAAATTTAATTAGAAAGCATTAGATCGGGAAACGTACATATATACATAAAATTTTCCATTCGCGTATTAGTGTATATATAGTATATGAATTTCAATGATATCAAAAACATTTACAAGAGAACTAGTGTAACAACAACAGAACGTATCCATTCTGAATCGATCCAACAGCAGTGGCCACTTCTCGAGGAAATTCGGAGCTAATTTTGGTATGGAATTTTATTTCTTTTATATTTAATTGAACATAAAACATAACATGTATTACTTATATACATACATTAAAACGAAACAAATAGTGACATAGTACGCGCATGCAAAGGGGGTGAATAAAGAAAAGAGGTATTAAATACCCAACATTTTTAATAAATCGAAGACGTTTTAATTCTTCTTTAATTAAATTTTTTTGCGATCGGCGGCAGGGTTGCCACTAGAAAGAATTAAGTTTATCTTTTTATATAATAATTTTAAATCAATTTTATTTGTTTTGTATGAATGATTTTATTGTGAAATTTTGAATAATATTAATTAATTTATACATTATTTTAGTAAAAGAAAAATATGACTTATGATAAATTTTGAAAGCGTTTGCATTGCAGTATGAACTGCGAGTGAATTTTTTTTAAAGGGGATGAGGATGAAGGGTTGAGAGAGATGTAATTCCAGGGAGAAAGAAGCCAACCAAAGGGGTTGCTCTGGCGAGGGAGGCAACCAGGTAGGGAGGGTTGAGGCAACATCTCGCGCATCAGCAAACAACATGATGCAGTGCTGACACTCATTTTTGTAGCGGGCTATAGGTTCAAGAACCACACCCAACGCTGAGCTAAGGGTTCGAAAAATATCGTCAGCATGAACCATAAGGCACAAAACAGTTCGTTACATGTTTGCCTCTGCGATTTCAATCGAGAGTGGGGTTAATAGGGTTTATGTTTAGAGGTTAGGTGTGTTGTTCATGATAAAAGTTCTCACGTTATCAACACGAGACTTAAAGGGACTTCCTGGCGTTTTAGTTTCAAGCATATTCTTTTTTTTTTTTTTTAATGTGACTATATTTAAAAAATAAAATATCAAATTTTGTTTTATTATTCGGAAATTTTGTAAGTTTAAATAATTGAGTAAGATGGGCTTCATAGGCAAAATGAATATTTTTTTAAGAATCGCAAATCGATACACATAGGTATGTATGTAATTGAGCAACAATATCTTGCCGCTTCTATTCTGGCGAGATTCAGATACTTTATTTCGCATGTTGAAAAGATTTTTTTTTTTTTTTTTAATTCTGCTCTCTATTTATGGAGTTAAGGTAACTTATTTGGTTCTCGAAATTTTTATGAGCTTAAATAATTTTATAAATAAGTGAAAAATTTACACTTCCATACTTTATTTTTTATTATGAAAAGAGATTTTTTTTCTCTATTTCTGTGAAGTAATAAGTGAAAAATTTGCACTTCAAAAGTTGTCGAATAAAATACCGGTAGAATACCGATAAAGATTAAAGGAGACTCAAAAACTCAAATTAATGGCACATGTTCTGCATTTCAACCCTTGCGAATTCGAGGAACGAAAGCGAATCTAGATGCATTCCACATAAAACAAAATTTTTAAATAGTTCATTCCGAATGTGGAATTATAGGGTTCTGAAAATGAAGATTCGTGTTCTACATACATGAACCGTTTTTATACAAACTGTCTGCAACAGGTGATTTGACAGTTCGAAAGTCAACTCGAAGTGAGCTGGAAGAAGTTAATTCCGCCCGAAATGCTGAACATTATTTCTTTTTAAATGAAACTTAAATTCTTTTTGAATTAATTTTTACTCGGAATGCAGAACATATGTGAATTTAAAATTTTGTGGTTCGGATGATGCTACTAGAGTTAGAGGACACTCCAGTTTTTGACGTTATTTATAGCCTCTTTATCAGCACCATCCTACCGGCTGCGCCAATGTTGTATAATATTTTTGGTACGTCCAACTGGACATATCAATCGAAGAGAATATAACCCTACCTATCGAGGGGATTCCAGTTTGTTTAACTGGCCCTGGCGGCCCTTTTGGGTGGCCTTAGAAGGCCTATATGTATTTGCCAGTATATTTGAATAGCCACTGGCGGCTATTTGATGTAGCCTTAGAAGGCCAATTTACCTGAAAATAAATCAAAGTTGGATTAATAACTTACCTTTGATAGGAGCTAGGTATTCGATCGAAAATAATAGGTTTACAATGAAAGACTTAATACTTTTTTGTTTAATTAACTGGTTCAATCGATTCTACTGATTCAACTGATGTTTTATTATTATTTTTCTACACTATTTATACAAAAATATTCTTAACCTATCATCCCTACCAATTTACATTTTCTTAGAGTTTACAAATTTATAATGTATTGCAATTACTTGCCCTAATATTGGAACGCTAAATAAGCATTCCTCAGTAATTATTACTTAATATAATTTAAATGTAATATTTATTAATTGCCATCTGTGTTACTTGCTAAATTAGCATTATTCATTTAACATACATTTCCTACACATACGTTTAGCTTCGTCATTTAATTTCATTGTTAACATTGCTTGTCCCAGTTCTTTTCGTAATTCAATTATTAGTCATTGGCCAGTGCATTTTTTGTCATACTAAACGATCGTTTATGGTTTCAGTGCATTGTTTGTATACACTACCTGGTCGCGTATCGTTTAGCTGATTCACACCATTCTGTTGTTGGTGTCGACCTTGATATTAATTTGATATTTTATTTAATGTTTGTTAGGGAAGGTCGTGGTCAGATTGTTATTCTAATTATTTTAATGGTGCTGGTTATGTGAGCTCTAACACTTTTGTTTGTGTTATTCATCTCACACAACAGGGTCCAGAAAAGCGTTTAAGTCTCGTAACAATCGGTACGTTGAGCCGTGTGAAATCATGTTCTGCCGAAAAAGAGCGAAGTATGGTTGACAATCTAACGAATCGTGAATGTCAGAACGCAAAGCGCACGCGATACTGGACAGGTGCACGTCCCAATCATTTTGCTCGTTGGAAATCACCACTCGGAGTTTGCTCAAAACGCTACGATTAACACGCTCGGAAATATTAGCCTGCGGAGAATACACTGCTGTTCGCACATGCTTAATGCCATAGTTCGTCAAAAAGTTTTTAAACTCGTTGGATACGAACTGACGTCCATTGTCGGCGTGAATAAATTCAGGGGTGCCGAAAGTGTGAAAGATTTCAGTTTCTAAGAAACTTATGATCTTAGCAGACGTTGCTTTAGACAAAGCTTGAAGAAAAACGAACTTGAGAAATGGTCTACCACAATGGAAACGTACACATTTCCTCGCTTTGTACGGGGATATGGTCCCAAGATATCAACGTAAAGTCGCTGAATAGGTCTTTCCGTCGCAATCTGCTTGGTGATAGGTGGACGAAGAACCGCGTTTGGCGCTTTTACCATTTTACAAGTTTCGCATTCACTCACAAACGACTTGATGTCTTACAACATTTTAGGTCAATAATACTTGTCTCTAATTCGGATATATGTTTTTGCGAAGCCGCTATGACAACTAAGTTTTGTATTATGAGACATTTCAATACATTTGCGAGTGAGTGTTTCCGGCAACCAAAGACGCCATAACGAGTCCTCCTCGTTCACTACACCATTCCCGAACCTGACATTTTTGTAAATATATTTTCCCGATACAACTAGGTCAGGAAGCGCAGATTGATTGTGGCGAATCGAACTCAACTGAGTCCAGGTCAATTTCACCACATGTCATTGTCGAAGAAACCTCGTCAATCGCACCTTCGTCCACGGTTACATTTGCAGTAATTTCCTCTATACCCATTCGCGATAAAGTATCTGGCACAACGTTGAGGGATCCCTTTCGATGTTCGATGGAAAAATTGTAGCCTTGTAGCTCCAAACTCCAGCGAGCGAGTCTTCCACTCAGCTCCTTCATCGACATAAGCCATTTCAAGCTTGAATGGTCCGTGATCACCTTGAAAGGTAATCCATCAACGTATGGCCTGAATTTCCGTATACTCAAAACTTCTGCGAGACATTCTTGTTCAGTAACCGTGTAGTTTTTTTGCGATTTATTAAGCGTCTTCGACATGTAAGCGATCGGTTTCTCATTGTTGGTCTCATCCAACTGAAAGAGAACACCACCTACTCCCTCCGAAGATGCATCACATTGGATGGTGAACGGCTTGCTGAAGTCTGGTTTTGATAACACCGGAGCAGTGCAGTCTTCAATTTGGCAAACCCTTCTAAAGCTGCAGGTGTTAGCTCGAATTTCTTAGTTTTCTTCAAACAATCAGTGAGTTGTGCAGCTAAATCAGAATAATTTTGTATGAACCGACCGACGATACTAACCGGTCAATCCTTAAAATCTCCTAATCTGTCTTAGGGTCGTGGGGACGGGAAACTTAACCATTGCCTCCACCTTGTCAGGATTGGTCTTCAGGATACCTTGACCAACAATATATCCAAGATACTTAACCTCCCGCATGCAGAACTTGCTTTTATCAAGGTTAATGGTCCGATTCGCCCTGCGAAGACAGGCAGCCACCTCGTTGAGGATGCGTATGTGCGAATCGAAATCAGCTGTACATACCAGCAAATCGTTTAAATAGATAAACACATTTTCACGAAGCGAACTTGGTATTACCTGTTCGATAACCCGACTCATCGTTTGACCAGCATTGCTTAACCCGAATGGCATAACCTTAAACTGGTAAAGCGGTCTACCAGGAACAGCAAATGCAGTTTATTCTCGAGATATCTCGTCGAGTGGTACTTGCCAGTACGCATTCTTTAAATCGATTCCTGTGATAAAATGTGTATCCTTTATACGACTGAGCAAACCCTCGATATGCGGCAAGGGATACGCATCCTTAACCGTGACTGCATTGACTTTTCGAAAGTCAAGGCACAAGCGAATCTTTCCGGGTTTCCTCACCAAAACTACTGGGCAACTCCAAGGTGAATTGATAACCTCAATAACCCCAAGCTCTAACATGCGGTCTAATTCTGTGTAAGCCTCTTCCTGACGGACTGGAGACAATGGGTAATGCCGGGATTTGATCGGGACCGCGTTTCCCGTATCGATGACATGATAACCAAGGTTTGTCTTACCCAGCCCTAACACGACAAAGTTAGGAAATAATTTTTTTGCATTTTCCAGTTGGAAACTTTGTTCAGGTGTAAGTTTTATCAATTCAGCCTCATCCTTATAATTTACGCTCTCTTCAACATGTCCGACGTCGGCTTGTATTTCGCTGATCTGTGGCACCAGATTAAATTCGCGCCAAAAGTTCATCCCTAAATACAATTTTTGAGTGAAGTTGGGAATTAAATAAAAAGAAAGGGGTTTAGTGGTACCGTTGTACTTGGTGTGAATTTAACAATGACCACTATGTCATGTGCATTACCATCAGCTGTATGAACAACATTTTTGTACGGTTTCACGTCCACTCCAATTTTTTCAACCAAATCCAAACACTCGCTGCCTAGAACAGAGATGGATGCCCCACTATCCAACAAGCCAAAAACTAATTCATTGTTTAGCTGAACATTGGCATACATCCTACCATCTGTATTTGAGGATATAATTGTTTCGACAATTTGTTTGCGAAATTTTTTGCGTTGACGAAACCGACGTCGGCATTTTTGAATCTGAGCGGAAGTCGACTTATCACTATCCCCAAAAATTCGAGAACGAATTTTATAATAATTCAACTTTCGCTGATGAAGGGACTTTAAACTATATGTATTAATAGTATGAGACTGGGAGACATGCGAACTGATCGGATCGGTTCGTTCCAAGATCTTAGTAGGAACAATATTTTCTAGTGAAACTTCTGAACAGGTAAGGGAATTTTTGGGTTCATTTAGTTCTGTGGGTTTTCGGGGTAATTCCTTGAGGAACGAATCTCCCCTTTCTTTCTTTCGTCCCTCAAAAAGTTTCCCGCGTGTTTTCCGCACTCAATAGTTTTCGTGTTGAAGAAATAGCTGCAACTTCCTCACACTCTTCGTCAAATACTTCTTTTCCATCTTCGACCACAATCTCGTGAACGCTTTTTTGGAAAGAAGTTCCCTTCGCTAGATATTGCAGGGATATTCAAACTTACCAATTTCCTAATCACGTTCACCATAAAAACGTCCATCTGCTGATACAACCTAACTTGATTATCAAGCATACTCCTTTCGATTCTAGTAGCTAACTCATTTGTTGGATCTACTTGAGCAGTTATGGTATTTAAACTATTACCTGCTTCGTTGTCTTGAACTTCGTCACTAACAGCTGAATTATCGTTAGACATATTCGAAGTGGAGTCTGAAACTATAGAGTTTAAATTCTCAGAGAATGAAAAAGAATTGTTCAGGTCGAAACGATCAATACTTCTCCGAAACCGTCGGTAAAATTCTTGAAACCTAGCTTCAGAATGTGCCAAAATCACGTTCAAGTAGTCATGGATCGAAACCCGACGTCCCCTACTCATTCCTCTCCCAAGGTATACGTCTGCAAATTTGTTTCCCTCAAAGGCTAAAAGACTACAGCTGAAATTCTGACTCGAATCAAACAAAAAAAAAAATAAAAATAAAAAAACAAAAAAAATCTCCACCTAAAAAAAATCTAAAATCCAAAAAAAAATAGAGGCCTAGCAATTCCAATATTTGGCCGCCCGCAAACCGTAAAACAAAAAATAAAATAAACTCAAAAAAATGGAAAAAAAAACTTATTGGCAAATAAAATAAAATCGAAAAATTAAAAAAAAACGTATTGGCAGCTCTATTCCAAATTTTCAACCAAAAATCTACCAAAAACTCCAAATTCACTCCCTTGAATCCTTGGTTCAAATACCACCAAAACCAATTTAAAATGACGAAAATGAGCAAAAAAAATAAAATAAACTAAGCTGAAACTAAAATGCCAAGAAAATGTTCTCCTCAGTTTTCAGGTCAACGACCAACAAAGCTTTCATTGGTGAAGGCATCTGAAAACCTTGGAGAATTTTTTTTAATTCTGTTGGAAGGATCGCTGAAGATGCCTCTCGCATCTACAGGTCTCTTCCAACAAGTGAGTGCAATATTAAGTGTGTGCTAAGTTGTCTTGCCATTTGGATACCTGCTGTACAAGTACCCAAATACTCAGACTGTTTGGCCCACACTTTGTTTTTGTTAATGTTCCTATGGTTGCATCTTCCTTATTGCAATGCGGTACCAAGTGCTTTACACTCAGTAACCGGGACTCACAAGGCAACCAAAGAACCAAACTAAAGATCCAACTGAATCTAAAAAAAATTAAAAAAAACTGAATGAATTAAAAAATTTAAAAAAAATGAAAAAAAATAGGTATTATCAAAATTACTTAAAAAAAAAAAAAAAAAAAGGAATTGAATTGGCTCATGTATCTATATATATATAGCCTCACCATCTTAAGATGGTGGGCTCCACGTTGGGCGCCATTTTGTAACAAGCCTTTTGCCGGTTGGTCCTTCGCTGGCACAATATTCCCAAGACTAGCTCTTATGGGGTGGTTCTTGGACTCATTACTGTTACAAAAATTTTTAAATTTAAATGCCAGACTTTCCATCTAGGTGTCATGATGGGCGAGATCTTCATCAATACCCTCCCTACCTGGTTGCTTCCCTCGCTAGAGCAACCCCTTACCAAGGCTTCTTCCTTCCTCAGATCATCACCCCTCCCATCCAAATCCTCCCATCCTTTAAATTAAAAAAAAATTTACTCACACTTCATTTAAGAAAAATCTCTTCAATCCAAATTAAAAATAAATTGATTCATTTCAAATGATGTTATTTTATTGTTTGCCAAAATTTAATTCAAATGTAAATAGAAGTCTTAAAATTTAATTATTGAACTTTTGTAAAATTTATGTAATACTAGATAAAATCGAATTCCTTACGTTGGCAACTCTGTTCATTTGTAAAGACAACTTTAATTAATCAAATTAAATCGAATTCGATTTATAAGCAACTTTGGGATTTTCCTTTTTTATTCCTCTTTTTTCTTTTTTTTTATTAAGTATTTTAACTATCACATTGATCCCCTTTTAAAACCCCTCCCCGCTCTATTCGCGTACTTTTTTTTTTTTTTAATTATTATATATATATATGTATATAAAAATATAATTTCAGTATATATGTAGGTATACATATGTTACCAGGATTAAATTTTATTCAGGTACATAAAACTCACCATATAATCCTGTTGAATTGGACACTGTCGGAATCTTTATAGATGATAATGTTCCTTTTTTGAATTACTCTACTTCGTTTGATTGTCTTATACTTTGTATATAAATGTGCCCATATATATATATACATTAATGCGCGAAAAGAACTTTAATTTTCCTTAGGTACGTTTCTCAAAGTAATTGGACGGAATTAAAGATATCAACGCGGTAACCAACACTCGAAATGTACAATTTAAAGTTTAAATAATTACTCTATATTATTTAATCCAACGTAAACAAAATTTTCAAATTTATATTACACTAAAAAAATTATTTAAATTTTGTTTTTTTTTTAGTATTACACTAAAAAAAATTATTAAATTTTTTTTTTGGGACACTGGCGAGAATTCAACCCAGGTATCGTTCCACCCACTGTAAGCAATAGCCCACGCCTCAACAATCGTGGCTATCACGGCTTGCTCGAATATGCAGTTCGAGTAAGCAATATAAACCTGGATTTCAATTTCAAGTAGGTATTACTACTAATGCCCTGTATCCTCCGACGCCCAGGTATATGGGATTTTCTTTCCAATTCGATTTTAAGAAGTGTTTTCCTGAAGGATTGCTTTAAAATTTTGGGTCGGTGAATGAATACTCATTACCGCCGAAATTGTTAATTTTCCGCTTTGAATACCAGTTAACAAATAAAAATTCTTTGTCATAAAGTTAAATGCAATTTGCAATAAAACTGCACAGTTTCCATTTTCTTTAAGAGTTACTAGTTTCCGCTACTCTATTGATTCTATAGAGCATAGAAACTATCCTCGCAAAAAAATTCTTAAATCCCGCCTCCTAAAATCTCTTCAATTAGTCTCAGTCTGCGACACCCTTAGTCTAAGCTCAACTTAGGACAGATTCCATAAATAGATCTAATCGACTAATCTACTACATTATTTAAAATGAGCTTTCAATTGCATTCCACCTAAGGTTTGACAGTTCTCGGAAAGCATTTATTGTTCGATTGTTGTGCCGGCCGTCGTGAAACTTCTGTTTTATTTTTATTAAATCAATATTTCAAACTATAAAATTTGTGTTTCGTAATTTCGGTAACAGCCTCATTTATCATGAAGTGCATACCTAGCTGTAATTTGAAGTCAATTATATGTTATATGATTAGCTGTTTAAATGTATCTTAAATTTTCTCTTGTGTTATACTTTACTGTTTCCTTTCAAGCTTTATTATGTAAATTAAATTTTTTCTCGGCCATTTGGATCGAGGCCAGCTTAAGGGTAAAACCTGATTTAATAAATATTTAGAACGTGGTAATTCGATTGATTTTCATTATTATACATTTGGATAATTTTTTGGTTCGCTCGTTTTGAAACGGGTTTGTTAAGGTTGTTTAGATCAGGAAAATTATGAACTTCGTTACCTACCAACCCCAATAGATCGCCAATTACTTCATAACTTTCGCGGGCTTTGATTACAACTTAATTTGGTCATAAAGTAACTTTTTTTAGCTCTGCGTGTTTTTTTTCTTTTTTTTTTATTCATTTTTATTTCATATTAACTTATAACTATCTTAAAGCTAGACAAAAATGTTTAAAACTAGCCTAATTATCAATTACTTACAACTAATTTACTGGCCCTCGGGAGGGATGTAACCACTTAACCGCGCACTCTCAAAATATTCGTTATTGGGAGATAAAATCTGAGACAACAACCACCTACAGTCTCCGAATATCGCGCCACACATCTTTCCTATCATTCTTTCTCTTCCTTAACCTCACCCCCACGCCCGCGCTGTGTTGAAACATTTAAAGGGTATTCATACTCCCTTGAGCGCGCGTAGATTATAAAAAAATAAAAAAAAAAAAAATAAAAAAAATAAGCCCCAAAAATTAAGCTGTTAGTTGAGGACATCGCTCTTGCAACGTGACCCCGAATCAGCTTGAACAAAAAATTATCTATTCTGTTTATGTTGGCTCCGTTGTATAGAACATGGTTGGAATAATATCTTGTGTACTCCGACTCTGGTGTTCTTTGTAATCCAAGGCAACGTCTAAGACATTGCCTCTCAAACACCCGAATCTTTTCCATTTGAGATGGGGCAACGTTGAACCACACCGGGCATCCGTAGGCAATCATCGGCCTGATGAGGGCCATGTAGCAAATCACCCTTCACCCTGCTGTCAAGACGGCTGCTATAAAACAGTCGTTTTGTCAAGGCAAAGGCTCCCCTAGCCCTTGCCAAATCAGCACCTATATGTCTGTCGAAATACAGGTACTGATCCAACCAGATGCCAAGGTACTTTACTACACTTTTACTCGCCAGTGGATGTCCATGAGGCCCTACGATCACCAGCTTGCGCCAGTTCTTTCTCGTATCCCTTGAGGCGATAGACAACGGAGTCCTAAACAAAATAGTTTCTGATTTCTGGAAGTTGATTTTCAACTTCCAGTCATCACAATATCGCTGAATCTTGTCGAAGTCACTCTGCAAGAGACTTTTGATGACTTCAACTGTATTAGCTGTTCTGTACGCAATTAGATCGTCGGCGTACGCAATTGCCTGATTTAGACTACCTATCAGATCGCTGGTGTAAATGCTGAATAGAATCGGCGAGTTAACCGTTCCCTGCTGAAGACCATTATTAATATTAAAAATTGCGGTAGAAGTTACATTGCCACTCTTGACAACAAACTTTCTACCATTTAGCATGTCATAAAGCATATACAATAGATATTTACTTATACCTAGTCTGGTTAGCTTTAGATACAGACCTTCTAACCATACGGTGTCGAAGGCCTTCTCCAAATCGTTTTACTTTTGTTCCATTGGATATCAGAAACTAGTTTAGACGGGGCATGAATTGTGTCATGTCCCGCCTTAAAACCGAACTGCTTATCCGGGATGATATTTTTGTCCTCCGCCCACTCTATTAATAACCTTTTCAAATACTTTGCTGATACTCGGAAGAAGACTTATCGACCGGAGATTGGCCGGATTGGAGTTGTCCTTTCCCTTTTTTGGGAGAGGGTGCACCATAGCTGTCTTCCACCGCACTGGATAATATGCATTATTCAGCGCGTTGTTAAACAGTGTGGTATAAATGTCAACTGCTTCTTGAGGCAAATGTCGTAGTACAACGTTGGATATACCATCGACTCCTGCAGACTTCTTTTTCTTTAATGAATCGAAGATGAGCTGGAGCTCATTCTTCGAAATTAACAGGGGACTGGGCCCATTTCGGTCGGCGATTATGGCGTTTGCCAAATTTTTATCATTAAACGCGGTAAAACCAAGGTCCTCAGATCGCCATTGGCTTATATCGTTTCGGAGCCATAAGTGATGAAGCAGAGCTCTATTCTCCAGGTCATGATTCGGGCGAATGCTAGCATTCACCTTGTACACTTGCTGGAAAGCAGCCCCCACAGCCTCCACCTTCTCCTGCGGATCTTCGATTATGAAGAGTTCATCGTCCAAGACGGCGTCATCTTCGTCTATGCCTGCTGTCACAAGTACGTCTCTATTTTGTGTCGTCCTCTGAAGCCAAAGACACGGAAGGTCGTTTTGATCTTTTCTTCTGAATATCTTATTAATTTGTGGGAACATACTCGGGTCGGTAGCGTTCACGGCCCGAACTTTGTTGTCCCAAAACAAATTAATGGACAACCTATAATTTTCTTTGATCAATTGGTTGATGTTTTTGATGGACGACTTCAGTGTCCTTATCTCCAGATCTCGTGTGTCAGTAAACCGTCTGTACAAGCCGTTTAGTCAGTAAGTCACTTTCTTGTCTGTGTAGTGCATAAATTGTCGCGTTACGGTACATGTCAGTTGCGTTACGTTCTTTGTATTTCGGTATTGTCCTGTTCATTGTCCGTTGAATTGTTTCGTCCATTTGTTCTAAGTATCTGTCAATTTCAGTATTTGTCATGTTCCTGTCATTTGGTGGGGATATACCATTTGATCGTAATTCGCTCAATAAGACGTTCGAGAAGCGTGGCCAGCGCACCTTACTGTAATTGTAAGTATGCACCGGTACATACTCCTCCAACTCCATAAGCGCGTTCGGAAGTTGTATTACGGCGGCGAGTCCGCAGTGGTCACTGTCGTACTCGATCGTTCTTAAACAATTTTTAGGCCGATGGCCCACAGTATCAGTAATTGTTAGTCTTGCGTCTTTCAACAATAGATCCAGATAGGCACCGCTTCTTAGAAACGATGGCCTGTCTGTAGCGAGAAGTTCAATGCGATACTCCAGGTTGTATCGACCCATCCAATTATACAGATGGTTACCACGAGGATTTTGTATTTGATTTCCCCAATCTATATGGTTGGCATTCAAATCACCAGCCAATATGTAGTAGTTTTCTTCCGAGCTCAATCTTAAGCATTCAAAAATCTTTTCAAGCTCTGTTGTAAACTGTGTGGGCTGAGGTGTTTCCGGTGCATAGGCAGCGATCACATACATTCGCTTCCCCTGTTGGAGATGAATGCATATGATGCATGCCTCTAACGTCCGAAATTTACGCACATCATTATTATATATTACCTTATGACTAATGCCTTTACGTATAAAGATTGCGACGCCACCTCTTTGAGTGGAGTTGGGTCGGTCTCTTCTTACGATATTGTAATTGTTCTTAGTCAATTTATGTTTCTGATTAAGCTTAGTTTCGCTAGCCATAAACACATCTGGACTTATGTCTTTAAGCAATTGGGATAAATTCGCTCTACGTTCGGTCCTAATCAGTGAATTTACATTCACAGCTAGGATCTTAAAGGGCCTCTCCGGCAGCGCGCCCTTAACCTCTAAGTTGCGTTAAGCTCGGCAAAACAGAGTAGAGATAATCCACCCTAGTCGCCTGCTCCCTGATCTGGTTTTGGAGGCCAGTCAACTGGCCCTGGATGACCAGTAGAATGCCCATAATATCCGCCTGTGCCGCCGGCGCCTTAGGCACGGGGGCCTATTGGGCGACCTTTGGTGTAGGCTGTACCGTGCTTCCCCTTCCTGACGCCATTTGGGCGTAAGAAATTTGGGGGTTGACGGGCGTTGTTGTAGGAGGGCGCACTGTTGGACGCTTTTCTACCACTGTTTGCTTTGCGGCTTTATTGTTCTTTATAAGCTGAAACGTCGGGCATCCCCGATAATTAGCGGGGTGTCCGCCGCCTCGGCAGAGTACACATTTAAGCTGGGTCCTATCTTCGACCCGTTCCCTTCCTAACTTGCATTCATCTGCATTGTGGTTCTCTCCACACTTAACGCAGTGTGACTGCATTTCGCAGTTTGCTGCGGCGTGGCCGAACCTTTGGCAGCGCATGCATTGAAGCATGTCGCCGCGCCTTTTTAATTTGTCCCAAGTTACAACCTGGTAGTTGAGGACGGATATACTCCTCAAACTATCCAGTTTGCTGCTGGGTGAGAGTTGAACAAGGAAGAAGGGAAGACTCCGGTTCTCCCGCCTAGCTCTAACTGTAGCGAACGGCTTGACCCCGATAAAGTCGAGATCGTCATTCGCTTTTTGGCGGAGTTCATTTAAGATCACCTGTGGTT
The DNA here is from genome assembly GCA_910595825.1 of Philhelius pedissequus. Taxonomy (NCBI): domain Eukaryota; kingdom Metazoa; phylum Arthropoda; class Insecta; order Diptera; family Syrphidae; genus Philhelius; species Philhelius pedissequus. The sequence goes on along the minus strand of OU343160.1, from coordinate 194,181,242 downwards.
CCGTGCAGGAATCTATGCCCTTCAAAAGGACCGTTTGAAATTTTTCGGTTTTAGGGGTGAAACTAAAGAATTCAGTAGTAGTTTCTTTTAGCAACTCTTAAATTTTTTTGTGCTGTTCCAGTGTGAAGCACTGGATCGCATGCCTATCGTTATTTAATCTTTTAATAGTAAAATTTTGACCTATGGTTAACTTAAATAGATTTATGGTATCCTGTAACTCCATTTTATAAGTATTTATGGGTGGCACCTTTTCGTTTTTCGTAATCGGCGGCTGTGGCTGCTGCTGCTGGGATTGACTTTTCTGCTGCTGTTGATTCTGCTGCTTTTGAATCTGCTGCTGCTGTTTTTCTTGCGGTTGTTTGTGGGCTTGTGTCTGCTGCTGTTGCTGTTGTTTTTGTTTTTGCCGTTGTTGTTTTGGGTGCTGCTGTGGCTGTTGTTTTTGTAATTGTTCTTTTTTCTGTTGTTGTGCTTGTTCGTCGAGTTCTTTTAGTTGTTTCGCTCGGCGCGCTTCTTGGCTGGCCTTAACTTTACTTTTCAACTTTTGGATTTTGCTTCCATTGTTTCAATTTGAGCGATCATTCTTTCTTCCTCGTCCTCCTCAGATGACGCCTCTGATGTGGAGAGGTTCACGAAGGCAGTACTATCGCCCGTCGTGAAGTGCCCTTCTCCTTCCTCAGACATATATGCAATACCCTCTTCGGGTGAAGTGTCTAGCTGGGTTTGTCTTGCTGCCTCTGACGTCTCGTCTATATCGAACGTATTCACCCCAGCTGGCAGCTTCGCTGAGGTGGCCGTGGATCTCCTCTTTACCAAATTTGGTGCGCACTTGATCCTCTTTCTGCGGTTTTGGTTAGCATCGGATGATGTTGCCGTTGTTGTTATTGCTGTTGATGTTGTTGCTGCAGAATCACTGCTTGTAATTGGAACATCTTTCGATGTTCCCTCAGCTGATGCCATCGCTGGCCTCATTGGCCGTAGGACACCTTTCGATGCCCCGGTGCTTAAACTCCTCCTCCTTTGATTCTTTTCCCAACCAATAAAGTTTTCCACTTCACGGTTGTGAAAAAAAGCTGCTAAAGTTCTGATGCCCGGCTGGGAATCGAACTGGCGACCCTCGGATTCTCGGTCGGCCACTCTACCACTGTGCTAGTGCACTACTTATTAAATCTTGATTTAATGTAAAACTTAAGCTCACACACGAAATTTAATTTGGAAAAACTGGGAAGCCGAACACGTGTTAACACCTCCACAGTACGAGATCGACTGAGCTCTGCGTGTAATAAAAGCTAAATGATTAGGAACCTGACAAAAACTTTGCCAGACCATCCGTACGACCATCGCAGCGTTAATGTCTACCTTAAGTCATGGTCAGATAATCCTTCAAGGGAAAGGTGATCCATCAAAAGAACATTTGACATGTCTAACACAATCATCAAATCAAGTAAACTTGGGTCGGAGTTAGGACCAAAACGAGTTGCATAGAAATTCGCAATAGTTAGGCCAGTTGCTGCAATTTCAGCCTTAAGTTGGCTTGCTCTAGTGTCAGAGAAAAAGATCAGCGTTAAAATCTCCATAAAAAAATATATTTTCATATTTCGACGAAAAATCTCGAATAGTCGCAAAGAAAGACTCAGGAGAGAAGCTCCTATGCTTTTCATATTGCCATCAGATACTTCTACGATCAGGAAATCAATTCCCCTACAGTAACGAGCCTTTTTGCCGGTCAGCCGTTTCACTGGCACAATATTCCCAAGACAAGCTCGTTTGGGATGATTCTTGGACTCTCATTGCTCTTTCCATCTCGGTGTCGATGATGGGCGAGATATTCGTCATTACCCTACCTACCTGGTTGTCTTCCTCGCCAAAACAACCCCTTAATTTGGCTTCTTCTCCTTATTCTAAATTCTCACATTTTCTGTATCCTCTCATCCCTTTATATTAAAAAAAACTTCCTCCATGTGCTTCATGGTATTAAGCCTTCAATTTTTTTAAATAATAAAAAGTGTTTTCAAAATTATGCTTAATTTTTAAAATAAAATTTGATTGAGAAATATATAAATAATTAGTTGAAATTATTAAGTAACAAAAATTTCATTTGATTGAAAATAGGTCACGGGTGGCAATCAATCAAAAGAAAAATCGAATTGATTTCACACGAGATCCTTTTGTTTTTATTTATGCGCGAGTTAAGGTAAGTACCTTCGCGAATTCGAAAAAAAAAACAATTTCTATTTTAGAACAGCTCACTGCTGCGTTATTGACAAACTCAACTCAATTCTATAATTTACAATATTTTATGTCTACAAAATGATGATCAAGCAAAAGATAAATTTGACTGCGGGAACCACAGGTCCAATGGCCGATGGTTGCAGGTGTGTTATGTAACTCGCGCAGTTATGGGGTTATGAATACCCTGACAGGAGATACCGCTGTACATTGATTTTAAATGCCTGATTATGGGAGGGAAAAATTCCGTCGGGTAAAGCATTCCACATTCGTGTTGCGTGGCTAAAGAAAGAATCTATACTTGACAGTACGTTCGAAGTTGGGCTCAAGGGTAAACTGATGAGCATTCCTATAAGCCTCGGTTGAATTTTTTAAGGGGAGGAATGCAACTGGCTATTTAACTAGAACACTGTATATAATAATACCGATAGAATAATGACAAGCATAAAACATTGCGACGGTGCTCGAGAGGCTCAATTCTTTGTTTTTTTTTGCCCTGGGGCACATCAGCATTTATTTTATGAATATCAGACTTGAAATACAAATTGTATTGAGCGGTCCGAAAGGTAATTTCTAATCCAACGAAGAAGAGATTATTCGATACCAAATGCATGCATTTTCGAGAGAGCCTAATGCTAAACTCTATCAAATGCTTTTAAAATATCAAGCGAAATAATCTTACATTTTCCAAAACGATGAAAAGATTTGTGCTACTGTTCGGTGAGATATACCATCAGATCACCAATGGACCTATTGGTACGAAAGCGATAATGCCGGTCAGTAAGAAGATTTCGTTCTTCAAGATATTTCTTTAGCTGATAATTAATCAGCGTTTCCATGAACTTGGAAAGAAGGGACATAAGTGCAATTGGATGGTAGGTGAAGAAGATTCGTCTTTTTTAGGGATAGGCTGAACAAATGCTGTTTCCATCCACTGGGAAAGGTACCAGTAGAATAGGATAGATGGAAAATCTTACGCAGTGGTTTTGCCAGCGTAGAAGAACACCTCATCAGAACAATAGGGGAGATACTATCTGGACCAGAGGATTTGTATATGTCAAGATCTTTAAGAATTCTAGCAACTGTACCAGTACGAAAGAAGATAAGATAAAACTGTTTATGCTCTTAAGTACAGGAGGATTCATGGCACTGTGGAAGCGTAGAATTAGCACAAACTGAGCTGCCAGCAAATTTGATTTTTCTTGTGCGCTTACCACAGGAGTGTTATTGGAAACGAACGTTGAAACCGACGCTTTCAGCCCCTTAAGAATTATATTTGTAATCATATCAGCGCTGGAGTCAACGTCACTATCGAGGAAGCTTAGTGACCAGTTATAGATCCTGAAGAAATTATTCTATGGTCCTCTTAGGAATGCTTTCTTGGTCCGATGTGCATAGAGGCAATAACACACTAATAGTATATTTACCAGGTAGATAGGTAAGAAACATGTCTATGGTGTTGGCGGAGTGACCTGCAATGTCAGGTATTCTTGTTGGCTCAGTAACCAGCGGAGTCAGATTATTCACCTCAGCAAGGACCTCAAAATACCTTCCCGGGTGTTGTCTGGCCAGAATAGCGTAGCCATTTGGAATTGTGTACATTGAAATCGCCCGTAACAACGTTTTCACTGTGCGGATATTGGGAAACAATTCTTTGGATAGAGTCGGACAGCGCTTCGAATTCGTTGAAAATCGAATTACTGTGCAAACTTGGGCTATGATAAATAAAGCATGTGCGAATAATATGCTTATGGACGGTGAACCTCTACCACATAAAGTTAAAATTTGTATTCAAACAAGGACCATATTGTGGTTGAAACTGATAAGCAACTGATAAGGCACTAAACTTTATCCTTTGTAGGCTAAATTTTGAGGGATCCGAATCTTCACCTACTTGGGTTTCGAAGTATGAACATACGCAGCATAGAAATTCTTCCTAAGCCCACGTATATTACAATACTCTACCTTGAATTTACTACCCATTACGAAAAAATAAACACGAATAAAACCAAATCAGACAGTTAACTATTTATTTATTTATTTATTTATTCAATCTTTAAGTATAAACTTTTTAAGACTATTGTATACATTTAAATTTAGGATCACAGAATAAATAATTATGTGTAAAGAAGTTTAAATTATTAAAATTATTAAAATATATCATTGAATAGCTCTGAAACTGATTTCTTAAACATATATCTATTTAACTGTAAGTCAGCTTGATCATAAATAGAGTTAAAAACTGAACAGGAATAAGATATTGGTTCACATTTACCATAATTAGTGCGATTAAAAAAATCACTTTCACGAACCTCTCTTAATGGAGCATTTATTGGAAATAAAGCAAGTAAAGGAGCACAGTCAATCTGATTACAAATCACGTCTCTTGCAAACATAACTAAGTAACCCTTCCGTCTTGCATGAAGTGAGCCTATCCCTAACAATTGGGATCTAGCATTATAGGAGGGCATATTTCCATCAACCCAATTGAGTTTCCATAGAGCAAACCTTGTGAATCTCTTTTGAACAGCTTCTATACGTTTTATGCTTACTTCATACGAAGGGCACCAAACGCAGCAAGCATATTCAAGCACAGATCTTATCATCGACACATATATAGACTTCAAAGTACATGGATCTGAGAATTCTTTCGAGTTCCTTTTTTAACGAATCCCAACAACCTATTAGCCTTAGGTATAATATAATCGTAGTGACTCTTAAAGTTTAGTTTACTATCTAAGATCACACCTAAATCCTTTGAGTACTCACTGGTTTGAGATATGTATAACCAATTTTATAATTAAAAGCAACTGGGTTATAAGATCTTGAAAAAGAAATAAATAGACACTTATTTATATTAAGATCAAGACAGTTCTTCTTGCACCAAGTGGATATCAAATCCAAGCCCGATTGTAAATATTCGCAGTCCGAACTTGATTTAATTGCTCGAAATAGTTTCAAATCATCGGCATATAGTAAGCAAGACGAAGACAAAACACTTTCGCACTATTACAATCATACTACCCAGTCGATCTCGTACTGTGGAGGTGTTAACACGTTTTCGGCTTCCCAGTTTTTCCAAATTAAATTTCGTGTGTGAGCTTAAGTTTTACATTAAGTCAGCATTCCATAAGTGGTGCAGTAGCACAGTGTAAGAGTGGCCGACCGAGAATCCGAGGGTCGCCAGTTCGATTCCCAGCCGGGCATCAAAACTTTAGCTGCTTTTGTTCACAACCGTGAAGTGGAAAACTTTATTGGTTGGGAAAACGAGCAAAGGAGGAGGAGCTTAAGCACCGGGGCATCGAAAGGTGTCCTAGGGCCAATGAGGCCAGCGATGGCATCAGCTGAGGGAACATCGAAAGATGTTCCAATTACAAGCAGTGATTCTGCAGCAACCACATCAACAGCAATAACAACAACGGCAACATCATCCGATGCTAATCCAAAGCGCGGAAAGAGGATCAAGTGCGCACCAAATTTGGTAAAGAGGAGATCCACGGCCACCTCAGCAAAGCTGCCAGCTGGGGTGCATACGTCCGATATAGACGAGACGTCAGAGGCAGCAAGACAAACCCAGCTAGACACTTCACCCGAAGAGGGTATTGAATATATGTCTGAGGAAGGAGAAGGGCACTTCACGACAGGCGATAGTACTGCCTTCGTGAACCTCTCCACATCAGAGGCGTCATCTGAGGAGGACGAGGAACAAAGAATTGTCGCTCGAATTGAAACAATGGAGGCAGAAATCCAAAGTTTGAAAAGCCAACTTAAGGCGAAGCTAGAAGCGCGCAGAGCCAAACAACTGAAAGAAATCGAGGAACAAAAACAACAACAGCAAAACGAACAATTACAAAAACAACAGCCACAGCAGCAGCCAAAACAACAACGGCAAAAACAACAGCCACTGTTGAATGCTGCATACTTACTGATGACATCCATCCGCACTGAACTTGGCCAGTGCCTAATTTCCAAACACCTACATATAAATTATACCATTTTAATACTCTTTCTATGAAGGTTATATGGAGGGCAAAAATAAAGGAGGTACTAGAAGTTTTATCACAGAAAGTTTGGATGTGTTTTATTTAATTCTCTTGCGATTTTTATTTTTGATTTGAGTTTAAAGTATTTACCTATATTTTTTTCAAAGCTTAAATAGCTACGAACATTTTGGTCCTTCGGTGCCTATTAAAAGTGAACCATTTACTTTAATTCATTAATAGTAAAGTTTAATATTAAAATAAAAGAGGGTGTGCCGACATTTTGTCGTATTTTTAGACTTTATTAAAGAAAATTAATTTCAACACAAAACATTTTTATAAAAAAAAAGAACAATAAAAGAATTTTAATTAATAAATAAACATTAAAAAAGTAATATAAATCCCACGAAGAAGTGAATTGGCAAAATTGCAAAAAAAAAGGACATATACTCCAAAAGTACATACACACAGCCGAGCCGCCATCAAGTGCAGCAGCCGACATCACGTATCACCAATCAGTACCTACGTTCGCTGTAAAGACAAAGGAAACGACGTGAGTATATGTTTTTGCTTACTTTTTGTAAATTATATACATATTTAAATAATTTAAAATCAAATAAAATAATAAATAAAATGAATGCAACAAAGCTTGTGAAAAACGCCTGCACTCAAATTTCGAAAGATTTCGAAAATTTCAAAAAGACTGTGTGTCCCACTCGAAGAACAAAAAATTATGTTTCCACACGTCTCAGCACTCTTGAAAACAATTGGGCGAATATAAATCAGCAATATGAGATAGCTATTTGCAGCGATGATATTAAAGCTGAAATTTTAAGTACCACGGAAGGGTTTTATAACGAAGCAAACGAAATCTATACGCTCTATAGATCTATACTTTTGGATGAGTTGGACAAGTTTGCAGCGGCAGCTAAAGAAAATTCTATTGCACCGGCTCGAGTGCAACAAGTGGCTCATCAAAAGCCACATGAGGTCCGACTGCCGAAAATCCATCCAACGACATTCACAGGTAAATACCAAAATTGGCGTTCATTCCACGATCAGTTCGTTTCGTTGGTACACAATAATGCTTCATTGACTAAAATAGAAAAGTTACATTATTTAAAGTCAAGTTGTAAAGAAGGCGCAGGCATCTTACTGGAACACATCAGTGTAGATGATGCCAGTTATGACAAAGCGTGGGAACTTTTAACCTCAAGGTACGATTTTAAAAGAATTCTCGTTAATAACGAACTCAAGTTATTTTACGAGTTGCCTGTCGTCAAGGAAGAAAATTCTAAGGGCATTCGCGAGTTATTAGATAACTCGACAAAAATTTTACACTTAGAATTACCTGTCCATCACTGGGACGCAATTATTATATTTTTGCTTTTAAAAAAACTCCCGCCTACGGTGCAATCAAAATGGGAAACAACTCTTGGTACAAAAAAAGATATACCTACATTCAAAGAATTCTCTGACTTTTTGGAAACAAGGTTCAGAACTTTAGAGATGATGGACCAGCAGCACCATACAAATACAACATCAACTAACAAAAAGCAACCAAAAAAGTTTTTCTTCTCAATGCTGAGTCGACAGAAAATTTTGCGTGTAAAGTCTGCAATAAAGGTGCACATTCTATGCGAACATGCTCCAAATTTTTAAAAATGGATGTAAGTACCAGACAACGAGTTGTTAGACAATTTGGCAACTGTTTTAATTGTTAAGCCTATAGTCACCGAACAAACAATTGCCCAAGCAATAAATCGTGTCATTTTTGTCAGAGAAAACACAATTCACTACTACATTTTGCCAAAACTTCAAATTTTTACAACACAAATCAGCAGTCGCACTCTCATGTTAACACCTTTCCAAATGCATACAATCAACAATCATACGCTCAAGGTAACCATAACCAATTTCAACCCAATACAAATAATAATACATTTTTAAATAATCCACGCTCTCAAGTACAATCAAACTCACTCACTCACACTCAACAGAATAATAATAAAAACACATTCACTCACCCAAATATAAATACACAGAATACAAATCAATCACAAACACACCATGTAGCAACGGAATTTAATCCAAATGCTCCAAATTTTCAACCATATGATATACCGCCATCAACATCGTCAAATTGCTTCCATTTAAACGAATTTATAACTGCCCAAGTTTTACTAGCAACGGCGATCATAAAAGTCCAATCAGCCCAAGGAAACTTTATTATGTTAAGAGCTTTGATTGATCCTGGATCTCAAGCTACCTTTATAACTGAAGCGGCAGCTCAACTTTTCAGTCTCAAAAAGAACCCAACTTCATTGGATGTTTCGGTCTTGGGAAAAAACAAAAGCAACTCTTGTCTACACTTTGTAGAGCTGAATATAGGTTCTAATTATTCAGATTTTGTTACGTCGACAAGAGGTTACATATACAAAACCCTTACCGGACTTTTGCCTAACGAAGAAGTCTTTGCTAACAGGTGGAAGCATTTACAGGGACTGAAATTAGCCGACCCTACATTTAATCGCCCTGGAAACATCGACATATTGTTAGGGAATGACATATATAGCGAAATAATATTAGATGAAGTAATTCGAGATGAAGAACAAATCGCTCCAATAGCCCAAAAAACGAAATTTGGTTGGATCGTTTTGGGAAAAGTTCCTGTTGAAAAACGTTTGTCATTTCAAGTCTACACGCAATTTATAGACATCGACACACAAATGCGTGCATTTTGGGAAATTGAAGAAACTCCCTATGAAAAGGATAATGATGAAGAAGATGTCGCGTGCGAAGAGCACTTTTTACAAAACATCAAGCGGGTGCCGGGAGGGCGCTTTGAAGTCTCATTACCCTTCAAAGATTTTCATCGGCCAAAACTTATGTCAACAAAACAAAAGGCTTTAGTGATGTTTTATAAACAAGAAAAAGGATTATTAAAGAACCCAACACTACATAAAGAATATAATAATTGCTTAAAGAAATATCTTCTACTTAATCAAATGGAAGAAGTAGACATCAACAAAGACAAAATATTCAACTCACCATTTCATTATGTAGTTCCTCATCATGCTGTCATAAAAGACTCCAGTACAACAACGAAGTTACGGGTTGTTTTCAATGCTGCATTTCGAACTGCAGACGGCAGTTCGTTGAATGACCATTTAATGACTGGACCTAAGACACAAACCGATATTTTAGCAATTATTTTAAGGTGGAGAACACACAAAATTACCTTCACATCCGATATAGAAGATGTACCGGCAAATTCAAGTCCATCCGGATGACTAGTATTATCAATTGCTTTATTGGCGTGAAGATCCAACAACACCAGTAAAACTTTATAAAGTCAAAGTTCTGATGTTCGGTACTGCTCCAGCTCCATATTTGGCAAATCGAACTCTTAAAAAACTCGCCTCTGACCCTGAATCGACATATCCACTAGCCGCTCAAATGATACGGGAAAATATGTATATCGACGACTTGGTATCAGGTGCAGATTCAGTAGAAGTAGCCAAAGAAAAATATTGCCAAATTTCAGCGGTATTGTCCTCTGCTGCATTTCATCTTCGCAAGTGGATGACCAACGATGAAGAATTTCTTCAATTTATACCAGCAGAAGATCGAGAAACAAACGTTTCGTTAAATTTCGGATCTTTGGATCATACAAAGACTTTGGGAATCAGTTGGTTCCCTGCTACTGATTCCTTCTCCTTTCAAAGAATTGTCATCGACAACACCGTTTCAAAACGCACAATACTTTCAACCATTGCTCGCCTTTTTGATCCGCTAGGATGGATATCACCATGCATAATCAAAGCGAAGATTATTATGCAACAATTATGGTTGAAAGGTCTCTCTTGGGATGAAACAATTCCTGTGGAATTACAACAAGAATGGCTCTCCTTTCAAGAAGAGTTAAGTATCTTAGAGCAAATCCGCTTACCGCGATGGATAAATACCCAAAATAATGTCAAACAACTCGAACTCCATGGTTTTAGCGATGCCTCTACCAAGGCATATGGAGCCGTAATTTATCTCCGAGTTTTGGACAACAACAACTGCATACACACCCATTTGCTCATATCCAAAACAAAGGTTGCTCCAATTAATACGGTTTCCTTGCCTAGATTGGAGCTCTGCGGAGCAGTTATGTTGGCAAAGCTGCTTCATTACACCCGATCCGTTATACCGTTTAAAGATATCCCAATTTTCGCATGGACTGATTCCACAATTACTCTCTGTTGGATAGCTGCATCGCCATCGAGATGGAAAACGTTCTTCGCCAATCGTGTCACCGAAATCCAACGCCTGACCAATGTTAGTATGTGGCAACATATTCCTACAAAGCTAAACCCAGCAGATCTAGCATCTCGTGGTATTTTACCATATAAATTGAAGATCAATACCCTATGGTGGAAGGGGCCATACTTTCTTCAGGAGAAATGGGATTTCTCAGTACCAACACAACTCACTCAATTAGAAACCGATGAAGAAAAGAGCGAAATAAAAACTCATGTTGCCATCGAAGATACAGATGAAATTGTAGATTTAATCTGCATACAATCAAAACTCAGCAAGGCATTACGAATTATAGCAGTTATAAACAGATTTGTCTATAACATGAGAAAAGAAAAACCTTTTAGGCGGACGTCAATTCTGTCACCCATAGAACATGGCATCGCGCTACGAACAACTATAAAAAATGTTCAACAATGTATGTTTCCTGACGTTATACGCGAACTCCAGGAAACACTGGTTTGGATTATGCTGGACCCATTGAGGTCAAAGCTTGGAAAGGAAGGCAGTCCAAGAAATTCAAAGGTTATTTTGCCATTTTTATTTGCCTTTCAACAAAGGCAATTCATCTTGAGGCTGTCTCAGACTTAACGACACAAGCCTTTATAGCCGCGTTCCGGAGGTTCACATCTCGCAGAGGTATATGTGCAAACATATATAGTGACTGCGGGACCAATTTTAAGGGTGCGAATGTGGAACTGCAAAAAATGTTAAAAGCTGCTAAAATCAACTACAACGAGATTGCTGACACATTGAGTGAATCGGGTACCAATTGGAGTTTTATTCCTCCTGCTTCTCCTCATTTCGGAGGTTTATGGGAAGCAGGAGTGAAATCGGTTAAATACCATTTGCGACGTGTTGCCCGAAACCAAGCCCTGACGTTCGAGGAGCTCAGTACGCTTTTAGCGCAAATAGAAGCCTGCCTTAACTCGAGACCTCTATTTCCGGTGACAGATAGCTTGGAAGACTTCAATGCTTTAACACCAGCTCATTTTTGAATCGGCACATCAAGTCAAATAGTTCCCGAAGCAGACCTGGCAGCAGAAAAGATTGGGTACTTGGATAGATGGAAACGCCTACAAGCCTCGCTACAGACCTTCTGGAAAGAATGGAGTGGAGAATATCTCACAAGGCTTCAAAATCGACCTAAATGGCTGAAAATCGAAGAGCAACCCAAAGTCGGAGATTTAGTTTTTCTACGAGATGAAAGACTTCCACCGTCAAAATGGTCCATGGCAAGAATAGTGGAAACCTATCCAGGACAAGATAATTTAATCCGTGTTGTAAAAGTCCGAACACCAAACAGCGAATTCAAAAGGCCGATCACAAAAATCTGTCCACTACCCTCCAACACCACCGATTCAGAAGACTCAGTGATTTAGCTTTTATAGATCTATATATCTTTGAAAAATAATAAAAGGCTAACATTTACTCATTCATCTATAAATTTCAAAAAAAATAATACTCATATTAAATAAAAATCAAAATCACTATACACACACAATCATAAACTCAATTGCATGAAACAATCAAATCAATATCACTCAAACATTCATCGAAAACACTCACTCAAAATCAAATAGTACGATAAATTCATTAATTACGATTCATAATTTTACTCATTAAGATTGCGCATACTTTCAATCAAAAAACATTTAAACACACTCATAAAACATTCAAATCATACTCATAAAACATTTAAACACACTCATAAAACATTCAAATCATACTCATAAAACATTTAAATCGACTCATGAAACATTTATAATGCATTTATACACACCCAATACATACAACTCATTCATTCATAAAATCAATCATACAATCCACCTAAAGAAATACTCTTAAAATAAAATAAACTCATCACTCAACATTAAAAAAAAAACTTGAACCATTGTTTCCCTTGCTCATCTATATTGCGGCAAAACGACTGTGTTTCAAAAAACAAAAAAAATTATATTTAAAGTAAAATATACAAAAATAAAAATGGAATGAAATTCAATTAAAACATGATGAACAACAGCACATAGGAGCCTTATAAGAAGAAACCGTTAAGTGCAGCACTTTTGTTTGAAGAATATATATGTTAAAAGCATTGCTTTAAAAAATAATTGGGCAAACAAGAGGAGAAGAAGAACAAACTACTTTAAATCAAAATTAGTGTAGAGATATTTGCATATAAAAAAAACCTTCAAATCAATTAAAATTTACTTAAAGTAGCTAATTCATATAAAACGACATTTGAGAATCTTTCCTATTAAAATTATAATTTGTGTTTTATTATGTAATAATCGAATTTCTATTTGCATGTGAGCTTGAAGGCATGTAGAGATGATGAGATACTCGGCAAGTTTTGATGAAGTCGGTTACTTACCTGCAGCACAATTTCCGAAGACGAACACAAACAACCTCATTTACTACGTTCATTGGCGGGGGAGAATGTTGAATGCTGCATACTTACTGATGACATCCATCCGCACTGAACTTGGCCAGTGCCTAATTTCCAAACACCTACATATAAATTATACCATTTTAATACTCTTTCTATGAAGGTTATATGGAGGGCAAAAATAAAGGAGGTACTGGAAGTTTTATCACAGAAAGTTTGGATGTGTTTTATTTAATTCTCTTGCGATTTTTATTTTTGATTTGAGTTTAAAGTATTTACCTATATTTTTTTCAAAGCTAAAATAGCTACGAGCAGCCACAGCAGCAGCCAAAACAACAACGGCAAAAACAACAGCAACAGCAGCAGACACAAGCCGAGAAACAACCGCAAGAAAAACAGCAGCAGCAGATTCAAAAGCAGCAGAATCAACAGCAGCAGAAAAGTCAGTCCCAGCAGCAGCAGCCACAGCCGCCGATTACGAAAAAAGAAAAGGTGCCACCCATAAATACTTATAAAATGGAGTTACAGGATACCATAAATCTATGTAAGTTGACCATAGGTCAAAATTTTACTATTAAAAGATTAAATAACGACAGGCATGCTATCCAGTGCATCACACTGGAACAGCACATAAAAATTAAAGAGTTGCTAAAAGAAACTACTACTGAATTCTTTAGTTTCACCCCTAAAACCGAAAAGTTTCAAACGGTCCTTTTGAAGGGCATAGATTCATGCACGGAACCACAGGTGCTCTTAAATGAACTCCGCCAAAAGCGAATGACGATCTCGACTTTATCGGGGTCAAGCCGTTCGCTACAGTTAGAGCTAGGCGGGAGAAGCGGAGTCTTCCCTTCTTCCTTGTTCAACTCTCACCCAGCAGCAAACTGGATAGTTTGAGGAGTATATCCGTCCTCAACTACCAGGTTGTAACTTGGGACAAATTAAAAAGGCGCGGCGACATGCTTCAATGCATGCGCTGCCAAAGGTTCGGCCACGCCGCAGCAAACTGCGAAATGCAGTCACACTGCGTTAAGCGTGGAGAGAACCACAATGCAGATGAATGCAAGTTAGGAAGGGAACGGGTCGAAGATAGGACCCAGCTTAAATGTGTACTCTGCCGAGGCGCCGGAAACCCCGCTAATTATCGGGGATGCCCGACGTTTCAGCTTATAAAGAACAATAAAGCAGCAAAGCAAACAGTGGTAGAAAAGCGTCCAACAGTGCGCCCTCCTACAACAACGCCCGGCAACCCCCAAATTTCTTACGCCCAAATGGCGTCAGGAAGGGGAAGCACGGTACAGCCTACACCAAAGGTCGCCCTACAGGCCCCCGTGCCTAAGGCGCCGGCGGCACAGGCGGATATTATGGACGTTCTACTGGCCATCCAGGGCCAGTTGAACGGCCTCCAAAACTAGATCAGGGAGCAGGCGACTAGGGTGGATTATCTCTACTCTGCTTTGCCGAGCTTAACGCAACTTATAGGTTAAGGGCGCGCTGCCGGAGAGGCCCTTTAAGATCCTAGCTGTGAATGTAAATTCACTGATTAGGACCGAACGTAGAGCGAATTTATTCCAATTGCTAAAAGACATAAGTCCAGATGTGCTTATGGCTAGCGAAACTAAGCTTAACCAGAAACATAAATTGACTAACAACAATTACAATATCGTAAGGAGAGACCGACCCAACTCCACTCAAGGAGGGGGCGACGCAATCTTTATACGTAAAGGCATTATTCATTATTCAATAGTGATGTGCGTAAATTTCGGACGTTAGAGGCATGCATCATATGCATTCATCTCCAACAGGGGAAGCGAATGTATGTGATCGCTCCCTATGCACCGGAAACACCTCAGCCCACACAGTTTATAACAGAGCTTGAAAAGCTTTTTGAATGCTTAAGATTGAGCTCGGAAGAAAACTACTACATATTGGCTGGTGATTTGAATTCCAAACATATAGATTGGGGAAATCAAATACAAAATCCTCGTGGTAACCATCTGTATAATTGGATGGGTCGATACAACCTGGAGTATCGCATTGAACTTCTCGCTACAGTAAGGCCATCGTTTCGAAGAAGCGGTGCCTATCTGGATCTATTGTTGAAAGACGCAAGACTAACAATTACTGATACTGTGGGTCATCGGCCTAAAAATTGTTTAAGAACGATCGAGTACGACAGTGACCACTGCGGACTCGCCGCCGTAATACAACTTCCGAACGCGCTTATGGAGTTGGAGGAGTATGTACCGGTGCATACTTACAATTACAGTAAGGTGCGCTGGCCACGCTTCTCGAACGTCTTATTGAGCGAATTACGATCAAATGGTATATCCCCGCCAAATGACAGGAACATGACAAATACTGAAATTGACAGATACTTAGAACAAATGGACGAAACAATTCAGCGAACAATGCACAGGACAATACCGAAATACAAATAACGTAACGCAACTGACATGTACCGTAACGCGACAATTGATGCATTACACAGACAAAAAGTGGCTTACTGACAAGACTAAAACGCTTGTACAGACGGTTTACTGACACACGAGATCTGGAGATAAGGACACTGAAGTCGTCCATCAAAAACATCAACCAATTGATCAAAGAAAATTATAGGTTGTCCATTAATTTGTTTTGGGACAACAAAATTCGGGCCGTGAACGCTACCGACCCGAGTATGTTCGCCCGAATCATGACCTGGAGAACAGAGCTCTGCTTCATCACTTATGGCTCCGGAACGATATAAGCGAATGGCGATCTGAGAACCTTGGTTTTACCGGGTTTAATGATGAAGATTTGGACCCAAACGCCATAATCGCCGACCGAAATGGGCCCAGTCCCCTGTTAATTTCGAAGAATGAGCTCCAGCTCATCTTCGATTCATTAAAGAAAAAGAAGTCTGTAGGAGTCGATGGTATATCCAACGTTGTACTACGACATTTGCCTCAAGAAGCAGTTGACATTTATACCACAATGTTTAACAACGCGCTGAATAATGCATATTATCCATTGCGGTGGAAGACAGCTGTGGTGCACCCTCTCCCAAAAAAGGGAAAGGACAACTCCAATCTGGCAAATCTCCGGTCGATAAGTCTTCTTCCGAGTATCAGCAAAGTATTTGAAAAGGTTATTAATAGAGCCCTGTTCAAGTGGGCGGAGGACAAAAATATCATCCCGGATAATCAGTTCGGTTTTAAGGCGGGACATGACACAATTCATGCCGCGTCTAAACTAGTTTCTTGTATCCAATGGAACAAAACTAAAAAGCAGTGTACGGGTGCCTGTCTGGTTGATTTGGAGAAGGCCTTCGACACCGAATGGTTAGAAGGTCTCTATCTAAAGCTAACCAGACTAGGTATAAGTAAACCTCTATTGTATATGCTTTATGACATGCTAAATGGTAAAAAGTTTGTTGTCAAGAGTGGCAATGTAACTTCTACCGCAATTTTTAATATTAATAATGGTCTTCAGCAGGGAGCGGTTAACTCGCCGATTCTATTCAGCATTTACAACAGCGATCTGATAGGTAGTCTAACTCAGGCAATTGCGTACGCCGACGATCTAATTGCGTACAGAACAGCTAATACAGTTGAGGTCATCAAAAGTCTCTTGCAGAGTGACTTCGACAAGGTTCAGCGATATTGTGATGACTGGAAGTTGGAAATCAACTTCCAGAAATCAGAAACTATTTTGTTTAGGACTCCGTTGTCTAGCGCCTCAAGGGATACGAGAAAGAACTGGCGCAAGCTGGTGATCGTAGGGCCACATGGACATCCACTGTCGAGTAAAAGTGTAGTAAAGTACCTTGGCATCTGGTTGGATCAGTACCTGTATTTCGACAGACATATAGGTGCTGCTTTGGCCAGGGGTAGGGGAGCCTGCCTTGACAAAACGACTGTTTTATAGCAGCCGTCTTGACAGCAGGGTGAAGGTGATTTGCTACATGGCCCTCATCAGGCCGATGATTGCCTACGGATGCCCGGTGTGGTTCAACGTTGCCCCATCTCAAATGGAAAAGATTCGGGTGTTTGAGAGGCAATGTCTTAGACGTTGCCTTGGATTACACAGAACACCAGAGTCGGAGTACACAAGATATTATTCCAACCAGGTTCTATACAACGGAGCCAACATAAACAGATTAGACAATTTTTTGTTCAAGCTGATTCGGGGTCACGTTGCAAGAGCGATGTCCTCAACTAACAGCTTAATTTTTGGGGCTTATTACCCCAATAACGAATATTTTGAGAGTGCGCGGTTAAGTGGTCACATCCCTCCCGAGGCATTCATCTATTTAGACAGTCGAGGGCTGATACATGATGGAGGGGCGGTTCCGCTCATCTACCACGTCAGCCGGAAAACTGTGGATAGGCGACTCCTGTATGGTCGAGACGTCATCGCTCAAGGTGGAGAAGAGCGCCTTCGGTTCAGTAGGACTGTGTCCGATCGGGACCGGAGGGATAGGGCGAAACAGGAGAACCAGTTCTGGTGGCTCTCTGAACAGCATCGTGATATTTAAAGTCGATGAAGATGGTATATCTTGGCCGACTTACATAGATTAAGGCAATTAGGTATATGGAACAGTCGGGGTGGCACCAAAAAAAAAATTAAAAATATGTATGTATGCGGGGCATACGTGCATGTATCTGCGTGTCTGTACATGTATGTGCGTTCGTATATGAATGTGCGTATATACATGTATGGGTGGGTTGCATGTTGCTGTGTGTCTGCATGCATATAAAAAATAAACGAAAAAAAACAAAAAATTTAAAAAACGAAAAAAAATGCTGCTGTGGCTGTTCTAGTTTTTAAGTAGTCTTAAGTATTATTAGGTATTTTTAAGTAGTTTAAGTTATTTTTAGGCAGTAAAAGTTAGTTTTATTTAGTGTTAATTATTTTAATCTATATTTAGGTTTAGTTTATAAGAAAAAAAAAAAAAAAATAAGATACCAAGTTTTTTTGTGAAAGTTTCCTTGGAAAAATAAAATAAAATAAAATAAAATAATTAGATTTAATTAAAATAGTTTTTAGGTCGAAAGACATTAGTTCTAAGAGTTATTGTTTAGTTTAGAGCGCCCGTAAAGGGCCAGTAAATTAGTTGTAAGTTATTGATAAGTAGGCTAGTTTTAAACATTGTTGTCTAGCTTTAAGATAGTTATAAGTGAATATGAAATAAAAATGAATTTACAAAAAAACGAAGACAAAACAACATCTCAAAGATCGTTAATAAACAATAGAAACAAAAGAGGTGCAAGATGGCAACCTTGAGGTACTCCAGAATAATTATAAACTACGTTGGACAATTTTGAGCCAATAACCACAAACTGGATTCTTCCAGTAAGGTAACTTTTAAGCCACCTAAACAAGCTGAAATGGAAACCAATAAGCTCAAGTTTTCGAATAAGAACACTTTGTTGTACCCTGTCAAACGCTTTGGAAAAATCGGTATAAATAGTGTCTACTTGAAAACCCTTTTCTATTTTATTAATACAATAATTGGAAAACAGGGCTAGATTTGTCACGGTTGAACGACCACTCACGAATCCATGCTGTACTTCAGATAAGACATTTTTTACCGATTCATAAAGTTTGTTTTTAACAATGGCTTATTGGTTAGTAACCAATTGTTTGGAGCCAGATTTATGAATCGGTGTTATATATGATTTTTTTCCAATCTTCCAAGAATTCACCACTATGAAGTGACAAGTTGAATAGCATCGTTAAAGGTTTGGCTAAATTTACTTTGCACATTTTAAGTAATACATGTGATATGTTATCGCAACCTTTTTTACCTAAGGATTTCAAAAAAGAAAGTTGTGCCAAAACTTCTTCCTCAAAAACACTAGATCACAAATGTCCGCAATTGAATTATTACTAGCCTCTTCAACAAATTCAGACGAGTTATGGACAAAATTTGACTGGAAAAAATCTGCAAACATATTACAGACTTCCTGCTCATCAACTGCCACTCTATCTTTATAAATCATATTAGCTGGAAGACCAAAAACTGCTTTTTGCTGTTTAAGAATGACCAAAATGCTTTGGAATTACTCTTAATATTAGCTTGAATGCTCCATAAGTACTGTTGATACGAAAACTGTTTTAAGGTGTGATAATCTTTTTTACAACACAAATACTCCTGTAATTTAATATTATTTTGAATTTTACTCTTTAAAAGTTTGTTTAGTTTATTTTTTAATTTCCTAAGACGTGAATTGAATCAAACCGGTTTATGGCCTGGTACTTTTTTTTAATGGAACAAACATTCTATAAGTTTCTTATAATATACAATTAAACAAATCACAGCACGTTTTTAAACAGACACAAATATCTCATCCCAGTTCAAACCATTCAAATAAGAATTAATAGCTTCATGATTACCTTTTTCAAAATTGTATTCAGTAGAAGGTGGATCATTAAACTTCAAATTATCAAAATTCAAAAATTTAAATTCAATTTCAAGAGCTATATGATGTACAGAATTTACAACAAAAGGCGAATTAGAGATTTCAAGCTGAACATCAATATCGTTATCAACAAATATAAGGTCTAAAATTCGATTATGTGAGTTCTTTACAAAATTTAATTGTTTCAAATTTAAAGACAACATAGAATCTATAGTAACAATTTCACAATCGCCTGTAACATTTAATGGAATTAAACATTTATCTGCGCTAGAATATAACCAGTTTATATAACCTAAATTAAAATCTCCTAAAACAATTACATACGAATTTTCATCTAAAACATTATTTTCAACTAAGTTTGAAATATTAAGCATATTTATTTTGTAAATGTCTGCCGTAATTTTAGGTGGAATGTAGGGTACAATTAAAAATACATTAAATAATGAAAAATATCTAACTTTAACACATATTTGCTCCACTTTTTCATCTTTAAGAGGCACTATTTTACTTTCAAAAGAGGAGCGAATCGCAAGCAAAACACCACCTCCCCTAGCTAAACTTAATTTACTGTATCGATCTTTTCTAAATACATTAAAATCATTTCCAAAAAGCTCAGATGAAAAAATTCCTTCATGAAGCCACGTCTCAGTAATGGCAATGACATCAAAAGTACATTCACTAGCAGCAGATAAAAAAAACATGGGTTTTCGTCCTTAAACCACCCGCATTTTGATAATACAGACGGTGAACAGACTCGCTCGTCACATTAGCAATTTCCTCTGAACCTTTTTTTTAACAATTTGTAGCAACTTATATCAGATGTATCTGTCTTGAGTTTATCAGCAAAACATTTTATAATCGCATCGCTTGAAGTAGGTGCTTTACAACTTGACAGATGTAACCATTTTTTTACCATAAATATGAACATCAATATAATCATTTTCATCAACCAAAACATTCCCAACAGTTTCTGAACGCTTATAAGCATGAATGCGATCGCGAAAATTATTATTTTTCGTAGTTATATGATCCGCAACACTCTGATTAACATTGAAATCAACATTGTTAGGATTGACACCATCACCAGCAGCAACGAATTCATTTACACCCTCTTCACACCCGTTAATAGGATGGCCAGCAAGATCATCCATTGCGCAACCATTTGTAGAGGGGGAGGGGGCAGCATGAAAGACAATTTCGGCAACAGCAGCAACACCACCTGCTCCATCACATGCAGGCAGATTATTATTAATTCCCACATCACCACATACAGCATAGCGGGATTTTCATGAACAAAATCAATACAGTTTACTTTCTTAGTGCAATTATTTTTTAATACACACGATGACGACGGAGAAGGCAATTGTTGTTGTTTGTCTTTAGGAATTGTAGGAATTAGTTCATTTTCATTCACCTTTGATGTAGACCGTGTGTGTCTTCGCATCACATCGCTTTTATGAAAACATGGAAAATTGTTTTTGTTTTTTTTTTTTTGGAAAGAAATTAAAGAGATCATTAATTTTGTTTAAGCGTGTTTGCAGTGATTTGCTTTTGCAAGAAGTGCACTTCCAAAAAAATATTGACATCTGATTTTAGTATTTCAAATACATTATCATGAATTTTAGCACATTTTGGATAAAATATCAAACCACAGAAACCACAAGATATATATGTATCACTAGGGTCATGATTAAAGCATTTAAAGCACTCTCTTCCATAATAAATACAGAGCACAAACTGATTACAACGAGATTGACTAGTCAACTATGCTAATATTAGGTTTGGGTACCAAATAGCACTTCACAATACAATTACTACTAGTGTTATGCCTTAGCAGCAATTGAATTGATTCCCAAAGCCAATAACAGCAATATATCTGATATTACTTTGACTCAATCATTACCTACATTGTATGGGATGACCACACACTGCATGTAATGATCAATTCAAAGCAACTGCGAGTGACTGAAGGGGAAGGAAAGGAAATTACCGCTCGCCTTGTGGTGTAGATGTTGAAGGTGGGTGCATCATATTGTGTTTTATTTTTCTTTTATTTTTTGTTTTTGTGCTTAATTTGTAAGTAAGATTTTTATATTTTTATTTAAAAATAAATAGAAGAAAACGCAAATAATATCTATATATAAGTTTTGTTTTCTGTTTATTTAATTTTGTTAGCAAAGATGACACTGGCACCGACACTTGGTATTTGTTTATATTTTAATTTTATATATTTTCTTGATATATATACTATATATACATATATATATATCTATATCAAATTTTAAAGTATGTACCTTAGCTGCTTGTTTAACTCCTTTTTTGTACTTTTCGTATATTTTTTATGTAGGACACACTTTATACAAATTTTACTTAGAATTTGCTTCTAAAAAAATTTATATTAACTAAATATATTCACTTTTAGTCAGAAGACCAACTATGATATAAGATCGAAGTTCTTAATCGTTTTTTTTTTATTATTTTGCGACCGTCTTCTATGATGCTTTGATAAAAAAAAAACTTTAAATTCCTACTCAACCAGTGGACTACTCATATAACCAACATAAATAACTTGCTGAGGTAAACATCAACGAAAATCTAGCATGGATTAGCAAGAAAGCAATCAGACAAGATTAATCCTTCGGATTAGGCTTTAGCTTCCGGTCAAGAATATTTAAAATTAAACAAAAAAAAACAATTATTTTTGATCGACTAGACGTATACATATGTATATTACACACACGAGTCATTGAAGTTTAATTGTGCAATAACCGAACGGTAATATTTTTGTGTATTACAATAAGTTGTTTTGCCGGCGGGAAATTGAAGGTAAAGCAAAATGTTTTGCCGAATTTTAAAATGTTTTTAAAATGTTTCTTAATGAAACTAATTATAAAAAAAATGGTTTCAACAGATTTCTTTTTGATTAAAGAAAAACGTGGGACGCGAACCCACTTAAGCGTTATCTAGCCGGGCAAATAAAATAGTTTTTAGAAACTAAGAAAAAAACTTGTTCATTGCCTCATATCCTTGGCATGGAATATGCCTAAGGATTTACCATTTAAATCCTCTAATTCATACATAGCACTGTCTATGACGTTATTAACGCCACATTTGACAAATTTAGGCAAAAGTTTAGCTTTAATACCTGGATTAAAATTACTATGAGCAAAGTTTCGGTGCAAAACTTCTTGTTCTTCACGAAAATTAACGTGTTTCGCGCGCGTATTATAAGCGTTTTAAGTTTGCCCTGAATATATTCTCCGATCATTTTTGTCTCGCGAGGGTGGTTCTTACACCATTTGGCAAGACTAACATATCCGAATCGTTCAAGGCATTCAGTTTTCGCAAAAGTCGGTATGAAGATCCGTGCGATATCATGTTTTGTCCAAATAGAGCAAAGTATGGTTGGCTATTCAACCATTCATGTACGTCGGATTGGAGAGCGCAAGCTATGCTTGACGAATATACGTCCCAATCGTTTTGACCCTATTTACGCGCTCGGAAATGTTAGCCTGCAGAGAGTAAAGTGCTGTGCGAATATGCTGCACACCATAAATATACAAAAATTGTTCAAACTCGCTGGAGATGTATTGACGTTCATTATCTGAGTGAATATATTCAGGGTTCCCGAAAGTATGAAAAATATCGCCTTCGAGGAAAGCTATAACCTTCGAAGAAGTAGCTTTCGTCATTGGTTTGAGGAACAAGAATCTAGTGAAGGGGTCAACTACGACAAAAACATACACATTTCCCCTCCTCTCACGCGGATAAGGTCCCAAAAAATCTACCTACATCCTCTGAGTGGGTCTTGCCTTCACAATCTGCTTGGTGAGGAGAGGACGAAGCATCCTGTTCGGCGCCTCCACCGTTTTGCAAGTGTCGCAATCCCTCACGAATGCTTTGATATCTTTCTCCATTTTTGGCCAGTAGTACTTATTTTTCAAACGATAATAAGTTTTCGTTAAACCGCTATAACAACTGAGTTTCAATTCATGGGCTGATTTGATACATTCGTGAGTCAGAGCATCTGGCAACCATGACGCCACAAGGAATCATCTTCAACCACATCACCTGTCCTAAACCTTACTCTTTTGTACAGTCGTGTGCAAATTAAGTGGGACAAACGAAATTTTCAATATAATATACTTTATTTTCAAATAAAATTAAGAAAAAATAACACAGTCAGAGCATCTGGCAACCATGACGCCACAAGGAATCCTCCTCAACCACATCACCTGTCCTTAACCTTACTCTTTTGTACAGTCGTGTGCAAATTAAGTGGGACAAACGAAATTTTCAATATAATATACTTTATTTTCAAATAAAATTAAGAAAAAATAACACAGGTCAGTGTTAATACTTAATATTGCCTCCCTTGGCGTTTATAAGTGCGTTAACTCTTTTAGGAATTGGTGAAACCAGCTTGTCGCAAATATTTTTGAGTTCGTCGTCATGGAACCACATATCAATTAGAGGAAATAAGCTTAACTTTTGTGGCCCAATCTTTTTTCCTGAGCCTTAGTTTAACAACTCACCACATGTTCTCAATTCGATTGCGGTCAGGTGAGTTGCCAGGCCAATCCAAAACATAATTTTGTGATTCGAAAAGAACAGATTCATTTTTTTTATGTATGGCATGGAGCATGATCCTGTTCAAAAATTGAAGTGTGGACTAAAAGTTTGATCCGAATGGTTGGAAGCAGCGTGTGCGTTAAAACTTTGGCATATTTTGTACTGTTCAACATGTCCTCTATTACCTTCAGACTTCCAGGGCCTTCAAAAAAATTACAGTCCACAAAATAAGGAACAAAAACAATACCTACGTATGTAAACGCGTTTGTATTGTTTTTGTTTTTGCATTTATTCTTAAAATTAAACAAGCCAGACCACGGGTAGTATTTTCTAGGTGTCTGAATTCGACGGAATTCCCTTGGAAGGATATAATTCACAGTGCTCAAAAGCTGTAAATTTTATTTGTGTCGGTAGCCATCGACTAATATATTGCGTCTTAGAAAGGTACTACAGCATCTAACTGATGAGCCCAGCTGTAGTACCTGGGCGAAACGCATATTAATTTGGACTAAAGGTCGCAAAATAACTATTAAAATCTTAATTACAGTCCACAAAATAAGGAACAAAAACAATACCTACGTATGTAAATGCGTTTGTATAGTTTTTGTTTTTGAAATAGTGTCCTGGCAATTCCAGGCTCCATCTAGCCAGTCGCCCGTATAACTCCTTCATGGACATCAGCCATTTCAGGCTAGAGTGGTCTGTTATTATTTTGAAAGGGCATCCATCAACGTAGGGCCTAAACTTCCTGACGCTGAGTACTGCTGCAAGACATTCCTGCTCGGTAACCGTGTAATTTTCTGCGATTTTTTCGACATGTAGGCAATAGGTGATATGTTGTCGTTCTCATCCAATTGAAAAAGAACACCATCCACTCCACCAGAAGATGCGTCGCACTGAATTACAAATACTTTCGAAAAATCGAGGAAAGTGCAGCCTTTAACTTATTAAACGCCATCACTGCTTCGGGTGTTAACTCGAATTTTGTCTTCTTTTTAAGACAATCTGTAAGAGGGGCAGTCACGTCAGCATAGTTTCGAATGAATCGTCGATGCCATCCCATAAGACCGAAATTGTCTTTGGAAGAGGAAAGTTGACCATTGCCTCCACCTTGTCAGGATTGGTCTTCAATGTCCCTTGACTAACAATGTATCCAAGGAATTTTATCTCCCGCATGCAGAACTTGCTTTTATCTAGGTTGATGATAAGGTTAGCTCGACGTAAGCAAGCAACCACTTCGCTAAGGACGCCCATGTGAGGCTCGAAGTCTTGAGCACAAATAAGCAAATCGTCTAAGTAAACAAACACATTATTAGGGAAATGACGCATGATATTGTGGGATTTTGCGAAGTTCCAATGATGTACAAGGGAATTACCAAGCCAATTAAATTACCTTTTGCTTAATTCACAACCTCACGCAAAGGCTTTACCTTTGTATGAAATTTGGCGAAATTTTCATTTACTGCCTGAAATTTTTGAAATTCAAGGGAATCTTGATAATGGAAAGATGAGATAAATTGTAAAGCTGACGCGGAACTGTCAAATCTTCCGCCGGAACAAAAACTTCAGTTGGAGAAAGTTAAAAATCTGTTTCCCAACTTTCTGCTGGGTAAAACGAGTCTTGGGTGTCATTCAGTGCACACGGGTAACGCTGTACCGATCAAATCTCGACACTACCCATTGTCTCCAGTGGGTCAGAAAAAGGTGTACAAGGGGTTGGGCCGCATTTTAGAGCTTGTAGTTATTATGCCTCTGACTCGATTACCGAATGTGAACGTACAAAACCCATCAAAACGACCGTTTACCGAAATGTCTTCACCAAAATCATCGAGTACTGCATTCCTAAACAAAACACTGTTAGATGTCAAGCTAAAAGACGTTGCAACCAAAACTGATATTGAAGGAATCAGCACAGAGATTATTACTCTTAAACAAAGCAATGCAGAATTGACGACTCAACTGAACAAAATGGAGGCCAGATGTGTTTTTCTAGAGAAACAGGTAGAATTACTTGAAAAGAAGGCAAATGAGAGGAATGTCATAGTGCATCTGCAACTTCCGACGGCTAATACCCAGGATGTGGTTGAGAAAGCTAAAGAAATTTGTCAAGATCTCTTGCAGACATCTAATACATCTAATATAGCTACTGCACGTCAAATAAGCACGGGAAGATATATCGCAAATGTCAAAGTTGAAATGTACAACAGAGAAGATGTATTCCAGGTACTTCGGTCATAATCCAAATTAAAAATCACAATCCATAAGCATTATCCGGCAGCAGTAAGAGAGCGAAGAAATCGTTTAAACAAGCTAAGGTCACACATAAGTTCTCGAAACCATAATATCAAAAGTCAAATGAGAGGAGAAATGCTTTTAATTTGTGAAACAAAAATTTTATTTCGATAGAAATGGCAAATTGATTTCGGATGCAGAAGATGGTTTGTTGATGCTCAATCAGCTGGCTGGTGACACTTATGATTTGACTTTGATTTATGATCGAAATAGTGATGGTGGAATCCGAATGCAAGATGACAATAGGCATTCTCAAACTGTGGAGAGTGTTCACACAGGACATTTTAAATTGTAATGCCGTCTGCCGCAATAAAATGAATTTAGTTTATGTTAATAAAAATGAAAATACCTTTGAAACGCTAAATTATAGAATACTATCTTATAATGTTTCTGGTCTAGTTAATAAGGCTATTTTAATTGATTTTTATAAATTTATCAATCAATTTGAACTTATTTTTTTGTATGAAACATTTGTTACTGAAACTAACTCGTAGGCAACGAATGGAATGAGCATATGATTGACATGAACATTGAGACTGTACCGTATTCAGACCACTTTCCAATGATCATAACGTTCGGACTGATTTCCAGAGAAGCTCAAGAATCCAAGTTTATAAATGCCCTACCGAAACTGAAATGGAAACCGACAAATGAGATGAAATATCAAGCAAGGCTGGATATCGCACTGCTGAGACAAAGAAATTGTGATCTATCCAAGCTGGATAAAATAATCTAGGATTCTTACCCAACTGTAGCTGCCAACAGCAAAGCCCGGGAGAACTTCATGGCGCCATGGTTTGATGTAGACTGTAGAACGGCACGGGAATTATCGTTTAGCTGGCTTAGAGCATACAGATATTCGAAAGATGGTTACTTCAAAAATCTGTTTTTTTTTGCTAATAGTTCTTTCAAGGCAATATGTAAGTTAAAAAAGGCAGCATTCTTCGAAGCTGAATCTAAGAGATTGGCGTCTTGTAAAAGTGGAAAGGAGTTTTGGAACCTGGCAAAGCATCTGAACGGAAAACACTTTTCAATCCATTTTAGTCTAAGTTCTGACCAGCTAGAAGCTCACTTTCAGAGTTTATTGAATCCAACAGAAGGGAAACTTGATTTTCAATACATTACTCCGGGTTTTAAAAATGAAACTCTTGATGCTGCTGAATTGTTAGGCTCCTGCGGATTGATACCAATCGACTCCAACCTAGCTATGACGTTATTCATGAAAACATTTAATGTCTGCATGAGTCTCACCTGATTGCCAGTTGTTGATGACTCTATGCGATCTAACAATTCATTTGTTCCCTCGACTCGGTTCTCATTGTTGTTAGTGCCATCGCTTTAATGCGGCTCGCCTTCGGATGTAGTTTGTGCCCTACTTTCAATGTCAACATTTTCGTTTTCATTTGCTATGTTAGATGTTAATTGAGAAACGATTGAATTTATATCCTCAGAAAAACTAGTGGTAACTAGATTGAAACCAGCGTACATCTAAATCTTTGAAGAAAATCTTCGAATTGAGCTTGTAGTTTCTCTTGAAAAGATTTTCTTCTCTGTTTGCTCATACCCCAAAAGGACTTGCAGAATATAATCCCACACCACGAACAGAGATTTCCGCTACTGAATCGTTGAATCCAAAAAAAATTTGCCGGCACGAAAAACCTCACAAAATAGAAAATGGAAAACTAAATTTTCGAACACTATTTGTTAAAAAACTCGAATAAAAAAATATAATAACAAAAAGAATAAAAGTACAAAACTTAAAACATTTTAACCTTCATTTAATTACTTAACTAAAAAATAATTCAACAAAAAAAACAAAAGTTGTTTTCTAAAATCAACAACAAATGAAATTCAATTAAAATTTTTTTATTATATACCTACTGTTGGTGATAGTTTTCCAAAAAAGGTAATTAATCTCAAACTAATCCTTAAACTTTAATTTCAAAAATTGGTATTTCAAAGAAAAATGATTTGAAAAGTATTTTCAAAAACTATACTTTTTCAATAAATGAAAAAAATTCCATAAGGATATGTGACCAAATTCAAACCACGAACATCCAACTCCAAATCTGAAAATCTTGTACTTACCCCCAATTATAATATTTTCAAGAAAAATAATCCAAAAATTCTTTCAAAATATATGTAATTTAAAATAAATATATTTATTTTATTTTTCAAAATTTCAAAATGATGCTTAAAAAAATATGTTTTTTCGAAACTTATCTTCACAAAAAAAAAAATAAAGGGTTGAGAATTCGATAAGAGAAATGAAAAAGGAAATGATGAAAACTAAGAAATACTACTTTAACTGTAGTTAAAAGAAAGGATTTGAACAAAAATGTAATCTTTGAGTCCAAGGACAATACACTAACTGCATCTTCAAGGACTCTGAAACTCTCCGAAAAATAAATGAATGGCTGGAAGGCCTTACGAAAACGCCTTTACATAAACTGGTCTCTTCCGAGCCTAGATTTTTAAAAGTGCGTACCACTTGTCTTGCTGTGAGTTCCTACTCAAGAATGCTCAAAGACTCAAACACTTGAATCCCACTTTTAGATTATAAAAAAAAATTGATTATGCTTAGCTGTGGCAACGCGGTACCAAATACCTAACATCCAGTAACCGAGACTAACAAAATCAACATAATCAAAATCGATTTTAAACGAAAATTGAAAAAAAAAATGTAACTGAAAATAATTTGAAGTCATTAAAAAAAAACTAAATGAATTGGCTTATAAATACTCTAGCCACTCTATCTTCCGATAGAGAGCTCCACGTTGCGGCCCCATTTTGTAACGAGCCTTTTTGCCGGTTACGATGATGCTTGAAGTTAGAGCCCTGGCTATAAGCTTAAGCCTTGACTACTTTTGATTGATTTATTTTATTTTCACTATAGCTTCGGAACAAAAATCTAACTTTAATTTACATTACGTTTCGCAAATCTTCTCATTTGAAAAGAATTTTTCTTTTTAAAAGAACTTTAAATTTTGTATCACTTTATAAGATCGGATATCAAAAAAAATTACTAACTTGATTTTAATGATTTTAGTCAAAAGGAAAAGTTTTCTAAAAAAAATGATTTTACGCCAAAAAATATTACAATATTATTCTTGGTGGGGATCAAACCATGCAGTATGGTGTCTTGGATGTATTGTCGGCGCCTAGACACACTAGGCCACCGGGCTTCTTTTGTTTGGTGATGCGGAGTTAGAATTTCAAATTGGTCACTAGATCCTTTTGGTATTTATATGGTGTTGCGGTTTTCATATTCGAGGACCTCCTGTTACTACGGAATTACCCGTTTATTCTTCCGGATGCTTAACGGAAACCTGATATCGGAAAATAAGGTGCATTGTGTAGCGGTTCCACTCGCCCATGGTAGTGTTCACCATCCCGTGAACGAGTCGTCTACAATTTCCCTCAGTCTTATAATAATTGCATATTGGCACCATTGATATATCTTAGGCAACACTGAAAGTTTGTTCACTGAACGAAACCACACCCATACTACGTTTATATGGAGAATTGAATCGGTATTGAATCAGGATTTAGGTCTTGGTATACTTGAATCGGATTAATGACCTTTTCGATTGGTAATCCGCAAGAACTCTCCGATCCGGGATTCCAATCGAACAAGTTATCACTTCATTATGGATTTTGAAATTTAATGTGAGTGTATGTGTAAGGTGGGAAAAAACAAAACAATGACATGAAAATGTAGGGATGGACGATGCTCATTGATGTTGGAAAAACATCAATGTTAGCCGAACAAAATATCAAAGTTTCAGCATCGATGTTGAAGCAAGTGAAACATCGCATCATCGATGTTAAGATTCAAAAAATCCACTTAAAATAGGATGAAATCTTTTGTCAATTACTATGTTTATATGGAGAATTGAATCAGGATTTAGGTCGTTGTATACTTGAATCGGATTAAAATAGGATTACTCGATCCGATCCCACTAGAAGAGCTGAATCGAATTGAAAATGTATTTATATACCTGAATCGAGGAATTGAGGAATCGAATTCACATCTGATTCTTGGTGTGTGTGTGCACCAATAGTGTTTTTTTTGTGTTCAGTGGGTTTCCGTTTTCTTTGTATTTTTTTCTGTTGCAAGTTTTTGTTGTTTATTCTGTAAACTCAAATTGTTACTTCGATTCCATTTTAATTCAATCTTCCGATCCCACTAGGCCAAATACCTGAATCGAAATCTCAATTCGATTCGATTCCTCAATTCAAATCATATAAACGGGGTAAATGAGCTCATGCTTATAAAGGTTAGGCCGCACTCCACAGAACTGCACTTCAGCGGAATTGCAATTCTGCGAAACTACGCTTCAAATTATTTATGTGAAATTATATGAAGTTCAATTCTCGCTTAGTGGAATTTAATGTAATACACACAAAAAGGCAAACGAATATTGTGAAAAAACAAACATTGCTTCAATTTTCAAAACACTGAAGGTAGTTTGAATTTATAATATATTCTATTTTTAATTGATTTTTGAAAAACATCGATGTTTTGATATGAATATTACATTTTCGATGTTAACATCAATGCTTTACAATATCGCTCATCCCTACACAACATTTATGTTGACATTGAATTTGCGTTTGACATTTAGTATTTGAGTGTGTGCGTTCTTCTGGTTTTGATGGTTTTGATTCTGACTTCAAATCCAGAAGGAAATTTCTCTTCTATCCAGGAGAAGAACTGTCATTTCATACCAATCGAACAGTTTCAGAAGCATTCGGAAGACTGCGGAAGCCTTCCAGACGACATATCGAAAAGGCCATAAAATAGGATTACTCGATCCGATCCCACTAGAAGAGCTGAATCGAATTGAAAATGTATTTATATACCTGAATCGAGGAATTGAAGAATCGAATTCACATCTGATTCTTGGTGTGTGCGTGCACCAATAGTGTATTTTTGTGTTCAGTGGGTTTCCGTTTTCTTTGTATTTTTTTCTGTTGCATGTTTTTTTTGTTTAGTCTGTAAACTCAAATTGTCACTTCGATTCCATTTTAATTCAATCTTCCGATCCCACTAGGCCATATACCTGAATCGAAATCTCAATTCTATTCGATTCGATTCCTCAATTCTCTCATATAAGCGGGGTACCAGTTAACGAAATTTATAGTATCCAATTTCGATTTGATCCAACATGCGATCTTTCCGTGTCTCAATAAATCAAAAAAAGAAAAATATCATCCATCTTGGTGGGGCATCAGCTATTTAGCTAAAAGAATTTCGACTATTCAATTTTGTGATGTGAAAAGAATAAAAAAAACCTAGATAAATTGATATTCTTCATTTAAATAGTGTCCTATTTCAATCTAAACGTACTTTCACATTGAAATCGAACAATTTTTTTCAATCAGCCGATGCAGTGGGATTAAAAAAATCGAATTCCATTCCTTAAATAAGATGAGGTAAGAAAAAAAGGAAAATTCAATAGGAATAGTTTCTTAAACAAAAAAATGCTCTTTTTAGCAACGATACGGGGGGCGAGGCTCTGCATTTCGTGTATGCCTAATGCCGTCCAACATCGAAGTGAAAGTAGAGTTTCGGCTCAAGAGCCACTATATATCACTACGCCAGTACACCGAGAGATACACCTTACCTCCTCGGCGACAAAGTCGACGCCAATTGCCATCAGTGGCCAGCGACGACACTACCAACGTCTTCAGCCACAAAGACGCCGACAGCTTTCGTCCGAGCCATCATCAACCATCACATCGTAATCGGCATCACCCGATTGAAACTAGATTTACTTATCGGACATTCTTTTGAAATAAATGTGCTTATCGGATTTACTTTTGATTTAGATCAAATTCATATCGGACTTATGTGGTTATCGTTTGGTAACACAAATCAATTTATTTTTGATTTAGATCTGCCAAGAAACTGATTTTGACAATTTTTGTCTCCGGTTGGCCAAACAAATTGATTTAGTTTTTGATTTTAAATCAATTTTGCAGATCTAAATTTTTCCGCAGATCTACCCCTCTTTTACTAACACCACTATACATCATAATTGACAGCCACCAGTTTGACAAAGTTTTTGTTTGATAATAATTTTTTTTTCGGTAGCAAGAAAGAATTAAAATAGTTTTGAGTTCAAATGGAAGCAGTTTTAAGTGAATTAATTTATTCGTCCAGCTCATCTTCGGACAGCGAAGCAAGTGGTGAAGAACTTTGTGAAGTAATGAAACTTTTATTCCAAAATAAAATAAAATACCGGGTTAAGAACTTCGTAAGGGACGTAATAAACAATTACACCGAGAAAGAGTAAGTTCAAAAAAAGTATTAATTTTTGTCTTTTAACAAATATTTTTTTTGGCGTCAGTTTCGTGAAAATTGCAGAATTTCCAGAGATACAACGAGGAAATTAATCAACATGTATGAACGCTCAAGACATTTCAAGGAAAGAATCGGTTGCGAAGGAAGAATGGATATCAGTGCTGAAACTCAATGTTTAGCATTCCTTTGGTATATTTTACTTATTCAATTAACAAAATCAAAAAAACTTAAAATATTTTGTTTTATAGGTTTGCTGGTAACAAGGAATGTTACAGAGAAGTATAAAACCTGTGCAATTTCTTCTTATCGAGTGCATACAAAATATTGACAAATTTTATGGAATTTTTGTTTGAAATTTCGACGGAGTACATAAAGTTTCCTTTAACTGCAGATGAAAAAGTTAAAACAGAACAGGAATTCGCAAAGGTACCTTTTATAAAGTCAATTGTTATATTTTTGTAAAAAAAAAAAATTATTTTATATTACAGCTAGCTGGTTTTCCGAATGTGATTGGTTGCATAGATGGTTCATATATATATATACGAAAACCAGCCCACAAAATAATATCAACTTATATAAATCGGCATGGACTCATTTCTATTACCTTGCAGGGTATTTGTGATGCCAACAATTTGTTTTTAGATGTGTTTATAGGATCTCCGATCAAAATTCACGACTCAAGGATTTATAAACTATCTTTTATTTCAAAGGATATTTCAAAAATCTGTGACTCGCAATATAATTTATTTGGCGATGCTGCTAACCCGCTTAGAGAATATCTGCTGACTCCATACAAAGATTTTGGAATAAAAAAAAGCATTGCCAAACCCGTGTGAAAAAAGAAAATTCGTTCGGATTAATTAAGCAACGATTCAGACAACTTACAAGATTGGATTTCTTAACTGTGGAACGAATATGTAAATTTGTTTTAAGTTGCTGTGTGTTGCATAATTTATGCATCGTAGAAGGAGATACTTGGGACATAAACATTCATCCACAAGAAGATGAAATCCAAGAAGATAGAACACCAATTGAGTCTTTATCTGAGCACGTTTTACAACATCTTGGTCAGTTGAAAAGAAACGAAATTGCTGAAAGATTTTAAGATAAATTATATATTAAAAAGTCAAAAACAATAATTAAAAAAGTAAATTGAAGTAAAATTGGTGTTTTTGTTAAATTCATTTTATTTAATAGATAACAATGGTTAAAACTAACATCTTATGAACATAAAAGCAAAAGTAAACATAGACTACCTTTACGTAGTGTTAATTTATGTTTTTTGTGCCTCAAGAATATCTCTTAGAACTTTTAGCCTCTCTTGATGCCTCCTTTCCTTCCCTTCTTCTTGAATTTTTTCCGTTCTTCAAGCTTTCCCATGTACTCTTGAAACATCCTTTCCTGTACTGTTTTGCGTTGCCGACACGTTTGGGTATAAATACTTGATCAACATCTTTTTTGTTCGCCGTTGGTTTGATTAGCTCTGTAGCACTTGAAGAGCTCCCAAGTGAAGTTTCGTTTGAAACTGTAGAATCACTTACATCTACAGTAGTTGTATCCTCATTTGATGTTTCATTTCCAATGGCCCACATATTTTTTGTTTTTATTTTTCCTGCGGATACCAAGTACTCAAGTGAATCATATAGTTTCACAATTTCATTAACCTCGTCATCGAAATCGGTCTCCACTAAGACAGCTGCACTTACGTTGATTTTTTCCATTCCTTTTTAGTTCGTTTTAGACGCATTTGTAACGGGTCTCAACTTGAATGCTGTTGTACGCAAGCTTGAACTTCTTATTAATTTCATCAGCTATGAAACTCCACATATTCTTTTTTAATCGAAACTGTTTCAACGGGCCCACATTTTTAATATTTTTGGCGTACAAATGCAGCAAACATTTTGTCTCCCCTATTCCCCACTTGATGGGTGCGGGCTTATCAGTATGTCCTTTAAAAAATCATATATAGTAATTTATTCTGTGTGATATTATAGGTTCTTACTTTGGGCATCTTCTTTGTTGAGCAATTCAGGGACGTTCGGAAAATAATTTTCTGTTCCAACTTGGCTTAAATCTACAAAAAAACATGAAATAGTGTTAATAAATTTACGCATATTATTGTTTTGGTCCTATAGGTGCTTACCATTTTTATCTTCAATTGCAGAAAGATTGTAATAATCTGCCACTTCCGAAAAGTCCGCCCTCACTAGTTCTTTACCTTGGACAAAATAAGAAGAAAACGTTGTTACAAAATATTACTGTGTTTTTACTTACTCAGTTGATGTTCTAAAAGAACCATGTTGTCATCTATATCAACACATCCCTCGTGGTCAAGTACAATATTATAATTTATCAAATTTACTTCTTCCATTTTTAACAAAATAAAATCTAAACTTAATTGAACACACGTGAAATTAAAATCAACGTTTGAGTCAATATTTGACAGGTGTTACCGCTAGCTGGTTCACAGAAACACAAACACCAATACTATAGCAAATATTAATGAATCTGAAAACGTATTCGAATGTTTACGAAAAAAATCAATTTATAAATCAAAAAATTAATTTACCAAACGAAAACCCCATTAATTTTGAAACAGATTTACATATCGAATGTACTTTGAAATTAGATTCGCTTATCGGACATAATTTTGAAACTAGATTTACATATCGGACATATTTTTACGAGTCGTACTTAATTAACACTTTTACTAACCGGCTATTCCGGAAATTAGTAAGGAATTATAATTCCAAAGCCTCCTCCAACTCGAAAAGAAGACATTGTATATATCAGCTTCTTATATAAATTTTATAACTGTCCTCTAAATACAACTATCAGGGTATCAGTGCGCACGGATCATCTGGTTCCTGTTTTCCAAGAACAAGCAAAAAATATTTAAAAAAAAAACTACTGTAAGTAACTCTTGTTGATTTATTATTTTTCTTTATATTGATATAATAAGTTGATATATTCATTTCCATGTAACTTACCTTTTTAACATTAAAATCCAACGAATTTACCCCGTTCAAAAGAAATATTGATAATCTTGAAGAGTAATCCTAATTACAAGTGCCTCCTAATCCCTACACTTTTTCGCTTTCACTGAAATACGCGAGATTTCACTCTGTTACGTTATTGACTAAGAAAACAAAAAAAACATCACCTTTTTTATTAGTTTTTTTTTTCACTCGATGTCCTTTTACATTATTGACTAAGAAAAAAAAGAAAACACATCCCCTTTTTTATTTATTTATTTTATTTATTTATTTATTTAATTAATGAATCTTTTACAATAGATTGCATCAATCTTAATTTAGTAAAAGTTATAACAAGAAATTTCAAAAATTATATAAATTGAAAAATTAGGAATTTTATAAATTAAATACAATAATAAAAACACGAATCAAAACGGAAGAAGAAAGAAAGCGAATATTTTATTTTAATTTTCAGCCAAATATTTGAAGAGAATTTCATCAAATTTTTTGTCACAGGACAATTTTCTAATACTTAAAGGTAACGAGTTCCAGGAGCGAGTGACTTGAACAAATAACTGACGTTCAGAGGTGAGACGTAAAACGAGGTTGTATAATGGAGAAGGAGCGAGTTGGGTTGTTTGCTTTTCATGATTTTATTTAAAAAACTTAAAGAACAAAATTTAAGGTAACAATGTAACGTGCATCCAAGTATCTTTTTTACGTATGAAGAAACATGGTCAAATCGGTTCAGATCAAAAACATAACGAA
The DNA here is from genome assembly GCA_910595825.1 of Philhelius pedissequus. Lineage (NCBI taxonomy): Eukaryota > Metazoa > Arthropoda > Insecta > Diptera > Syrphidae > Philhelius > Philhelius pedissequus. The sequence goes on along the minus strand of OU343160.1, from coordinate 194,145,018 downwards.
CTAAATTGTTAAATGCAACATCAAGCTTTCTTCTGGATTCAGTGTCATATGCTATAAAAATTTGACATCCATATGTTAGCATGGGTAAAATACAGGACTTAGCTATCAATAATTTTGTGGCTAAAGGTGTAAAACACTTTAACATCGAGAGATATCTAAGGCAGCCATATACCTTCCCAATGACCGATTGAATGTGGACATTCCATTTAAGTGTTCTATTGAACCAAATGCCTAGATTCTTGACCTTTGCAATATACTTGAGAACTGTGTCTCCAAGGTACACTAGAGAAAATCCATTTAAGTCAAGCTCAGATTTATATATAACTAAACAGTTGAATTTGGTTGGATTGAATCTTAAGCAGTTGTTTTCAGCCCAGAGGGTGATTGCTTTTAAATCCTCATTTAATCGATATACAGTATCTTCCCGCATTCTAATTTCACTGCTTAAATATAGTTGTACATCATCGGCATACATGTGCACTGATGAGAACTTCACTATTTCTGGAAGATCATTTATAAAATTAGGAATAAAAGAGGACCTAATATTGACCCTTGCGGAAGTCCTACTGAATTATAAACGAATGCGGACTTCTTGTTTTGAACCTGAACGAGCTGCTTTCTATCTAACAAATATGTTTTAATTAGACTCTGTGCAGAAGTTGAAAACCCACAAAGGTCCCTCAGCTTTTGGAGGAGTAAGCCATGGTTTACCATGTCGAAGGCTTTGGAGAAATCTAATAATGTCAAGAATGTAACAAAGTCCTTATCAATAGCATTTCGAATATCGTCAGTTACTTTCAAAAGTGAGGTAGTGCAACTGTGGCTTTTCGAAAACCCGATTGGTTATCGCAAATGAATTTAATTCTTTGTAGATGGCACAGTATCTGCTGATGAATAAGTTTTTCTAGAACTTTAGACAAGAAAGGCAAAATTGAGATAGGTCTATATCCAGGAAGTGATTGAGAAGATTCTTTTTTTTTAATGATAGGGATTATTTTTGCACATTTCCATGCTGAAGGAAAAAGTGATGTTGTTATAACTGTATTAAATACGTGGGTTACAAATGGTAATATATGATTAAGGATGGCTGTAACAAATATTGGATCGATTTCATGTTCTCCAATTGCACCCAATACATCTGTCTGACCAACACATGCAAACTGAAAGTTGCTTGAATTTCAGTTGCTTGAATATTCGTGAAATAAAGGTGTGCTATTTGGAGAAGAGTTCTGAAGGTTAACAAACTGATTATTGAGTCGATCGGGATCAACATCAACAGGAGTTTGTTCTTTCTTACGTCCTATACCTATATCTTTTAAGTTTTTCCAGAGAGTAGTCGAGTCCAAATTTCTATTCAATCTTTCAAAATAGTAAGATCCTTTGGCCTGAAATATCTTGGCACTAACTTCTCTACGCAATCTTTTGAATGACTAATATATTTCAGGAAGTCTAAACCGTTTCCACCTCTTATACTCTGTATCACGCTTATTCATGAGTGATATTATTTCACTAGTACACCATTCATTTGAACTAAATTTGCTTTTTTTTGTCTTAATTGGTACATGTTTGTTAAAGAGATTAACAATATTACTTTGCAGAAACCCAACTTGCATTTCAGGATCTGACATGAAATAAATTAGCTGCCAACTAATTTGCTGTAAACCTTCCTCTAGGGCAATTGAATTAACATTTTTGAAATCTCGAAAGGTGAAAGATTGAGGCAAACTGGGTGTCATCTTCTAAGTTGCGAAAATCAGATCATGTCGTGAAAACATTGGAGCGGATAACTGATCATAGAATAAGAATAATATCTTTTTGCAATCATTTACAAGGAACAGATCAAGCAATGTATTCGAACTATTTGTGAAGTGTGAAGGAGTCATGGTGTTAACTTGGAACCGGCTGAGAGTATTCATATTGTCGATGAAAGGGGACGAGATGTTTTCGTTCAGAATATCGCAATTAAAATCTCCACAAATTATAACATCTGAATAAGAAACAGAATGGGTTTCTTCAATGCGGTAGACAGGATCAAAGTCAATAGTATTATTTGGTCTATAAACAACACCTAAGAGAGCATGTCTACTTCCAGTCTGAATATCAACAAATAAATATTCAATCAAACTATCAGTCAATGACCTTATAATTTTTGAACTACGTGCTCCTATTTTTAAATAAAGCACTACACCACCTCCACCAGAGCGATGCCTGTCTGCACGTATTAAGTTGTAACCCTTTAAATTATAATGAGTATCATCAATGTCTTCGAAACCAGGTTTCTGAGACACAAATGATGTCAACTTTTGAACCAGCGAACAATCCACGAAATTCATCAATTTTTTTATGTAGGATTTGTGCGTTTATATGGCAAATATTTAACCCGTGTCTCTGCTCACAAAAAAAAATTTTCATAGTGCGCAGGTTATTATTCGTACCCCTACTGCTGGAATGAGTACTATTACTAGAAAGCATTATGAATTGACAGAAAAAAAGGAACTAAATTTGGCTAGAAATTATTACAAAATTAAATAAATATGAAAAATAATATAAGGAAAAGAGAAAGATATTTTGACTATTAATAATTAATAAATTTAAGACAAATAGTTAAATTTTAAGATTGATGATTCGAAAAAAATATTATTATTAAAAGAACTTATGTTTGGCTCTGCTGGTTCATGTAACGATGCTGCGTCCAAGCTTTCGCAGGTATCCACCATGAAAGCTCTACCACTAGATGTTGTTGTCACATAGACTCTTCCCCTTCTTGTGAAAACAGATGTTAGTTGTTTTCTTCGCCTATGTTGAAGAGCTTTACGAAAGATGATATGGTTTTGAGTGGTGAGGCGTTCATTTAGGTACATCGGCTTGTCACTTCCCAATAATCCGATGTCGTTCAAGCAAAGTTCTTTTTTTTATTGATTTGCAATACTCATGTGAGGCCTTAAACATCTTTATCTTGTCTGCAGTTGAATGAAATTTAATAATGATTGCACTATCTTGTGATCCTCTTTGTGGTCTTCTTCGGAAAATTTGTTTTGGTGCTGGTTTCGGGTTGCATTTAGTGGTTTGACAGAGTGAATTGAAGAGTTCTGTGAGATCTTCGTTGTCTCTTTTTGGCACACCAAGAAGGACGGCATGCGGAGATGTTCTTTCTCTCCAAATCATCGATTTTGCTACGAAGAGACACGATTTCGGATTTTAATTCATGAGAGGATGTCATAGCACTCTCTATTTTATCAACTCGCGCACAAAAATTAGAAATGTCATTATTCATATTTGCAATGCTTTTATTAATTTCCGCGATAAAATCATTCAATTGCACTTTTAACTTTTTATTTAAATCTTTCATTTGTACAGTTATTTTTTCGGATTGTTTTTTGATTTCTCGTTAAACAGTCTCTACAATTCTATCACTTAAATACGATGTCCCGGCGGGAGAAACGGATTGCCCGGTCTTTTGGCGAGTCGAGCGAGGGGATCTTTGTACCTTTGAAATTGAGTTTATAATAATTTATAAATAAGTGTAAAATGATAAAAATAAAATGCAAATTCAAAATCGCCAAAATAAAAATAACTATTGCGTTTCAATTTAAAGGTGCAAAAATTACTTAAGGGTTATGATTTGTATTTATAAATTTGGTATTTGCACGGAGCTACTTATTGTACTTGTTAACTAGTCAACGTCATGACTCACGAGCACGTTTTTTTTTAAGTTTAAAACTAGGCTGTATAGCTACGAAATGTAACAAAAAAAAACTTTATCTTCGCTTTCGGAATAAGCTTGAGTCAAATCACAATAGTAACCATCCTTGAATATCTATTCTAATATAAAGAAAAAAAAATTGCAATTGCACGCGAGTTACATATAAAACTCAGCCGGATAAGTACGATGAACTTATCCGGGAAATTCACAAAAACACTGAAAGTATCGCATAAATTGCTGACCTAGTGTCTGTAATTTATGCAATAAAATATTGTATTTAAATAAGCCAACTGCGATTGGCAATTTTCTTAGAACTAAGCAAAATGCAATGTAAGCATTATAGTATTAAGAAAATTATAAAATGTAAGACACGAAGGTGTCAGTATGAAAGAAACATCAGAGTAATAAAGATATTAATTGAATTGAAGAAAGTGGTAGTGTTTTTTAAAAAGCTCAGGTTGGGAAATAATAATTTAACTGGCGCAGTCGGTAGGATAATTCAACTTTACCGAATTATCCAGTGATTAACGAACTCTTACTACGTGCTACAATAAAATCGTTCAAGATTAAGGTGCAAAGCACACAAATAAAATCGTCTAAGATTAGTGTATATTCAGCACACAAATAAAATCGTCTAAGATTAGTGTATATTCAGCACACAAATAAAATCGCATAAGATTAGTGTATATTCAGCACACAAATAAAATCGCATAAGATTAGTGTCTATACAACAGTGTGAAGAAAAAAAAAACAATGGCAGATAATAACCAAAATCTAGAAGAGCTACAACAAGAGCTCCAACGGAGAAACAACCAACTTGCAGCATTGAGGAACGCCTACCACAACCTTCAAGACAGAGATAGGGACGCAAGAAGGGATACTATGTTAAACCAAGTGAAACACATGTCCACATTCACTGGACAAGGAGAGATAACAATAAATTCGTTTATTCGTACTGTGGAATATTACTTAGCCGGAAGAAATACTGAGGAAGCCAGACGATCGCTCACATTGGCCATATACCATGAGAAGATACAAGGAGAAGCCAAAAGTACAATTCTAAATGTGCCACAACCTGACAACTGGGAGCTGATCAAAGCAACTCTAAAATTACGATACAAGCCAGATATCGAGCCGTTTCAACTATACAGAAGAATCAGCAACCTAAGAGTTAACACGGTAAGTGAATTAGCAACTGAAGTTCAAAATATTAAATATAAGGCTGATGAATTAATAGTTTATTATCAAGGTGAAAATTTTATCGATTTAAGTAATGTAAATGGAATTTTGGTAAATACAATTAAGGAAATGACACAGGGAACACTTTTAGATAAAATATATGAGGAGCATATTTTAGAAAATATACTTTTAATAATGAGAAGGCGTAGGTACGAAGATTTATGCATAAGGCCAGAATTCACAAAAGGTAGAAATTTTGTTAATAAGGATGATAGAAAACCATTACCAAATAATTTTAGGCAGGAGAATAGAAATTTTAATAATCAACGAAATTTCAATAACAATAATAATTATAATAATCCTTTCAATAACCGCCCACAAAATTTTAACCCAAATTATAATCAGTATGCTAACCGATCAGGGCAAAGTAGGAGATATAACCCAAATTTAAATAATAATAGAAACTCAGGGCAGTATCGACAGCAATTTAATAGACAACCCGAAGCAATGGATGTCTCAAATGTCCAAAGCGGACAAGTCAACACAGTAGTCAGACAAAACCTACAATCAGGAAACCTTGGTTCATATTCGGGCCAAAATTGCCTTCAACAGGATATGACTGAGCAAAGATTAGAAGAATCTGTCTGCAACATTGACCAAACAAATCAGGTAGAAGTTAATAATTCCGTTTTTTTTATCAACTAGCCTCGGATGACCTACCAATAATTGAATTAACTATATTGAAACAAAAATATTTAGCCTTAATTGATACAGGGTCTTCACTTAGTCTTATAGATGATAAGATTAAAACATTTAAAACTATTAAAATTAAGCCAATACAATTTTCAACAATTAACAGCAAGGGATCAATTGACTTTGAAGTTCATACACCTGCACCCGATGAATTAAAAGCACCAACAGGAGCTCTAATTCGTTGGAAAGTAAAAAGCTTAGCAGAAAGAAAATATCAGTTTATAATAGGCACAGACCTACTAAACAAATTAAACACGTTAATAGATCTAGAAACAGGAATAATTAAACTTAATGGGCAGATAATTAGTTTTCAACATAAACCAATTTTATTTGAAGAAATACATACATTAGAATACGTTGAAGATAGTATTAAATATTTAAAACTAGACCATCTGAATTCAGAGGAATATCGAGAAATTGAAAAAATAATTAGAAAGTTTAATTCGTTGCTTTTCAAAGAAGGTGATAAGTTGACAAGCACACCAGAAATAGAGCATGAAATAGTAACAACCACCGATCAACAGGTGAATGCTAGATTGTATAGGTACCCACCTCAACACGAAGAAGAGGTAAGGAGACACATTAGGGATATGGAGGCTCAAGGGATTATAAGAAAAAGCAACTCTAAGTACTCAAGTCCTTTAATAGTGGTTCCCAAAAAGATGGACAATTCTGGACTGAAGAAGTTCCGAATTGTGATTGATTATAGAAAATTGAACGATATCACAATTGATGACAAGTTCCCATTACCGCACATAGATTCTATTTTAGATAAGTTGGGGAAAGCCCAGTATTTTAGTACAATAGATTTGTCCAAAGGCTACCATCAAATTCTTGTTAAAGAACAAGATAGAAGAAAACAGCATTTGTAACCCCACATGGTTTGTATGAATTCATAAGAATGCCTTTTGGGTTGAAAAACGCCCCTGCGACGTTCCAAAGGCTTATGAACGATGTCTTGAGAGACTATATAAACAAAACATGTGTAGTATACTTAGATGACATATTAATTTTTAGTACGTCACTAAAAGAACATGTTAAAGCTATAACTGACATCTTTCAAGTTTTAGAATCTAAAAATTTAAAGATCCAAATTGACAAATGCAGTTTCATGAAAAAAGAGACAGAATTTTTAGGGCATTTGGTAACTGAAGAAGGTTTAAAACCCAACCCCAATAAAATTGAAGCAATTAAAAAAGTAAGCATTCCAAAAACCCAAACAGAAATAAAGAGCTTCTTAGGCCTTGGTGGTTATTACCGCAAATTTGTCAAAGATTACGCTAAAATAGCTCAACCCATGACAAAATACTTACAAAAAAATTGTAAGGTAAATTGTCATGATCCAAATTATGTCGAAGCATTTGAAAAGTTAAAAAATTTATATAACCAGTCATCCGATATTACGTTTTCCCAATTTTGAGAAAATATTCACACTTACGACAGATGCATCGAACTATGCAATAGGCGCCGTTCTTTCTCAAGAAGGTCACCCTGTTTGCTTTGCATCCCGAACGCTGAATAAACATGAACGTAATTATTCAGCAACAGATAAAGAATTTTTGGCCATTATGTGGTCCGTAAACTATTTCAGACCATATCTATATGGAAACAAATTCAAGATTATGACTGACCATCAGCCAATAAAATATCTTCATGCCAAATATCGAGGGAAAGACATGTCACCAAGACATCAACGCTGGTTACTTAAATTGGGAGAATACCAATTTGAGATCGAATACCTAAAAGGGAAAGATAACAAAGTGGCCGATTTTCTTAGCCGAATTAACGAGGACGTTATATCTGAGGAGGGAGAGAAATCAGAACCCCCTAGCATAGAAAATTTTTCGCCAATTTCTAGCAATAGTGATACAGACTCAGACATAGTATTTAACATAGAGGGTAGCATTACAATGGCAACCATGCACTCAGGTGAAGAAGAATTACTTGATCATATACCGATCAAAGAAGAAATTGTAAACAAATACAAAACACAAATTATATTAACAAATGATAAAACTGAAGAGATAGCAGTTATAAATGGGAAAAGGATAATTTACGTAGCAGAGTACGACTTTAATAATTTAGCAGATATATTTAGGAGATTCATAAAAAAAGGTATAACTGGGATATATTCCGAACTTTCTGATCATCAATATAATATTGTCCAAGAAAAGCTTATAGAATTATTTTCTAATGATCCACAAATAAAATTCATTAAATGTTCATATAGAGCTCTAGATATAAAAACAGAAGTAGAAGCAGTTAAACAAATATCTTTGTACCATGTCAGGGAAAGCTTGCATTCCGGCATCCAAGAAACTTTTAATCAGATTAAATTTAAAATTTACTACCCCAAATTATTAGAATTGATTCAAATAGTTATAAATCAATGTGACGTTTGTAAAGCAGTAAAATATGACCGCAATCCAATTAAACCAAAATTTGAATTTTCAGAAACACCAACAGACACAAACCAAATTATTCATATAGATACTTATGTTTTTAAGAGGTGTAATTTTTTGACAGCAATAGATAAATTTTCTAAATTTGGTGCCGCTTATTACTTAACCGATAGGAACCATATAACCATCATTGAACAGTTAGAAGAACATTTTGCTAAAATAGGTAAACCAAGTAAAATAATAGCAGATAATGAATTCAAGGCAATCCAAATAAAGGAACTTTTAGAAAAAGAAGAAATAACTTTACATCTAACCAAGTCAAATTCGCATACAGGTAACTCAGACGTAGAGAGGTTTCATAATACATTGGCAGAAAAACTAAGAATATTATTGCATAACCATAGTAATATTACAATAAAGCAAGCAATGCAACAGGCTGTAAGAAACTATAATGAAAGGTTCCATTCAACAATTAAAACTACTCCGCAACAGGTACAAACAAGAAGAGTTAGTTTAGAAAAGGTTTATGAAAATATGAATTTAGCCAAGAAAAAGAGACTCAGTAAACTTAATATTAGAAGAGAGGATTATGAAGAAAGACGAACAACAGGTTTTATAAAAAACTATAAGGCAGTTAGGCATAAGAATCAACCGAAATATAAGAAAGCAAAACTAGATAAAATTCACAAAGCAAATATTAAAAGACCACTCAAATTTTCAGCTGATGATTTGGATAATGATTCTGATGACAGTCACGCAGACTAATTGTCAACACTTTCTAAATACACAGGTTATCAATGAACAGGATGGATTTGTTAAATTAAAGCTAGGTGATGTTACAATAACAAATGAAACAGATTTAATATTACACTTAATTAATCCTATCGAAATAATAGAATTAGTCAAAAATATATCTTTTAATTCGGGACTTTTGGAACCGCAACACAGGCTCATGTTGAATCAGGAAAGTGAAAACATTTTACATAAAATTAGAACATTAATGCCATTAGATAAAAGAGAGAAAAGAGGTCTTATCAATATAGTAGGTAGCGCACAAAAGTGGTTATTTGGAACAATGGATGAAGCAGATCGAGAAATTATTACTAAACATTTAGATGAAGTTCGCGAAAATAACCATAAAGCTATAAGTGTTATAAATAAACAAGTTAAAATAAATGAATACTTTAACAATACTTTTCAGATATTAAAAGAAACAATCATAAATGATAGGGAAACTATATTGAGACAGTCTAAAACTATGCAAAGAGTAGAAAAACAACTAAGAATGAAACAAAATTATTTCGATCAACTTTTTAAACTAAAATATATAAACAGTAGAGTAGAGCATATTCAGGAAAACATAGTTTCAGCGAAAAACAATATTTTGCATCCTAGTATTTTAACTAATGAAGAAATAGAAACTTACGAAATTGATTTCTTTAAATTAAAATATATAAAACTAGGTGTCACAAGATACAATGAGAATACGATAATATTTGCGATAAAAATTCCGAAAACTTTTGTTACCCTTCCCCTCAAGTTATTAACTCCACTTCCCAATAAAAATTTTATGGAAATTGATGCTGAAAAACAATTTGTGATTGAAATCAATAATAAAATATTTAAATACGAACAAGATAAAAGTATTTCTGAATTAGAACAAAGTAAACATTGTACTATAAGAAAAAATTGTAAACTAATAGAAAATGCTAATACTGAAATTATACCTTTAGATGATGAAACTTTATTTATTAAGAATATCAAAACTAATTTAAATCAAACTTGCGACGATAGAAAATTTATGCTTGAAGGAAATTATCTTATTAATTTCATAAATTGTACCTTATACTTTTTAGATCAAAAATTCTCTAATATAAAACAAATTCAAAAACAAAGATTTTATTACCCAAATAATAAAGAAACATACAACATGAGTGAGCCATTAAAATTTGAAAAAATTATATTGAATTCAGTAAACAATATAAAAGAAATACAAGAAATAGAATCTAAGAAAAACATGTCATATATTGTAAATTTAATATGTTTAATAATAATTTTATCTATGTTCGCAATACTGTCATATGTATACTTTCAAAGAAAAAGAATACTTTTTAAAATAGAGAAACCTAAAATTCAGGAGAATTTCAATTTAAAGGAGGGAGAAGTTACATATAAAACTCAGCCGGATAAGTACGATGAACTTATCCGGGAAATTCACAAAAACACTGAAAGTATCGCATAAATTGCTGACCTAGTGTCTGTAATTTATGCAATAAAATATTGTATTTAAATAAGCCAACTGCGATTGGCAATTTTCTTAGAACTAAGCAAAATGCAATGTAAGCATTATAGTATTAAGAAAATTATAAAATGTAAGACACGAAGGTGTCAGTATGAAAGAAACATCAGAGTAATAAAGATATTAATTGAATTGAAGAAAGTGGTAGTGTTTTTTAAAAAGCTCAGGTTGGGAAATAATAATTTAACTCGCGCACTGGTATTCGCTTGCAAGGTTACATAATTCCTTTTATTAAAAAAAAAAAGGCTTTCCAATTTAGATTTCTGCCGCCAAGTTTATCACTACCGACAATCTGTTCAAATCTTCTAGGAGTCCGTTCTACTGTACTGTGGAAGCTGTTGCACTAGAGATTTGGCGTTAGAAAGTCGATAACCTTGGACGGAAACAGCTTATATTACTGTGGGAAGCTGCTTAATCGTTCGTCCTTAACACATTTTCTCCTTTTATGTTATGTGTTCAATCTACCTTTAATTCGCTATATTAAAATCACCAAACACTGAAAACACAACCATAAAAAAAATCATACATACATACATACATAAATTATCAATTTATATTCAGTAAATTAGTTATTCGCTTATTACTGCACAGTGGAAATGTAGTTTTTCTTCGGCTTTTTTGGTCGCTGTAATTTTCGCAATGAAACAATCAAGTTACATTAGCTTTCCCAACGTTTCGGCAGGGGTTGCTGCCTTCTTCAGGGGTACTTTATTTACACAAAAATTACAAATAACATTAATGGTTGATAAGTAAAGTAATAACACAATTATGAATACTCACTTCGACAAAATAAGTAAAATAGTCAAAACATTTGTATTACAATAAAAAGTTAAATAAGCACTTCAAAGAATGAAGTTGAGTCTGTATGACTTGAACAAAGCACAAATTACATTTAGGAAGAAAGAAGAGAGCAATACACAGCAGAGATGTTTTGTGTGTCTTGTTTTCGATTCATGTTGTTTTTGTTCTTGAGAATGTGTAATGTTTCTAACGTGTATCGTTTTGAAACATGTTTCCCCGTCTGTAGGATTTCAACGCCTTCAAAGTTTGGAGAATGGCCGTGTTCAATACTGTGACTGGCCAAAGCTGTCTTTTCGGAATTTTTAAGTTTAATGTCAGATTTGTGATTTGATATGCGTTGTCGAAGAAGTTGTTTTGTGGTTCCAATGTAACACAGGTTACAAGGTTCGTTTGTTTTTCCATTACAATTAATTTTGTAAATTACATCTGTTCGTTTGTCCTTATCAGGTTTCGTTTTTAGTTTTGTAAAACAATGGTCGAGTGTTTTGTTTGATTTAAAGGCAAGGCGAACATCTGTCAGATTTTTTGAAATGGATGTCTTGAAGTTTTCACTTAAAGTTGGGACGTAAACTATACTTTTGTGGTATGTGTTTGTTGGTTCTTCAGCATTATTTTTCGGTGGAATTTGCATTTTTTGTTTTGTAAGAAGACTACGAATTATGATAAAGGGGTAACCGTTATCACTTAGTATTTTGGTGACTTTCTTCTCGTTGATGGCGTGGAATCGTACATCGCTTATTTTGAAAATTTTATTTATGAGGTTGGACGCGGTATTGATGATGATGTGTCTTGCTTGATTTGATCGAAAATTAATTAATCTACCAGACGCTGTTGGTTTTTGGTACCAATCGAACAGCAAACGATTTTCTTCACGATGGATTTTTACATCCAAAAACGGTATTGTTTTGTTGTGTTCGTTTTCAACAGTGAATTGAATTTTTGGATGGAATCGGTTGAGTGTCTTTAGTACTTTTTCTATGTTTCTTTTGTCCATGATCGCAAATATGTCATCAACATATTTTGACATGAAAACAGGCTTCTCTGCCATGTTAGTTAAACATTCCTCCAAGACATAGTCTAAAACTAGATCTGCAATCGTTGGAGATAAGGGGTTTCCCATAGGCATCCCAAAAATTTGTTTATAAATAACATCTTGATAATGAAGATAATTGTTTTCTTTGAGCCAAAGTCAAGAATCTCCAGAAATTTGTGTTGGACCATATTTGTGTTTTTGCTTACTAAACACCATTTCTTTTTAACAATGCTGATGGCTAATTGAATGGGAATGTTTGTAAATAATGACACTGCATCAAACGAGACTAATACATCATTTTGGCTTAGTTTTACCTTTTTTGCTTTTTCAACAAATTCAAAAGAATTTTTGACAGAGTGGCTTGATTTTGTTGTCACGCACTGTAAAATTTTGCCAACATATTTGGATAGTTCATAGCACGGTACATTCATGGATGACGTAATCGGGCGCAGAGGCATGCCTGCTTTATGAATTTTCGGTAAGCCGTAAATGGATGGAAGCTGTGCGATGTACGTGGTCATCTTTGCTTTCTCTCTATCATCAATGTAATTGTGGTTTTTAAGCCATTTGACTAAGTCATTATTTCGCGTTTGAAGTGTTGTTGTTGGATTATTTCTTATTGTTCTGTAGGTGTTGCAGTCAGACAATAATTCATGCATTTTCTCCTTATAATCTATGCGTTTCATAGCGATTGTGACGTTGCCTTTGTCAGCTGGTACAATGACAATATTTTTGTGCTGCTTGAGGAAATTAATTGTTAATTTGTTTACATAGAGAACATATTTTGCGAATCGATCGTTCTTTTGATGACGTATGAACGAGTGTAACATATTACTGTATTGTGCTCTCGTTTGTTCTTGTTGTCTTTCGTCTTGTATGCATCGAATTACTTCTTCTCCATCGGCTATAAGTTGAAAAAGAGGAAAACTTTGTTTATCAATTGGAAGCGTGAATTTTTTGCCAAGTGATAATCATCATAATTCGTAGTCTTCTTACAAAACAAAAAATGCAAATTCCACCGAAAAATAATGCTGAAGAACCGACAAACACATACCACAAAAGTATAGTTTACGTCCCAACTTTAAGTGACAACATCAAGAAATCCATTTCAAAAAATCTGACAGATGTTCGCCTTGCCTTTAAATCAAACAAAACACTCGACCATTGTTTTACAAAACTAAAAACGAAACCTGATAAGGACAAACGAACAGATGTAGTTTACAAAATTAATTGTAATGGAAAAACAAACGAACCTTGTTACCCGTGTTACATTGGAACCACAAAACAACTTCTTCGACAACGCATATCAAATCACAAATCTGACATTAAACTTAAAAATTCCGAAAAGACAGCTTTGGCCAGTCACAGTATTGAACACGGGCATTCTCCAAACTTTGAAGGCGTTGAAATCCTACAGACGGAGAAACATGTTTCAAAACGATACACGTTAGAAACATTACACATTCTCAACAACAAAAACAACATGAATAGAAAACAAGACACACAAAACATCTCTGCTGTGTATTGCTCTCTTCTTTCTTCCTAAATGTAATTTGTGCTTTGTTCAAGTCATACAGACTCAACTTCATTTTTTGAAGTGCTTATTTAACTTTTTATTGTCATACAAATGTTTTGACTATTTTACTTATTTTGTCGAAGTGAGTATTCATAATTGTGTTATTACTTTACTTATCAACCATTAATGTTATTTTTAATTTTTGTGTAAATAAAGTACCCCTGAAGAAGGCAGCAACCCCTGCCGAAACGTTGGGAAAGCTAATGTAACTTGATTGTTTCATTGCGAAAATTACAGCGACCAAAAAAGCCGAAGAAAAACTACATTTCCACTGTGCAGTACTAAATCCACAAATTGGTCAGAAAATCAACTTTATTATAATCATCGGACGGCTAGCCGAACAACATCAACAACATCACCATGAACAACTACTACGAACACATTAAATACAAATACGGTTTACAAGTATGTAATAACTTAAAACAATACAGTAACTCACAAAGATCATTAGCTTCACAAAAACAAAACCTCAAATTTTTAATATTATGCCGAAAGATAGGACTTATACCTAACCACTTAAAAAACTCCACACGCAGCACAAAACAAATTCTTTCAAATAAGGAATCTCTCCAAATTTACGACAAAATCGAGCTCAAATTCCATCAAAAAGTCCTCAACATTGAAATCTCCGAAATCTATCACAAAATAAAACGTACCAATAATGCCATTCGACTGCACGACCAGCACATCAAAAAGGATCTTTCAGAAAATGAATACAAACAATTCATCAATAAACAAAAACAAGTCCACAGAGAAATTTATAATTAAATACAACAATCTGACACACAAAAAATAGACACTCAAATCATTACTATGGAAAGAATTTAACATTCAAATACATAAGAAATGGTTTGAAAACCGAACAGATATTCAATTTCCCTTAGATTTTAAATGGCTTTTATCACTTGGCAAAAAATTCACGCTTCCAATTGATAAACAAAGTTTTCCTCTTTTTCAACTTATAGCCGATGGAGAAGAAGTAATTCGATGCATACACGACGAAAGACAACAAGAACAAACGAGAGCACAATACAGTAATATGTTACACTCGTTCATACGTCATCAAAAGAACGATCGATTCGCAAAATATGTTCTCTATGTAAACAAATTAACAATTAATTTCCTCAAGCAGCACAAAAATATTGTCATTGTACCAGCTGACAAAGGCAACGTCACAGTCGCCATGAAACGCATAGATTATAAGGAGAAGATGCATGAATTATTTACTGACCGCAACACCTACAGAACAATAAGAAATAATCCAACAACAACACTTCAAACGCGAAATAATGACTTAGTCAAATGGCTTAATAACAACAATTACATTGATGATAGAGAGAAAGCAAAGATGACCACGTACACCGCACAACTTCCATCCATTTACGGCTTACCGAAAATTCATAAAGCAGGCATGCCTCTGCGCCCGATTACGTCATCCATGAATGTACCGTGCTATGAACTATCCAAATATGTTGGCAAAATCTTACAGTGCGTGACAACAAAATCAAGCCACTCTGTCAAAAATTCTTTTGAATTTGTTGAAAAAGCAAAAAATGTAAAACTAAGCCAAAATGATGTATTAGTCTCGTTTGATGCAGTGTCATTATTTACAAACATTCCCATTCAATTAGCCATCAGCATTGTTAAAAAGAAATGGTGTTTAGTAAGCAAAAACACAAATATGGTCCAACACAAATTTCTGGAGATTCTTGACTTTGGCTCAAAGAAAACAATTATCATCATTATCAAGATGTTATTTATAAACAAATTTTTGGGATGCCTATGGGAAACCCCTTATCTCCAACGATTGCAGATCTAGTTTTAGACAATGTCTTGGAGGAATGTTTAACTAACATGGCAGAGAAGCCTGTTTTCATGTCAAAATATGTTGATGACATATTTGCGATCATGGACAAAAGAAACATAGAAAAAGTACTAAAGACACTCAACCGATTCCATCCAAAAATTCAATTCACTGTTGAAAACGAACACAACAAAACAATACCGTTTTTGGATGTAAAAATCCATCGTGAAGAAAATCGTTTGCTGTTCGATTGGTACCAAAAACCAACAGCGTCTGGTAGATTAATTAATTTTCGATCAAATCAAGCAAGACACATCATCATCAATACCGCGTCCAACCTCATAAATAAAATTTTCAAAATAAGCGATGTACGATTCCACGCCATCAACGAGAAGAAAGTCACCAAAATACTAAGTGATAACGGTTATCCCTTCATCATAATTCGTAGTCTTCTTACAAAACAAAAAATGCAAATTCCACCGAAAAATAATGCTGAAGAACCAACAAACACATACCACAAAAGTATAGTTTACGTCCCAACTTTAAGTGACAACTTCAAGAAATCCATTTCAAAAAATCTGACAGATGTTCGCCTTGCCTTTAAATCAAACAAAACACTCGACCATTGTTTTACAAAACTAAGAACGAAACCTGATAAGGACAAACGAACAGATGTAATTTACAAAATTAATTGTAATGGAAAAACAAACGAACCTTGTAACCTGTGTTACATTGGAACCACAAAACAACTTCTTCGACAACGCATATCAAATCACAAATCTGACATTAAACTTAAAAATTCCGAAAAGACAGCTTTGGCCAGTCACAGTATTGAACACGGCCATTCTCCAAACTTTGAAGGCGTTGAAATCCTACAGACGGAGAAACATGTTTCAAAACGATACACGTTAGAAACATTACACATTCTCAAGAACAAAAACAACATGAATCGAAAACAAGACACACAAAACATCTCTGCTGTGTATTGCTCTCTTCTTTCTTCCTAAATGTAATTTGTGCTTTGTTCAAGTCATACAGACTCAACTTCATTCTTTGAAGTGCTTATTTAACTTTTTATTGTAATACAAATGTTTTGACTATTTTACTTATTTTGTCGAAGTGAGTATTCATAATTGTGTTATTACTTTACTTATCAACCATTAATGTTATTTGTAATTTTTGTGTAAATAAAGTACCCCTGAAGAAGGCAGCAACCCCTGCCGAAACGTTGGGAAAGCTAATGTAACTTGATTGTTTAATTGCGAAAATTACAGCGACCAAAAAAGCCGAAGAAAAACTACATTTCCACTGTGCAGTACTAAATCCACAAATTGGTCAGAAAATCAACTTTATTATAATCATCGGACGGCTAGCCGAACAACATCAACAACATCACCATGAAGAACTACTACGAACACATTAAATACAAATACGGTTTACAAGTATGTAATAACTTAAAACAATACAGTAACTCACAAAGATCATTAGCTTCACAAAAACAAAACCTCAAATTTTTAATATTATGCCGAAAGATAGGACTTATACCTAACCACTTAAAAAACTCCACACGCAGCACAAAACAAATTCTTTCAAATAAGGAATCTCTCCAAATTTACGACAAAATCGAGCTCAAATTCCATCAAAAAGTCCTCAACATTGAAATCTCCGAAATCTATCACAAAATAAAACGTACCAATAATGCCATTCGACTGCACGACCAGCACATCAAAAAGGATCTTTCAGAAAATGAATACAAACAATTCATCAATAAACAAAAACAAGTCCACAGAGAAATTTATAATTAAATACAACAATCTGACACACAAAAAATAGACACTCAAATCATTACTATGGAAAGAATTTAACATTCAAATACATAAGAAATGGTTTGAAAACCGAACAGATATTCAATTTCCCTTAGATTTTAAATGGCTTTTATCACTTGGCAAAAAATTCACGCTTCCAATTGATAAACAAAGTTTTCCTCTTTTTCAACTTATAGCCGATGGAGAAGAAGTAATTCGATGCATACACGACGAAAGACAACAAGAACAAACGAGAGCACAATACAGTAATATGTTACACTCGTTCATACGTCATCAAAAGAACGATCGATTCGCAAAATATGTTCTCTATGTAAACAAATTAACAATTAATTTCCTCAAGCAGCACAAAAATATTGTCATTGAACCAGCTGACAAAGGCAACGTCACAGTCGCCATGAAACGCATAGATTATAAGGAGAAGATGCATGAATTATTTACTGACCGCAACACCTACAGAACAATAAGAAATAATCCAACAACAACACTTCAAACGCGAAATAATGACTTAGTCAAATGGCTTAATAACAACAATTACATTGATGATAGAGAGAAAGCAAAGATGACCACGTACACCGCACAACTTCCATCCATTTACGGCTTACCGAAAATTCATAAAGCAGGCATGCCTCTGCGCCCGATTACGTCATCCATGAATGTACCGTGCTATGAACTATCCAAATATGTTGGCAAAATTTTACAGTGCGTGACAATAAAATCAAGCCACTCTGTCAAAAAATTTTTTGAATTTGTTGAAAAAGCAAAAAATGTAAAACTAAGCCAAAATGATGTATTAGTCTCGTTTGATGCAGTGTCATTATTTACAAACATTCCCATTCAATTAGCCATCAGCATTGTTAAAAAGAAATGGTGTTTAGTAAGCAAAAACACAAATATGGCCCAACACAAATTTCTGGAGATTCTTGACTTTTGTCTCAAAGAAAACAATTATCTTCATTATCAAGATGTTATTTATAAACAAATTTTTGGGATGCCTATGGGAAACCCCTTATCTCCAACGATTGCAGATCTAGTTTTGGACTATGTCTTGGAGGAATGTTTAACTAACATGGCAGAGAAGCCTGTTTTCATGTCAAAATATGTTGATGACATATTTGCGATCATGGACAAAAGAAACATAGAAAAAGTACTAAAGACACTCAACCGATTCCATCCAAAAATTCAATTCACTGTTGAAAACGAACACAACAAAACAATACCGTTTTTGGATGTAAAAATCCATCGTGAAGAAAATCGTTTGCTGTTCGATTGGTACCAAAAACCAACAGCGTCTGGTAGATTAATTAATTTTCGATCAAATCAAGCAAGACACATCATCATCAATACCGCGTCCAACCTCATAAATAAAATTTTCAAAATAAGCGATGTACGATTCCACGCCATCAACGAGAAGAAAGTCACCAAAATACTAAGTGATAACGGTTATCCCTTCATCATAATTCGTAGTCTTCTTACAAAACAAAAAATGCGAATTCCACCGAAAAATAATGCTGAAGAACCAACAAACACATACCACAAAAGTATAGTTTACGTCCCAACTTTAAGTGACAACTTCAAGAAATCCATTTCAAAAAATCTGACAGATGTTCGCCTTGCCTTTAAATCAAACAAAACACTCGACCATTGTTTTACAAAACTAAGAACGAAACCTGATAAGGACAAACGAACAGATGTAATTTACAAAATTAATTGTAATGGAAAAACAAACGAACCTTGTAACCTGTGTTACATTGGAACCACAAAACAACTTCTTCGACAACGCATATCAAATCACAAATCTGACATTAAACTTAAAAATTCCGAAAAGACAGCTTTGGCCAGTCACAGTATTGAACACGGCCATTCTCCAAACTTTGAAGGCGTTGAAATCCTACAGACGGAGAAACATGTTTCAAAACGATACACGTTAGAAAGATTACACATTCTCAACAACAAAAACAACATGAATCGAAAACAAGACACACAAAACATCTCTGCTGTGTATTGCTCTCTTCTTTCTTCCTAAATGTAATTTGTGCTTTGTTCAAGTCATACAGACTCAACTTCATTTTTTGAAGTGCTTATTTAACTTTTTATTGTAATACAAATGTTTTGACTATTTTACTTATTTTGTCGAAGTGAGTATTCATAATTGTGTTATTACTTTACTTATCAACCATTAATGTTATTTGTAATTTTTGTGTAAATAAAGTACCCCTGAAGAAGGCAGCAACCCCTGCCGAAACGTTGGGAAAGCTAATGTAACTTGATTGTTTCATTGCGAAAATTACAGCGACCAAAAAAGCCGAAGAAAAACTACATTTCCACTGTGCAGTACTAAATCCACAAATTGGTCAGAAAATCAACTTTATTATAATCATCGGACGGCTAGCCGAACAACATCAACAACATCACCATGAAGAACTACTACGAACACATTAAATACAAATACGGTTTACAAGTATGTAATAACTTAAAACAATACAGTAACTCACAAAGATCATTAGCTTCACAAAAACAAAACCTCAAATTTTTAATATTATGCCGAAAGATAGGACTTATACCTAACCACTTAAAAAACTCCACACGCAGCACAAAACAAATTCTTTCAAATAAGGAATCTCTCCAAATTTACGACAAAATCGAGCTCAAATTCCATCAAAAAGTCCTCAACATTGAAATCTCCGAAATCTATCACAAAATAAAACGTACCAATAATGCCATTCGACTGCACGACCAGCACATCAAAAAGGATCTTTCAGAAAATGAATACAAACAATTCATCAATAAACAAAAACAAGTCCACAGAGAAATTTATAATTAAATACAACAATCTGACACACAAAAAATAGACACTCAAATCATTACTATGGAAAGAATTTAACATTCAAATACATAAGAAATGGTTTGAAAACCGAACAGATATTCAATTTCCCTTAGATTTTAAATGGCTTTTATCACTTGGCAAAAAATTCACGCTTCCAATTGATAAACAAAGTTTTCCTCTTTTTCAACTTATAGCCGATGGAGAAGAAGTAATTCGATGCATACACGACGAAAGACAACAAGAACAAACGAGAGCACAATACAGTAATATGTTACACTCGTTCATACGTCATCAAAAGAACGATCGATTCGCAAAATATGTTCTCTATGTAAACAAATTAACAATTAATTTCCTCAAGCAGCACAAAAATATTGTCATTGTACCAGCTGACAAAGGCAACGTCACAGTCGCCATGAAACGCATAGATTATAAGGAGAAGATGCATGAATTATTTACTGACCGCAACACCTACAGAACAATAAGAAATAATCCAACAACAACACTTCAAACGCGAAATAATGACTTAGTCAAATGGCTTAATAACAACAATTACA
This sequence comes from Philhelius pedissequus, assembly GCA_910595825.1. Classification (NCBI taxonomy): domain Eukaryota; kingdom Metazoa; phylum Arthropoda; class Insecta; order Diptera; family Syrphidae; genus Philhelius; species Philhelius pedissequus. The sequence continues at coordinate 194,124,264 of OU343160.1, read as the reverse complement.
TTGATGATAGAGAGAAAGCAAAGATGACCACGTACACCGCACAACTTCCATCCATTTACGGCTTACCGAAAATTCATAAAGCAGGCATGCCTCTGCGCCCGATTACGTCATCCATGAATGTACCGTGCTATGAACTATCCAAATATGTTGGCAAAATTTTACAGTGCGTGACAATAAAATCAAGCCACTCTGTCAAAAAATTTTTTGAATTTGTTGAAAAAGCAAAAAATGTAAAACTAAGCCAAAATGATGTATTAGTCTCGTTTGATGCAGTGTCATTATTTACAAACATTCCCATTCAATTAGCCATCAGCATTGTTAAAAAGAAATGGTGTTTAGTAAGCAAAAACACAAATATGGCCCAACACAAATTTCTGGAGATTCTTGACTTTTGTCTCAAAGAAAACAATTATCTTCATTATCAAGATGTTATTTATAAACAAATTTTTGGGATGCCTATGGGAAACCCCTTATCTCCAACGATTGCAGATCTAGTTTTGGACTATGTCTTGGAGGAATGTTTAACTAACATGGCAGAGAAGCCTGTTTTCATGTCAAAATATGTTGATGACATATTTGCGATCATGGACAAAAGAAACATAGAAAAAGTACTAAAGACACTCAACCGATTCCATCCAAAAATTCAATTCACTGTTGAAAACGAACACAACAAAACAATACCGTTTTTGGATGTAAAAATCCATCGTGAAGAAAATCGTTTGCTGTTCGATTGGTACCAAAAACCAACAGCGTCTGGTAGATTAATTAATTTTCGATCAAATCAAGCAAGACACATCATCATCAATACCGCGTCCAACCTCATAAATAAAATTTTCAAAATAAGCGATGTACGATTCCACGCCATCAACGAGAAGAAAGTCACCAAAATACTAAGTGATAACGGTTATCCCTTCATCATAATTCGTAGTCTTCTTACAAAACAAAAAATGCGAATTCCACCGAAAAATAATGCTGAAGAACCAACAAACACATACCACAAAAGTATAGTTTACGTCCCAACTTTAAGTGACAACTTCAAGAAATCCATTTCAAAAAATCTGACAGATGTTCGCCTTGCCTTTAAATCAAACAAAACACTCGACCATTGTTTTACAAAACTAAGAACGAAACCTGATAAGGACAAACGAACAGATGTAATTTACAAAATTAATTGTAATGGAAAAACAAACGAACCTTGTAACCTGTGTTACATTGGAACCACAAAACAACTTCTTCGACAACGCATATCAAATCACAAATCTGACATTAAACTTAAAAATTCCGAAAAGACAGCTTTGGCCAGTCACAGTATTGAACACGGCCATTCTCCAAACTTTGAAGGCGTTGAAATCCTACAGACGGAGAAACATGTTTCAAAACGATACACGTTAGAAACATTACACATTCTCAACAACAAAAACAACATGAATCGAAAACAAGACACACAAAACATCTCTGCTGTGTATTGCTCTCTTCTTTCTTCCTAAATGTAATTTGTGCTTTGTTCAAGTCATACAGACTCAACTTCATTTTTTGAAGTGCTTATTTAACTTTTTATTGTAATACAAATGTTTTGACTATTTTACTTATTTTGTCGAAGTGAGTATTCATAATTGTGTTATTACTTTACTTATCAACCATTAATGTTATTTGTAATTTTTGTGTAAATAAAGTACCCCTGAAGAAGGCAGCAACCCCTGCCGAAACGTTGGGAAAGCTAATGTAACTTGATTGTTTCATTGCGAAAATTACAGCGACCAAAAAAGCCGAAGAAAAACTACATTTCAACTTTATTATAATCATCGGACGGCTAGCCGAACAACATCAACAACATCACCATGAAGAACTACTACGAACACATTAAATACAAATACGGTTTACAAGTATGTAATAACTGAAAACAATACAGTAACTCACAAAGATCATTAGCTTCACAAAAACAAAACCTCAAATTTTTAATATTATGCCGAAAGATAGGACTTATACCTAACCACTTAAAAAACTCCACACGCAGCACAAAACAAATTCTTTCAAATAAGGAATCTCTCCAAATTTACGACAAAATCGAGCTCAAATTCCATCAAAAAGTCCTCAACATTGAAATCTCCGAAATCTATCACAAAATAAAACGTACCAATAATGCCATTCGACTGCACGACCAGCACATCAAAAAGGATCTTTCAGAAAATGAATACAAACAATTCATCAATAAACAAAAACAAGTCCACAGAGAAATTTATAATAAAATACAACAATCTAACACACAAAAAATAGACACTCTCAAATCATTACTATGGAAAGAATTTAACATTCAAATACATAAGAAATGGTTTGAAAACCGAACAGATATTCAATTTCCCTTAGATTTTAAATGGCTTTTATCACTTGGCAAAAAATTCACGCTTCCAATTGATAAACAAAGTTTTCCTCTTTTTCAACTTATAGCCGATGGAGAAGACGTAATTCGATGCATACACGACGAAAGACAACAAGAACAAACGAGAGCACAATACAGTAATATGTTACACTCGTTCATACGTCATCAAAAGAACGATCGATTCGCAAAATATGTTCTCTATGTAAACAAATTAACAATTAATTTCCTCAAGCAGCACAAAAATATTGTCATTGTACCAGCTGACAAAGGCAACGTCACAGTCGCCATGAAACGCATAGATTATAAGGAGAAGATGCATGAATTATTTACTGACCGCAACACCTACAGAACAATAAGAAATAATCCAACAACAACACTTCAAACGCGAAATAATGACTTAGTCAAATGGCTTAATAACAACAATTACATTGATGATAGAGAGAAAGCAAAGATGACCACGTACACCGCACAACTTCCATCCATTTACGGCTTACCGAAAATTCATAAAGCAGGCATGCCTCTGCGCCCGATTACGTCATCCATGAATGTACCGTGCTATGAACTATCCAAATATGTTGGCAAAATTTTACAGTGCGTGACAATAAAATCAAGCCACTCTGTCAAAAAATTTTTTGAATTTGTTGAAAAAGCAAAAAATGTAAAACTAAGCCAAAATGATGTATTAGTCTCGTTTGATGCAGTGTCATTATTTACAAACATTCCCATTCAATTAGCCATCAGCATTGTTAAAAAGAAATGGTGTTTAGTAAGCAAAAACACAAATATGGCCCAACACAAATTTCTGGAGATTCTTGACTTTTGTCTCAAAGAAAACAATTATCTTCATTATCAAGATGTTATTTATAAACAAATTTTTGGGATGCCTATGGGAAACCCCTTATCTCCAACGATTGCAGATCTAGTTTTGGACTATGTCTTGGAGGAATGTTTAACTAACATGGCAGAGAAGCCTGTTTTCATGTCAAAATATGTTGATGACATATTTGCGATCATGGACAAAAGAAACATAGAAAAAGTACTAAAGACACTCAACCGATTCCATCCAAAAATTCAATTCACTGTTGAAAACGAACACAACAAAACAATACCGTTTTTGGATGTAAAAATCCATCGTGAAGAAAATCGTTTGCTGTTCGATTGGTACCAAAAACCAACAGCGTCTGGTAGATTAATTAATTTTCGATCAAATCAAGCAAGACACATCATCATCAATACCGCGTCCAACCTCATAAATAAAATTTTCAAAATAAGCGATGTACGATTCCACGCCATCAACGAGAAGAAAGTCACCAAAATACTAAGTGATAACGGTTATCCCTTCATCATAATTCGTAGTCTTCTTACAAAACAAAAAATGCGAATTCCACCGAAAAATAATGCTGAAGAACCAACAAACACATACCACAAAAGTATAGTTTACGTCCCAACTTTAAGTGACAACTTCAAGAAATCCATTTCAAAAAATCTGACAGATGTTCGCCTTGCCTTTAAATCAAACAAAACACTCGACCATTGTTTTACAAAACTAAGAACGAAACCTGATAAGGACAAACGAACAGATGTAATTTACAAAATTAATTGTAATGGAAAAACAAACGAACCTTGTAACCTGTGTTACATTGGAACCACAAAACAACTTCTTCGACAACGCATATCAAATCACAAATCTGACATTAAACTTAAAAATTCCGAAAAGACAGCTTTGGCCAGTCACAGTATTGAACACGGCCATTCTCCAAACTTTGAAGGCGTTGAAATCCTACAGACGGAGAAACATGTTTCAAAACGATACACGTTAGAAACATTACACATTCTCAACAACAAAAACAACATGAATCGAAAACAAGACACACAAAACATCTCTGCTGTGTATTGCTCTCTTCTTTCTTCCTAAATGTAATTTGTGCTTTGTTCAAGTCATACAGACTCAACTTCATTTTTTGAAGTGCTTATTTAACTTTTTATTGTAATACAAATGTTTTGACTATTTTACTTATTTTGTCGAAGTGAGTATTCATAATTGTGTTATTACTTTACTTATCAACCATTAATGTTATTTGTAATTTTTGTGTAAATAAAGTACCCCTGAAGAAGGCAGCAACCCCTGCCGAAACGTTGGGAAAGCTAATGTAACTTGATTGTTTCATTGCGAAAATTACAGCGACCAAAAAAGCCGAAGAAAAACTACATTTCCACTGTGCAGTACTAAATCCACAAATTGTTCAGAAAATCAACTTTATTATAATCATCGGACGGCTAACCGAACAACATCAACAACATCACCATGAAGAACTACTACGAACACATTAAATACAAATACGGTTTACAAGTATGTAATAACTTAAAACAATACAGTAACTCACAAAGATCATTAGCTTCACAAAAACAAAACCTCAAATTTTTAATATTATGCCGAAAGATAGGACTTATACCTAACCACTTAAAAAACTCCACACGCAGCACAAAACAAATTCTTTCAAATAAGGAATCTCTCCAAATTTACGACAAAATCGAGCTCAAATTCCATCAAAAAGTCCTCAACATTGAAATCTCCGAAATCTATCACAAAATAAAACGTACCAATAATGCCATTCGACTGCACGACCAGCACATCAAAAAGGATCTTTCAGAAAATGAATACAAACAATTCATCAATAAACAAAAACAAGTCCACAGAGAAATTTATAATTAAATACAACAATCTGACACACAAAAAATAGACACTCAAATCATTACTATGGAAAGAATTTAACATTCAAATACATAAGAAATGGTTTGAAAACCGAACAGATATTCAATTTCCCTTAGATTTTAAATGGCTTTTATCACTTGGCAAAAAATTCACGCTTCCAATTGATAAACAAAGTTTTCCTCTTTTTCAACTTATAGCCGATGGAGAAGAAGTAATTCGATGCATACACGACGAAAGACAACAAGAACAAACGAGAGCACAATACAGTAATATGTTACACTCGTTCATACGTCATCAAAAGAACGATCGATTCGCAAAATATGTTCTCTATGTAAACAAATTAACAATTAATTTCCTCAAGCAGCACAAAAATATTGTCATTGTACCAGCTGACAAAGGCAACGTCACAGTCGCCATGAAACGCATAGATTATAAGGAGAAGATGCATGAATTATTTACTGACCGCAACACCTACAGAACAATAAGAAATAATCCAACAACAACACTTCAAACGCGAAATAATGACTTAGTCAAATGGCTTAATAACAACAATTACATTGATGATAGAGAGAAAGCAAAGATGACCACGTACACCGCACAACTTCCATCCATTTACGGCTTACCGAAAATTCATAAAGCAGGCATGCCTCTGCGCCCGATTACGTCATCCATGAATGTACCGTGCTATGAACTATCCAAATATGTTGGCAAAATTTTACAGTGCGTGACAATAAAATCAAGCCACTCTGTCAAAAAATTTTTTGAATTTGTTGAAAAAGCAAAAAATGTAAAACTAAGCCAAAATGATGTATTAGTCTCGTTTGATGCAGTGTCATTATTTACAAACATTCCCATTCAATTAGCCATCAGCATTGTTAAAAAGAAATGGTGTTTAGTAAGCAAAAACACAAATATGGCCCAACACAAATTTCTGGAGATTCTTGACTTTTGTCTCAAAGAAAACAATTATCTTCATTATCAAGATGTTATTTATAAACAAATTTTTGGGATGCCTATGGGAAACCCCTTATCTCCAACGATTGCAGATCTAGTTTTGGACTATGTCTTGGAGGAATGTTTAACTAACATGGCAGAGAAGCCTGTTTTCATGTCAAAATATGTTGATGACATATTTGCGATCATGGACAAAAGAAACATAGAAAAAGTACTAAAGACACTCAACCGATTCCATCCAAAAATTCAATTCACTGTTGAAAACGAACACAACAAAACAATACCGTTTTTGGATGTAAAAATCCATCGTGAAGAAAATCGTTTGCTGTTCGATTGGTACCAAAAACCAACAGCGTCTGGTAGATTAATTAATTTTCGATCAAATCAAGCAAGACACATCATCATCAATACCGCGTCCAACCTCATAAATAAAATTTTCAAAATAAGCGATGTACGATTCCACGCCATCAACGAGAAGAAAGTCACCAAAATACTAAGTGATAACGGTTATCCCTTCATCATAATTCGTAGTCTTCTTACAAAACAAAAAATGCGAATTCCACCGAAAAATAATGGTGAAGAACCAACAAACACATACCACAAAAGTATAGTTTACGTCCCAACTTTAAGTGACAACTTCAAGAAATCCATTTCAAAAAATCTGACAGATGTTCGCCTTGCCTTTAAATCAAACAAAACACTCGACCATTGTTTTACAAAACTAAGAACGAAACCTGATAAGGACAAACGAACAGATGTAATTTACAAAATTAATTGTAATGGAAAAACAAACGAACCTTGTAACCTGTGTTACATTGGAACCACAAAACAACTTCTTCGACAACGCATATCAAATCACAAATCTGACATTAAACTTAAAAATTCCGAAAAGACAGCTTTGGCCAGTCACAGTATTGAACACGGCCATTCTCCAAACTTTGAAGGCGTTGAAATCCTACAGACGGAGAAACATGTTTCAAAACGATACACGTTAGAAACATTACACATTCTCAACAACAAAAACAACATGAATCGAAAACAAGACACACAAAACATCTCTGCTGTGTATTGCTCTCTTCTTTCTTCCTAAATGTAATTTGTGCTTTGTTCAAGTCATACAGACTCAACTTCATTTTTTGAAGTGCTTATTTAACTTTTTATTGTAATACAAATGTTTTGACTATTTTACTTATTTTGTCGAAGTGAGTATTCATAATTGTGTTATTACTTTACTTATCAACCATTAATGTTATTTGTAATTTTTGTGTAAATAAAGTACCCCTGAAGAAGGCAGCAACCCCTGCCGAAACGTTGGGAAAGCTAATGTAACCTGATTGTTTCATTGCGAAAATTACAGCGACCAAAAAAGCCGAAGAAAAACTACATTTCAACTTTATTATAATCATCGGACGGCTAGCCGAACAACATCAAACACATCACCATGAAGAACTACTACGAACACATTAAATACAAATACGGTTTACAAGTATGTAATAACTGAAAACAATACAGTAACTCACAAAGATCATTAGCTTCACAAAAACAAAACCTCAAATTTTTAATATTATGCCGAAAGATAGGACTTATACCTAACCACTTAAAAAACTCCACACGCAGCACAAAACAAATTCTTTCAAATAAGGAATCTCTCCAAATTTACGACAAAATCGAGCTCAAATTCCATCAAAAAGTCCTCAACATTGAAATCTCCGAAATCTATCACAAAATAAAACGTACCAATAATGCCATTCGACTGCACGACCAGCACATCAAAAAGGATCTTTCAGAAAATGAATACAAACAATTCATCAATAAACAAAAACAAGTCCACAGAGAAATTTATAATAAAATACAACAATCTAACACACAAAAAATAGACACTCTCAAATCATTACTATGGAAAGAATTTAACATTCAAATACATAAGAAATGGTTTGAAAACCGAACAGATATTCAATTTCCCTTAGATTTTAAATGGCTTTTATCACTTGGCAAAAAATTCACGCTTCCAATTGATAAACAAAGTTTTCCTCTTTTTCAACTTATAGCCGATGGAGAAGACGTAATTCGATGCATACACGACGAAAGACAACAAGAACAAACGAGAGCACAATACAGTAATATGTTACACTCGTTCATACGTCATCAAAAGAACGATCGATTCGCAAAATATGTTCTCTATGTAAACAAATTAACAATTAATTTCCTCAAGCAGCACAAAAATATTGTCATTGTACCAGCTGACAAAGGCAACGTCACAGTCGCCATGAAACGCATAGATTATAAGGAGAAGATGCATGAATTATTTACTGACCGCAACACCTACAGAACAATAAGAAATAATCCAACAACAACACTTCAAACGCGAAATAATGACTTAGTCAAATGGCTTAAAAACAACAATTACATTGATGATAGAGAGAAAGCAAAAATGACCACGTACACCGCACAACTTCCATCCATTTACGGCTTACCGAAAATTCATAAAGCAGGCATGCCTCTGCGCCCGATTACGTCATCCATGAATGTACCGTGCTATGAACTATCCAAATATGTTGGCAAAATTTTACAGTGCGTGACAACAAAATCAAGCCACTCTGTCAAAATTTTTTTTTGAATTTGTTGAAAAAGCAAAAAATGTAAAACTAAGCCAAAATGATGTATTAGTCTCGTTTGATGCAGTGTCATTATTTACAAACATTCCCATTCAATTAGCCATCAGCATTGTTAAAAAGAAATGGTGTTTAGTAAGCAAAAACACAAATATGGCCCAACACAAATTTCTGGAGATTCTTGACTTTTGTCTCAAAGAAAACAATTATCTTCATTATCAAGATGTTATTTATAAACAAATTTTTGGGATGCCTATGGGAAACCCCTTATCTCCAACGATTGCAGATCTAGTTTTGGACTATGTCTTGGAGGAATGTTTAACTAACATGGCAGAGAAGCCTGTTTTCATGTCAAAATATGTTGATGACACATTTGCGATCATGGACAAAAGAAACATAGAAAAAGTACTAAAGACACTCAACCGATTCCATCCAAAAATTCAATTCACTGTTGAAAACGAACACAACAAAACAATACCGTTTTTGGATGTAAAAATCCATCGTGAAGAAAATCGTTTGCTGTTCGATTGGTACCAAAAAACAACAGCGTCTGGTAGATTAATTAATTTTCGATCAAATCAAGCAAGACACATCATCATCAATACCGCGTCCAACCTCATAAATAAAATTTTCAAAATAAGCGATGTACGATTCCACGCCATCAACGAGAAGAAAGTCACCAAAATACTAAGTGATAACGGTTATCCCTTCATCATAATTCGTAGTCTTCTTACAAAACAAAAAATGCAAATTCCACCGAAAAATAATGCTGAAGAACCAACAAACACATACCACAAAAGTATAGTTTACGTCCCAACTTTAAGTGACAACTTCAAGAAATCCATTTCAAAAAATCTGACAGATGTTCGCCTTGCCTTTAAATCAAACAAAACACTCGACCATTGTTTTACAAAACTAAAAACGAAACCTGATAAGGACAAACGAACAGATGTAATTTATAAAATTAATTGTAATGGAAAAACAAACGAACCTTGTAACCTGTGTTACATTGGAACCACAAAACAACTTCTTCGACAACGCATATCAAATCACAAATCTGACATTAAACTTAAAAATTGCGAAAAGACAGCTTTGGCCAGTCACAGTATTGAACACGGCCATTCTCCAAACTTTGAAGGCGTTGAAATCCTACAGACGGAGAAACATGTTTCAAAACGATACACGTTAGAAACATTACACATTCTCAACAACAAAAACAACATGAATCGAAAACAAGACACACAAAACTTCTCTGCTGTGTATTGCTCTCTTCTTTCTTCCTAAATGTAATTTGTGCTTTGTTCAAGTCATACAGACTCAACTTCATTTTTTGAAGTGCTTATTTAACTTTTTATTGTAATACAAATGTTTTGACTATTTTACTTATTTTGTCGAAGTGAGTATTCATAATTGTGTTATTACTTTACTTATCAACCATTAATGTTATTTGTAATTTTTGTGTAAATAAAGTACCCCTGAAGAAGGCAGCAACCCCTGTCGAAACGTTGGGAAAGCTAATGTAACTTGATTGTTTCATTGCGAAAATTACAGCGACCAAAAAAGCCGAAGAAAAACTACATTTCCACTGTGCAGTACTAAATCCACAAATTGTTCAGAAAATCAACTTTATTATAATCATCGGACGGCTAACCGAACAACATCAACAACATCACCATGAAGAACTACTACGAACACATTAAATACAAATACGGTTTATAAGTATGTAATAATTTAAAACAATACAGTAACTCACAAAGATCATTAGCTTCACAAAAACAAAACCTCAAATTTTTAATATTATGCCGAAAGATAGGACTTATACCTAACCACTTAAAAAACTCCACACGCAGCACAAAACAAATTCTTTCAAATAAGGAATCTCTCCAAATTTACGACAAAATCGAGCTCAAATTCCATCAAAAAGTCCTCAACATTGAAATCTCCGAAATCTATCACAAAATAAAACGTACCAATAATGCCATTCGACTGCACGACCAGCACATCAAAAAGGATCTTTCAGAAAATGAATACAAACAATTCATCAATAAACAAAAACAAGTCCACAGAGAAATTTATAATAATATACAACAATCTAACACACAAAAAATAGACACTCTCAAATCATTACTATGGAAAGAATTTAACATTCAAATACATAAGAAATGGTTTGAAAACCGAACAGATATTTAATTTCCCTTAGATTTTAAATGGCTTTTATCACTTGGCAAAAAATTCACGCTTCCAATTGATAAACAAAGTTTTTCTCTTTTTCAACTTATAGCCGATGGAGAAGAAGTAATTCGATGCATACACGACGAAAGACAACAAGAACAAACGAGAGCACAATACAGTAATATGTTACACTCGTTCATACGTCATCAAAAGAACGATCGATTCGCAAAATATGTTCTCTATGTAAACAAATTAACAATTAATTTCCTCAAGCAGCACAAAAATATTGTCATTGTACCAGCTGACAAAGGCAACGTCACAGTCGCCATGAAACGCATAGATTATAAGGAGAAGATGCATGAATTATTTACTGACCGCAACACCTACAGAACAATAAGAAATAATCCAACAACAACACTTCAAACGCGAAATAATGACTTAGTCAAATGGCTTAAAAACAACAATTACATTGATGATAGAGAGAAAGCAAAGATGACCACGTACACCGCACAACTTCCATCCATTTACGGCTTACCGAAAATTCATAAAGCAGGCATGCCTCTGCGCCCGATTACGTCATCCATGAATGTACCGTGCTATGAACTATCCAAATATGTTGGCAAAATTTTACAGTGCGTGACAACAAAATCAAGCCACTCTGTCAAAATTTTTTTTGAATTTGTTGAAAAAGCAAAAAATGTAAAACTAAGCCAAAATGATGTATTAGTCTCGTTTGATGCAGTGTCATTATTTACAAACATTCCCATTCAATTAGCCATCAGCATTGTTAAAAAGAAATGGTGTTTAGTAAGCAAAAACACAAATATGGCCCAACACAAATTTCTGGAGATTCTTGACTTTTGTCTCAAAGAAAACAATTATCTTCATTATCAAGATGTTATTTATAAACAATTTTTTGGGATGCCTATGGGAAACCCCTTATCTCCAACGATTGCAGATCTAGTTTTGGACTATGTCTTGGAGGAATGTTTAACTAACGTGGCAGAGAAGCCTGTTTTCATGTCAAAATATGTTGATGACATATTTGCGATCATGGACAAAAGAAACATAGAAAAAGTACTAAAGACACTCAACCGATTCCATCCAAAAATTCAATTCACTGTTGAAAACGAACACAACAAAACAATACCGTTTTTGGATGTAAAAATCCATCGTGAAGAAAATCGTTTGCTGTTCGATTGGTACCAAAAACCAACAGCGTCTGGTAGATTAATTAATTTTCGATCAAATCAAGCAAGACACATCATCATCAATACCGCGTCCAACCTCATAAATAAAATTTTCAAAATAAGCGATGTACGATTCCACGCCATCAACGAGAAGAAAGTCACCAAAATACTAAGTGATAACGGTTATCCCTTCATCATAATTCGTAGTCTTCTTACAAAACAAAAAATGCAAATTCCACCGAAAAATAATGCTGAAGAACCAACAAACACATACCACAAAAGTATAGTTTACGTCCCAACTTTAAGTGACAACTTCAAGAAATCCATTTCAAAAAATCTGACAGATGTTCGCCTTGCCTTTAAATCAAACAAAACACTCGACCATTGTTTTACAAAACTAAAAACGAAACCTGATAAGGACAAACGAACAGATGTAATTTACAAAATTAATTGTAATGGAAAAACAAACGAACCTTGTAACCTGTGTTACATTGGAACCACAAAACAACTTCTTCGACAACGCATATCAAATCACAAATCTGACATCAAACTTAAAAATTCCGAAAAGACAGCTTTGGCCAATCACAGTATTGAACACGGCCATTCTCCAAACTTTGAAGGCGTTGAAATCCTACAGACGGAGAAACATGTTTCAAAACGATACACGTTAGAAACATTACACATTCTCAACAACAAAAACAACATGAATCGAAAACAAGACACACAAAACATCTCTGCTGTGTATTGCTCTCTTCTTTCTTCCTAAATGTAATTTGTGCTTTGTTCAAGTCATACAGACTCAACTTCATTTTTTGAAGTGCTTATTTAACTTTTTATTGTAATACAAATGTTTTGACTATTTTACTTATTTTGTCGAAGTGAGTATTCATAATTGTGTTATTACTTTACTTATCAACCATTAATGTTATTTGTAATTTTTGTGTAAATAAAGTACCCCTGAAGAAGGCAGCAACCCCTGCCGAAACGTTGGGAAAGCTAATGTAACTTGATTGTTTCATTGCGAAAATTACAGCGACCAAAAAAGCCGAAGAAAAACTACATTTCCACTGTGCAGTACTAAATCCACAAATTGGTCAGAAAATCAACTTTATTATAATCATCGGACGGCTAGCCGAACAACATCAACAACATCACCATGAAGAACTACTACGAACACATTAAATACAAATACGGTTTACAAGTATGTAATAACTTAAAACAATACAGTAACTCACAAAGATCATTAGCTTCACAAAAACAAAACCTCAAATTTTTAATATTATGCCGAAAGATAGGACTTATACCTAACCACTTAAAAAACTCCACACGCAGCACAAAACAAATTCTTTCAAATAAGGAATCTCTCAAAATTTACGACAAAATCGAGCTCAAATTCCATCAAAAAGTCCTCAACATTGAAATCTCCGAAATCTATCACAAAATAAAACGTACCAATAATGCCATTCGACTGCACGACCAGCACATCAAAAAGGATCTTTCAGAAAATGAATACAAACAATTCATCAATAAACAAAAACAAGTCCACAGAGAAATTTATAATAAAATACAACAATCTAACACACAAAAAATAGACACTCTCAAATCATTACTATGGAAAGAATTTAACATTCAAATACATAAGAAATGGTTTGAAAACCGAACAGATATTTAATTTCCCTTAGATTTTAAATGGCTTTTATCACTTGGCAAAAAATTCACGCTTCCAATTGATAAACAAAGTTTTTCTCTTTTTCAACTTATAGCCGATGGAGAAGAAGTAATTCGATGCATACACGACGAAAGACAACAAGAACAAACGAGAGCACAATACAGTAATATGTTACACTCGTTCATACGTCATCAAAAGAACGATCGATTCGCAAAATATGTTCTCTATGTAAACAAATTAACAATTAATTTCCTCAAGCAGCACAAAAATATTGTCATTGTACCAGCTGACAAAGGCAACGTCACAGTCGCCATGAAACGCATAGATTATAAGGAGAAGATGCATGAATTATTTACTGACCGCAACACCTACAGAACAATAAGAAATAATCCAACAACAACACTTCAAACGCGAAATAATGACTTAGTCAAATGGCTTAAAAACAACAATTACATTGATGATAGAGAGAAAGCAAAGATGACCACGTACACCGCACAACTTCCATCCATTTACGGCTTACCGAAAATTCATAAAGCATGCATGCCTCTGCGCCCGATTACGTCATCCATGAATGTACCGTGCTATGAACTATCCAAATATGTTGGCAAAATTTTACAGTGCGTGACAACAAAATCAAGCCACTCTGTCAAAAATTTTTTTGAATTTGTTGAAAAAGCAAAAAATGTAAAACTAAGCCAAAATGATGTATTAGTCTCGTTTGATGCAGTGTCATTATTTACAAACATTCCCATTCAATTAGCCATCAGCATTGTTAAAAAGAAATGGTGTTTAGTAAGCAAAAACACAAATATGGCCCAACACAAATTTCTGGAGATTCTTGACTTTTGTCTCAAAGAAAACAATTATCTTCATTATCAAGATGTTATTTATAAACAATTTTTTGGGATGCCTATGGGAAACCCCTTATCTCCAACGATTGCAGATCTAGTTTTGGACTATGTCTTGGAGGAATGCTTAACTAACATGGCAGATAAGCCTGTTTTCATGTCAAAATATGTTGATGACATATTTGCGATCATGGACAAAAGAAACATAGAAAAAGTACTAAAGACACTCAACCGATTCCATCCAAAAATTCAATTCACTGTTGAAAACGAACACAACAAAACAATACCGTTTTTGGATGTAAAAATCCATCGTGAAGAAAATCGTTTGCTGTTCGATTGGTACCAAAAACCAACAGCGTCTGGTAGATTAATTAATTTTCGATCAAATCAAGCAAGACACATCATCATCAATACCGCGTCCAACCTCATAAATAAAATTTTCAAAATAAGCGATGTACGATTCCACGCCATCAACGAGAAGAAAGTCACCAAAATACTAAGTGATAACGGTTATCCCTTCATCATAATTCGTAGTCTTCTTACAAAACAAAAAATGCAAATTCCACCGAAAAATAATGCTGAAGAACCAACAAACACATACCACAAAAGTATAGTTTACGTCCCAACTTTAAGTGACAACTTCAAGAAATCCATTTCAAAAAATCTGATAGATGTTCGCCTTGCCTTTAAATCAAACAAAACACTCGACCATTGTTTTACAAAACTAAAAACGAAACCTGATAAGGACAAACGAACAGATGTAATTTACAAAATTAATTGTAATAGAAAAACAAACGAACCTTGTAACCTGTGTTACATTGGAACCACAAAACAACTTCTTCGACAACGCATATCAAATCACAAATCTGACATTAAACTTAAAAATTCCGAAAAGACAGCTTTGGCCAATCACAGTATTGAACACGGCCATTCTCCAAACTTTGAAGGCGTTGAAATCCTACAGACGGAGAAACATGTTTCAAAACGATACACGTTAGAAACATTACACATTCTCAACAACAAAAACAACATGAATCGAAAACAAGACACACAAAACATCTCTGCTGTGTATTGCTCTCTTCTTTCTTCCTAAATGTAATTTGTGCTTTGTTCAAGTCATACAGACTCAACTTCATTTTTTGAAGTGCTTATTTAACTTTTTATTGTAATACAAATGTTTTGACTATTTTACTTATTTTGTCGAAGTGAGTATTCATAATTGTGTTATTACTTTACTTATCAACCATTAATGTTATTTGTTATTTTTGTGTAAATAAAGTACCCCTGAAGAAGGCAGCAACCCCTGCCGAAACGTTGGGAAAGCTAATGTAACTTGATTGTTTCATTGCGAAAATTACAGCGACCAAAAAAGCCGAAGAAAAACTACATTTCCACTGTGCAGTACTAAATCCACAAATTGGTCAGAAAATCAACTTTATTATAATCATCGGACGGCTAGCCGAACAACATCAACAACATCACCATGAAGAACTACTACGAACACATTAAATACAAATACGGTTTACAAGTATGTAATAACTTAAAACAATACAGTAACTCACAAAGATCATTAGCTTCACAAAAACAAAACCTCAAATTTTTAATATTATGCCGAAAGATAGGACTTATACCTAACCACTTAAAAAACTCCACACGCAGCACAAAACAAATTCTTTCAAATAAGGAATCTCTCAAAATTTACGACAAAATCGAGCTCAAATTCCATCAAAAAGTCCTCAACATTGAAATCTCCGAAATCTATCACAAAATAAAACGTACGAATAATGCCATTCGACTGCACGACCAGCACATCAAAAAGGATCTTTCAGAAAATGAATACAAACAATTTATCAATAAACAAAAACAAGTCCACAGAGAAATTTATAATAAAATACAACAATCTAACACACAAAAAATAGACACTCTCAAATCATTACTATGGAAAGAATTTAACATTCAAATACATAAGAAATGGTTTGAAAACCGAACAGATATTCAATTTCCCTTAGATTTTAAATGACTTTTATCACTTGGCAAACAATTCACGCTTCCAATTGATAAACAAAGTTTTCTTCTTTTTCAACTTATAGCCGATGGAGAAGAAGTAATTCGATGCATACACGACGAAAGACAACAAGAACAAACGAGAGCACAATACAGTAATATGTTACACTCGTTCATACGTCATCAAAAGAACGATCGATTCGCAAAATATGTTCTCTATGTAAACAAATTAACAATTAATTTCCTCAAGCAGCACAAAAATATTGTCATTGTACCAGCTGACAAAGGCAACGTCACAGTCGCCATGAAACGCATAGATTATAAGGAGAAGATGCATGAATTATTGTCTGACCGCAACACCTACAGAACAATAAGAAATAATCCAACAACAATACTTCAAACGCGAAATAATGACTTAGTCAAATGGCTTAAAAACAACAATTACATTGATGATAGAGAGAAAGCAAAGATGACCACGTACACCGCACAGCTTCCATCCATTTACGGCTTACCGAAAATTCATAAAGTAGGTATGCCTCTGCGCCCGATTACGTCATCCATGAATGTACCGTGCTATGAACTATCCAAATATGTTGGCAAAATTTTACAGTGCATGACAACAAAATCAGGCCACTCTGTCAAAAATTCTTTTGAATTTGTTTGAAAAGCAAAAAATGTAAAACTAAGCCAAAATGATGTATTAGTCTCGTTTGATGCAGTGTCATTATTTACAAACATTCCCATTCAATTAGCCATCGGCATTGTTAAAAAGAAATGGTGTTTAGTAAGCAAAAACACAAATATGGCCCAACACAAATTTCTGGAGATTCTTGACTTTTGTCTCAAAGAAAACAATTATCTTCATTATCAAGATGTTAAACAAATTTTTGGGATGCCTATGGGAAACCCCTTATCTCCAACGATAGCAGAACTAGTTTTGGACTATGTCTTGGAGGAATGTTTAACTAACATGGCAGAGAAGCCTGTTTTCATGTCAAAATATGTTGATGACATATTTGCGATCATGGACAAAAGAAACATAGAAAAAGTACTAAAGACACTCAACCGATTCCATCCAAAAATTCAATTCACTGTTGAAAACGAACACAACAAAACAATACCGTTTTTGGATGTAAAAATCCATCGTGAAGAAAATCGTTTGCTGTTCGATTGGTACCAATAACCAACAGCGTCTGGTAGATTAATTAATTTTCGATCAAATCAAGCAAGACACATCATCATCAATACCGCGTCCAACCTCATAAATAAAATTTTCAAAATAAGCGATGTACGATTCCACGCCATCAACGAGAAGAAAGTCACCAAAATACTAAGTGATAACGGTTATCCCTTCATCATAATTCGTAGTCTTCTTACAAAACAAAAAATGCAAATTCCACCGAAAAATAATGCTGAAGAACCAACAAACACATACCACAAAAGTATAGTTTACGTCCCAACTTTAAGTGACAACTTCAAGAAATCCATTTCAAAAAATCTGACAGATGTTCGCCTTGCCTTTAAATCAAACAAAACACTCGACCATTGTTTTACAAAACTAAAAACGAAACCTGATAAGGACAAACGAACAGATGTAATTTACAAAATTAATTGTAATGGAAAAACAAACGAACCTTGTAACCTGTGTTACATTGGAACCACAAAACAACTTCTTCGACAACGCATATCAAATCACAAATCTGACATTAAACTTAAAAATTCCGAAAAGACAGCTTTGGCCAGTCACAGTATTGAACACGGCCATTCTCCAAACTTTGAAGGCGTTGAAATCCTACAGACGGAGAAACATGTTTCAAAACGATACACGTTAGAAACATTACACATTCTCAACAACAAAAACAACATGAATCGAAAACAATACACACAAAACTTCTCTGCTGTGTATTGCTCTCTTCTTTCTTCCTAAATGTAATTTGTGCTTTGTTCAAGTCATACAGACTCAACTTCATTTTTTGAAGTGCTTATTTAACTTTTTATTGTAATACAAATGTTTTGACTATTTTACTTATTTTGTCGAAGTGAGTATTCATAATTGTGTTATTACTTTACTTATCAACCATTAATGTTATTTGTAATTTTTGTGTAAATAAAGTACCCCTGATGAAGGCAGCAACCCCTGTCGAAACGTTGGGAAAGCTAATGTAACTTGATTGTTTCATTGCGAAAATTACAGCGACCAAAAAAGCCGAAGAAAAACTACATTTCCACTGTGCAGTACTAAATCCACAAATTGTTCAGAAAATCAACTTTATTATAATCATCGGACGGCTAACCGAACAACATCAACAACATCACCATGAAGAACTACTACGAACACATTAAATACAAATACGGTTTACAAGTATGTAATAACTTAAAACAATACAGTAACTCACAAAGATCATTAGCTTCACAAAAACAAAACCTCAAATTTTTAATATTATGCCGAAAGATAGGACTTATACCTAACCACTTAAAAAACTCCACACGCAGCACAAAACAAATTCTTTCAAATAAGGAATCTCTCCAAATTTACGACAAAATCGAGCTCAAATTCCATCAAAAAGTCCTCAACATTGAAATCTCCGAAATCTATCACAAAATAAAACGTACCAATAATGCCATTCGACTGCACGACCAGCACATCAAAAAGGATCTTTCAGAAAATGAATACAAACAATTCATCAATAAACAAAAACAAGTCCACAGAGAAATTTATAATAAAATACAACAATCTAACACACAAAAAATAGACACTCTCAAATCATTACTATGGAAAGAATTTAACATTCAAATACATAAGAAATGGTTTGAAAACCGAACAGATATTTAATTTCCCTTAGATTTTAAATGGCTTTTATCACTTGGCAAAAAATTCACGCTTCCAATTGATAAACAAAGTTTTTCTCTTTTTCAACTTATAGCCGATGGAGAAGAAGTAATTCGATGCATACACGACGAAAGACAACAAGAACAAACGAGAGCACAATACAGTAATATGTTACACTCGTTCATACGTCATCAAAAGAACGATCGATTCGCAAAATATGTTCTCTATGTAAACAAATTAACAATTAATTTCCTCAAGCAGCACAAAAATATTGTCATTGTACCAGCTGACAAAGGCAACGTCACAGTCGCCATGAAACGCATAGATTATAAGGAGAAGATGCATGAATTATTTACTGACCGCAACACCTACAGAACAATAAGAAATAATCCAACAACAACACTTCAAACGCGAAATAATGACTTAGTCAAATGGCTTAAAAACAACAATTACATTGATGATAGAGAGAAAGCAAAGATGACCACGTACACCGCACAGCTTCCATCCATTTACGGCTTACCGAAAATTCATAAAGTAGGCATGCCTCTGCGCCCGATTACGTCATCCATGAATGTACCGTGCTATGAACTATCCAAATATGTTGGCAAAATTTTACAGTGCGTGACAACAAAATCAGGCCACTCTGTCAAAAATTCTTTTGAATTTGTTGAAAAAGCAAAAAATGTAAAACTAAGCCAAAATGATGTATTAGTCTCGTTTGATGCAGTGTCATTATTTACAAACATTCCCATTCAATTAGCCATCGGCATTGTTAAAAAGAAATGGTGTTTAGTAAGCAAAAACACAAATATGGCCCAACACAAATTTCTGGAGATTCTTGACTTTTGTCTCAAAGAAAACAATTATCTTCATTATCAAGATGTTATTTATAAACAAATTTTTGGGATGCCTATGGGAAACCCCTTATCTCCAACGATAGCAGAACTAGTTTTGGACTATGTCTTGGAGGAATGTTTAACTAACATGGCAGAGAAGCCTGTTTTCATGTCAAAATATGTTGATGACATATTTGCGATCATGGACAAAAGAAACATAGAAAAAGTACTAAAGACACTCAACCGATTCCATCCAAAAATTCAATTCACTGTTGAAAACGAACACAACAAAACAATACCGTTTTTGGATGTAAAAATCCATCGTGAAGAAAATCGTTTGCTGTTCGATTGGTACCAAAAACCAACAGCGTCTGGTAGATTAATTAATTTTCGATCAAATCAAGCAAGACACATCATCATCAATACCGCGTCCAACCTCATAAATAAAATTTTCAAAATAAGCGATGTACGATTCCACGCCATCAACGAGAAGAAAGTCACCAAAATACTAAGTGATAACGGTTATCCCTTCATCATAATTCGTAGTCTTCTTACAAAACAAAAAATGCAAATTCCACCGAAAAATAATGCTGAAGAACCAACAAACACATACCACAAAAGTATAGTTTACGTCCCAACTTTAAGTGACAACTTCAAGAAATCCATTTCAAAAAATCTGACAGATGTTCGCCTTGCCTTTAAATCAAACAAAACACTCGACCATTGTTTTACAAAACTAAAAACGAAACCTGATAAGGACAAACGAACAGATGTAATTTACAAAATTAATTGTAATGGAAAAACAAACGAACCTTGTAACCTGTGTTACATTGGAACCACAAAACAACTTCTTCGATAACGCATATCAAATCACAAATCTGACATTAAACTTAAAAATTCCGAAAAGACAGCTTTGGCCAGTCACAGTATTGAACACGGCCATTCTCCAAACTTTGAAGGCGTTGAAATCCTACAGACGGAGAAACATGTTTCAAAACGATACACGTTAGAAACATTACACATTCTCAACAACAAAAACAACATGAATCGAAAACAAGACACACAAAACTTCTCTGCTGTGTATTGCTCTCTTCTTTCTTCCTAAATGTAATTTGTGCTTTGTTCAAGTCATACAGACTCAACTTCATTTTTTGAAGTGCTTATTTAACTTTTTATTGTAATACAAATGTTTTGACTATTTTACTTATTTTGTCGAAGTGAGTATTCATAATTGTGTTATTACTTTACTTATCAACCATTAATGTTATTTGTAATTTTTGTGTAAATAAAGTACCCCTGAAGAAGGCAGCAACCCCTGTCGAAACGTTGGGAAAGCTAATGTAACTTGATTGTTTCATTGCGAAAATTACAGCGACCAAAAAAGCCGAAGAAAAACTACATTTCCACTGTGCAGTACTAAATCCACAAATTGTTCAGAAAATCAACTTTATTATAATCATCGGACGGCTAACCGAACAACATCAACAACATCACCATGAAGAACTACTACGAACACATTAAATACAAATACGGTTTACAAGTATGTAATAACTTAAAACAATACAGTAACTCACAAAGATCATTAGCTTCACAAAAACAAAACCTCAAATTTTTAATATTATGCCGAAAGATAGGACTTATACCTAACCACTTAAAAAACTCCACACGCAGCACAAAACAAATTCTTTTAAATAAGGAATCTCTCCAAATTTACGACAAAATCGAGCTCAAATTCCATCAAAAAGTCCTCAACATTGAAATCTCCGAAATCTATCACAAAATAAAACGTACCAATAATGCCATTCGACTGCACGACCAGCACATCAAAAAGGATCTTTCAGAAAATGAATACAAACAATTCATCAATAAACAAAAACAAGTCCACAGAGAAATTTATAATAAAATACAACAATCTAACACACAAAAAATAGACACTCTCAAATCATTACTATGGAAAGAATTTAACATTCAAATACATAAGAAATGGTTTGAAAACCGAACAGATATTTAATTTCCCTTAGATTTTAAATGGCTTTTATCACTTGGCAAAAAATTCACGCTTCCAATTGATAAACAAAGTTTTTCTCTTTTTCAACTTATAGCCGATGGAGAAGAAGTAATTCGATGCATACACGACGAAAGACAACAAGAACAAACGAGAGCACAATACAGTAATATGTTACACTCGTTCATACGTCATCAAAAGAACGATCGATTCGCAAAATATGTTCTCTATGTAAACAAATTAACAATTAATTTCCTCAAGCAGCACAAAAATATTGTCATTGTACCAGCTGACAAAGGCAACGTCACAGTCGCCATGAAACGCATAGATTATAAGGAGAAGATGCATGAATTATTTACTGACCGCAACACCTACAGAACAATAAGAAATAATCCAACAACAACACTTCAAACGCGAAATAATGACTTAGTCAAATGGCTTAAAAACAACAATTACATTGATGATAGAGAGAAAGCAAAGATGACCACGTACACCGCACAACTTCCATCCATTTACGGCTTACCGAAAATTCATAAAGCAGGCATGCCTCTGCGCCCGATTACGTCATCCATGAATGTACCGTGCTATGAACTATCCAAATATGTTGGCAAAATTTTACAGTGCGTGACAACAAAATCAAGCCACTCTGTCAAAATTTTTTTTGAATTTGTTGAAAAAGCAAAAAATGTAAAACTAAGCCAAAATGATGTATTAGTCTCGTTTGATGCAGTGTCATTGTTTACAAACATTCCCATTCAATTAGCCATCAGCATTGTTAAAAAGAAATGGTGTTTAGTAAGCAAAAACACAAATATGGCCCAACACAAATTTCTGGAGATTCTTGACTTTTGTCTCAAAGAAAACAATTATCTTCATTATCAAGATGTTATTTATAAACAATTTTTTGGGATGCCTATGGGAAACCCCTTATCTCCAACGATTGCAGATCTAGTTTTGGACTATGTCTTGGAGGAATGTTTAACTAACATGGCAGAGAAGCCTGTTTTCATGTCAAAATATGTTGATGACATATTTGCGATCATGGACAAAAGAAATATAGAAAAAGTACTAAAGACACTCAACCGATTCCATCCAAAAATTCAATTCACTGTTGAAAACGAACACAACAAAACAATACCGTTTTTGGATGTAAAAATCCATCGTGAAGAAAATCGTTTGCTGTTCGATTGGTACCAAAAACCAACAGCGTCTGGTAGATTAATTAATTTTCGATCAAATCAAGCAAGACACATCATCATCAATACCGCGTCCAACCTCATAAATAAAATTTTCAAAATAAGCGATGTACGATTCCACGCCATCAACGAGAAGAAAGTCACCAAAATACTAAGTGATAACGGTTATCCCTTCATCATAATTCGTTGTCTTCTTACAAAACAAAAAATGCAAATTCCACCGAAAAATAATGCTGAAGAACCAACAAACACATACCACAAAAGTATAGTTTACGTCCCAACTTTAAGTGACAACTTCAAGAAATCCATTTAAAAAAATCTGACAGATGTTCGCCTTGCCTTTAAATCAAACAAAACACTCGACCATTGTTTTACAAAACTAAAAACGAAACCTGATAAGGACAAACGAACAGATGTAATTTACAAAATTAATTGTAATGGAAAAACAAACGAACCTTGTAACCTGTGTTACATTGGAACCACAAAACAACTTCTTCGACAACGCATATCAAATCACAAATCTGACATTAAACTTAAAAATTCCGAAAAGACAGCTTTGGCCAGTCACAGTAGTGAACACGGCCATTCTCCAAACTTTGAAGGCGTTGAAATCCTACAGACGGAGAAACATGTTTCAAAACGATACACGTTAGAAACATTACACATTCTCAACAACAAAAACAACATGAATCGAAAACAAGACACACAAAACATCTCTGCTGTGTATTGCTCTCTTCTTTCTTCCTAAATGTAATTTGTACTTTGTTCAAGTCATACAGACTCAACTTCATTTTTTGAAGTGCTTATTTAACTTTTTATTGTAATACAAATGTTTTGACTATTTTACTTATTTTGTCGAAGTGAGTATTCATAATTGTGTTATTACTTTACTTATCAACCATTAATGTTATTTGTAATTTTTGTGTAAATAAAGTACCCCTGAAGAAGGCAGCAACCCCTGCCGAAACGTTGGGAAAGCTAATGTAACTTGATTGTTTCATTGCGAAAATTACAGCGACCAAAAAAGCCGAAGAAAAACTACATTTCCACTGTGCAGTACTAAATCCACAAATTGGTCAGAAAATCAACTTTATTATAATCATCGGACGGCTAGCCGAACAACATCAACAACATCACCATGAAGAACTACTACGAACACATTAAATACAAATACGGTTTACAAGTATGTAATAACTTAAAACAATACAGTAACTCACAAAGATCATTAGCTTCACAAAAACAAAACCTCAAATTTTTAATATTATGCCGAAAGATAGGACTTATACCTAACCACTTAAAAAACTCCACACGCAGCACAAAACAAATTCTTTCAAATAAGGAATCTCTCAAAATTTACGACAAAATCGAGCTCAAATTCCATCAAAAAGTCCTCAACATTGAAATCTCCGAAATCTATCACAAAATAAAACGTACGAATAATGCCATTCGACTGCACGACCAGCACATCAAAAAGGATCTTTCAGAAAATGAATACAAACAATTTATCAATAAACAAAAACAAGTCCACAGAGAAATTTATAATAAAATACAACAATCTAACACACAAAAAATAGACACTCTCAAATCATTACTATGGAAAGAATTTAACATTCAAATACATAAGAAATGGTTTGAAAACCGAACAGATATTCAATTTCCCTTAGATTTTAAATGACTTTTATCACTTGGCAAAAAATTCACGCTTCCAATTGATAAACAAAGTTTTCCTCTTTTTCAACTTATAGCCGATGGAGAAGAAGTAATTCGATGCATACACGACGAAAGACAACAAGAACAAACGAGAGCACAATACAGTAATATGTTACACTCGTTCATACGTCATCAAAAGAACGATCGATTCGCAAAATATGTTCTCTATGTAAACAAATTAACAATTAATTTCCTCAAGCAGCACAAAAATATTGTCATTGTACCAGCTGACAAAGGCAACGTCACAGTCGCCATGAAACGCATAGATTATAAGGAGAAGATGCATGAATTATTGTCTGACCGCAACACCTACAGAACAATAAGAAATAATCCAACAACAATACTTCAAACGCGAAATATTGACTTAGTCAAATGGCTTAAAAACAACAATTACATTGATGATAGAGAGAAAGCAAAGATGACCACGTACACCGCACAGCTTCCATCCATTTACGGCTTACCGAAAATTCATAAAGTAGGCATGCCTCTGCGCCCGATTACGTCATCCATGAATGTACCGTGCTATGAACTATCCAAATATGTTGGCAAAATTTTACAGTGCGTGACAACAAAATCAGGCCACTCTGTCAAAAATTCTTTTGAATTTGTTGAAAAAGCAAAAAATGTAAAACTAAGCCAAAATGATGTATTAGTCTCGTTTGATGCAGTGTCATTATTTACAAACATTCCCATTCAATTAGCCATCGGCATTGTTAAAAAGAAATGGTGATTAGTAAGCAAAAACACAAATATGGCCCAACACAAATTTCTGGAGATTCTTGACTTTTGTCTCAAAGAAAACAATTATCTTCATTATCAAGATGTTATTTATAAACAAATTTTTGGGATGCCTATGGGAAACCCCTTATCTCCAACGATAGCAGAACTAGTTTTGGACTATGTCTTGGAGGAATGTTTAACTAACATGGCAGAGAAGCCTGTTTTCATGTCAAAATATGTTGATGACATATTTGCGATCATGGACAAAAGAAACATAGAAAAAGTACTAAAGACACTCAACCGATTCCATCCAAAAATTCAATTCACTGTTGAAAACGAACACAACAAAACAATACCGTTTTTGGATGTAAAAATCCATCGTGAAGAAAATCGTTTGCTGTTCGATTGGTACCAAAAACCAACAGCGTCTGGTAGATTAATTAATTTTCGATCAAATCAAGCAAGACACGTCATCATCAATACCGCGTCCAACCTCATAAATAAAATTTTCAAAATAAGCGATGTACGATTCCACGCCATCAACGAGAAGAAAGTCACCAAAATACTAAGTGATAACGGTTATCCCTTCATCATAATTCGTAGTCTTCTTACAAAACAAAAAATGCAAATTCCACCGAAAAATAATGCTGAAGAACCAACAAACACATACCACAAAAGTATAGTTTACGTCCCAACTTTAAGTGACAACTTCAAGAAATCCATTTCAAAAAATCTGACAGATGTTCGCCTTGCCTTTAAATCAAACAAAACACTCGACCATTGTTTTACAAAACTAAAAACGAAACCTGATAAGGACAAACGAACAGATGTAATTTACAAAATTAATTGTAATGGAAAAACAAACGAACCTTGTAACCTGTGTTACATTGGAACCACAAAACAACTTCTTCGACAACGCATATCAAATCACAAATCTGACATTAAACTTAAAAATTCCGAAAAGACAGCTTTGGCCAGTCACAGTATTGAACACGGCCATTCTCCAAACTTTGAAGGCGTTGAAATCCTACAGACGGAGAAACATGTTTCAAAACGATACACGTTAGAAACATTACACATTCTCAACAACAAAAACAACATGAATAGAAAACAAGACACACAAAACATCTCTGCTGTGTATTGCTCTCTTCTTTCTTCCTAAATGTAATTTGTGCTTTGTTCAAGTCATACAGACTCAACTTCATTTTTTGAAGTGCTTATTTAGCTTTTTATTGTAATACAAATGTTTTGACTATTTTACTTATTTTGTCGAAGTGAGTATTCATAATTGTGTTATTACTTTACTTATCAACCATTAATGTTACTTGTAATTTTTGTGTAAATAAAGTACCCCTGAAGAAGGCAGCAACCCCTGCCGAAACGTTGGGAAAGCTAATGTAACTTGATTGTTTCATTGCGAAAATTACAGCGACCAAAAAAGCCGAAGAAAAACTACATTTCCACTGTGCAGTACTAAATCCACAAATTGGTCAGAAAATCAACTTTATTATAATCATCGGACGGCTAGCCGAACAACATCAACAACATCACCATGAAGAACTACTACGAACACATTAAATACAAATACGGTTTACAAGTATGTAATAACTTAAAACAATACAGTAACTCACAAAGATCATTAGCTTCACAAAAACAAAACCTCAAATTTTTAATATTATGCCGAAAGATAGGACTTATACCTAACCACTTAAAAAACTCCACACGCAGCACAAAACAAATTCTTTCAAATAAGGAATCTCTCCAAATTTACGACAAAATCGAGCTCAAATTCCATCAAAAAGTCCTCAACATTGAAATCTCCGAAATCTATCACAAAATAAAACGTACCAATAATGCCATTCGACTGCACGACCAGCACATCAAAAAGGATCTTTCAGAAAATGAATACAAACAATTCATCAATAAACAAAAACAAGTCCACAGAGAAATTTATAATAAAATACAACAATCTAACACACAAAAACTAGACACTCTCAAATCATTACTATGGAAAGAATTTAACATTCAAATACATAAGAAATGGTTTGAAAACCGAACAGATATTTAATTTCCCTTAGATTTTAAATGGCTTTTATCACTTGGCAAAAAATTCACGCTTCCAATTGATAAACAAAGTTTTTCTCTTTTTCAACTTATAGCCGATGGAGAAGAAGTAATTCGATGCATACACGACGAAAGACAACAAGAACAAACGAGAGCACAATACAATAATATGTTACACTCGTTCATACGTCATCAAAAGAACGATCGATTCGCAAAATATGTTCTCTATGTAAACAAATTAACAATTAATTTCCTCAAGCAGCACAAAAATATTGTCATGGTACCAGCTGACAAAGGCAACGTCACAGTCGCCATGAAACGCATAGATTATCAGGAGAAGATGCATGAATTATTTACTGACCGCAACACCTACAGAACAATAAGAAATAATCCAACAACAACACTTCAAACGCGAAATAATGACTTAGTCAAATGGCTTAAAAACAACAATTACATTGATGATAGAGAGAAAGCAAAGATGACCACGTACACCGCACAACTTCCATCCATTTACGGCTTACCGAAAATTCATAAAGCAGGCATGCCTCTGCGCCCGATTACGTCATCCATGAATGTACCGTGCTATGAACTATCCAAATATGTTGGCAAAATTTTACAGTGCGTGACAACAAAATCAAGCCACTCTGTCAAAAATTTTTTTGAATTTGTTGAAAAAGCAAAAAATGTAAAACTAAGCCAAAATGATGTATTAGTCTCGTTTGATGCAGTGTCATTATTTACAAACATTCCCATTCAATTAGCCATCAGCATTGTTAAAAAGAAATGGTGTTTAGTAAGCAAAAACACAAATATGGCCCAACACAAATTTCTGGAGATTCTTGACTTTTGTCTCAAAGAAAACAATTATCTTCATTATCAAGATGTTATTTATAAACAATTTTTTGGGATGCCTGTGGGAAACCCCTTATCTCCAACGATTGCAGATCTAGTTTTGGACTATGTCTTGGAGGAATGTTTAACTAACATGGCAGAGAAGCCTGTTTTCATGTCAAAATATGTTGATGACATATTTGCGATCATGGACAAAAGAAACATAGAAAAAGTACTAAAGACACTCAACCGATTCCATCCAAAAATTCAATTCACTGTTGAAAACGAACACAACAAAACAATACCGTTTTTGGATGTAAAAATCCATCGTGAAGAAAATCGTTTGCTGTTCGATTGGTACCAAAAACCAACAGCGTCTGGTAGATTAATTAATTTTCGATCAAATCAAGCAAGACACATCATCATCAATACCGCGTCCAACCTCATAAATAAAATTTTCAAAATAAGCGATGTACGATTCCACGCCATCAACGAGAAGAAAGTCACCAAAATACTAAGTGA
This sequence comes from Philhelius pedissequus, assembly GCA_910595825.1. Lineage (NCBI taxonomy): Eukaryota > Metazoa > Arthropoda > Insecta > Diptera > Syrphidae > Philhelius > Philhelius pedissequus. Next base: position 194,095,011 of record OU343160.1, on the reverse strand, counting down.
TAACGGTTATCCCTTCATCATAATTCGTAGTCTTCTTACAAAACAAAAAATGCAAATTCCACCGAAAAATAATGCTGAAGAACCAACAAACACATACCACAAAAGTATAGTTTACGTCCCAACTTTAAGTGACAACTTCAAGAAATCCATTTCAAAAAATCTGACAGATGTTCGCCTTGCCTTTAAATCAAACAAAACACTCGACCATTGTTTTACAAAACTAAAAACGAAACCTGATAAGGACAAACGAACAGATGTAATTTACAAAATTAATTGTAATGGAAAAACAAACGAACCTTGTAACCTGTGTTACATTGGAACCACAAAACAACTTCTTCGACAACGCATATCAAATCACAAATCTGACATTAAACTTAAAAATTCCGAAAAGACAGCTTTGGCCAGTCACAGTATTGAACACGGCCATTCTCCAAACTTTGAAGGCGTTGAAATCCTACAGACGGAGAAACATGTTTCAAAACGATACACGTTAGAAACATTACACATTCTCAACAACAAAAACAACATGAATCGAAAACAAGACACACAAAACTTCTCTGCTGTGTATTGCTCTCTTCTTTCTTCCTAAATGTAATTTGTGCTTTGTTCAAGTCATACAGACTCAACTTCATTTTTTGAAGTGCTTATTTAACTTTTTATTGTAATACAAATGTTTTGACTATTTTACTTATTTTGTCGAAGTGAGTATTCATAATTGTGTTATTACTTTACTTATCAACCATTAATGTTATTTGTAATTTTTGTGTAAATAAAGTACCCCTGAAGAAGGCAGCAACCCCTGTCGAAACGTTGGGAAAGCTAATGTAATTTGATTGTTTCATTGCGAAAATTACAGCGACCAAAAAAGCCGAAGAAAAACTACATTTCCACTGTGCAGTACTAAATCCACAAATTGTTCAGAAAATCAACTTTATTATAATCATCGGACGGCTAACCGAACAACATCAACAACATCACCATGAAGAACTACTACGAACACATTAAATACAAATACGGTTTACAAGTATGTAATAACTTAAAACAATACAGTAACTCACAAAGATCATTAGCTTCACAAAAACAAAACCTCAAATTTTTAATATTATGCCGAAAGATAGGACTTATACCTAACCACTTAAAAAACTCCACACGCAGCACAAAACAAATTCTTTCAAATAAGGAATCTCTCCAAATTTACGACAAAATCGAGCTCAAATTCCATCAAAAAGTCCTCAACATTGAAATCTCCGAAATCTATCACAAAATAAAACGTACCAATAATGCCATTCGACTGCACGACCAGCACATCAAAAAGGATCTTTCAGAAAATGAATACAAACAATTCATCAATAAACAAAAACAAGTCCACAGAGAAATTTATAATAAAATACAACAATCTAACACACAAAAACTAGACACTCTCAAATCATTACTATGGAAAGAATTTAACATTCAAATACATAAGAAATGGTTTGAAAACCGAACAGATATTTAATTTCCCTTAGATTTTAAATGGCTTTTATCACTTGGCAAAAAATTCACGCTTCCAATTGATAAACAAAGTTTTTCTCTTTTTCAACTTATAGCCGATGGAGAAGAAGTAATTCGATGCATACACGACGAAAGACAACAAGAACAAACGAGAGCACAATACAATAATATGTTACACTCGTTCATACGTCATCAAAAGAACGATCGATTCGCAAAATATGTTCTCTATGTAAACAAATTAACAATTAATTTCCTCAAGCAGCACAAAAATATTGTCATGGTACCAGCTGACAAAGGCAACGTCACAGTCGCCATGAAACGCATAGATTATCAGGAGAAGATGCATGAATTATTTACTGACCGCAACACCTACAGAACAATAAGAAATAATCCAACAACAACACTTCAAACGCGAAATAATGACTTAGTCAAATGGCTTAAAAACAACAATTACATTGATGATAGAGAGAAAGCAAAGATGACCACGTACACCGCACAACTTCCATCCATTTACGGCTTACCGAAAATTCATAAAGCAGGCATGCCTCTGCGCCCGATTACGTCATCCATGAATGTACCGTGCTATGAACTATCCAAATATGTTGGCAAAATTTTACAGTGCGTGACAACAAAATCAAGCCACTCTGTCAAAAATTTTTTTGAATTTGTTGAAAAAGCAAAAAATGTAAAACTAAGCCAAAATGATGTATTAGTCTCGTTTGATGCAGTGTCATTATTTACAAACATTCCCATTCAATTAGCCATCAGCATTGTTAAAAAGAAATGGTGTTTAGTAAGCAAAAACACAAATATGGCCCAACACAAATTTCTGGAGATTCTTGACTTTTGTCTCAAAGAAAACAATTATCTTCATTATCAAGATGTTATTTATAAACAATTTTTTGGGATGCCTGTGGGAAACCCCTTATCTCCAACGATTGCAGATCTAGTTTTGGACTATGTCTTGGAGGAATGTTTAACTAACATGGCAGAGAAGCCTGTTTTCATGTCAAAATATGTTGATGACATATTTGCGATCATGGACAAAAGAAACATAGAAAAAGTACTAAAGACACTCAACCGATTCCATCCAAAAATTCAATTCACTGTTGAAAACGAACACAACAAAACAATACCGTTTTTGGATGTAAAAATCCATCGTGAAGAAAATCGTTTGCTGTTCGATTGGTACCAAAAACCAACAGCGTCTGGTAGATTAATTAATTTTCGATCAAATCAAGCAAGACACATCATCATCAATACCGCGTCCAACCTCATAAATAAAATTTTCAAAATAAGCGATGTACGATTCCACGCCATCAACGAGAAGAAAGTCACCAAAATACTAAGTGATAACGGTTATCCCTTCATCATAATTCGTAGTCTTCTTACAAAACAAAAAATGCAAATTCCACCGAAAAATAATGCTGAAGAACCAACAAACACATACCACAAAAGTATAGTTTACGTCCCAACTTTAAGTGACAACTTCAAGAAATCCATTTCAAAAAATCTGACAGATGTTCGCCTTGCCTTTAAATCAAACAAAACACTCGACCATTGTTTTACAAAACTAAAAACGAAACCTGATAAGGACAAACGAACAGATGTAATTTACAAAATTAATTGTAATGGAAAAACAAACGAACCTTGTAACCTGTGTTACATTGGAACCACAAAACAACTTCTTCGACAACGCATATCAAATCACAAATCTGACATTAAACTTAAAAATTCCGAAAAGACAGCTTTGGCCAGTCACAGTATTGAACACGGCCATTCTCCAAACTTTGAAGGCGTTGAAATCCTACAGACGGAGAAACATGTTTCA